>JAWUZG010000013.1:19315000-20515000 GCA_036785705.1 Acanthornis magna
CAGCTGAATGCCTTTAAATATACTGCTGTGCTCATAATGTCTTGCCAGTGTTTCCCATTAACCTTTAGACTATTTGAATTTAACTCTGTAAGTAAGCTAGATAGCTTTCTAAAATGGTAGATATTATAACAAAAAAGCTGCAGACGTGGATGAAGATATGTGAGCAAAGCAGTTATTAAAATTAGAATGATTGATGCTATTATATTCTGAGGTCTCCTCTATGTGGAGATCTAAGGGGCTGTTCTCTTTAATATGCATACGCAGCTGCTAATTGGGGGGCAATTAGTGGGTAAACTAACCCAAACTATTCAAATAAACACAGGGCAAGAGGAAAGAAAAGGCTGCTGTTGGATACTCCACAGTGTCCTGGAAGATGCCATGGGCTCCAAGGTCCAAATTTGTTAATAAAATCAAGGAGTTAAACTTCCCTGTCCTAGACTCACATGCAAAACAGGAATGTAAGAATGTTTAGCAATGAACTCATTTGTGGCAGAATGTCAGACACCACAGACCTCCTAGGGATCAAAAGGTTCCACTAGAAATAGCTGCCAAGAAATCGACTCAGGTTTCACACTTCTGGGTTAATTTGTACCCTCTCCATGTGTTCGTGGCTCTGCATGTCCTTTGGAAAGTTAAAGACTTTCTGCTCAGCAAGCAGTTAGCTGGGAATGTCATTGCATCCTATCATATCCCGCTTTACCTGCACCTTTACACCAATTTGGGAAGCAAAACTGGAAGCCACGGGGGCACATCCTCCTGATTCATGAACATCACTCCCATTAGTGCTGACAGAAGTTATGTTCTTGAACAGGGAGGAGAATCCACTACACAGAGCTGGTGATCATCTCAGACTCACACACTGAATTTTCCCTCATGCAAAAGATGGTTTTACTTTCCTCCTAATTCCCTGCTGCAGATCCCTGCCAGCCCAGGGACACACGCCCACGGACCAGGAATGATGTGTGGGAACTGCAACCAGCAGAACTCAGTGATGAGAAGCAGAAATCACAGTTATTTTGGAGGTGGACCTTATCTGTGAGGAAGATGGAGGTCAGCTCCTTATTTACACAAGAGAAAGTGAGGAGAGAAATTGCCACCTGACAGAAAAGACAAAATAGAGAGAATGAGGCATAAAAGTTTTCCAGTTTACTTATTAGCACTATATGTAATTGGATGGAAGTAGCAGGTTTCAAAAATTTGTCTTACTATAATGACTATAATTTTTTAGAGATCGAAAATGAATCTGACTAGAAAATACCATTAAACTACCAACTTGCTTAAAATTTAAAGGGTAATTCACATATAATGCTTTTATTTAATAGCCCAATTTACAAAACGTCTAAAATTAATGCAGATCTTTTCAGGACAAAATCAGCTGTAACTGCACCAACTAATTTTTGCTCATTTGAACTGAATTATTAATAAGAGAGAAATATACCATATGTTCCCAAAAGAGCTGGATACATTTATTTCAAATAAAATTGCCATGTTTGGTGGAATATAAGAGGTTTAAATGCTTTCAGAGAAATGGGTTACTTATATACTGATTTAATAGAGTATAAATCAGACTGCATAATTAGGGACACAGCTGTTTCCTAACCTAAAGCTGCCAGCTTTTGTTGGTTAAGTTCCTTTATCACCTGCATGGCTTTAATCAGCAATAATTTGTTCTTCTTGTGGAGCAATACAAGTTAATCAATAATTTTGCTGTTTGTACTATACTGGAAAAGGGTTTTTATGGCAGGCTTAGCTTAAACTGGGCATACGTTCTCCTGACTTATTCACTTGATCTATTTAATTTTGTGGTGATCTTGATACTAATTAAAAATAAAAGTATTTTTGGGAGCTCAGCCTCTACACAAAGTACAGAGATATATGTGGTTAACTTTTTAATTCACCTTCTTTAATTTAAACTACATTCACATTTGGGCATAAACTCCAAAATCCTGACTCAGTAAGCTAAAACTCCATGAAAACTTCTCCCCTTGCAGCATATGTGGAGATTTCCATTCTGTCTACTCCCAGAAACAAACAAACAGTTTGTTTTTAAAAGTTCCTTGACCAGACACCAAAACAAGAAGACTCTGTGCATATTTAATCTACAATTGGAATTTACTCTTAACCAACACATCTTGTGACAACTCCATGTTGTAGGGCCCTGGCTTTATTACTAGAAGGTCAACAAGGGAAAGATATTTATCAATGAGTATATTTGCCTCTGGTTTTCACTTATTTTGTGCTCTAATGTGAATTTAAGGGAGCAAAACTTTTCAGTCTGATCTACACCCACACCCATGATGCAAAAAGATGGGAGACTTTCAATTCCTTTGGTATCCAGATGTGCCAAACACCCAGGGGAGAGCGATGCAGCTCAGAGGAGCAGGAAAGAAGCAAAGTTTCATTTGTAAAAGTTTTGTTTTTCCTACAGACCTGTTCACTCCTCATGCTTTTCCTCTTCTAAAGAAAGTTATAAATCCTAACTCAAATCACAGCAAGCTCCTCTTGGCTTTAGAATCTTGGGATCGGTGGGGAGACTGTGGAAGGTCTGCTTTGAGTTGAGATTTATATAAAACAAAAAATATGTTTGTAATATATTCATACAAATCCTAACCTCTAAAAATATGTGGACACATATATATGTATATTCCCAGGTGTTTGAACACCGGAGTGTGTTAATTTTAAAAGTCTTGAAGAAAAAATGGCAGAACAAGATATTTCTAAACAAAATTCTTAAATTGCAGTTGGCCACGTGAATGCCACTGGGTACTTTCAGCTACTTGTTGAATATTATAAAAAAGCAGTACATGACACAAATTTACCCAAATGATGTCTGAATATTGTTATTTACATCCCAGTTATCTCTAACAAATGCAAGCCTATAGATTCACCTCTGCAAAAGGGAATTCGTTTTCTAAAATCTGCTGTAGCACCATGGAGGCTCCAGCAGCACTACCTTCATGGAATAGGATGTTCCTTAACTGTAATTGTATTTTTATTTAGGGGTGGAGGAAGGAGATGGAAAGGGTTGTGAGTAATTCCTGATGCCAAGTTTATATTTTAAATAGTTATATTTTAAATAGTTATATTTCAAGTGCATCTGCTCTTCTCAGCCTTTCTCCTTGTCTTCCACAGGGTTACACACAGATAATCACATTCCTTCCTTTTAGAGCCAGAATATTCTTTTAAAACCCCAAAGAGACAATATGCAACTTAAAGTAGAAAATTGGCTTCCCTCACAAATTATGCATTAAAGAGACTTTGTGTCTCACTATAAGTCTTGCTCAGAGGGAACTTCCACGTTCGCAGATTCCAGCTGTGCGAGACATAAAAATTTTATGCCGTAACTTTTACAGACTGAGAAGGACTTTCTCCACAGTTTTAGTCATTTGAGGGAACTGCCACTGAAGAGCAAGCTCTGCCTAACACCTTCTAATTAGCTCTTTGTCCCTGAGGACAAGCAAAATGCCACCGACAGGGACAATCTGAAACTTCTGACCAGCTAATTGAAAAATGTACAAATCCTTCTCCTTCCTCTCAGGATAAAATGTAAATACATAAATTCCAACCACTGCAGAAGTAAAGAAAGCAAGTTTTGCAGTGCTTTTCTCACTTCTTCTGACAGCTCATGTCATTACACTCTGAAGAGTTCCCTAACTCGTTTAGATCCCGTGCCTGTGGTTTCCTACAAATATCTGCCTTCCCTGGCTGGATGCCAATATAGAAACCATAGAAATGTTGTGCCCAAACTCATTTTTCATGTGCTCCATAACACAGGCATGGACACAGAAATCTGAGCCATCCATTGTGTGGTCCACGGACATCAGCAGATACTCCAGAAGCATCACTCTGCAATCAAACACTCATCTGAATTCCTCTAAAAATGGATATAGTTGAGGTTTTGGTCAACAGAGAGAGTCCTCAGCTCACCCATGGCTGAAATATATGAATTTTAGTTAATTTACCTGTTAAGCTGTTCCTTCTCCCTGAATGTCCTTGCAGCCTTATTTCAGAGTATTTTATCCAGATTTATGAGGAGGCTTTCCTAGAATGGTTTGGGTTGGAAGAGAGATCTTAAAGATCATTTACTTCCACCCTGCCATGAGCAGGGACACTTTTCACTAGGAGGCCAAGCTCACCTCAGCAGCCTCATGTAATCCCCACATTTTTCACCATTAAGATTGAAAATAACCACCAAAACTCCTTTATAAATTTGGGTGTCCAGAAATACTCCCCTTTACTGACTGGGGACTCCCTTCTGCCAAAACTCAGGGAAGAGATGATCTCCATAACTTGCTGATTTTATCTATAATTAATTTTTTCCGTTACTCTTCCAAGTAACACCATTAACAGTAATGGAAAAGTTATTTGGGAACATTTGGTCTATAATGTTTATCACACTGCTACACAATATATGTTATAGGTTTAAATCAATATGTGCAAGTAAAGAACCAGCAATTAAACAACTGCTGCTTTCTGTGCACAAAACGTGATTTTTCTCCTTTGTATCTAATACCAGCTGCAAATACATGCCTAGCTGTGGAGGCATGGCCCCTAATTCTTAATTTTGAAATGCTGAAAAAAATTGAGAAGGGCTTGTAAACAAGATATATTTGGCAATTCCTCCGGTGTACTTTGATCTATGTAATAAAGGTCAGCGCTCAGTGCTTCATTCTACATTCTCCCAAATATCTAATTGCCTAATTATTGCATTATTTCACAGCCAATTGGCTGAAAGGGTTTGTATGGGAGTATGGCAGAATAAGAGAGCTGTCAGTCTTTGGTTATGGTCCTATAGTTCTAATTCAAGAATTAAATATCTGTCTTTTCTAAAAGTCATTACATGATTTATTGGAAAATTGGTAGAAACAGCCCTGGGGGGGTTGTGCTCAAAATCTGGTTTAGAAGAGTGGCTGCTAGCTATGACTTTTGATTTTCTTGTCTCAAAATGAATAGCACTGCCTGTTTCTATGCAAATTAAATGTTTGAATGTATTTTTTAAAGATAGATTATAATTGTTAATTTAATTGTATTCCTTATGCAGTGAGGTGATTTGTGTTTTGATCTTTATTTCTGGAGGAAACCCCTTTTGCCACTGATTCCCCAGAAGTGCAGGACTGCTTTTTTCCTGTTGTTTGATAGCTCTAAAATGTCCTGCAGAAATTGTAGGTCAAGAATTACAGCCATGGTAAATCATGCCTCATGAATGAGAAGTCATCTGTGATTTCTCTGGGGTTTTTTTTGGTCTGTCTTTAAAATGAGTGTAATATTCAGAAGAAAATAAAGGCTTCTTTAACATATATTGGCATAAATATGAACCATTCCAATATTTGCATATTTGTGACATTCAAGCTCTGTTGACTTTATTTAGGCTAGAACAGAGAGGATGCTCTATAAATAAGCCTCAAGAAAAAAATATTTTAGCTAGAGATATTCCTAGTAATTATATTTAAAAATATAATTAAATTTCCTTTCTGGATATAAAAATGATCACTCCACGAACCCAGAGGTGCCTCCATTCCCTCTCCCCCTTGCTCGTTGAGAAGCTGCTTGGGAAGTTTTTTACTTTATGCAGCTTTCAAAGATTTCATGGCCCAAACATCACTTTTAAAAAAAGTGATTCCCCCCTTTTCCAGTTCTTTAGGATGAAAACAGGAGTAGGTGGCTCATAATTTCTGTGAGCAGTGGAGCTGGGGACGCGCAGGGGACCAGGACAATGGATGGGTGGTTGGCCCCAACTCCTTCAGTGTGGGGCAGCAACTTTAGCACCACAATTTCTTCTCTCTGCCTCTCTGCTGACCCATCTACCTCTATTTCTGAGATAACTGATACCCATTTGTAGTGCCAAGGAGCACACAATGATTCCCCTTTGCCGCTGTCCCCAGAGGAGCTGCAGGAAGTGGACAAGGACAGTCTCCTTTGTGGCTCCGTTCACCTCCTTCCTTCCAGGAACCGCCTCCCATTTCATGCTTCCCAAGCTGGAGGCTCACAAAAATCAATAACTGCTCCTGCCTTTTCTCCCTCCTTTCTGCCAAAGTGTCTGTCAGAAGCAATAATGATCATGGCTAGAGAGGAAAAGTCACCAAAAATGCAGCTTTAAAAGCAAACAAGGGGTTAACTTTCCTATTTATGCATCTGATAATTTATAAGAATTATTTGCATTTATTGTCAGCCGCTGGACTCACGTAATAGCCCTAAAGCTGCAAAGGGCAAATAAGAGGCACGAGATGCAGCTGGATGGATACAATAGATTGAACATCTCCAAAGAGCCCCCATTAGAGTCCAGTGGGTCAATAATCCACAAACTAAGAAGGATTTACATGATAGACCACAACAGCTGCTTTGGAGCCATTTTATCAAGGCAGGAACTGGGTTTAAAATTGTGGTGACACTCAGGTCTTGCTGCCTGTGACGATGACATTCTAGGCTGCACCATAACAAATAAATGGTATAAAATTAGTAACAGGATCTTAATAGGTTATTTACTTGATTTCACAAAATATCTTTCTGAGAGCCACTGTATTTCTCACAGTGAAACTGAAAACTTAGAACGAGGCAGTCTGTGTACACTATGAGCTATGAATAAGATGCACCTTCATTGAGAAAAAAAGAGACAAAAATACATTTTCGACATTATTTTGACATGTTATGCTCAAGAGGGACCTAGGGAAATATTGTGACTTATTTTCAGGTATAAGCAAATTGGACTGAATCTGTGGCAGGAGGATGGAGAGGAGATGCTACGGTACCCTCTCCTTCAATCTCTTTGTTCAGGGTACCCAGAAATTAATTTCAGCTTGGTTAAACTTAGAGCAGCCTCAAAACTCTAATTTATGGCAGTGAGAAGGACTTCCTGTGTATTGGTCTTTTCTCTGACAGGGGACTGCACTTCTGCAGAGAGAAACTTGCATCAATGGAAGCAAATGAGGGAAAAATGAGGGGGAACTCCCAATTTTATTGATCTTCTCTTTTGTGCCATGACGATAGTATTAAATGGATGCGGAAAACACCAGGCTCTATCATCTCCTTTCCCCAAAAAAGTTCCTACAGTTAAAAAGCTCTGCAAACATAACACACAACAAGAAGATTGTTGCGGCTACATGGGAAATCTGCGAAAGACTTAAACATTAAAAATTAATCTCAAGACTTTATTATTCCTTTGTAACTCAGCACTGCAATGATCTTTGTGTAGTGGAGGGCTCTGCAGTGCTCATATGTGCTCTTATGCCTCGGCAGAATGCCATGAATTAAGGATGGAGCGTAAACCTTGCCTTTGAATTTCCTGGCTTTTGTTGGTTTGTGTCATAAACTCAACATTATTCAAATCTCGGGTTTTGTATTTAATATTATTAAACGCCTCCTCATCAATGCCAAGTCTGTAATTGGTCACAGTGAATAGGTGATTAGACAGATAAAGTGCAATTGTGATTGCAAAAACTATCACCAGGTTTGCCGAGGACAATAATTATGTAGCTTATAATGTTTGAAAATATTGCCTAAATCTCCTTCCCACATGTTGTTTGTGATGGAAAACAATTAGACAAAGGATTCTTTTTCTGAGCTGCCTCTGATTCAGATTTGCCTGATGAATGGTCTTTATATTGAACCCAAAGCATTTGTTCCAAGTAAATTATATGTCATTGCAAATGCAAAAGGTCTGCTTCACAATGTTTATTGGGATAAATTAAATCTTCTAAAGATGGTAAACAGAAGGCCTCAATAATGATTCACTTCTGTATAGTTTAAACTGAAAAGGATGTTGCAGTTAGAAGGATGGAGATGAGGCAAACAACACTCCCTGCTTTGTGTTAACAACATAAGAGGTACAATAGGGAAATTTAATTTGATACTGATCTACATGAGGCATAACACAGGAACACAGTTTCAAATGCTACTTTTCTAATGGCAGCCTTTGAATTGCAAATTTCCACCAAAACCACCTGATTCATTACTTGAACGCGTTCCCAACGCAGTCAATGGATTCTTTCCCTGCTTCCGTAGGGGCAGGAGCACGCTCTCCTCCCTTAGCATCTCAGGAGGCAGATATAAAACCCGAGGGATGCTTTCCTTGTGAAAACCTGCAAGGTGACAGGTACACAGGCAGCCTGTCTAGTGCTCAACAAAAGAGATCCTTCTGGCTTTGCTGCAGCAGCCAAATTTCTCCCCGCAGCGAAAGGTCAAATCCTAGAATAGTCGGCAGCCCTTTCGGAAGCGCTCGCCTCGCGCTCGGAAAGGACACTTCTCAAAGTTGGCAGCGGTTTGGAAACGTTTTTGTCACTTCTGCAGGCCCTCCAAAAACCCACTAAAGGAAATGGCAATCTGTCCTTTAATGCTGGAAGTGCTGTGAGGATGGCAGAGCCCAGAGGAGCCTTCGGCAGGCGGCTCCACTCACCCACGAGCACAGGGAAAATCTCCAGGGCTTTCTCACTTGGTGTGAGAGGGCTGAGATTCAGCCACTTCAGCTGTGAAAGCACACAATGGGCTGTCTTTGAAGCTATATTCTCCCTGAGCCTAAAGGGAATATATGGGAACTTTAAAGGGTGTCAGTTAATTAGTTTTCAATCCAGCTTCAAATTGGATCTTAAACAATTTCTGTACGTGTTGTCAGGTCCTTCTAGTCCCTCCATTAGCTCCCTCTTGCAGCCATTATGTCTCTAAATTTCCAGCTCACTGGAATCTTGTTCAGAGGTGATTAAAAAACTGTCCTATGGACTAATAAAATGCCCCAAGGAAAATTATTAGCTGATATTCAATCACTTTGTTGTCTCTATTCTTAGAATATTTGTTTCTTTTAACCCCAGTGCTGCATTTCAGGCATTTGGACTGCTTGCAGCATCCCTTGGAAGGTTTCTGTTCATTAATATTCACAGTCACAGGAACACCTTTGGCTCACATTCAGGCACCCACCCCCAGACAAAAGCTCTGTTAATGGGACTTCATACCTGATCTCGAACACACTGGTAATTAAACACCCATAAAGGTTGAAAAGTAAATAAATGTTTGCATGTTCCTTGCAGGTGGCACCCAATTTCCTCTTTGCTTCAAGGGTGCACTCCCCATCCTCCATCCACCCCAAATTCTGACACCTGAGAGCATTGGCAGGAAGGCACAGATCATATAGACAAGATGTGGATGCTCTCCTTTAGTCCTTCCAATAGTTTATAAATAAAAAAACACTTTTGTGAACTCCAGGGTTTCCCCTGCTTAGCAGATGGCCAAAGGAAGCAATTACAGTGTGTACTAAACAAGCAGAACTTTCTTCACAAAACAATTCACTAAAATCCTTTATATGAGAACAAGCTTTCATTAACGACCTCTTTGAATTTTACTGTTGAGCCCAGCAATAACACACGGGTATTGTTAGAAATGTAAATGTAAAGAGATAAGGAAATTTTCAGGCAAATCTATATTTAATTTCAAAGAAAAGCTGCTCATTTCTAATGGCCCTGTTTGCATGGATATCTGATGGTAAGGCTAGGGGAGGGTCACAGCAGATAACACCTAACAGGATCATTGAATGAAAAACAAATATTTATTTTCTCTTTGTCTCTTTGGGACTCATTTGCATTAAAACTGCAGTTTTCCAGAGACTGTTAGTGAGAAAAGCCACCCTAATTTATGCATTTAATATTAGGAAGGCTCTTTGAGATTAAGGTTATATAAAAGCTGATTCCACTCCACATCCTCGTCTCTCCACAAAGAACACGAAGCTGAGATGAACGGTTCGGGTGCTCCGTTTGTTGTATACCTCGAATTTGCATTTTATTGCACCTATGTATTTTTATAACTGTATTATAGATCCTATTGTCACACTTGGTTTCTTTCCTGAATTCCAGCTGCTATTCCACAAAGCTATTTGTCACTTATTTTAACCTTGAGCATGCAAAACTCCTCACAGGCTTAAAATTAAGCAACAGCTTAGGTGAAGAGATGTTTAGTGCATTCAGTCAGCGTTGCCTCACTACCTGAAGCTCTTTTGCATTATCTCCTTGATCTTTGGCTCTGGAAAAACCTTTTTGTTGTCATCCTGAATGTCATGAGAATCGTTTCAGAAACTGAAAAAAATGGGTGTGGATACATTTTATATTGAATAAATTTTTATTTACTCGAGTCTGTTAAACGCGAGGTCATCATGTAATCCCAGAATGGTTTGTGGTGGAAGACACCTTAAAGCCCATCCAGTGCCACCCCTGCCATGGACAGGGACACCTCCCACTGTCCCAGGCTGCTCCAAACCCTGTCCAGCCTGGCCTTGGACACTGCCAGGGATCCAGGGGCAGCCACAGCTGCTCTGGGCACCTGTGCCAGGGCCTGCCCACCCTCACAGGGAAAAATTCCTTCCCAATATCCCATCCAAAACTTCTTTCTTGTGTTTTAAAGTCATGCTTTAACCTTTTGCAAGGACAGTTTGGCTAATAACTCCCCCAAGCACATTTTGCACCGTGGATGTTCCCACCAGAGCCAGGATGGGCTCCCACCTGCACAGGGCAGCCAGAGCTTGGCACGATTGTTGTGTCCTTGCTTTCCTTCCCTGATAGAATGCAAACACCCAAGGGGACGTTGAAAACCAGGATGATTATCCAGGATACTTTGCATGCCTTTTTATTTCTGTCACTGCTGCATTTGACAACAGTAAAACTATAAAATGTGAGCAGCATGCCAAGGTTCTCTCCTTTTTCATCATCTGCTCAGTGTGAATAAGCATGGTGCAAAAGCCAATTGTTTTTCAAGCCTGTTTTAAAATTTCTTTCAAAGCTGCACAGCATCTATTTCTTTTAAACAAGTAGCTGATTTACTTTTAATTGACACAAGTTAAAAAAAAGAGCTAGAATTCATGTAATGAAGGAGGTGGGGTTCTCTTGGTGGAGTTTTATATGGAACAGCATTTCACATCAAAATAATCACCTCTCTGTGCTGATTAGTGATTAACCTGGTTCTTTATTATTCCTTTCTGAATGCCAGCTTCAGTCCTGAGATAGACTCCCTCTGGAGTCAATAGGAGAAGTCGTGTGTACGTCAAAAACCAGAAGTTATCTTTGTCATTAACCTTGAGAAGCACAATCGATTACTGGCACTAAGTAAGATCTAATGGCTTCAGAGAAACAACTGCTTCAAAAACAATTTCCAAGGCATATTTGAAAATGAGTTAGATGAAGCTACAAAAATACGGCATTGATGTGATTTGGTACAGGAGCTCGGAATTGCTTTGTGATGTGTTCAGCTAGATGTACTGGGATGACAGAGAAGGGAAAAGTCACCATGTTGTCTTATTTTCCAATCAAAATTAGTGTGTGCCTATGATGCAGAAATTAATAGAAGTAGAGAGGTGTGTGAGTGCAATTCTGATGCTCTAATAAGATAATTTTAATGCTGTACTATTCACTCAAGCTCCTCTGCAACTCAGGTGTGTTCGAAAATGTGACCTTATGCTTATAACCTGACAGGGAAAAATAAATGCACCTGTGTTTTCTGTGTGCTTGGGGGATATAAAAACAGACTTTGAAAGATATTTCCATCCCACATTTTGGGTTGAAAGGAATTTGCAAACATTGAGAATTTCAGCTGTCCATATCCTCATCAGATCTTAAAACTATAGATGTTGCTTCTCCACTAGATAAAACACCAGTAATTCAAGTCTTTTTGAATGAGTCTTTTTGTACTTTTTGGAAAGTACAAAACTGGCTTTTGTGGGCAGTTCTGCATCATTTAGGATAGAGAATATGGTCCCCAAACTGCCTTGGTCAGTGTTTTTAAAGGGATGTGTCAATTTATTGCCTTGGGAGAGAAAATATGCAGAGTACATTAGATAAAAAATTAAACTCAAAATTAAGTCATGTACTATTGAAATCCTGTGAAAAGATAATGAAATAAAGGACATTGTGCTGAAATAAAATACGATGTAAAATTGTTCTACCCTGGTGCTTGGCCAGCAGCAAACTGCAGAAATTTAAGGCCTAAGTTGATGGCTCTAACTCAAGTAAACACTCAAATTTACATAAATTTGACCTAAGGAAATGCTGTAGAGGTTTTTCCAGTCTGTGGTAAACTTGCATGAGACTGATTTTAGTCAAATGCTCCCAGCTCTGCCTGTTTTATTAAGATGTGACCCCTCTCCTGCTGCAAGCTCATCTCCTGCACCATGATTTGCAGCAATTAATTGGTCTCCTCTAAGCTGACTAGCAAATCCATATACTACTGTAATTACCTGAATGTAAAATATTTAGGAAATATCTATCATGCTCTTGGAAGTCTCAGGTCATTGAAAGAAAGCCAATGAAATTGCAAACAGGCTGAAGGGATTGGCTCCCAGGTACCTTTCCTCCCCCCTCCCCATCCTCTTGGCTCTTAGCATTTGTCTCTAGGGCATGACCAAATAGTGGCCATGTGTCATAAAGACATTTATCATGTAATTACAGCTTTAGGATCAGTTTCTGTTGATGTGAGATGATTACTTTGTATTTCACGCCTTTCAGGTTCCCAGCTGGGATTCAGAGGTTTAAGGACATGGGGTATATATTTTTTAAATTTATGAGATAGCCATTAATTTAATTAATTGGACCATAAGAGTTCAGTCAGTGACCAAATAAGAATCCTGCGAAACAGAGAGAACCAGATGTTTTATGAAGTTTCGATATTTTTGACGTGGATAACTTGGCAAAGCAAAGGCCTTTGTTTCCTCCTCAAGGAGCAAAACATTTCTGAGGAGTAAGAAAAACGACACATCAAAGTCATTGCCTGTGAAGCCTGATCCTGGAATAAGAACGCTGTTCAAATGAGACTATTTTTAAATTGTGTTGATCTTATGTGTTAGCAAGAGCCCAGTGCCATTCCTACATGGCTTACATCAATGCTTGCACTCTAAAATCTGGGCTCAGGCATTGTAACTGTGATTCCTTGAATTAATTTTGAGATTCTATGTTATGTTTTTATTTATTTTGTTTTGTGTTTTCAAACTGATATCTGATTTGAATTATTGTGAAACGATTTCTGTCACCAAGGTGATCACAAAGCTACATTTTAGATGTTTTCAATGTTTCTATGAGCTTTCCTGGAAATGGATTTCCATTGAACTCCTATTCCTTCTCATATTGGGGTCAGCTTTTTTGACCATCCTCACAGCTGTATAAATTAGTAGATGCTGTTTTTAAAGGCTTCATTGAAAGCATTTAAGATTTTAGTGGAATAGATTTTAGCTTTCTTTCAATTATCTCCTAACCTGAGATGCAGCAGGAAATCCAGGAGAGCAGCTGTTACATCCAGACAAATTATTTTATGCTTGTCCACTTTTACCAGTTAAAGAATCCAGCCTTGCTGCTGTCCAGGGAGACCCCCAAATCTCAAAACTTAGCACCAACAGCTAAACCCATAAATTTTAAATAGAGCAAGGTGGAATTTCATATCGTGGCACAAAACTGAACAACAAAGGCCTGCCTTGTGCAGAAGTGTGATTTGCTGTCCGCTGGCATGGGCACGCTTGTGTGGGTGAATCAGGCTGGCAGGAATCCAGAGAAATGGATCACGAATTAAGTCCAAAGGCTCCTTCCTGGGGTGGGGTTTGCTGGCAGAGCTCCTGAGCTCCCGTGGATGTCCCCAAGGTGCTTTCCTGTTGGGCTCCCAGCCCTGGGGTCACAGCCACTGAAGTCATCCACTTGAGAGCAGCCACATCCTGTTGGGATGTACTGATCCAGAAAAACTTTCCCACACTCTTCTTTCTTTGGAGAATGCACTTGCCTGGTGGAAATTATTGTGGAAGCATTAAAGCAGAGGGAGTTACCAAAACTGAAATCAGCAGCTCCATTTGTCTCTCCTGTTGAAAGACAGAAATGCAAATCTGGCAGTGGCTGAGGACTGTAAAAAGATGAGCAAGCAGGCAGGTGGGATTTACACTGGGAGGAAAACAATGGCAGAAGTGTTGTGACAGCAGAGAAATTATATCTGGTTTTATCTGAGGGCACAGGCCTGGCCCTGGCTGTCCCAAGACCACTTTGCATGTTGCCAGCCCAGCTGTTCTCATGTTTAATTTACAGCTCACAAGGTTCATGAGCTGTCTAAAGAAAATCTCAGTGAGAACTTGCAGGAGAAGGTAGAACAGTGACCAAATTATTCACATTTCCGCAAGGAATGGAGAGCCAGGATGCCCTGATGATGACTGGCACCAAAGGTTGATATCATGGGCTTTATAACTCTGTTTTTTTTAAAAATTAGAATGTTTTGCTTAATGTGACATGAGCCTTCATCTTTTGCATAACTGAAAGTCACATTTGCAGAGAGCAGCAGCTACAGAGGTTTGAGAAGCTCCCCTGGAAGTTGCATCCCAACCTTGATGCTGAGTGTTCCCTGGTGGGTGCAGTCATTAAGGTCACAAGTTATGTGTGGGAAGAGCAAGAGGAATTGCCTTGACTGTTAATCATGTTTATTTCTTTTTAAATGATAAATAAAATTTTAAAAAACCCAGCCTGTGAATGTCTGTTTAGTTTGACACAGACCTAAGAGAAAATAGGATTTTACTATGCCAATAAATATTATTGCTTGCCCTTTCCTTTGGTGCATGCTTGCCTTTCAAGTAAATTTATCTCATGCATCTCTTCTTAGTTTAAAATGGTAATAAAAGATCCTGAAGCCTCTGTGTCTTAGGAGTGTGTGTAACTAAGAACAATTCCCTTGCAAACTGATTTCCATGCTCTTTTAGAAGCTGATACAGAAACATTCCACACAGTTAATATTTAATACCAACATAGCCATGAAAAATTCAGCCGCTAATAAATGGGATTTATTTATTTTCTACGTTTAAATCGCCACTGCTGTTGTCCTAAAACTGTTGATGGATAGACTGTCTGAAGTGGAAACAAATACTCATTTCCTATGGACTGGTTTGTGTTTATAAAAGTGTTTAGGTCCCGAGGTGAACTCCAGGCTTATCCAGTGACATGAACATCATGGGAGCATCCATCCTGAGCTCCTGCTTGTTCTGCAGGGTACAGAAATCGGTACAGTAAGGGTAAACTCCCTGCTGTAGAGGCAATTAGCTCAACTATTGGTTTGTAAAGACAAATTCCTCCCAGTAAAGCCTTCAGTGGTGCAGCTTTGGGCCTCTCCTGCTCATTTCTTACACCCTGGCAAGGCACAAAATGGATTTAACACGTAACACCCACATGATTTCTTCATCCTGTGGCCGAATAAGAGATGTGTATTTGTATTCTGTACTTATTAAAACAGAAGGGAAAACATTCGGCTGGAAACCCATGTGCTCTGGATTGCTGTGCTCTTCCAAGGCCAATTACACTGCCCACTTAGAAAAGAGGTGTTAGGATTTCCCCACATTTTCCATAGCATCAAAATTCAACTTGCCCTGTGAAAGCTTGCATTTGCTTTTGTGAGCCAGACCAGGCAGATGCCACGCTGGCATTTCTTCCCTCTAGATTTTAAAAGAAAATCTCTGTGCAATGGTCATACCTCATCTTTTTCTTTTTTTTTCCCTTTTTTTTTTTTTTTTTTTTTTTTTTAAAGTAAGAAATAAGAGAGAAAGAGAGGCATCAAAAGCAATTTTTCATTTCCACATGCCTATGTGGTAAACCAGATGTCAGGCTTTTTGTGGTGATGTGATTCATATCCTTCAGTGGAGGGTGTTAGCTCTGCATTTAGTCTTGCCAGGACTGCGAGGAAGGACACCGATTACTCTGGTGATTCCAGCTAAAAGCTGCAGGAGAGGCATTAGAATACAGGAAATGTATAGGGGAATGCAATTTCAAAGTGGATGAAAAATGTGTGAGTGGATGAACATTCAGCGAGGTAATTACCGCTCAGGTTTAGTCCTGAATTTTCTTCTGCCTTACTCTAGGAAGTGCCTAATGGCCAGACCCGGGTTTTTAATGGCAACATTTGGGCAAAAAGTATGGCTATTAGGTGAGCAAATGTAGCACTTTATCCTGGAGGAGCGGAGATCACCTTCGGTGTCAAAAGTAAAGGAGAATCAATTCAGCTTTGTGAGCTGTGAAAGTTTGCAGTGGGAACCCTGGAATGGTCTCACTCCATAGGGAGGGGAGGGAAGATGGTGTCTGAGCCTGGCGTGCTCTCAGCACAAAACACACAGGCAGAGACACTCAAACCCATGGATTTCAGCCATCCTGGGGAAGCTTTTCCACGTTCCCAGCAGCAGGAAAAGGAAATCTGTAATTTATGCAAACCCGAGCGATTCCCATCAAAAGAGATACAAAGCCAAATGAAACATGAGCACCATTTTCATAATTTTCATTCCACATTTGTGGAATGTGGTTCACAGAGTCAGTTCTTCAGATTAAAAATAGGAATTGTAGCACTGGGTGTCTCTTCAGGCAAAGTGAACACTCCACCTTCTGCAGAAAACAGCTTCAGTTAAACGATATTAATCTAATTAACAGGTTTAGGTGGCTTTTCTCCAATGGGGTGGCAGGGACAGAGTCAGCAAATGGCTGGAATAAGAACAATACCACTTTTTATCCCAAGGCACTCTTGGGGAAAGTAGATGAGCTGCCTCTGGTCTCCCCTATGGAGGGAAAATTTATATTCTAAGTCATTGAAACATCTCCCACCTTTCACAGACATGTTCTAGTGAATCTGCACCGGGGACAATGCCTTCACTGACCAAAGCATGAGTTCGATCAAGCAGAGGGAGAAGCTTCATCTTGTTCTCACAGGTCTAAAATATTTGTCCAAAGGAGAATAGTAAGTCCTGCATCTTCAGTGAAAAAGTCTAGTTTTACTTTTTTCTTAAAAAAAACCAACCTATAATAAAGGCATATCAAAATCATCCTGGCTCAAGTAATCTTTTTCATTTTACATAAAACCAGAATACATCTTCTTTTATTCTTACTTTTAATTAGAAAAAAATTAAGAGTAGAATGGAGAGAACAATGCCTGCTGTGGCTCTTCTCAGCTCTACTTCTGCAAATCAGCCCAAACACATCTGCTTTCTGCACTGCCTTAATTGCTTGCAAAGCTTTTTATGGCCAGTTTGGACCCCAAATTGCAATTACTGCTGCAGGCTTGAGGCTAACCCGAGGAACAAAGCAGAGGGTAATGGACAGCGCTCTGACCCTCCCATCTGATGTGCAGGATGAAACCTGAGCTTGTCTCCTTGCAGGCTCCAGCTGGGACAGAAGTGGGACAGGAGCCGGGGGAGCCTCACTGGGATATGGATTTTGAGTGGGGAGAGGCAGCAGCTCTGAGGTGTGAAGCAGGAGGAGCCCCACTCATGAGATCTGCTGCCCCGTGTGACGTCCTAAAAGTTTGGGTCACCCATATAAATCCCCCCAGATGTGCCTCTAGTTTTTCATTTTCCTGTATTTTTTAGCAGGGAGATCTGCTGCGGTGACATACAGACCTACAGGTATCACATCAGAAATATAAGGGATATTTATTTCCCTTGTTATTTACCTTTTATTTTTATCAGTAGGCATTTGATCCCTCAAACAATCCCAATCCAAATGTCCTTAAAATGAGCTGATGTACTGTACTTAATAGCCTGGTGACTTCTGGGATTAGACTGATCGAGCCAGTGATGAATAGGGTAAGTATAGTTAACAGCCATTCTTAAACAACTTTGAGTGTCATTAATTTTGTTATAGGACAGATTAATCTGAAATGTCAGGACTTGCTGTACTAGACCTAAAATTGTATTTTCAAACCAATTTTAACAGATTGTATTTCACTCTTGACACAAAATTCATTTACTCGCCTTAGATTGCAGCTTTTATTGTAATTGTATCAAATTAAATCAGGGCATTAGAACTACAGAAAACTAAGTTGAAGTTATAGGCAGATAGTTGCACTAAATTGAACTTTCTATTTTCCTTTTAATGCATTTTTCTCATTAAAACAAGCCCAAACACATGGACATTGCTACAGGTCGAGAAGAGATTATAACTGACTTTTGTAGATATGTAAATCACATGTAAATCACACCCAGACAGAAGACTATACCCATTCTGTGGATTGTCTTATCTATAGGACAGAATATTTGTTTTTCTTTAACAAATTTAATGCTTGTTTTGATTAAAGTCACAAATTAGATACTAAAGCCAGTTTATTTAAGCCAATTTCAAACATATGAATAAAGAGTTATGACAAAAATGAACCAAAATTAATTCAGACCCCAAGAAGGGAGAAAACAGGATTATGAGCTCTCCTCAAACATTTTAGATGCAGTTTAGGGATGACTTACTGGGCCTTTGAAAATGAATATTCCCCCTCCCCCTCCAAGTAATTCATTGCAGATAACAAATAGCTAAATCAATAATCTGCTCATAGGCAAACTCTGCAGCAAAATGTGTTTGGACAGAAACATTTCTGGAATAATTCTGAATTATGAATAAATTCGTAAAAGTACCAGTCAGTTCACAGATAATTCATGAACTGAAATAAGGGCAAAATTTGTCGAATAAATTATTCACTACAAATAGTTCCTAAGCTCTCCAAAGTACTATCACACTTCATTTATCTCTTGCCTTAGGGGTAGATAAAAATACTCAGAAAAAATTATAAGTAACCTGAATTTTTACCTAAAAAATTTAAGCTAGAACATCTCCTTTTGCAGTATTTTTAAGGGTGAGAAGCTTGCTCAACTCCAGCTTTTATTCCCCCTCCACAGAAACCATATTTCATGTCAGAGATCTCTGGTTTTTATCTCAAAATCAGAGACAATGTGGTCAAGAAAGAGCAGTAGATGCAGCTGCAAATTTTGTGCACAGATCAATGAATATCTTATGGATTTTCAAGGTTTGCATTCAGAAAATGAATGTCACTGGAATCACAGAATCCTGGAATGGACTGGAAGGGACCAAAAGTCCATCGTTAGAGGGACATCAACACGTGTAATTCCTGGTAGCAATATCGAGAGTATGAAAAATGGCTTTTCTGCACTGTGTTGAGCCAAACCAACAGTTTTGTCTGCTATAGAATAAGAAAGAGAAAAAAAATATTTAGGAAAAATCTGTTCTGGACAAGGAGGAATAGAGGATCTTCCCAGATGTAGGTAGATGTTGGAAAATGGAGGCGTATATTAGTGTAGCAAAAACTTCCAGAAATATGAAATATTGGGATTCTGCCCTGACTATTCAGGATGAATCCTGGCAGGATGACATGGCTCACTGTTCAGGGACATTTCATGGAAAAAGGCTGGAGCAGCAAGAAGCAGTTTGAGCTTGTGATCTTCTGATTCTCCACCAGGCAACTTAAACTCCTTGTGTCGAAGGAAGGAAACGAAGCAGTGAAATTCAGAGAGTGAGCAAAGTGACTCTGAGCTGTGCTTTCAGGACATGTCTCGAATCCAAAGGAACCTCAAAAACAAAATGAAAAAGAAAACAAAACACCGCACAATTCAGAACTTGCACATGGGACAGGTTATACTGAGTTTTCCTCCTGGTTCTGTGAGAATGGAGCACTCAGGGAATATAAATATATAGAAAAGTTTTGTCTCATTCTCTGAGGTCCTATTAAATTATAGCAGCCCCGATCTACAGCCTTTCCAAATGCCACCTCACCACGGTCCCTGCCAGCCCCCAGCAGCATTCTCTGGGAGAACAGCTCGGATGACATTTAACCGAGTGCCCGGCTCTCCTCGCTTCACCAAACAAAAACTAAATTAGACGGGTCAAACATTGTCGATCTAATCTGACTGTGAACTGAAAACAGAGGAGCTCTGCTGCCACCAGAGCAGAGCAGAGCCTGCCGTGACCCCACCATGAACTGGAGGGGATGGGAGATCTCCAGCAGGTGCAGGCGGGGAGGACTCAATGTCGCATTCAAGTTTATTCTTTGTACGGTTCTGAGAATGGCGGGATTGTGTTTTGAATCCAATACCCCGGGGCTTTCACTTGCTTTCTCACAATTACCTGTGCAAGAAGAAGGAGGGGGGAAAAAAGAAAGGAAAAAAAAGAGAGAATTCTTCTGTGGCATAGTAGGAACGGTCAAGGGCAGTTCAGATTAAAGACCATGATTGGCACAGGCTGCGGAGAGGCTAAGCCAACAAAATAAAAAATAGAACCATCCTGTTTAATAGAAACAAATTGCTCTCCACTTCTCCCTGACACAGATAGTGGGGCCATTTGTACCTGCTGCCCTTTGTTGGGAACAACGGCAAGGAAATGTACTCGTCCTGAGCGGAATAAAATTCTTTTTGTTGCGTTTGGCTATCTCAGCCCTCAGAACAAGCAGGGCAGTTAAGTAGTTGAGCTTCCTTGTACATTTGTTTGATTAAAGGTCTGTAACACTGGCTCAGGTAGAAACAGCTCAGCTGCATGGAGCAGCAATGAATGAAAGGCTTGTTAGGGAGCAGCCAGCGAGACACAGCGGAGCTGCCTTCGGAATTACCTCTGAATAGGAGCTTGTTGTTGTGCTTGTTCCCCTCAGTATGGAAGGACAAAACTGTACATTTGAAATGACATGCGATGAGCTCTGGGCTGGTTTGCATGTGTATATTGGGAAAACTGCTAAAAACCGAGGCCAGCTCTTTTGCAAGTCAGCCCGTGAAAACAAATCTCCTTCAGATGTCCCCAAGTGCTCCAGGTAACATTAGCATTTCCAAAGGTCGGAGTGGAGTGTGTTAGAGCATATTTATGAACTGACCAAATAGAAGGTTTTAATTTTGGTCATAAATGGGCTGGGGAAGATCCAACCAGCTGCCTAGCTGATAAAAAAATAAATTCAGTGTTTATTTGTTATTTTCTAGCCTTATAGGGATGTAGCTATGAGTGGCAGATATCTTACAGTATAAAAACCATTCCAGCTTTAGCAATTCCAATCTCACAGGTTCAGCAATAGCTGCTCCAGCTGCCTCCACCTCCAGTAGCTCCCATCAGGTAAAACTCAGTTTTCATGCAGAAGTTCATCTGTTTCATTGAACTGATGTTGCAGTAAGAATATAAATGTATGTATATACACACACATCATATATGTATATACGTACATTATTTTCTGATGATCTCTAAATGTTGCCTGGATTTTTCTCTCAGTTTTTCTGTGTAAATGGACTAAGTAAGAAATTGCCAGTCAAATATCCAACATCACAACTAACAAGCAAAATGACTCCTTACAGCATGTGGTTACAAAATGTAGGTTTAAAAGGTATTTGTTTAAACATATTTTATGCAATTTTAGGAGGAAAATTAATGGTGTGCACAGCTTTGATATTTTGAAATTTGGAAAAGTTAAAAACTTGTAAAAGTAATATTAGAAAATAATTAAAGATATTTTCTCTAAAGAAGTTATATTAGTAAATCAGCTCCATGCACATAAAGTACAGTAAAGATTCATTCAAATATCTTGCCAGTTCAAGATTAATCTAAAACAAGCTTTTTCTTAAGATTTATGAGGTTTAGTTATTGCTGTTTTTAAAACAGAGGGAAGCTTTCCTGGAACATTGTACTTGCCATTTCTTCCTTTGACTCGTCAACAAAAATTGGAAAATTTTCTGTGAATTATAGGCACATAAAAGAAAAGAATCCATAAATCATCATGGATTGTAATACTGGAATTTTGAAATTTCTGATCTTCTGGAATAGGATATGTTAGAAATCACCAGCATCAGATGGGGCAGGGAGCCTTTGGGTCTTTCTGGCGTAATGGACATATAAAAAGGTTAGGCAACACTCCTAAATTTTGGTGTTTCAGGGAATGTGACCTGGAAAGGTGAAGGACCATGTTAAGCCGATCAGTCTGATACTCTGTGAGGGAGACACAAACATTTAATAACAGAAAAATTTTGATTCTTTGAAGAGAAAGTAACTAAACCACTAAAGAAGGAGAGACACGGGAATGGGACAACATTTTCCAAAGGACAGGTATTCCTACTGCTCTTGGGGCTCTGATCCGTATCTGGAGGTGCAGATATATCACCGAATATCCATTTTTTCACTCTAATTCTGGATAGGAAAGGCCTTCCTTCATATTATACTACAAAGGAAAACTGGAAAACTACACAGCAGGGAAAGGAGGAGATAATTTTGGTGTGTTTAGTTCTTTCTTGCACGATTGTGTCGTAGGGAACGTTTGGAAGAAAATAGTGGAATGCCAAAAAAGGGAGTGATGGCATCACCAGCCCCTGTTAAAGAAACAAATACTCTCTTAGATTTACACTCCAAATCAATGCCCATTTTGAGCTGATTTCATGTTTACAGAACCTGATTGAAGGGCCCCTATCACCACCACAGCGAATTTCATCGGAATACAATGCTGCCTTAATGAATACAGCTAATGGTGATTTGGTTGGACTCAGAAATGGATAATTTGTTATCAAATCCTTTAATAGTTCATGCTGAAGTTTCTGTCATTACTTGTTGCTCCTCTCAATCTTTATTATGACAAACCCTTTAAAAATGCCTAGGTAGAAAAAAGTGCCCATTAATCCTTTCAAGGAAAGGCCGCCGGTCCCAGATTAAGTCAAGCTGGCATCTGAAACTATTCTTTTCTTTATGACACATAGTAAGTGGTGGGTAATCCACATCTTAATCTCCTTGTTGCACAGCTTGGTTTGCGGTAACCGATACTCCTGTGACTGCTGCAGACTCCTATTGTGTTACCTTGGGCAGGCAGCTCTTCTTCCTGTTTTTTCCCCCTGGAATGTCTGATAAAGGCACCCTTGAAGTTGACCATAGTCTCTTGAGAAAGTGCTTTTCAGAGAAAACGTGATTTCTTTAAAGTTGTATTTAAGTTACTTTTGGATTTTCCCCTGAGCAAAGCCCCGGACAATATTTCTGCCATCCTCCAACACATGAATTTCATTGCTACTTTAAAAGAAAAACTCTTTTAAATCCTCTCTTCCAGTCCATCATTTTCTCTGAGCTACAATTATGTTGGTGCTTAAGAATGAAGAAGAAAACTAAGGCGCTGCAAGAAGTGAAATTTAATTTGACCAGTGCACAAAAAATATAAGCCCCAAGTATTTTAACCTGGAATGGTTGTGTTTCATAGAACTGTTTCTCTAAGTGATGCAATATTTTGAACAGTTTTCCTGAGTTGACATTTAAAAAATCCCCCATTCCCTGCTATGGAAACAGATACTTGCTACAATTGTTATTTTAAAGATGAAGAAAACAAGGCAAGGTGATGCAATCGTTCCTGTCTGAACATCCTCAGCTCCATTTGCTGTTCCTCAAGTCATTGAAAAAACTGAAGCATTTTAACAAGCAGTTGCAAGAACCACCCCTGTCCCTATTTTTGGTACTTTATGGCATAAGGCCACTCATTTTCCTTTTTTGGAGCATGGATACCTGACGTGCTCTCTCCAGCAAAAGTAAATTTTAATTAACTTTATTAATGGTAGACACATTATAGATAATTTGGGAAAATACATCAGGAAAGCTCATGGATGAGCTGAG
Source organism: Acanthornis magna (assembly GCA_036785705.1). NCBI lineage: Eukaryota > Metazoa > Chordata > Aves > Passeriformes > Acanthizidae > Acanthornis > Acanthornis magna. The sequence continues at coordinate 19,338,349 of JAWUZG010000013.1, forward strand.
TTTTTGACTTCCGAACAATTCTAGCCCTCTGTCTGGACCCGGAGCTTGGCACTGATGCTTCAGACCCATGAGGGCCATGCCAGGGGATTGCAGAATCACAGAATAGTTTGAGTTGGAGTACAGCAGAGGAATGTTTCTCTGGCATTTTGGACAATGAAATACCACAGTGAACTTTGTAAGAACTTCTTGACTCCAGTGTACAACATTTCTGAAAATTTCTATGAAGGTACAAAAACTCAGTGATTTGATTAAGACACCCAAATCCTCAAAAATATTATTTTTCAAGTAGAGCCATTCAGGATGAAATAAAATATTTTACCTTAGAATTAAGCTGGAATGCATTCTTCCATCCGGCTGAATACAGTGGGGCAAGAGTTTGTGTTTAAATATCTGCTGAACAGAGATAGAGGTATTTATGTAACTAAAATAAAGCATTTCAAAAATCCTTCTGAATTGGGGCCCCTGGAAGAATCCTCTTAATCTTAAATTGCCAAATTGCCAGCCCATAGGGGGAAAAAAAAGAGACATACTGTATATCAGATTTTGGAGCTCATAAAGGTTTTTATAAAAACTCAACATCTTGATTTGTGTTCAGCTACTTCAAAGTTCACATATTTCTTATTTGAACTTTGCTAGGTGCAGTAATTTTATTCTCGCTCAGGCTGGATTGGTTCTGCTTATTCAGATCTCATTAATTACAGGAAACTGGACTCATGCTCACATATCCCATTCACCCATCCTGCCCTCAGGCCAGTCAATTTATCTGGCATTTAATGAGGAGTTTTAGATTTTGCAAGTTATCAGAAGTGGGCTCTGAAAGTGTTAGCTCGTGAATTCTAAATAAATGGGCTGTTCTGGGGCTTGTTTCAAAACAGACAGAACAGCAGCTCCCCAGACTCTGTTAAATGAGTCTGAAATGCTCTGCAGGGTCATTCCAAAGGTGCTTTTTTTTTTTTTTTTTTTTTTACTTTGAGAATATTGCCACGAACAGCTTTCAGTTGCATGAGAACTTCATATATGCTATGATACTTTGTTCATTTCATTAGCCAGTTTTGGGGTAATTTGATGTATCAGTATTTTGTATCCCCACCCTTCCAGCTGAAGGGGGTTCATTTAACAGCACTTCCAGCAATAACACAGTGCTATTGTCCATGCTGGTTATTTCATATCCATCAGGATTAGCCCAGGTCCGGAGCTAAATGAAGGCCATAACAATCTCAAACACACATCAAAATCTCTTTCAGGTGTCTATGACGTGTCTATTAAGCATATTAGCGCCATACTCTTTGATATAAAATTAATTTCAGTATGAGAAACCAGCCTTTGTCTGGATTCCTGGAATGGTTGGCTCTGCGTCTTCTCAGGTACCTGAGAGCCACCAGTGGGAAGATGTTTGGGATATAGGGGCAACCACATTTTCCAGTGTGAACCCCAATCTCGTTATTAACAGACACTTAATTCTCTTGTGTAGACAGGTTCCTGCATCCAGAGACTTTTCTCAAGTCTCTGGGCAAGGTGTGGGATGCTCACCATCCATCCCATGGTGGTGTTCTCCAGAGAAAAGTGCAAAATCTCTCCTCTTTTGGGGGGATGTGAGTTCTGTGGCCTTCCCTCCATCCTCTCTAGGGAAGGTTGAGCCTGAGGGGAGGTTCCAAGAATGCCTTTAATTCCTCACACACCTTCCAGAGAAATGCTACCACTTTTTTTCTCCATCAAAACCAATTAAAAAATAGGAAAAATGTTGCAATATTTGAAAAAGGAGTTGAGTGTGAGGCCCAACACTGCTGTAAGGCACATGGCCACACACTGTGGAAAAAACAGTGCCTTGCCCGTTTCAGTCCAGCTTTTCATGTGGAGCTGTAACTGAGCAGTTTAGCAGACGTTAATAATTTCCTACTGTTATACAAGATTAACTCCTGCTAAAACAGCCCCTCTGGACCAAAATCAAGGCTGAAACCCTGTAACAAAGCATCCTGTATGATCCCAGGATAAAAAGCTTGTTTTCAGTAGTTGTAAATATGGGCATAGAGATGTGTTTTATTTCTGTTGTGGAAGAAGAGCTGATTTCACCTCAGCTCTGTGGCCAGAAGAAGATTGCCATCTATAGATAACTGTCCCCAACTGCATTCCCTGTGTCAGTGGGAGGGCTGGGCTGGGCTGGGATGGCAGGGCAGGGGGAGATGTGCTGTGCCCTTCTGGGCTGGGATGGCAGTGGGAGCACAGCTTTGTGCCAATAATTCAAATTCACTGTGCAGGAGTAGCAGCTTAAACACGGAAATGACTGGAATTCCTTTTTTTTTTTTTTTTTGGCTCTTTATGCAAAACCACTGACAACAATTGTTGCCACTCCAGGAACATTTCAAGTAAATTGTGAACACAGTCTGATATTCCTTTCCATTTATTTATGTTCTCTTCTTGTGCGGACAATGTGAAAAAAAACCCAGAAACCAAAAGAAAGCAAAACAAAAAAATCCATGGCATTTCTCAGCCCTGTCCAGTTTAGAGAGCAAAATGCTGAATATGTAGGATATCGCTGGGTCTCAGATGATCTGCAGATGTAATTCTCAGACAGAAATAACTGCTCCAAAGTTATAGGTTGTTCTATGGAAACAAGGAAAAGAAAAAGGCAGGAAATGTAGTTAAATCCACACAAAAACATTGAGCAACTGTACACACACATACACCCAACCAAAAATTATTATTTGCCATTTTAAAAACACTTTATGGCTTAAAATCAGTATTTGCCTGACCGTTTGCTTGTATAAAGTGGAAATATTTTCTGCACTGACTGAGAAGTAAGAGATTTTTCCCAAGATACTGAGCTCTACAAAAGCTGGCTGGGAGTGGCAAGAACAGCTTGAACTATAAAGAGAAAAAAAATTAAATAAAAGTACATTTTAAATGCAATTTAAAACACATTTTAAATTGAATGATCTGGTACTAAAAAATGAGTGACCTTACTTTCAGCTAATTAAAACTTCTCAGAAAAACTCTTTTTGCCTTCTGGCTATATCTGGAAAATTTCAGAATAAACAATTCCAAACTAACATTTGTTTAACCCAAAGATGGTGATTTCAACGAGGCATTAAGAAATTTTGCATATAAAGAGAGGACCCCATACAACTAAGTGTAAAAACTATTTCTAAGAGAGCATTTAAACAAAATAATTTTAGTTTTAAAAGTGCCCTTGCAAGAACCAAGTATCCTTTAACTTGCCTTTGATATGCAGCCATACAGCAGCAATATGTGAAATTTGTGAAATGGTCCAACCTGAATACAAATCAAATTACTTTGGTCTTGTCAATCTACCAAATCTTTCATCTTTTCCCTGGTCGCCTTTTCTTGCTACATTTCCTTTATCTCTGCTTGCAGTTTTAAGAAGTGAATGGCAAAGAGTCATCTCCAGTTCATCTGAAGATAAAACCCATTAAGCTGTTGTATTCACATTTAATTAATGTTTTCCAACTCTCATTTCCTATTTGCCTCCTGAAAATCTTGCCTAAAGTGCTATATGCCAAATAAAATAACTCAGGTAAGGGATATCTGATCCAAATGTTTCACAGGAGATGACTGGATAAGATAACTCTAAGGAGTTGATAATTTTTATTATTTGTGGACAGCCTTTCTAGCCGAGTTCATTCGCTGCAGACAGACTCTTATCCCTCGGGGATGAATGCTGCAAACTGAGCCTTTCCTTTTATTTTTCAAGCGTTGCCCGGTGCTGATACAATTGCACTTTTATCTTTATTAATTCAGAGGGTGGGCAGTTACCCCGATAAATCAGGGGCTAAAATGGAATGAAAAGCACCCATTTCTGCAGACCAGGCAGCACTTCCTAAGGCTTTGCAAACATTAATTCAAGCAGACACAGGACATCAGGCTGGGAAAAAGGGCGATTTTCATTTTGCAAGCAGGCAAAGCAAGGTGAGGCTTGTCCTGGAGGTGACAGAAGTGGCCAGGGATGTGGGGTTGGGGTCATGCTGGAGCTGGAGCTCCCCACGCTCCCAACCAGCAGCTCCAGGAGCTGGGGCATGGAATCCTCTCTCAGTCAGGCAGAGCAGAGAATATCTGTGTAATTCCTGGCTCTGTGCGTGTGCCCTGCTGCTCTGCTGGCACCGGAGCACAAGGGACAGCATTGAAGGAACCGGGCAAGGTGATGTCCAGGGCGGGGGAGAGACAGCAGGGATGGGATTAAAAACCAGAGCGATGGCGAGGGGGGCAGCCAGCAGCCAGCAGAGGTAATCTCAGTCTGGGATCTGCTGTGGCCCAGATGAAAGAAAAATAGCAGCTCTGAGGTTGATATGGTAATGTTTGTCACGGTGAGGCTCCATCCTGGCAGCTTTGCTGTTGTGTGTTCATAGCAAGGTCCTTGTTGGAGTCTCTGGAGTCAATGGCAGGGACCAGGTAGGAAATACAAAATGCTGGTGACAGCAGCAAGGAGAGCCCTGCAGAATGGGAAGATGACTCATGAAAATAACATAAGGACAAAAAAATATATATACCGATCTATGCATGCACACGCACAAAGGCATGTAAATATTCAGTATTGTATCCTTGCAATGCTGAATATTTATTTTTTAGCTCTCATTGTCAACTATTTTCATTGTTTTATTGCCGTATTTGAGCCAATCACAGAAAATTAGGCCACTGCTAGGAAATAGTCTGAAATCCCTCCCCTATAAAATAACCCTTCAATCATCTCCGGCTCCTTCTCTTTAGATTGAAGAATCGTAATTCTTTTGCAAGCAAATGTATATTATTTGTTTAATTAGTATTAGTTTAATTTGTATAATTAGTAACCTGCAAGGATTATTCATCACCCCCAAACATTTTTTCCTCAGTGATCACTGCTGTTTATATCCTTTATAACACATAATAGATTTTAACGTGAATTCTTGCTACAGAGATTTTTCACAGCATTAAATTTATCACTTAAACCTCTGTGCAGTAGAATCATATTGAGTTACCATTTGTCCAGATTTTATTCATTAAACAAGGAGCACCAGGCCTTTAAAACCCAGCTAAACACTGTCCAAATTACCTGGTCTTTAGTTGAATACTGCTTATATGTTGTAATAAAAAACCTCAACTTTGATCAAGCTGCTGGGTTAACAAAATGTTTTTCAGGGCATGGGATTTTGACTTAGGGAGTAAATGTGCACACTCTGTGGTGGTGCCTTTTTTCATCCTGTAGAGAGGATCATCCCAGATTAAGCTGTGTTTTCTGACCTTGTAGAACTGACACCTTGATTTAATAGCCATTAGAGAAAAATGCCCCCAACTTTCTTCTGACTTTTGCGATTAAATATTCATTTCTTGGTGGATTTGCTCTGCTACATTGCAGCACAGCTTCCGCAGGCTAAGCTGAACAAATTGCAATGATGTGCGTGAAATCCCATTACACCCAGTGCTAGGACCTGATCTCACAACTGGAAATTTGGCTGCTGAGGTCCTGCTTAGCCCCAACACTTCTCACCCAAGGAAGCAGCATCCTTTTTAGGAGGTCTGGACCCCTCTGTTGTAATTACAGTCCTGTTTGACAAAGGGATGGAGCAACTTTGAGCCATTCACTGGAGGTTGTTCCTCAATTAGCTTATGTGAATTAATTGAGCATAATAAGTTCTCTGTGTCATTTATAACAGTTTGGTGTCCATGAGGGTTGGATCGTGGCCCTTCCTGCATCACCCAGCTGGACAAGACCCCCAGCTCCATCCCTGGGGTCTCCTGGTTCCCCAGACTGGGAATCAATGCTGTGCTCACATTGCTCAGGCGTGCACCAGAATTCCTTCCTCCTGTCGAACAGCAAACTCCTGTCAGGTCTTTGGAATAAACAGGGAATTATTGAGAGCTCCACGCGGTGCCGCGAGGTCATTTCAGACGAAGGGATCAGTCAGGATTTCATAAAGTATTTATTTAGCTGACAAAGGAATTCCCAACCTCCCTTTCATGTACGTTTGAGCTGATGCTAAGTTTCCGAGACAAGGCTCCGATTGTGGCTGTCACCAAACAATGACATATTTCTTTTCTTCTCTTAAATTCTCTGTATCATTCTATATAAGAGGGCAATTTGTCTGTCATGCAGCTAAAACAGGGCCCACTCACTGCCCTCATTAAACTGACAGCACAGTTATTAGCAGTAAACGAAGCCAACAGGCAATGAATTTAGCCACTGTTTTAGGGCGAGCACCAGTGAGATTTTTTCAGTAATTAATTTGATAAATATATTAATTATGAATTGAGTTGACAGTACAATCAGATTGTCAGCCTTCCAGACAGGCTCTTGTGATAAGTAGCTTTGTGATGAAGTGGTCGGATTTCAGTACCTGTCATCCTCCGGTGTCAGTCTCTTATCACTGTCCCGACCATTCACTCTGTAATTTCCTGTGTGTTGTAATTAAATGGTGGCTTTCTGATTGGAAGTGACTCCTCAAACTTAATCTCTCATTCTCTCCGAATACATTGTTTAAAAGGAAAAAAAAAAAAAAGACTCTTTGTTTCGGTGGCTTTTAATGTTAAAAAAGGAGCTTTTTATTTCACGTTTGGTTGTTGTCCTGGTGGGTGTTTGGGAATGGTGGTGCTGCCTTTGCTCATGGCATCAGATGGGTGAAGCATCCGTGCTCTGCCACTGGCACAGTGAGTGGTGGCAGCAGGAGATGAAACCTCAGGGAAATGTCAGAGCTGTTCTCCCTCCCATCCATCCCCAAGCAGGGAGCAGCCCAGCACAGTCTGGAGGACTTTGGGAAGGGTCACTGCTGATACTTCTTGCCAGCTTTTCTTTTTTTTTTTTTTTTTCCTTTAAGAAATTAATTAGGAACAGTGCCTGAGGTCATTTGGCTCAGGAGATACATGTCAAGATAAGATATTTCAAAAACGCCTCCTTAATAATTTAATATCAGGCTGGAATTTGGAGGCATGATAGAGAATTGTTCAGAATTGCAAATTTAAGCAAGTCAGGAAGAACTCGCAGCAAAAGAAAACAAGTGGGATCCATGAAGATGTTATGAGTTCTTCTGTTGCTGTTTAAGCCTATCTGAAAAAAACCCAAATCTGGAGAGAATCCTTACCAAATGCAGCAGGTGACTCTCTGCTTCCAGGGGCCTCCTGTTGGAGGCAAAGGGTGGCCATGGGACTGGGGACTGCAGCTGGTCCCCAGGGATTGTGTCCTATGGAATCCTGGGCTCAGATTGTTTTTGACCTTGAGCAACTGAGGATGACCCAACCCAGCAAAATCTTCCGTGTGTGCTGAACTTTAAGCACATGGGCACAAGTTGCCCTGTAGAAGTTTTCTAATGTTTGTATTTAATTTTAATTTTGTATCGTATCTTGGCATGGATCAGGAGCAGTGGGACCAGCAGGGCATGGGAGGGGATTCTCCCCTTCTGCTCTGCTCTGGTGATTCCCCTCCTGCAGTGCTGTCCAGCTCTTGGCTTCCAACCTCAGAAGGACGTGGAGCTGCTGGAGCGAGCCCAGAGGACACCACGGAGATGCTCTGAGGGCTGGAGCCTCTCTGCTCTGGCTGGGGGTGTTCTCTTGCAGAAAAGAAGGCTCCAGGGAGACCTTAAAGCCACTTCCAGGGCCTAAAGGGCTCCAGGAGAGCTGGAGAGGGACTGGGGACAAGGGATGGAGTGACAGGACAAAGGGGAATGGCTTCCCACTGCCAAGGAATTGGATACAGATAGATTAGACAGTTAGATATGACAGTTAGATGGGATATCAGGAATAAATTCTTTCCTGTGAGGGTGGGCAGGCCCTGGCACAGGTGCCCAGAGAAGCTGTGGCTGCCCCTGGATCCCTGGCAGTGCCCAAGGCCAGGCTGGACAGGGCTTGGAGCAGCCTGGGACAGTGGGAGGTGTCCCTGCCATGGCAGGGGTGGAATGAGATGAGCTTTAGGGTCCCTTCCAGCCCAAACTACCCTGTAGCTCTATGATTTTTGTGTGCACATGCTTTAATTTTAAGCAGGAGTTGGACCAACTAATCTAAAGTTGCTAACATTGGACTAAGGGACTCAGGGCTGTGTTCTAAAATGATAGGTAAATCAGAGCCACATTCTGGCAGCCACAGTGAAGCCCAAAAAAAGGTCACCCAGAGCTGAAACAGGGACCTACTGCCAGGACTTGCATTCTATCCCACAGCCCCAAGCCTTGCAATGAAGCATTCAGAACAGTCTTTTTGAACTTCTCAACAGGGACAGTGTTTATGGATTATTTAAACATAAAAACATGCAGCTTTCTGGAAGAGAACCATTTTAGCCCTTGGGGACTCATAGTAGCTGCGGTGTTGTAGGAAGATCTATAATTGAGCATGCTAATACTGATATGCCATTGTTTGAGAGAAATTTTGCCAGGCGTGAGCCCGTAATGCAAATTATGTCCTAAAAGGATCAATTTGCAGACTCTGTTCTATCATTTTACTGATTTGTAGATGCTTCCAAGCTACAGTCCAAAGCAAGCATCTATTCCATACTGGTGGAGAGATTGCTACTCACTATTAAAGATGTTTTAAATTTTGCCAAGTATTTTATTTCAGCCAATTCCCATAATCATGTCAAAAACATATTTTAAGCAAACCAGTTTCTTTATGAAGCATCTCTTCCTAAACCTGATAACTCAAAATGAGATTATTGCTTACTAAAACCACACAAAGGTCTTTGCTAATGCTAATTAAAGTGGGTTTAATTGTCTTTTAAAATCAGTATGTGCCTATACCCTGTTACTTTGAATAAAACATGTAATGTCTTTGCCTACATGCAAATCTTCCATAATGGAGTTGCAATTTCTCAGTAAGCTTTGAATTTTCTTGTTACTGGCTGCGTTTGGAGTTTATGGCCAATGCTCTTGATTTCTCTCATAGCATAAGGCAGTACATTCAATAAAAAATGCATGTGATGGTTCAAAAATGGTAAGAAAAAAAATAATGGCATCTGACACGCTTGAAAGGATGATTAGGTGTCTCTCTCAGCAGGCTGAATAATTTTCTTCTAACAGCTTTTTCCGTGTATTAAATAATGTCAAGTTGTTCCATATTTTCACTTCCTTACTTTTGGGGCTGCCACCGATACAAGTTATTCCTGAGAAAAACTACGAAGGAATTGCACCCCGATAGCTGAATTCAGATTTTTTTTTCTTTATTTATGGTATGTTTTTTTCTCTTAAACACAAGCTTTAACTGCGGACCAAGATTTGCTTTCTGGTAAATGAAAAAGTGACTTATTCCTCAGAACAAGACTTGGGGCAGGCCCGCGAGGAAATACATCTTTATCATGTCTAAAAAATTCTAAACCAAACTGATTATGTGTCACTTGATAAAGTGCTGGAGAAGAATTATAGGTGTATTCCTGCTCCCACTAAAGCCAACCTGAGCTCTGCAGCGGCAGCAGCTCCCAAAGCATCCTCTGTGCTCCCTGGCACTGCCAGCGACCCAACTTGTGAGGAGATTGTAATTATTCAGCAAGGAAAATGCTCAGCATTTCCTGAGCCGGTCTTTAATCCTAGTTTGAAGTCACTGCTGCCATTGTAAGGTCCAAGTGGAAACTGTGGTGCTTTTGTGCATCTGTCAGACGCCACTGCTTATTACGGAATCAGGAATGATAAATATGCCGAGCGCTTTGATGTGAGTATCAGCTTGAACTCCTCCAGTGCCCAGGTAGAAAGCAGCTGAAGCTATTGTTTTCACCCTGCATGAAAGGTTGAGCAGATGCTTGGAAATAAATAGGAGCTGGTAAAATGATAAAAATCCTGGGCTAAAGAGCGTGGCCTCTGTTCTCAGCGCCGGCTGTGGCCCAGGCCCAAGCGGGGCCGTGGCTGCAGAGGACACACAACTCCAAGGTGTGCCCCTCAGTAACAGCAATGTACAGCCACAAGAGGAATAAAATCCATGTTGTCTGTCCAGATTAACTGCTGGGCTTCATCTTCAGATGGGCAGGAACGGAGAGGCTCTGCAACATCAGCTCCATTGTCCTCCTGGATGAGGGGCAGGGCTTCCCTCTGATGGATTCCAGCAGCTGACCCAGCCCCAGAGCTCCTGCATGAGACACAGGCCTGGCAGGTCTGTTTGTGGCTGTGATTTAGCATCCAAAAGAGTCTTGAGTTGACTTAGAAATCTGATATTTCTATATTTGCCTGCATAGGCCCAAGCAGGGCTGTGGAGAGCTGCCTGAGGCAGAGCAAATATCAGAGAAAAATAACCATGCAGAGAGGATCACACACAAGCTAGTGAGAGCATCAGGGTGTGCGGAAATTCTGCTTCTCAAATATTTGATCCATCTCCAGGGCTGACTACACCTTTCTTCCTTTTATTTTCCACATTTTCATTTGTGCTGGCTGTTCAGCAATGGAGGAGCCAGCGCCTTCCAGGAGTCCTTGTGAAGAGGCAGGGACAGCAGTTCCCTACCTTCATCCTGCTGAATGGGCCACTCACCACTGCCATTCCTTATTAATTAAAGACATTAACAGCAAATCTCCGAGATTTTGCCTCTTGGCTAGAGCAAAATGTACAGTTTGAATGCAAAGTGTACAGTTTGATTGTCTTTAATGGTGTTTCAATGAGACATGCAAGGTGTGAGGAGGAGCTAATGCTGGTGCTGAAGCACCTCCTGTTGCTTCTGTGCTGGTGTTTCTTAAAGCAGACTGTGAGATTCCTGAAGTATAATTCTGTTTTCTGGCTCCATCAACAGCTGAAATCTCTATCTGTTTGCCTAAAACCCTTAATAAATGCTTTCCATCTTGTGAGTAACAGGTCAGTGGCAGATCTGGCCACAAGAAATGGATCAAGACAATCTCTCAAACATGTTATGCCATTTGATTTTTATATTACAGGTATAAAATTGCTGTCTCCTGCATTATTTGTGATCTGTGGGACATTATATCAACATCCAACTCACACACACCTCTCTGCCATGGGAGTTTTTTCCTGGTGAGAACAGTGGAAATACAGACGGAGAACCATCCATCTCCACCTTCCTGGTGGTTGCCACCAGCATGTCCACAGAAATCCTGAGACCTCTTAGCAGGGGGCTTTGGAATGAAATTACATTCCAGTGGGACCAAAGAAAAAAAAAAAAAGAGAAGTGAAGCACAAAATGAAAAGGTTTTCTCATTCTTTATTACTGGCCATAAGCAAATGAATATAATTGTCTCATTAAAATGAATGCACTTTAGTTCTTATCATTTTCTAATGAGGTTTTATTTCCTGGGGAGATTGGCTGAATGTTCCACTCCACCATGGAAAAAATAGGAAAACAAGAGGCAAAGAATAGGAAACTCAGGGAGAAAAAGGTAAGTCAGAACTTCAGAAGGGAAAAAAAAAATATATCACCCTGAGGTACTGGTCCACAAAAATGCTTTACAATAGCTGAACACAAAATCAGTTCAAAAGTACAGTAGATCACAGCCCATAAATAACGTGTCCAATCAGAAAAGTGTGAGGGGAAAATGACAAAAGGGGAGAACATTCTCCAAAGGGGCAGTGAGGAGGTGGGGAGAGGAGAGCTGGCTGGAATAACTCCTCTACTGAGCCAAATCCCAGGATGGAGAGAGGGAAGGCCACTGACACCCCTGTTTTTGCCTAATCTGATTAAAAAAATGGTAATCTCACTGCACATCCGGCAGAACGGAATGTATGAAATGTTTCTTCAATCATGGTAAACTAAAATTCAGTAAACAAGAGCTATCAAGGTTATGTTTTAAAGACCAAGCAAATAAAACTCATTACAGTCATGGTTTACTGATCCTCTGAGAAACAGGAAGGTATTATTTTGCATCTTCAGCCAGCTGGGCAGAGCAACGAGTGTTTGCCTAAAGAAAAAAAGGCTTTTCATGGGTGCTGCTGGGTGCTCACAGCAAACCACAAACATCCTGCGTGAAAAGTGTTGTGGGTTTGGGTTCAGCTCTGCAGCTTCACATCTCTTACATGCAATACTTAAACAAACCCCACCTTCTGCCTTCACTGTGAAGCTGTAAAGCCTCTCAGTGGCCAGGTGAGTATGAGAAATACCCAAGTCAACAAGTTTCTACATGGCTGATATCCATATAGACATAAATATATAATTGTACAGATATAATTTTTATGGCAGTAAGAAATTCTGAGCAACACTATCTCTGGAAATTTGGCTTTGTGGAGAAAAATGTCTGGTTTTAGTTGCTTAGAGGCAAAGGTTCTCAGTCAGGCAAAAGCTCAGTGAAGTATTGAAGTAGTTTTATTTCACAGCATTTGTGTAAGTTTTGGCATGAGTAGTTCAGCCAATTGAAGTGAGCGCTCGTGTGGCTCCGAGGTCTGTACTGCAAACCCTTCTGCTGATACAAAGCGCCTGAGGAAAATATGGCCACATGTTGGAAATGTTGTCCACCCTGCAATAAAACAGCTTCCCTTACGGAAATTAAATCCTGGGTTTGGTAGATCTGAGTTTTATTCCTGTTTGTAACATCCATTTGCATGGTGAACAAGGTTCAGTATTTCATTTGTCTGGAATTTGTTTTTCCCCAGTTACAAAGTGGCCATAAAGATACTTAGTTCTTAGCGCTTTGAGGATCAACAGAAATTGCTTTTATCTACAAATCCCAGACAATCAAATTGCTACCAAAATATTCTGTTTTTTCTACTAACCTGCTGACCAGTCAAAAAGGGGTTTTTTTAAATCATGTAAACTCTATGATTACAGCTTTGTGTAAAATGAGACACATACAAAAAGTGATACTTTGACCATCTTAGATATTGTGCAAGTCCTGCCACACATCACAGCTTTGTTTGTCCTGATGGAAATGTGTGTACTGCAGGAAAAGTGAGAGCCAGCTTAGGTCAAATAAGAGTTGGTTAAATACCACTGGGAATCTCGCTGGATTAAACACTGTTATCACATCTTGTTCCTTGTGTTCTTTTTGCCAGTCTTAAGGTGGTGAGAACCAGAGGGGCCTGGCTGTCATGGTGGGTGACGATTCTCCTGAATTTCCCAGGTTTGAATAAGCAACTGCATTGAACTAAAATTCTGAACCTTCTGAGGTTCATCCATCACTTTTACTAAATTACCTCTTCATTCTCTTTTCTGCTAAGAATCTAATTTTTATAGCACTGTAGAGAATTTTTATAGCACTGTACTTTATCTTGTCACAGTATTTTTTGTCATTATTTTCATCTCAGTGAGCTCTGGAATGATACTAAATAGACTGTGAGAGCCTGGCTGTAGGATAACGAGGGAGGTGCACATCTGCAAATGTTAATAGCTCACCCTCCAAGCCTTTTGCCTGGGAAGTCATGGCTTGGACAGGATTTGTGCCTTCTTGGGCAGCACACTGAGAAATTGCCTATATTTAGTCTTCTCTCTCCAGAAAATGGGTCCAATCAGATGTCTCTTTATTTTTCCTGTCTGGGTGCTGAGACTGATTTTTTTGTGATGTGGGGAAAGCTGAAATGAGTTGATAAAGCTTTAAGAATTAGGTGGGTTCATCCCCAGGGAAATCTAAAGAAGAAATGTTCGTAAGTTGTGTGTTGGTATTTGCATGTCTGGGGTCAGGACCACACTTGTTACAGTCCCAGGGTCACAGAAACCCTCAGTCCCAAACTGAGGACATTTTGCATTTTATTTACAACAACTGAGAAGAGATAGGAAAAACACATGAAGTGAGTTGTGTGAAGTCACATATCATAGAATCCTAAAATAATTAAGGTTGGAAAACCCCTCCAAGATCACCACCTAACAAAAAGTGTTTTATAGGCAGAGGGAGCAGAGCAAGAAGCAGCAGAAAGAAAATCTGTCTTTTTTGCCTTGTCCAGTTTTCTCCACCCTCTCTCAACCTAACCTGATGGCAAAGTGATGGTTTTCTAAAACGAGACCAAATAAATGCGTGTAGAGGTCAGAGGTGGCAAATTTAGCTAAAGATTTTAGTTTTGCTAAATGTTCACCCAGCCTAACTCATATATTTCATTCACCTGAATATACAACTTTGTGCAGAAAGCCTAGAGGCAGAAAAGTCATTTAGACTTCCACATCCATAAAAATTTGCTCAATTAATGCACTCTTTCCTGAGACTGCAAGATCTTCACCTCCTATTAAAGCTCCTGCATCCTTACTCTGGTAGCAGGGAATGGATGGAAAACTGCCCTGGTGGTGCAGGGCCAGGAGGGAGGGGAGGCAGAGCAATCTGTGCTTATGGGATGGGCTGGCCCTGGCTGGACACCAAAACTGCTCCATCACTCCCCTCCTCAGCTGGACAGGGGAGAAAAAACATAATGAGAGGGTCATGGGTCAAGATAAAGACAGGAAAAGATCATTCATTGGTTACTGTTATGGGCAAAACACTCCCAAAGACTCTGCTTGGGGAAGTTAATTCAATTTATTACCAATCAGATCAGAGTAGGGTAATGTGAAATAAAACCAACTCTTAAAAACACCTTCTCCCACACTCTCCGTTCTCCCTGAGCTTGGCTTCACTCGTGACTGCTCCACCTCCTCACCCTCAGTGGCTCAGGGGAACAGGGAATGGGGGCTGTGGGCAGTTTCTTTTTCCATGGGAAGTTCTTCATGAGCTGCTCCAGCTCGGGTCCCTTCTGTGGGGTCAGTCCTTCGGAACAGACTGCTCCTGTGCAGGCTTCCACAGGCTCACAGCTCCACATCAGTGACCATCATTTCCAGACTCATTTCTGAGGTTTGCCTTCCCTCCAGGAAAGCTGCACAGCTCGGCAGGTTCACTCCCCACCTTTGCTTTGTGCAACGAACCATCAGCAGCAGGACAGGGCTGGACTCAGCCTCCTTAGGGATCAAAATAACCTCTTGCAGTGTCAGGAGAAATGTGTAAACAGGGCAGCCCTTACTCATGGTTATGCTGGTCCTTCTGCTCACACTGTTAAGCTTTGTTATCCGAACTGCCAGCAAAACTTTGAATTTTGGACCTTGATTACTACTATTTAAAAAAAAAAACAACTTTCAAAACTTTATCCAGATGGGCACTCTCATCAATTGCTTTAATTGAAGTGCTCAGGGCTACCATGCTCCTCCAGAGCCACATTTGTTATTTATTTTCCTGGTATTCAGTTGAAAAGGCTGCTGTCACTAACTTGTAACATTCCTGCTGCACACGTGTCCGTGCTGGTGTCTGTAATTGTCCTGTTTCTCAAATGTACTCCCTCTATTTAAATCCTCCAGCCCCCGTTTCTTGTCTTACCTGCTGTACAGAGAGAGCGGAGACAGGGAGGGTGGAGGTGATGACAGTGGGGTTTTTTATCTGTAAATCTCTGGGGGGATAAGGTTGCATGGTTTGCAATTAGACAAGCAGGTACTGTGGCAGAGGACATCATTTCCTTCAGCAGGTTATCATTTCGAAAAAATCAGGAACCTTTTAATATACAGTATATCTTGCAGGATCTGCCGTGGCTTTCTCTTAGCCTACTTAAAAGACTGAGCTTAATGGCCTTTAATTTTTCTGACAAAAACAAGGGTTTGAGCTGGGCTTGTTCATTCCTTCCTGTCCACCTTGCAGCTTTCCTGTGAACAGCTCCAGGATGGACTGGAGCCATGGAGTAGGGCATGGATCCTTAGACCATTGCAGTGTTTGGTTTTTTGCTTATTGCCCTCCCAAATGGACAATTATTTTCCTCCATTGTATTTCTAGAATCTCTGAAGCTCTCATGGCAATGGAAAAACAATATTCAAGAAGTGGTTGTTGCAACCTGGTGATGAGGAGAGATCTGCTCAGTGGGAAAATCTTATTCCCATGCCCTCTGCGCAAGTATTTTGTGCATCACTGATCAGGAAAGCTTCCTGATAATAACTAGGGTTGGACTAGATGACCTCTAGAGGTCCTACTATGATTCTGTCAACCAAAACTCTGTGTTAGTAGAAGTTTTTTCTCTAGAAGTAGAGAGTTTATTTTCTATGACTTTTTAAATGAAGAAATTCCAGCATGGGCTCTTTTCACTTTATTCAAACTCTCCAGAATAAATTTGAATTAAGGCTCTATGTTTAGATGCAATTTTTAAAAAATCAACATGCCTGTGAGATTGATTTTTTTTTGTAGCAATAGGGCATGAGCTGTTCATTTTTAATGCCTTTCCCCAAGATACAGAAACACCAACACCAATCCTCCAAGCTCCCATTTGTGTCCTTTGCTGAACACAAAATCCCTGGTGACGTTTTTTCCCTCATTTTCCCAGAAGTGAGGAGTTTAGTCACGCAGCCCTCTAACAGTGCAATGCCAGCAAAAAAGTTTTATCTTAATTTCCTGATGCCAGCTCGACGATATGACAAGAGTTATAAAGGAGCATTTATCTTGTCAGAGAGAAGGGACCATCAGACCCCAGAGACTGATCCTCGAGGTCTGCCTGAAAAATGATGTGCCTTAAAAAGCCTGATCCCAAACCAGCAATCACAGGGCAATACCCACATATTAACTCTTTGAGCTGCACTGGATGGATCACTGGGATGATAACCAGATGCAGTGGAATTTTGAATTTCAGTGGAATTTTAACTGATGTCTTCTATCATCCCACCGCAACTTTCCTTTGGAGTCACTGTGGTCTTATTTCTGAGCATGATTTAAGGAGAACTAATTGGAAAAAAAAAAGGCTAAAATGAAAAAAAAAAATTTAAAACTTTCAACACATTTCTTCTCCTGAAAAAAAATTTCCCTTAAAAATGCTTTTAATGCTCTGCAGTAGTAAAAAAAAATAATTCTGTGGATTCTTCCGTTCAAGTCACCAATTATTTTTTTCAGGGATGTCATGAGGAAGACAAATTCATCCCTCTTACTCTGTGCTCTGCTCAACAGGCTCAGACTATGGAATGAAATTGGGGCGGGGGGAAAGTTATTTTTCAATGCTATGAACAAATGGCAGAAATGTAGAATTTAGTAACAGTATTGAGAAAATAGGGGCATGAATTAGCTAAAGGGCCCTAAATCAGCATTTTTATTTACAAGAGGGATTTTAGGTGTTGCTTTGGACATTCAATGAGCAAATAGTAGCTTGAAATATAAGAAAAGTAACATTAAAAAAATCTAAAATGCATAATCTCTGCATAATCTCTTTGCACACACAGTTTAGACCCCTAAATCCATCCTTGTCTGTCCTTTTTTGCCATTCCGGGACGTCCCAAACTGTCTCTTGATGATGTTTCTGCAGGGATCCCTACTTGTCCTGTGAGGAGGTGTTTGCAGCATCCTTGGCATTGTTATTTACCATGTCTGGAATTGTTGGTATTTAATATGATTTATTGGTTGTCTGCATTAAGACTTCACCAGGCACTCTCATTCCATGAGATGCTCTATGACAAGTTCTGGAAATATTTTAATTCTTTTGTAATTATCCCCTTCATGGAGAATTTCTCTTAATATCATCCAGAGGTAAATTTTTCTGTTATATTATTTAAATATAATTCTCTTGTGTTTTTGTGTTGAGGTATGTGCCCATTAAGTGTTAGGTTTCTATATATCAACTTAATGTGATTTTTGGACTAATTTTGTTTCTCAGGTGTGTGTTTGGTTGTTACATCTCTTAAACCTCCCATTTAACAAAGCAAAATGCCTGGCTGCAAATATTTAACTTGCATCCCTAATCCCATCTCCTGCACGGTATTCAGGAGATGGGAATTTATTAGGAACAATATTCTTCCCCCTTTTAATTCCATGCAAAACTTGTACGATCAAGACTGAAAGCTAAATAAAAATGATTTTGCATAAATAGCATCTCCTTGTCTGTGCCAGAAAAATTCCCAGAGCATATGAAAATGGGAATTTGGGCCTTGAACTTTTGGCTGCTGTATTATTTGCAGACCAAGTGAACCATTCCCAACTGTTTCCGAAATCAAGGCTACAAAAGTAGGAACTGCTCGTACATGGCCAGGACGGAACAATTGATTCAAATTGTCAGGACTTAACTCATGTTTCAGGATTGCTTTGAAATTTTTTCACTCTTGGTAATTTAATTCTTTTGCAGTTCTCTCTCACTGGATTGAGAGAATTGTGCTCCTCTTTTTACCCCCCTCTCCCTCCACCTTTTTTTTACATGGGAGATATAATTTATTCCTGTTTCAGTGAATTTGCCACAATAAAGCCAATTCTTTCAAGGGTTTTTTTTTTTTAAATCTCCTCAGAGAGTGAAAGTAGCATTCGCTGAAATTAAGGTGCTTTTTGCCAGAAATGTGATGCTAATCCTCTTAGTTTTAATGGTTTTGAAATGGTTTGTATAAGAAGGTAAACAGAGTAGTTGATTAATAGGAAGGAAGTCAATTGGCCATGTTGCAAGTGTTATACGCTCTACTGTACAATAGTTCTTTATTTCTGCAGAGTGAGGCACAGACTGCTCTCCTTTTGAAAGTTCTTAGGTGAAAACTGATCTGTCTTCTTCTGCTGTACAATCCAGAAGAGTTTGATTCCAGCACCAGAAAAAGCAAGCAGTGCACTTTCGAAATAGAAGTCAAACAAATATCACTGATAAGACACTGACGTGACACCGGTTATCTCCCCTTTTTATTGAAAATAGGCACATATAATGAGGTGCTTCACATTTTAAAGTCTTAAATCTTAGAAAGCTCCAGGCCTAGATGGTTTTGATTTTGGCTTATTAAACTTGCAGTGTGGGGAGGGGGGGAGGGCAGGAGATGGAGTGACTCACTTATCTCTGTTATTTAACCTCTCACTGGCCAAAGGGATTTTTGTCTGCAATTTATTGCAAAGGTTGTTCATCCCTGATTTTTTTCCCAGTGTTTCCTGCCTGAGCTTGGATGCCAAGACCTGCTCAAGCCAGGCAGGTGCCCCTTCCCCATCAATAATTCACCTCGAGGTCTCCCAGAGCTTGGGCACTATATGCATGTAAAGTGAGAGGAGCCAGCACTTACCTGAATTCTTTTGTCTGGCACAATAGCAAAACTCTCACACTCACGTCAGCTGTGGTCCATCAATTAACACTTACAATTAAGTGCTGCAATAAAAGTGTGAAGTGCTTGAAGATCTGAGCAGCAGAGGCAATGGGAAACCCGAGAGCTTCAAAGGAAGACCTGGTGGCTGCAGTTACAAAAGATGGCTGGGACAGAATTTCAGGGTTGAAATGGGGAAGAAGACGAAATAAATTTGAGAAGTAGCAGAGGAAGAAGCTGCAGGGAAGGAGCTTGCAGGTGTTTCCCAGGCTCAGAGCATGGCGAGGGCAGCAGCTGAACTGCCTTCAGCCTCTTCTCAACAGATCTTGTACTGGGAGATGCAGGGAAATGTTACGGCGTAATTTAAAATGGTTGAAGAGCTGTCTGAGGACTGCCATGAGCAACCTGGTCTAGTGGAAGGTGTTCCTGTCCACAGCAGAGGGGTTTGAACTGATGGATTTTAGGGTTCCTTCCGACCCAAACCATTCCATTCTCTCTTGCAGATTTGTCCTGACTGGAAAGGTCCCTTCTCTAAGGATACCTCTGATGACCCTTGCTAGCTGAAGCAATTAATTAAAATTATCTAATTTTAAAAGGTACCTCAAATAAAAGCTCATGGAAACAAATACTTTTTCTCTTTTTGGGGTCTAATGGCAGCTAAAAGCAGGTTAAGAAGTGACAATGTTAATTTAAGAATAAAACCACTGAACACGGTGAACAATGATTCTGGGTTTGTGTCAGGACTGAACATGACAGACCAGTGTCTTCACACGTGCAGAGTTTTTTCAGCAGCTAAATTCAAACTCTGATAATTTTTGTTTGGTATTGAGACAAAACCCAGACATGGTGTTATATTTAGGGTGAAACAAGGGCATGGGGAAACCCAGAACAAAGTGCATCCCTTACCATAAGCAGCTCTGAGTGATGGGAGGCTCTGCAGAAGGAGTTTGACCTGCTGATTTTGGTGATGCCTATCACTGCTCCATCCCACAAACATCTCTCCTTTTGGCTCTGAGTAAAGAACAATTTTTACAAAGCATTAATTTATGACTCCATCTCATCTTGCAGCTCTCATTTAGTGAACCCCATGCCTGGTATAAATAATTAACTCTCCTTTTTCATATTAAGCCACAAGTAACAGAATTATCTAAGAGATTTTGAGAGCTATATTTGCCTCTCAATGACTAATTTGTTTTTGATTAAGCTTTAGGATATAATAGTTTTATAGATTCATTGTATGGGAAACCAGTCACAGAAATAGTAGGAAAACTACTCTGCATTATTCCTAGTAAAAGAACAGGATTTCTACAGGAATACAGCTAAACACAACACCATCAGTGCAGAACATGTGCTAACAAACCCATTTGTGCCCTGAAATCGAACTATTGCCTCTTCCAACACTTTTAAATTTTCCTTTTTAAGTTGGCTACACTTTCATCTCAATTGCAGGCGAGTCACTCAAGAACAATTTCATTAGATTAAATGGTCTGGTAGTCAATGCAATTGTAATCAATAGCTGTAACTCCTAGAAAATAGCTGGGTTCAAACTTCCAGTCCTCCCTGCCCTGTTCTTTGAGTGACTCCAGAAGTGCTGTAAAGGCAACACAGCATTTCTGTAAAGTATATTTGAAAGGATGTCCAAGCCTTCCAGTTCTACAAAGCTGCCAACCCTTCTCTTTCGAAGCAAAGAGAAGGCTTTTTGTAGCTGGGGATGGAGTTTAATGTCTCAGGCTCTGACTGATGGCAGGCAGAGGGAAAAGGCTCAAGCCCATCCCGTGTGTGCATAAACTCCGCTCAGCTGCAATTCCCTTGCTCCCATAGCTGCTCCCCGACGGGAAAGTCCTCAAGCAGCATCTCTGACAGGCTGGGGACACCCAGGGAAGTAAAGCATTGGAGTTTCTCTGCACCTCCAAGAAAATAAAAATAAAAAAATCACAACATTTAAAAAAAAAAAAATTAAAAAATCCCTGGTTTTTTGTTCCCTGGGGCAGGATGTTGCTTCTCCTCCTCCCTGCCATTCCCCAAGCCTCATATTTGAAAAAACCTAACCGAGGTAGGTACACAGACACTGCTTTGTGGATGCCCCCTGCAAAAATTTCCCTGCCATTCCGGAATGTTTGAGGCTGGGATTTCACTTTAATGAATTGTAGAATCATAAAACAATAAGGCTGGAAAAGACCTCTGAGATCATCAAGTCCACCTGTCGGTTCCACCATGTTCACCACCAAACCTTGTGCTCAAAGGCCATATCCACACCTTTTCTGTGGAATGATGGAACTTCCAGGAATGATGACTCCACTTCCCTGAAGAACCTGTTCCAATGCTTAACAACACTTTTTCTGAAGAAATTTTCCCTCACATCTAATCTAAACCTCCCCTGATGCAATTTGAGGACATGTCCTCAATGCTCCCTTTTCCTTTTTACATCGAAGATCCGCTGTATTTCAGACACTAATAATAATAATAATAATAATAATAAAAATTTCAGTTTCACCCTTTCCTCCTGCTCCTTTAGAGGTCTTAAATACAAAGTGCAGCCCCTTCTGTCTCGACATATGCAGGTATTTGCCCTGCACTTGACTTTTTCCAGCCAAGCTGAATGAATGACTAAGCAGTGATCCATGTAAACGTCGTGTCACCCGGAGCCTGTTGGGATACCTTTTACACAGGAGGTGAAAAAGATAATCCTTTCCCTTCTTCCTTTCACCTGGAAAAGAAATCACTCTATTTGGACTGTCTGAAAAATTAAAACATTTTTATTTAGCAACGCTACTCCAGAGGAAACGCTTTTCTGAAATACAGAGGCACTTTGGAAAGCACGTGTTCAAATGAGTGCAGATATTCTCAACACTACTGCATGTATTTATTACAACTCTTGCATTGCAATCTCAAGAGCTGATGTATTTTTATTTTTCATGACCCCTCCAGCAGATGACAGGGTATATGCTGCAGTTTTCCCTATTTTCCTGGGAATGTAAGAGAAAGGCCTCTTACTTTCGCATATCTTGTCATTCTTTTTCCTTTAGGGCTAAACTCAATTATCCCACTAATTAAAATTCCTAAAGTGGCAGAAGTGATGTGCAGAACTAGGCTGAAGCTGCTCCAGATCCCCTCATCCCATCAGTATGGGATCATACTAAATCAAATAACAGCCTGGTCCAATGCTTGGATGCTCTACAGGAGGCTACCTTGGCCCTTTATAAAGGTTGGGAGAACCATTTGTATTTGCTCAGTATATATTAGTGCTTTTTATTATATATTTTAGATTTTATAAAAGATTCCAGACTAGTAAGTGTTTTCACTTGGGATGTGGGGCTGGGCCAGTGGAACAAGTGACAGACAGAAGAGTTGGGTCCTATTTTCTCCATTGCATGACTTGAAGTGAGACATTTTCTGCTCCTGCCTTGACCATCCGCCGATGGCTCAGGCTGAGAAACAGCAGCACAGCAGGTATTTCAGCCCAGGCTGCCCTGCACCAGCTGCAGGCTTTGCTG
This sequence comes from Acanthornis magna, assembly GCA_036785705.1. Classification (NCBI taxonomy): domain Eukaryota; kingdom Metazoa; phylum Chordata; class Aves; order Passeriformes; family Acanthizidae; genus Acanthornis; species Acanthornis magna. The sequence goes on from JAWUZG010000013.1 coordinate 19,360,681, forward strand.
CTGCTCCTGAGCTCCCAGAAATAAGAATTCTGACACAATAAATCCCCAGTGGCGTCAGCCAGAGCTGAGCACATCCCCTCACCTGGCAGAGGGGTCCATCCAGGGTGGCAGTGGCTCCTGCCCCACGCGCTGCTGCTGTGGCTGGGTTCTCCTGCAGCTCCAGCCCAGCAGGGCTGTCAGTGACTCTATCAATTAAAGCCTCCACTGCTGGCTAATTCCCCGAGTGCTGGGAGAGCCTTGTTCTCACTGGGGTGTAACAAGAGTAATTATAATAATGACTCGCCCATTCCTCACCAGCGCAGTTTCTCTTAGCAACAGGCTTGGGCACCGCGAGAAATGTGATCAAAGTTGAAAGAGAATTCTCTTTGATGCAAAGGAGTTTTTGTTGCTGTTTTGGTTAGGGAGGGCAGGCAGTCAATGCAGTCAGCTAATGACAAACAGGGGATAAAGCTCCACGGGGATTAGCGAAGCCTGAATGCAAGTCAAGTGCTCTGATTCTGTAATTTCAACCAAGTAGCAAAGCAACCTACAGGCTTTTTAGTGTTTAGGTGGCCACAAAGAAGCTTTGCTGTCATCTCCGAAACACTTCCTCAATAAGAAATTTCCTGGAACACCACGGTCTTATTTCTTGTGGGGGGTTAAGTCATTGCATTATCTCCTCAGGTGAAAATTCATTATGTGCACCTTCTATGTGTGCTGAACAGCCTCTTCCTGTACAACAAGCTGCCCATCTCTCCCTCAGGCAGTAACAGCATCAAGTGGTGTTCAGTGCTACTTATCTTGCTCACCTGCCAATTAGCTATAAACTGTAAGAAGCATTGTACCCAAAAAGGAAAAAAAAAAAAAAAGCCAGCAAGCTGGATCAGTTTCAAGTTTAATTAGTCCGAAAGAATTCAATATATTATTGCCTCAAACAAAAGAAAAAAAATCTGAACCTTTAATCCTCTTTGAAGATGCTGCTTACTGATATATCCCATCACATATTTTTAACAGTGGTGACAGTACTTAGAGAAATCATATCCCATGTTCAGTTAAGCCAGGAAATGCATTTGATTCTCCTACTACAATTTTCACAGCAGCTTAGTAAATGCAACCTCTTTACCCCTTGTAAACCATCCCATCCGTGGTACTTGGTGAAATGCTATGTAATAAATGGAATAGCTGTAAATTAGTTTAATCTGTTTGCAGCTCTATTGTATAATGTATTTCCTTTGCATGTACGAATTTATTATTCAAGTTGGGGGGGAGTTGGGTTTTTTGGGGGGTTTTTAGGGGTTTTTTTGGTGGTGGAGGGTTTTTTTGGTTGGTTTTTTTTTGTTTGGGTTTTTTTTTTGTTTGTTTGTTTGTTTGTTTTTTTTTTTTTTTTGTTGTTGTTGTTTTCATTGCTTTTTTTTCTAAAGATGTTGAGGGCCCTGAAGGGTTTCCACCCTGCTCTTTTTGTATCGTGACACTGAGATTGAACCTGACCCCTGGGGATGGTGAGATTCCCCCCCATCCCTGGAGTGTGGCCCACAGGGACGAGGGGAGATTCAGGCACTGAGGATAATCCTGTCCCAGGGGCTCAGCTCAGGTGGGGCTGGGCAGCACCCACAGGAAGAAAATGCCTTTAATTCAGAGTGCACTCAGAGATGATGCTTTACCCAGGAGAAACAAAAACGCTGTGTGGTCAAAAAAAGGAGAGCAAAGAAGTGGAATAGGGAATTTATTCTTAAGGATTGTGAATGCAGCCACAAGCCAAAGCCTTCCAAGGGTGTTTTTCTCACTCACAGGGCTGTAAGGTGTTTTTGGGCTTGAGTTGAGCTGCTCTGGCTCTGTGGGGTTTGGCTGCAGGAGGGGTGGATGCCTCCCTGTGTGTGGGAATATCTGTTTGGGATCCCAGGGAAGGGTTTCAGCAGGGGAAGGCTTCACACATGGAAATACATCTCTGATTCCTGTAGTCCTGCACTCCTAAAGGGCAGGAGATTAAATTGGGACGGGGTGGGTGTTGAAGGGCACACCCAGACATGGCCTTACCTGAGTGTAGTGAGACAAAGCTGAAGGGCCAAGGACTCTCTGCCCCTCCCTGCTGCTAACGCTGTTATTAGAAAAGACAAGAACACAAAATCTGGTTTTCAAGGGTAAACAAGCAACCATGAAAGGATTTTTCTCTAAGCAAAGTTTCTTTGGCAGATTTCAAAAGAGCCCTCCAAGTATCTTCAAAGTTTGGATTATTATTTGTTTTCCACACGAGTTCATCAGTTTATTTTGCTTTCCCTTTGAATCAGCTCAGGAACTAATCTGAGATCTAGACACTGGAGCTCACTGCAAATTATTAAAAAACTTCCTCTATGCTTTCCCCATAACTGAAAAAGTGCTGACATTGTTTTATTTTAAAACTGAGCAGGTCCTTTGTGATCATCAGATTTACAAAACAAGACTGTTTTCAACATAAACTGCTTCAATAATAAAGGCCCTTACTGGATGACATCGTTTCATGTTTTCTTCTCAATTTATACTCCATTTTTTAATCACTGGACTCTTGAAACTTATATTCCTAAGGCAATCTATTTCAAAACCATGAGCAAATAAAAATTAAAGGTGTCATTTTAAGTTTTAAGATGTGCTATTTGAAAATGAATATGCACTACCACGCAATCCATTTGCTTTGTGTTTTATTATACAGTGAAAAAAGTGCAGCATCATTTTGGACAGGAACACACTTACAGAAGAGTTCTTTATTTTGATTCTTCCCGAGCGTCCATTTCTTGATTTCTGAGTATTACAAAAGCATTCAGAGCTGCATTTAAGCTGCTAAAAGTGCCCAGAGTTCCTGATTTAACCCTTCTTAGCGAGGTGACTGTGGAATGAGCACCAGCCAGACAATAAACCTGCACTTTTGCTCTGCTTTGAGCCAAAACGCACAACGCCAAGATCTGCTGTTACCCTTCAGGGTTTGGGTCACTTGTGCAGCGCTGGACATCCCAAAGGCTGCTCCTGGCTGGTGACAGCAGCAGATCCGTGCACAGGAGCTGCTGATGGCCATGCAGAAATTTAGGTTGGAGGGAAAAGGAAAGCGCTGAAAAGCTGCTCTTTGGACACTTTTCCACGGTTTAAGGCAGCCCTCTAGAGATGGGAGTGAGCAGTGCCGGGAGTGCCACTGCACCTGGGTTGTGAGAGCGCTGAGCTCAGGAAGAAAAAACAGACTTTTTCAGTTTTGTTTGTTTGTTTTTTTGAAAATTATTCTTTTCTTTTTTTTTTTTTTTTTTTTTTTTTTTTTTGTGCTCTTCTGCGCGTCTTATTGTGTGTTTATTGGCAGGTATTTTGTTTCATTTTGTTTTAGTACAAAACTCCACTTAAAAATTGATTACCGCAAATGCAGTGGCAGGACACAGTGAGTGGTTTCCCGCTGCCAGGGGACAGGGTTGGATGGGATACTGGGAAGGAATTGTTCCCTGGGAGGGTGGGCAGGCCCTGGCACAGAAGCTGTGGCTGCCTCTGGATCCCTGGCAGTGTCCAAGGCCAGGCTGGACAGGGCTTGGAGCAGCCTGGGACAGTGGGAGGTGTCCCTGCTCATGGCAGGGGTGGCACTGGATGGGCTTTTAAGGTCCCTTCCAACCCAAACTATTCTGGGATTGCATGAAATTTTTATTTCCCAATTATTGTCTCTTACAGCACTCTGAATATCCTGGTGAATGCATGGTGCCAGTGAGCCAGGTGGGTTTCAGCAGAGATGTTCTGCCCAGGTGGAAAGGAATTGCTGCTCTGAGGACAGGGCAGCAGCTCTGGGAATGAACTCTCCAGAGCACATGGAAACACACAGGGATGCCAAATTATTTCAGACAAGTTTGGGTTTGCTATTACAGCATGCACCAGTTTAATTCCGCACCTGGATTAAAATTTGCCCTGGCAGAGTTTCCTGTGGTCCAGGGGCACCTGGTGAGCTCTTAGGGCTGGAAGGTGTCCCAAAAATGGACACAACTCCATCACACCAACCCTAACTCGCCCACCCTTTTCTCAAACCCCTAGAGCTGCTGTATCTGAAAGCTTCACAAACCATCTGGTCAGGCCTCAAAAATCCAGAGCTCCTGGCAAGTGAGGGAAGTTGGAGATGGAGGGTCTCTGTGGGATCTCTCTCCCAGGTTCCCATCTGCTGCAGCTGCTCCATGAGATTTCCCCATCTGGCTCAGCCTCCTCCAGACGAGCTCCCTGCCCTGGGGGCTGTGACGTGTGACCCTGAGAAAGCAAGTTTTGCATCGAGAAAATATGCAAACGACAGACTTGGAACTCAGGTTTTGGTCTAGTTTTTTTGTTATCAGCAGTTTTCAAGCAAAATGCCAGAAATGCCCTGTAAGAACCAGCCCGTGGTGGCTTCTGTCCCCTGCCCCAAAGCAGAATAATCCAAACATCTGTTTGGTTTTACAATAAAACGCAAAGTCATTTTATCTTGTGTGGTTTTGTGTTCTCTTTGAGGTGCATTTTGAAGGAAAATGCTTTCTTCTTTTTAGGGAGTGTAGATAATTGAACAAAAATGGCACAGTGTCAAAAATACACAGTGATTCCCATGCAATACCTGTTGCTTAAAGCAGGTATTTGATAAATCAATCAGTTTACTGGGAGAATCACATCAATCTTTATTTTAGGGCAAAGTGATGCTGATTATTCACTCCACAGAGCTTTTTGGGGTGGAAGTGGAGGAAACGGATTCTGTAATTGAGGGCAAATTTTGTGTGTTGTTTCTTAATGTGATTTTTGTATTCTTTTTCTCTTTGCTGGCTGACACTCTTTTTCTTTTGAAAAGAGGATTCAAGGCACTGCTGAGCATCAGATTATTGGGTCTAATCCACTGTGATGGACATGAGCTGGCATTTTCACCAAATCCCAGGATCTTTGAGGTCAGAAAAGTCCTGTGATATCATCAAGTCCAGCCTTGTGACCCAGCCCAGAGCTCTGAGTGCCACACCCATTCATTCCTTGAACACCTCCCAGTGCAAAACCTTCAACCTGAACAGCCCACTCTTGTTTTATGGACTCAGCTCTGCTTTAAAACGAGGCAAACAGCATAAATCAGTCTTCTTGGGATGCCATTTGGTGTGTGCCTTTCAGAGCTGACACATTTCCCTCAGAGCATGCAGATGTGCCACGCGCATCCAGATGGGTGGCATAAACAACAGGGTTTTTTTGGAATTTTTTTTTTTTTTTAGTTTGGAAAACAACTGTAATTTCTAAATTGTTGCAGGATTGTTTACTTTGGTCCACGTCTGACAGAAATAATTGCAGCCACTGAGCTGAACAGAAATGAAACCAGAAGTATTTATATCTCACCTGGGACAGCAGAGCAATCTGCGATTTCTGACCTCTCCAAGCAGCTAAGGAACATCTGATGAAAACAAAAGGCGAGATTAAACCAAGGGAAAGGGGATATTTTTTCATGCAGGTGGTCACTTTAGTACCAGGACCCCAAAGTGTTTGGACAGATTAAAAAAAAAAAAATAAAATGTCATTTAAATATGTAGTCTCTATTTGTGACTCAAGAAATCTCCGAGTCACTGATCAGCAGATAAGGGATTGCTCTGAAACATTCACTGTAGGATGTTCTGATCTTCCTTAAGCCTCTGCTGGGAGTCTCTACTAGAAAATAGGGAATAATATCATAAAGTTTGCCCAGATGAAGTGCAGCTGTTCATTTGTTCACATGCACTGGGGAAGGCCAGAAATATTCAGCATCACATAGAAACAGCTCCTGTCCTCCCCAAAACTTCAGCCAGACCCAGTTCAGTGAGGTGTGCAAGTCCCAGTGGTGTTCATGGCATGATTTTTGGCAAGCACTTGTACCCCTGCATGTGCATCTTGAGGAATTGTACCTGTAGGTCCTTAAAATACAGATTACATATATTTAAATCAATGCTTTCACTGACTCAGGATGGCTTGTGGTCACATCTTTATATCTTAGGAGAGTATGAGCAGCAAAGCTGCACAGGCCTCCTTACCAAAGCCTCTTTCTCTGGCCAGCCTTTGATATTTTCCTACCTGGCTCCTGATTTTCTTTTTTTTTTTTTTTAATATTGACCCCTAAAATGCAAGTTATCTGTGAAATTACAGTTATTGCAGCATCTTTCTTCCACGGGCAGGGAGACCGAGCAACTGGCAACCTGAAATAACAACCCTGAGCAATTTGGTTGTGCTTTTTTTGATGCACTTGTTTTCACCTCCCCTAATCCTGTGCTGGCATGATAAGCATAATCATTTTCTCCCTTGGACTATATTTGGGCCATAGACTGGAATTTGATCCAACACTCCCCATTTGCTGAGGATAAGAAATGACTTTAATGCTGCACACCGACGTGTGAATCCCATCAATTTCTCCCTGTTTCATTTCTTCCAATCACCCAACCAATTGGCTTGAGCAAGCAATTCAGGGGAAAAAATAAATGTAATAGAGGTCCCTCTTTTGAGAAAGGTACTTCTGTCCAATTGCTTTCATCTTGAGAATACAGCTCTGAGGTCTGTTTCGAGGGATGTCCTTCAGCAGGCAGCATGAATTGCAAAATCAGTCACACAAATGGCCTCCCATACATAAAAATAACCAATATATCAACAGGGCTGAAGCCAAGCAGCAGTTAAAATAACTACTAGATCAGTAGCGCTAAACTTACAGCAGACAGATGCATCTGAAAAGGGAAAGTGCACGGCATTTTTAGTTTGATTTATATTGTTGCTTCATTTTTTATTCAAGATATGAAACATTCTGAAGAGCAAATGCTAAGAATTGAAGAGATTGCCACAACAAAGGGAAATACGGTGTAAGTGTGAAATTACCAGGGGAATATTCCTGTCTCTAATGAGGCAGGGTGCTGTGGCTGAGAAAAAAATTGGGATAGTTTTTGCAGAAAAGCCTTCTTAGGTGGGTGCTGCAATCCCTGCTCTCACTCCATGGAGTTTTCTGCCTTCTCTCCTGCTGCTCCAGGGGCCAGCCTCACCCTGCTCATGCAGGTGTGAGACAGCAACTCGCTTTTGGGCTGAGCTGTATTTGTTCAAATTCACGTTCCTGAAGTTTCCCCAGGGCTTGTTTGGAGAGCTCCAGCAGAGGATGGAAGGGTCTAAGGCAGGGAGGTGACAAGGGAACGTGCACAGGTGAGAGCAGGGCTATGGAACTCCAGCAGGGACACCTTCCACGAGACCAGGTTGCTCCAAACCCTGCCCAGCCTGGCCTGGAACACTTCCAGGATGAAGGTAAATAATAAGAATTTCTGGCACATGTTATCTAAGATGGGAATAATCTTGTCTGTGTATGAATACCAGGATTTAATGTGAGTGTAGTTGCTGAAAGACACTTTTGATGTGCCTTAGAAGAGACACTGAAATTTCCCTCATTAGCAAAATTCATGCTGACTTCAGTGAGGCTGGGGTTTTACCTATTAATTGATCCAAAAAAAGAGCAAATACATTCTTTTAGCTAAAGACAATTATGTTATAAGTGGTTGCTCCCTGGATAAAACTCATGGAGGGAATAGATATCCCTTTAGGTAAAATACATGTGCAAGTGATTACAATTCTGGCTACAAAAACAGTTGAGAAAATTCAGACCTAATATATCTTCAGAGCCCTAAGTGTTTGAGCTGTGCCCAAGGTTCAGTATAAACAGATATTGAATCAATGTATTGAATAGATTTCATTCAAACTGAATGGGGAAGCTTAATTTTTAACTCTAATGACACCTTGCATTGCCCTGAGTTGATTCAGTGCTTTGAAAGCCCCAAAGATGAATTTCCTGCAGCTCCAATGTTAATTTGAGCATGTTTTCTGCTGTGCTGGCAGCTGCCAGGCTTACAGGAGAGCTGGTATTTCATTTTATCAGATGGTTTTCAAGGGGTGAAACAGGTGCACCAGACTTCACAGACAGTGAAGTGCTACCAGACAGCCTGTGATACCCCACAGGCATCTGTCAGATGAGAAATTTGCTTCCAGGGTTTTGATGGCTTTATTTGTGTGAAATATGTCCGCGGTGTTTACTTGATAATTAGTAATGTTTGCTTAGCAATTGGTGATGTTTAGTGAGTTGTGTTGGTGAAGATGGTGTGTTTTTAGGCTCTTGAAAACAGGCTTTGAAGATCCTGTGCTGGACAGGGAATCACAGAATTATGGAGTTATTTAGGTTGGAAAAGACCAAGGGGAAAAAAGTTGAGTCCAACTGTTCCTCACCACCAACCCATGTCCCCAAGTGCCACATCTCCACATGTGTTAAATCCCTCCAGGGGTGGGGACTCCACCTCTGCCTTGGGCAGCTGTTCAATGTGTGACAAACCTTTTGGTGAAGGAATTTTCCCTGAGATCCAAACTCTCCTATCACAATTATAAGCCATCTGCTCTTGTCCTGTCACCTGTTAGAAACTGATTGTCACCTGCTGTCCCCTCCTGTCAGGGAGATGAAGAGAACCACAAGGTCCCCCTGAGCCTCCTTTTCTCCAGGCTGAGCCCTTTCCCAGCTCCCCCAGCCGCTCCTGGGGCTCCACACCCTTCCCTGGACACGCTCCAGCCCCTCAGTGTCCCTCTTGCCATGAGGGACCCACAACTGCCGCCATGACGGGAGGTCCCTGAGCATTTTCGAACATTTCACCGCTGATTTGCACTTCAGCCTCTCCAGCATTTCCCATTGCCGCATTGCCGGCCCCGCGCACTGCCCGGCAGAGCCACGCGAGGGCGCCCGCGGGCCGCGCTCCGGCCCCGCATCCCGGGAGAGACGGGATCGTTATCCCGGGAAAAGGGATGGGATCGTTATCCCGGGAAAAGAGACGGGATCGTTATCCCGGGAGAGACGGGATCGTTATCCCGGGAAAAGGGATGGGATCGTTATCCCGGGAAAGGAGATGGGATCGTTATCCCGGGAAAAGAGAGATGGGATCGTTATCCCGGGAGAGACGGGATCGTTATCCCGGGAAAAGAGATGGGATCGTTATCCCGGGAAAAGGGATGGGATCGTTATCCCGGGAGAGACGGGATCGTTATCCCGGGAAAGGAGATGGGATCGTTATCCCGGGAAAGGAGATGGGATCGTTATCCCGGGAAAAGAGACGGGATCGTTCTCCCGGGAAAAGAGAGATGGGATCGTTATCCCGGGAAAGGAGATGGGATCGTTATCCCGGGAGAGACGGGGTCGTTATCCCGGGAAAAGAGAGATGGGATCGTTATCCCGGGAAAGGAGATGGGATCGTTATCCCGGGAAAAGGGATGGGATCGTTATCCCGGGAAAAGAGACGGGATCGTTATCCCGGGAAAAGAGACGGGATCGTTATCCCGGGAAAAGAGAGGGATCGTTATCCCGGGAAAAGAGATGGGATCGTTATCCCGGGAAAAGAGACGGGATCGTTATCCCGGGAGAGATGGGATCGTTATCCCGGGAAAGGAGATGGGATCGTTATCCCGGGAAAAGAGAGGGATCGTTATCCCGGGAAAAGAGATGGGATCGTTATCCCGGGAAAGGAGATGGGATCGTTATCCCGGGAAAAGAGACGGGATTGTTATCCCGGGAAAAGAGAGATGGGATCGTTATCCCGGGAAAAAAGAGATGGGATCGTTATCCCGGGAAAGGAGATGGGATCGTTATCCCGGGAAAGGAGAGAAGGGATCGTTATCCCGGGAAAGGAGACGGGATCGTTATCCCGGGAAAGGAGAGATGGGATCGTTATCCCGGGAAAAGAGAGATGGGATCGTTATCCCGGGAAAGGAGACGGGATCGTTATCCCGGGAAAGGAGATGGGATCGTTATCCCCGGAAAAGAGAGACGGGATCGTTATCCCGGGAAAGGAGATGGGATCGTTATCCCGGGAAAAGAGACGGGATCGTTATCCCGGGAAAGGAGATGGGATCGTTCTCCCGGGAAAAGAGACGGGATCGTTATCCCGGGAAAAGAGATGGGATCGTTATCCCGGGAGAGACGGGATCGTTATCCCGGGAAAGGAGATGGGATCGTTCTCCCGGGAAAAGAGACGGGATCGTTATCCCGGGAAAAGAGATGGGATCGTTATCCCGGGAGAGACAGGATCGTTATCCCGGGAAAAGAGATGGGATCGTTCTCCCGGGAAAAGAGACGGGATCGTTATCCCAGGAAAGGAGAGATGGGATCGGTATCCCGGGAAAAGAGATGGGATCGTTATCCCGGGAAAAGAGAGGGATCGTTATCCCGGGAAAAGAGAGATGGGATCAGCTCCCAGGAAAAGAGACGGGATCAGCTCCAGGGAAAAGAGAGATGGGACCACCATCCCGGGGAAAGGAGGAGAGAGGGGATTATGTCCCGGGAAAAGAGATGGGATCATCTCCCAGCCCCACATCCTGGGAAAGGAGAGATGGGATCATTATCCCGGGAAAGGTGGGATGGGATCACCTCCCGGGAAAGGAGAGATAAGATCAGCTCCAGGGAAAAGAGAGATGGGATCAGGTCCCGGGAAAGGAGAGATGGGATCAGCTCCTGGGAGAGATGGGATCAGCTCCCAGCCCCGCATCCCGGGAAAAGAGAGATGGGATCACCATCCCAGGAAAAGAGAGATGGGATCAGCTCCCGGGAAAAGAGAGATGAGATCAGCTCCTGGGAAAGGAGAGATGGGATCACCTCCGGCCCCGCATCCCGGGAAAGGTGGATGGGATCACCAAGCACAACTCAGGGGAAGCTCGCTTTCCCTCGTGGAAGCCTTTCCCCTGCTGTGGAAGCCCAAAGGCTGCTTCCCCTGCGGTTACAGGCTGCTGCTTCTGTGAGTTACGTGCCCTGCTGAGGAAAGACGAAAATTAAAAACCCCAAGTGCTCTCTCCGGTGCTGCTGGGATTCCTGATTGAGCTTCGAACACAGTTTTCCCAAAATGGCACTCTTTGTTCCCAACTTTCACTCAGGACACACTCACTGGAGAACGTGTACTTGCAGAACTCTTTGAATTGCAGATGAATTCATTATAAATGAAATGGGATTTCAAAGTCGTCCACATTATACCTGGTTTTAATGTCTTCTGTACTTCATCATGACTTTGTAAAAAACTCCCGACAGCTGCTTTCATTTCGTGGGTGATTTACAGCAATTCCCCCTGCAATGACTGCTATGTTCCTGGGCTTGGTCTCTCACCGTTTTTTGTGAGATTTTTGCTCTTTCTTGCTTCTGTGCAATTATTTCTCAGGTACAAGGGGATAAATGAGTGAGATAGAATGACAAGAATGTTCCTCTGATTACTTGTGATGCCTAGAAAACACTGAGGAAGATTTCTCAGCATTAGGAAATTCTCTAGCAAATTCCAGGAGCAATGAAGAGAAGGGAATTTAAATATTTTTGAACTGAGTGGCTGAGGCCGTAAGTATACAGCCATCCAAAGACTCAGGCAACTGGGAAATACCAGAGCCCACAGTTAAATTACCCAGATCCTCCATTTAGTGGCAGACTGGAGGCTTTTCTTGGGAATTAACCCCAGAGGCAAATAACTGATGGTGGCAGAGGTAAAGGCTGCAGCATCAGCCCATGACTGTCCCACCATCCCCAGAACATAAACACACCCCACACAATGGATGTCTCCTTTCCAGCCCGCTATATGTGATGCAACTTCTCTTTTTCCTTTTTCTTTTTCTTTTTAAAAGTTTCTTCTTTATTCAGACTTGCAGCGAACATTTTCCTCCCCCCCACCCCGAAAATATCCAAAACCTTTCCTTGTTTGCTCACAAAAGTCAAGTCATAAAGTCATACTTCATTTTTCTGCTCCTTGATACTCCTTATGTGCCCTAGTTTGGGCGGAGAATTTCCAAGTAATAAAAAAGCCCATTCCATCCTAAAAAAATACATGGAAATCAGGCTTTTTTTTCTTTTTTCTTTTTTTTTCTTTTTTAATTTTTTTTTTTTTTTAAATAGTAACAAGTGTGTTTTTTCTTTTTTTTCCCAGCAGTAGTGGACCAAAGCAGTATTGAGTGTCCATCTCCTTTACCCACACAGGATGTCAGTGAAATCCCCTGCAGCACAGAGCAGCATCCTTCCCTTGAGCAGTTATTTGTATCCAACTGCTTCCTGATCAAATCATTTACTGGGACTTTGCATATTTATAAATTCTTAATTAGATCAGTTGTGAAAGTTAACAATGTGCTGTCAAGACCAGCTGGGAGGTTTGAGATGTATTTAGACATACCTTCTCCTCTGGCTGCACCAAGGTGTCCCCAGCTCCGGCAGGTGACATGGCAGTGACTTTCCAGAGGGCAGAAAATAGAGAGTATCCAAAACAGTGCCTGGAACATCAAATAAAGTCCTTTTTTGCTGATTGTTAATCCTGTTATTATTACTCTGTATCATTTCCAAAGCTTCTCGGACATTTGCAGGCACTCTCTGCTATGATGGATTTTATTCAGTTTCAAGCCTTGGGAAGCTGATCCCGAGTTCAAATGTCCATTATGGATTTTTATTGTTTTTTTTCTCAGCAAGTGGGTGGCAAGCAGATAATAGATGAGGCATTACAGAGGATCCCCCTTACTCAATCACAGAATTATACAATTATAGAATGGCCTGGGCTGGAAAGGACCTCAAAGCTCATTTAGTTCCCTCCTTAGACACCTTCCAAGGCAGGATTTCAGCAGCACCTCCAGGCCCAGGTGAAGGCCCTGCAGCAGCTTCATTTCCAAAGCTGTGCAGACAAATGGAAAACAAAAAGAAAACGTGACTTGTCTGGGTCTTTACAAACAGCTGGAGAGACAGGAATAGAGAGCCTTGAGGCAGGAAATGATTGTGTGAACATCCCTGCATGAGGAACCTCCCAGCAGAGGAGACATGAGCCTGAAAATAATTACAATATTAAATATTTGTGTCTGATAATCTCCAGAGGAGATCCCTGTGGGAATTCCCCTCCAGGGTCACTAAACTGTGCCTTGTCACTTCTTTTCTTCCTGATTGTCCCTTTCACCTGCTCCTGGGGAGGCCAGCAGGTAAAAATAAAACCTTTCTATAAAAGGTGTTATAAAGTGCGCACAACCGTTCAGTCTGATCACACTGACCACACGAGCTGAGCTTCTTGTGAAATTTAGTTCCCTAAATTTAGAGTGCGCTGCAAACCGCGTGAAAGAGAAACTCCGCGGTGGTGATGTGGAAAACACGGGTGGGGAATCAGACCTGTGATTATCAGAGATGAAACACAAATTCTGTGCAGGCCGAGGCTTGGTTGTGTCACCCAAATCTGGGCATGGTCCTTAGGAAGTGGCACCATATGGAGCCAGAGATGGAAATCTGCATTTCCAGGAGCAACACAGCTGCCTTTGTGGGCGTTAATCAGCAAACTGAAAAGCTGAAAATGAGGGGGAAATAATTACTAACGATGAGGATGGGAATGATGATAATAACAATAGCAACAATAATAATAATAATAACAACAATGATAGTAAAAAGATACTTGCAGAGATTAAAGGTAAGGAGGCTTCTCTGGACGTGACTCAAAGCCTGAGGAAATCCAGCCCAACGTGGCATTGAGGGGAATTTTTTGGTGTCATTGGCATCTTGTTGATACGTGCTGAGTTGTGCAAGGCCCAGAAGTCCTTTGGTAAACCTGGATTAGATGATTAAAAAATATTAAATATGTAAAGCATAATTTCTTTGGATCAAAACTGCCTCTAAACACAAATGAAAAAGTTTAGCTGAGAGTCTGAATGTTTTGTTTTCTGAAGGGTAGGCTGCAATAAGCATTTTGCTGAAATTAAACACAATAACCTGGTGATTTTAATGAGCTTTTAAATCAGAGGTGCGCAAGTTACCCACAGCTGAATTAATATTAAAAAAAAAAAAAAAGCGGCAGAACATCCTGATGAGGCACCAAGTCTTAGCAGGAGATTAACTGTGTTAGAAAGTAATATTGGGGGGAAAAAATCATAATTTATAAGGAATGGAAAAACAAAAGAATAATCAGAAAAATGTCTGTATGCTCTATGTCATTAAGGAAAGGAACAAAATGAGAAGTGACAAAAGTTAATTTTTTGTAAAGGCTTTGGGGAGGATTTTAATACAAACAGCAAAAGCTTGTTATGGCATGTAACCATGAAAAGGAAAGAAACTGGATTAATGTGCAGGAAGGATATTTTAGAGCTTGGAGATAATCCACATAAGGCCCAAACTTAATGGAAGTTCTGCTTCCTTTCTTTTCAGAGATAAAGAAAACAAGCACCGCAGAAACAAAATAAATTAATAAAGTGAACAAGGGTGTGAAAATGGAAATTACTTCACCAAACTGCTGCACAAATGCAAATTGTCTGCAACAATTTACAGCGAAGAAAATGAAAGAAGCTGGTCACGGGAAATGCACATCCGACACCGTTATTTTTGAGGATCAAATTACAGACTGACAGCTGCAGAAGGAAATAGCAAATAAAATGAGGAAAGGCTGGATGTGAGCAGCGTGGTCCCGTGGGAGGTGCCCCTGCCCATGGGACAAGGTGGTCTTTAAGGTCCCTTCCAACCCAAACCAATTTGGGATTCTATCCAATAGGAAGAAGCAGCAAACTTAACTTTTCCATTAACGCCTCTGAGAGAAAAAAAAGAATCCTATTTTCATGTTAACATGGCACATAATGGCATAATGTTTGAAATGAAGGAGCAACCTGCATTAGTAATTTGCTGTGTCATTGGATGTTGCAGTACACGAGGATAGGAAAAGACATTTGCAGACAGCACCATCCCCATAAATTTTCACACCAAAAGAATCAGTAGATTGCTCCTTTACACAGCCAAAAATCTCAATTATTCGTGTATGAAGCAATTTTGGAGTCCAACAGATCTCTCCTGCACTCGGCATATGCCCTGCCTTGGAAATATTCATGAGTTCTGATTGCAGCCGAGCGCACAAATACACGGAAAAGCTTTCATGGAGATCCTCTCGGTGAGGTTGCTCATAGTGTGGCTGAACAAAACACAAATTCCACCCCAGTCTTGATAAAGAGGATAAAACTGGCAGCAGCTCCTAGCAGAATAAACACATGGAAATTTGGAGCTGATCTTTCTCGCCCTCACTGTAACTGTAGGGAAGGGAAGATGGAAGTCAAGGGAGTCATGGAATGAGATATTGCTCATCATGGACGTTTAAATTATTCCCCCAGAGGCTGTAATTTCTTCGAGGAACATGCTCATTCTAACTCATTTCACACACTAATCATGCCTATAATTTGTTCTGAAGATTTCTGCCCTTCTGTACTTTGCTTTTGTTCCTGTCAGTCCTCTGGGGTGGCATCTCCCACCGAGGGTCCCATTGGGCACCCTGAGCCTGCCCAGGGCTCTGAGCAAGAGCAGGACAGTGCTTGGGGGTGTCAGCTTCTCTCTGTGACAGGGACAGGGCCCAGGGAAGGGCTGGAGCTGTGTCAGGGATGTTTAGGTTGGGTATCAGGAAAAGTTCTTCCCCCAGAGGGTGCTGGGCACTGCCCAGGCTCCCCAGAGAATGGGCACAGCCCCGAGGCTGTGTTTGGACACCGTTCCCAGGGCTGGACAGGGTTGGGTTGTTGGGGTGTCTGTGCAGGGCCAGGAGTTGGACTGAATGATCCTTGTGGGCCCCTTCCAGCTGAGGATATTCTGTGATTCCATGAACTTCCTTAAATTGGAATCCTCTGATGGATGGGAGGCATCACAGTCCGGATTTTGGATCTGGCACCTGAGGATCAGCTGTCCCAAGCAAGCCTTCCCAAGTCAAACACTCAAGTGCCCCTTGCCCATTTTTCAGGAAGCTGGTGGAGACCAGAGGACTCAGCTGGGAACCAGTGAAGTGGAGCAGAGAGTTTGGGGAACTCATCCTCTCTTTTGGGAGGAGACAACACTGAGCCATTTCAATGTAATCTTCCAAAATGAGGGGACAGGAGAGGCCGTCCTTGGGCCTCCCTGCCTGGTGTTCAGCAATTCCTGCAGCCCACTGAGCTCCCTGGACTTTACTGCCTTTAAGACAGTAAAAATGATCTTTTCCTCAGACTCCCAGTGGGGTGGGACCTGATGGCACAGCAGAGCTCAGCTGTGCCCTGGGCATTCTCCAGCACAGAGCACTCACCGAGCTTTAGCCCAAACTGAGATGTTGGGATATTTTTCCCTCTGAAGAACTGGTGCTAACAAGGGCATAGAAATTTGAGAACATCTTAAGAGTGATGGCATCAAAAGGAATATTTTTGCTTAATGCACTTAATCCACAGCTCAATGAAGTTCATGTGTCATCCAACAGAGGAAACTTAGGTTTCCCAAAGACCTCCCTGCTCACCCAGGGAGATGCCCACAGCTGCTGTGAGCTCTGGGAGCAGAGGGTTTGCAGCTTGCAGCTTAGATTTAGGTGCCAAATTCCACCTAAACCCTTCTTTAGGTGATTTAATCCTGTATTGAGTCTGGCCTTCAGCTCTCCCTGCCTTAGTTCAGCTGTAAAGCATTTCTAGCCAGAGGCTGGGAGGCTTTTGGAAGTGAGTGCCTTTGGTTTGCAGGAAATTTGTCCAGCAGGGCCTGGAGAGAATTTCATGACTTCTTGATACTTGTTAAGCCAGGAAGAGCAGCTCACAAATGGATGCCTTGCATTTGTGCGATAGGGGTATAAAATGTAATCAAATCAGAAAATAACAAATGATGTGGAGGATTTCTTTGCAGCGAACAGCTTGTTAGCAGTGTAAAAATGCCCTTCAGTGGCTCTGCTAATTGTTGGAATATTTTACAGTTGGGGAATTTTCCTTAAGAATCTCCCAGCCGTGTAAGAACGGCAAAAATAAAGGAAAACAGGTAAGACTGAGAATTCAGGACAGACCTGTGTCAGGAGACAGGCTTGTTGGAGGGAATTAAAATCACAGTTTGTTCAATGTAACCAGACAGTGAGTATGCAGTCCTTGGCTATTTATAACTCACAAATAAGGCAAGCAGACAGCTAATATAGCCAGGGGCCAGCAGGAACAGAGCAGTGCAGCTTTATTAGCAAACCTAGGTGGACATGTCATTTGATATAACCATGTGTGAAAGTATTTTTATGGTCTGTGTGCGTTGAAAAAGGTCAGAGATGCTTTAAAAATGAAATTAAATAAAATTAAACCTTATTGAAGATAGCCGCGTCCCTCAGAGGCTTAAAGATTATCTGTAGGGAGAAGTGGGTTAATCACAGGGGACTTCAGCCTATGTGGAAAAATCCACCATCGCCAGATTTGCAAGAGATAGAGAAAGAACCACCATTTAGGAACATATGGCAATTACCAAGCAATAGAGAATAATAGCTGCTTAATTATAAACTCCTGCATGCAGACTTTCTGACAAGTGCGGACCGAAAAGCAATTCAGCTCCCTGAAAACGCTACAATCAAAATAATTAGATTGAGTTGTGATGTCTCAGAGCCTCGGACTGGGTAATTAGGCAGCAGGAACATGTTCAGCTGCAGCAGAGGTGTCCGTGGGCTCCTCACACCTGTGTTTGTGTCTCACAGGGACAGCTCTGCGCCAGGAAAAATGAAATAAAATCACTCGTCCCCATCGGTGACACTGGAGGTGTTGCAGTGCACTCTTTGCTGGGTTTCTGGCCTGGGAATATTTGCAGGGATGTGCTGTGGGGGCTGAGGCAGGGCTGGGATGGCTCCTCTGGATGCAGCTCTGCCATCCCTGGAGGAAAGTCACCCATCCCAGGGGAGTGGCACATCCCATGAGTGTCCCAACAGCATCCACGTGCTCATCTCTGCTTTGGGAGTAGAGAGTTAGTCTTCAGTTAATAACATTTTTTCCCCTTCTTTTTAACAAAAGAACAAAGCCCGTAGTTCTTCTGTCATTTTCCTTACATTTCGTTAAAAAATAAATCAGTGAAAAGAAGATTTAACCACTCCCAGTCACAGCTCCTTTTTTAAAGAAGAGAAAAAGAATATCAGTTCCTTCCCTTTTCCAGAGATGCAAAATAAAGGAAAAAAATTAAATACGTTGCAGCTTTTTTGTGGTGTTTTGTTTGGAGGTACAGCAACAGCCATGGCTCAGGTAACTCTGCCCATGGAAGGATTTCCTCGTGCATGGGAACCTGCGGCTGTTGGAAACCAAAGCAAACAACCTTAAATATACTGATCCTCTCAGACATTTCTTATTGCTTACTCATCCCTGTGCTCAATAGTAATGATGGTTTAATTGTTGTGCAAAAGTTAGATATTATTAGCAATGGTTTCGCCTCCCTCGGCATTATACTGCATTCAAGAAGCCTGTTACTATTTTTGTCTCAATAATTTACTTTTCTTCAGGGAAAAGACCTATCCATCATTATCCTAAATTCAAGGAAAATAAATCCCCCATCCAGAAAAAAACTCCACACTTTTTTTATGTCTCAAATACCTTTTATTCCTCTTTAAAAAAAAAAAAAACACATTAAATGTCAGTGAAAATATATAGTTTCCTCAAGAACCAAGTCAATATTAACTGATTGTTGTATTCTTTTAAAATAACTGGGATCATAAAATTATAGAATGGTCCGGGTGGGAACGGACTTAAAGCGCATCCAGTGCCACCCCTGCCATGGCAGGGACACCTCCCACTGTCCCAGGCTGCTCCAAGCCCTGTCCAGCCTGGCCTTGGGCACTGCCAGGGATCCAGGGGCAGCCACAGCTGCTCTGGGCACCTGTGCCAGGGCC
Source organism: Acanthornis magna (assembly GCA_036785705.1). Classification (NCBI taxonomy): domain Eukaryota; kingdom Metazoa; phylum Chordata; class Aves; order Passeriformes; family Acanthizidae; genus Acanthornis; species Acanthornis magna. Next base: position 19,379,250 of record JAWUZG010000013.1, read on the forward strand.
TGCCCACCCTCCCAGGGAACAATAAATTCCTAAAATCTGTCCAAAAGCTATTCTTTTTCAGTTTGAAGCCATTCCCCGTGTCCTGTCACTCCAAGCCCTTGTAAATAATCTCTCCCCAGCTCTACTGTAGCACCTCCAGGTAATGGAAGGCTGCAAACAGAGTTTGTTCAGTGCTTTCTTTTTCCTTTTCACTTTTAGTCTTCTCATCTAAGTCCATTTTTGATTTTTATCTCGATGTTGGGAAAGGCAGGACAGAATCAAAATGTTTGTGTGCATTTGAACTCACCTCACCCTTCAAACACAATGGCAGCAAGAATTCAACCTTGTTTTGCCACGGCCAGAGCAGGAAGGGAGAGAGCAGAAAACTTTAGGTTGGAAGGCAAATATCTGATGTTCTTTCCTTTCTCTCTGTGCTGGGAAGGTCCTTCAATGGAACGATGCCAAGGGTGGCACAGTTGTGACATCAGTGCTTCCTGAAGGACCTCTCTGCTCCTGACCCTACAGCAACATGAGATGAAATTCTTCTCAAGGTATCAATGTCAGGGCAAGCTGTGGTCGGTGCAAAATTGAGAGAAAATGAATTTCAGCCATCAAAGCATAACCTTTCTGACAGAGCAATCTGGAAGCACACAAAGCCCAGTGAAAAATCTGTAATTTTTATTTCCACCACCGCCTTTGATGTGAGTTTTGTTGGGGAGTGTCACAGGGTTTTTATATTTTTAATTGCTCCGGGGAGCAAAGTCTCAAAGAGTCCGCATGAATAACAAGAGGGCTTTGAATTTATCTGGTGGAAATCGATAACTTAATGGGGAAGAGTTTTCTTTTGGTTGGTGAAAAAAGCAGTTTTGCCTTCTAGAAGCAAAGCATTTCAGCCTGCATGGGCTGTGTAAGACTTGCAAATGCAAGAGGATGTTGTCGCTAAAAACAAAATGAAGAGAGTGAGTGTAAACAGTCAGGTAAGAGTACACTGAATATCACTCAACAATTAACACTTTGGACTAAAATGGTATTCCCAGTTTTATCTTGTCACTAACCATTTGAAAGTTTAGATTTCCAGTTATCTTTCCTATAAGACCAGACATCCCTTTTTCTAACTTGCATTAATTTTACAATTTGTCTTCTTTAAAACAGGAATAAAACCAGGTCACATGCTTACAATCACAAGATTCTTTTGAAATGCTCCCTTTTCAATGTTGTTAGAATTATTATTTTCATTCAAATTTACTCAGTTTCTTTTTTTTTTCTTGAAAAACTGATGCAGTTCTACTGGAAAATATTCCCTTGGCTAAGGACAGTGTCGACACCTTCTTTAATTCACATTGCTATTTTGCCAGTGGCAAACCATAATATTTCCAATGTGTAAGGGAAGTTTCCTATACACCATGCTAAATAAAAATGCATTTTATAACTCCCATTCATTCAGAGAGAAAAGAACTGGTGGGACTGGAAGAAGCTTTCCATCGTTCTGAGCCAAATACTGTTCTTCTTAGACCAAAAAGCAGCACCTCTCCCCAAAAAAAGCAATTTCCTTGTGCATCACCCACTACACTTGTCAAAATAAATTGTATAGTATGTACTTGGGAGAAAAGAATAACCAGAGAATTAACTCAGGCTAATTTAAACCAAATTAATTAATCTCTGTCAGGAAAATACAAATCACCAGCTCCCTGATTTTTTTTTCCAAATCTTTTAATAATTTTGCGAAAGGAAAAATTCCAGAAGAGCAATCCATAGCTGCAGCTGCCTAAAACATGAAGAATATAATTTATTTCTCCATGCCTCTGACATTTTTCTTGGGTTAAAAAGATATTTAAGCTTCAGAGCACAAATATGAAGAGTGTAGGATCTATGCATTTCTGTGGTACTCTCATTGTGTGTTGGACTCTGTGAGCTGAAGCAGAAGAACAAGGACAGGTTTTTTGGCCCATCCTTTATGTGTCCTTGATAATTCTTTTTTAAGGGCAATGGTTTGTCTGCTTTCAAGTTTCAAAGTTCCTTTGCATGTCCTGTCAAAATGTTTTTTGTGCTTTGCACTGGCCATTGAAAGGATGTGAGGGATCCATCCACTCCCAGAGCAGAACTCAGCGGGGAAAGCAAGGAAGGAAGGGCAAGACAGAAGGCAGATATTAATTTTTTGATTTGTCTTGGATAGGTTTGCGTGGTTACAAACTCCCCGGAATCCTCTGAGCAGCCTGTGTTATGGAGACAACCCAAAACTGTCAATAATTCCCAATTGCCACACGTTTTTACCTCCCTGCCACCTTTGCTCCCAATGAGCCATTTCTGGGGAAATAGCTGTGAAAATCCACAGTGATACCAAGAGTTTATCAGCTTCTGTTTTTTTCCTAAAAATATTCTCATAAATAAAAGGGGTCACTTGCAGGGATGGGAGGAATTGCAAAGGTTGCCTGGAGGAAAATGTTGGTTTTATTCAGGTAAGAAGGTAAATGACGTTTTTACAAGCTGCACAGGGCTGGCATTGTGCTTGTGTGTGTATTTATAGATATATTTTGTAAAAAATTTTTATATATATTTTTATATATTTATATATTTATATATTTATATAGTTATATATTTATATTTATATTTATATTTATATTTATATTTATATACATGCTTATGCATATATATTTATATAAAAACATATATACATATAAATGTATATAAACAAATATATATATATTTATATACATTATATATATATATTTATAGACATGCTTGTGTGTACCTATAGAGAAACAAAACAAAATGCGCCAATGCCAACCCTCAAGGCCCAACTGCATCCAAAATGAAATGGAAAGCAAGGCTGGCAAGGAGTGCAGCACTTGGTGAAGCTCCTGACCTGCAGAACCAAGGGTTCCTATTGCTCATCACTGACATGGCAAAGCACCTTTTTTTTTTGTTTTGGTGGGGTTTTTTTGTTTGGTTGTTTGGTTGGTTTTTGAGGGGCTTTGTTTTTTAAGGGTCTTTTTGTTTGTTTGTTTGGTGGGGTTTTTTGCTTTTTTTTTTTTGTTTGTTTGTTTGTTTGCTTGGTTTCTGGTTTTTAGGTTTTGGGGTTTTTTTGTTTTTTTTTGTTTTTGATGGGGTTTCCTGAAAAACCTTCGCCTGTGCCCCTGAATAGATTGCCGACTCTTCTGAGCCAGGAATTTCTCGAAACTGGCAACACCCGCTATGATGCAGGCACGATTTCAGGCATTCCTTTGCTAAAATCAGTACCTGCTGAGATTCCATCCTGCATTCCTCAGATTTCTCAGAATCCAAGACAGCTGGGGAGATATTCCTCCCTTTGGAAAGGCTGCTGGCCTGAGGCTCTCAGGAATGGTGTGTCCAGCAGCATGGCTTCAGTTTCATGGGCGTGTTGGTGACAAAGGTCTGTCCTAATGAGGAACCAATGACTCGATTGCACCCCAGGGATGTGAGATTTGTCACAGGAACACAGGGAAATTCTCTGGAAGTGCTAATGACACCTTCTGGAATGGTCTGGGGGAGCCCCCACTGATACATCCCACAAACTCTGCTTTCCCTGGACTCACACACGTGGCAAAAGCCATGTGCAAAATCCTGGAGGATTTTCAGCTTCCTGGGACCTCCGTGGGTACAGCAATATCCAATGGGATATAAATAAAGAAGGTATTTTATCCCAGAAATGCACACCAAATAGATCCTTGATAAAAAATAATTTATGGCAGCGATGAAAAAATACATATGATAAAAACCCATTCCAAAGCCAAATCGTTCTCCCAAGCTGAAGACCAACCACAGACAAAACTAATAACTAGAAGCAATTTATAAGGAGCTGAAACATCATGAGAATAGGGGAATAAAATACATTTTGACTGGAACAATATAATGTTATTGGCAACACAATGGCATACAAGCCTCCGGAGGTGCCATGCTGTCTTCTTTGATTAAAAGCTTGAAGAGAAGCATGAGTATTAATTTAGAAAAACTGTTTATATCTTCTGTCTCTCTAGAATATTATTAATTGGAGTGTGCAAAATTAGGTCTTCAGAGCTCTTGCAAATTACTGTAAGCAGCGAGTCTTTATGCAGAAGGATAAAGCCAGGATTTCAGAGGCTTTGGGAGAAGTAATTAAGTTCTGTTACTCGCAAGTGTGTTTGTTTACAGGAAGAACTTTCCCCACAGAAGTGGACATAGTTATTTTTCTTTGTTTTCCTAACAAATATTTCCTGAGGGATGACTACCAAGATTAATTAATCTTATTAAGTCTGAGGCAGAAAACATCTCACTCCTGTGAGAGACTTGAAAGTCTGAGCTGGTTGTCCTGGATCCTCAGGCTCCATGGCTTGAGCATCAATAATGTCACCCCATCCAAAGGCAGGGAGCAGCTGAAAAATGCCATTTGTGAAAATTCTTTTCTTTCAGCTGGCTAAGGAGGTAAATTCCACTTTTAAATGGGTTCAGGTAAGCCAGACACACCTCTCTGATCTTTCCTTTCGTGACAGCATGGGAATCATTATGGGCTTTATTCCTGGGTATTTGGTGGTGTGGGAACAGAGAAAGTATTTTACATTTATCCCTCTTTTTAGGCCTTGAAATTGTCATCCATCATTCTTTTCCTATCCTTTTTCTTTTTAATCTGAAACCATCCTTCACGTATCTCTTGATACTTTCAAGACATACAAGGACAGAAAGAAAACTCAAAAAATCATTGAATGGTTCATACCATGGAGCTGTAATTAAAAAAAAAAAATTAAAAAATTGTCTAAACACAATAAAATTTTTCCCTAATTTTCACAGCAGTCTCTCAATGGAGGCTTAAACTGTCAGGCTCTGCAAGTCAATCCAAGGGATGGTACTTTCCCACGAAGAAGGGTTAAAAGATTGAGAGCCCAAATCTGCAGCTGGTGCTGAGCAGAGAAGCAGAGGCTGGGAGGATGATGGATGCTCAACTTCCAGCTAAAGTCATTACATGGAAAGTAAAGGAGCTCGGGGAGTGCCCATTGCCCAAATCCAATTTTCATAGCAATGTGTTGCTGAGAGTGCAAATTACTGAAAATTTGCCAATCCAAAGGTAATATTCAGGAAAGCCTTTCCAGTAAAAGTGGAAACAGCCTCTCAGTGAGCGGTGCTGCTCTTCCAATAAAGCACAGGTGGAATGAACCGCACAGAATTTCAATAAATAAAACAAAACGCAAAGAAAACAGAGTTGTAACAACACTGGCAAGAGGAATTGCGTTCTAACGCTGAGCACATGGAAATAAACCCTTTTGGAATGCTTACACTCCAGCTGAGTTAGACGTGAAATAAACCTTCATGTGTAGTTAAAGACTGACGGATTTATTGGTGGGAAGAAAGACAAATAGTGGAGTATTACCAGCAGAAAAATCTGGAAAAATCCAGCTTTGATGTGATTCAAACCTAAAATATTGAGTGAATGCTTCCACTTTGGCATGTGCCTATTTCTCTGGCCAGTTCAGCTGGGAATTCCAGAAAAGAGGAGTTGTTTCCACGTGGATGCTCCAGCACTGAGCCAGCCTGGCTTTACCTGCATGGCACTGGACTGAGTTGTTTTTAGGCATCATATCTGTTCTAAAAGAGAGTTTGGAAAACTATAGTTGCAAATCAAGGAGTTTGATGGAAAATGAAGTCTTATTTCTACCGGTGAAGTTTGATTGCTGAGAGTAGGTTTGGTGCCTTATGAAACAGGAAAAATGTTTTCTGCCTCAGGAAATACTCATGTTAACTGGATATTACTTTGAGTATTTTAATATTCTGGCTGACACGTCTGCTCCAAGGAGATACAAACTACTCTTGATAATCTGGCAGCCAACGGAGGAAGACTGATGAAGAATCAGAGGAATATTATTTTGAAACATGATTTAAATGCGATTTATAAACCTCAACTGATCTCAGCTCAAATGCCTTTGTTTCCAAGCAGACAGAAAGTGCTGATGCCCGGCCAGGGCCTGTGCAATGGTCCTGGGTTTGGGGTGGGGGGCACTGGATGCTTTTTTCCCCATGGTCTCAGGGAAAATCCAATCTCTGCCGACACAGCAACGCACATGTGCTGCCACCAGATTCACACAGATGTGATTGTCTGCAGTCCCGTAAACATTTCTTTTGATGATGCCCCAGAAAGAGAATCTAGTTCACTTCCTCCAGGCTACGCAGAGCTAACTGGGATGGAAAAGAGTAAGCAAATACGTGGAAAACAGCCAGCAGTGGCTAAGGAGCGGCTGGCATCCCCGGGAAGCAGAGTGCCTTGCGAGGGAGGCTTTCCTGGAGCTGCTGGAGCAGAGGGCAGCCAGCTGAGCTTGTTAAATGCACATTTTCTGATGAATAAATCTTGTGCCTGTCATTTGGAGAGGTAAATCTTCCGAGGGAAGGCTCTCCTCCCCAAACACAGGGACTGAAATGCTGCTCGGGGAGGGTGTCCCAGGGCTGCTTCCCCCATCCCCAGAGAATTGGACAGGACGTGATCTCAATGTCCCAGGGCTGGGGATCCTCTGCTCTGTGCCCTGGAGCATTCAACCTTCCTGCTGCACTTTGAGCCACTCCATGACACTTCTATTATTAGCAGTACCTGAGCAGGGAAAATGGAGCATGTTCTTTTAGGGGAATTGGTTTTGCCCTTAATCTGTTGGTTTATTTATTTGTGAACGCTCTGGCTGAAGGAGCTTATTAAATAATAATAATGTTGGGATACAATCCTGAAACAGCTGGCATTGTGTGTTCTTAAAAACCTGACAACATCACCATGCTGCTGGATATTTGACTTCAGCATTGTAATGGATATTTAAAAAAAACCAAACCAAACCAAATCACCGTGGGTGTTTTCAGAAGGGGCTCATTCCCAGTTTGGTGGGTTTCACTTTCTCCTTGATGATTTTGCTTCTGATCTTGCTCAGCATGGCAGACCTGACTCATTTGATTGCTGCACAGAGGAATTAACACCGGATTTCTGTGGCCAAACAGGCAGAGAGGAGGTGCAGGGGGCTCTGGGGGATCATGTGTGAGGGGTAGAGAAGCTGCAGCATGAGAATCATCCCCGAGCACAGAGATCTGTCCCTCCCTGGCCCAGGGACTGTGCAGCTTCACCCTGCACCAACTCCCTGCAGCTCCTGTGGTTATCCAGGGGGTTGGCATTGCCTTGGTAACTCAGCAAGAGTCTTCTCCTTCCAAAAATTACCATGTTTATTATTTTTTTCCAAATTATGGGAGCAATCCGGGTGACCAAAGGAAGCGCTTGTGCTATTTCAGTCCTGCCAAGCTGTCCCTGCTGCCACCTGAGCTGCCCCCCGACCCCTCCATGGCCCCAAAGGAGGTCCCAATCACCCTCAGGGGTGAGAATAGCTCTAGGTGCCGATGTTTGAGTCATTAAATGTCATCTGGCTGCCCTGTTTGCACACAAGAACAAGTGGAATTGAGTGAAAACATGAGAGAAAAATAAGCCAAGCAACACTGAGCCTTTCTCAGGACAGGCATGGAAGTCAAAGCTTTCAGCAATCTGGGTGAGGGCCAATTTACTGGGGTGTTCCCTGCAATTTGGAGGCTCTTTCCCTTGCTCTGGAGCCCCGGCAGGCAGCTGAGAGGACAGATCCTCTGGTTTGAGGGATTTCCTGATGATTATGGCTTTTCCCCTGTGCTTTGTATGACAGTTCAGGCCTCCAAGTACTTCTCCTTAACAATCTCAGTGATAACAACTATTTTCCCCAACTTAAACAGAGGTGAGGGCAAGGCAAGGAGATGCTGCCATCACCATTGAAGCTCTTGGCTTTCCCTGAACCTCTGGCAGCCTCTTTTGGGGCTGGGTTACAATCCCTGTGCTCAGGTAACACCGTCCCTTCCCATCCCAAAGGGGTCTCTGCAGGAGCTGAAACTCTCGGCTCCTTTGGGATTTTCCCACAGCTGCTCCAGAGCAGCTCCTGCCCAGCTCAGAGCTGTCACAGCTCCCTCTGCAGCAGGACCAGCCCCAAATCACCTTGTGAGTGTAAAAGATCCATCACTGCTCTCTTTGCCGAGGCTGGGATTTTTATTGGAGCTGCAGCAGAACCAGACATCCTAAATCCGCTGCATTTCAGTGGGATTTGCGTGTCTGATTCCCGTCAGCTCCTCTGACAGGCTTCCCCTCTCTTCCTTCTGCAGCCAGCTCTAAGCCTTTCATCTATTTTGGCAATTACCACACTATTAGCACCATTTCCCATTAAATCTCATCCTGCATCAAGCTCCTGACACGGAGCACTGTTATAGCACTTCAGAACTTCACATATACCTTATAACACTTGCAAGCAAGATAAAATGATTCACTCGTTTGGCAATCTCCCCCTTTTGTGGCACATAAATTATTATAGAAGTCTTCAAAATTGGAGTGTGTCTGTTTAAAATATGTTTCTAAGTAAGGAGAATGCAAGAACAAAATAAGCTTTGTGCAGAAATTTCTAACCTAGCAGATTTAAAGCAGCATCGCTTTGAGCTGAGTAATACACCTCTCAAAATCTCTCACCTGGCTGGCTGCAGGGTGGTTTTGCCAGAGTCCTCACAGAGAATGACCAGATTTTGGGGTTCATGCCTCATTATATCCTTCCTTTGGCTCTGTGCTGATTTACTGCCCCAGCACTCGGGTTTGTGTTTGAGAGCAGATCCCCTCCCTGCTGCTCTGTCACCTGAGCACTGGGGCTGTCCTCTCACGTACTCATCATGGGACAATCGAATCACAGCACAGCTGGAGTTGTTTTCATGGCTCTTGCTGGGATATTGCTTGGATTTCATAATCAAACAAGCCTGACATAGTTGATCTTGCACACTGAAGTCTGTGGCTCGCCACAAATATGAGCAGCAAATCACGGCTTATTTCTCCTTTTTTCCCCCTGTACGTATTCTTAAGGATCAAGGACAACAAGTGAGGGCTTTGTGAGCCACCTCTGTGTTCTGAGGCCAAAAAGGGCTTTTCCACCCTTTGTGAGAGTTAGATGAGCCTGGCACGCCGTTTCACAGAATGGATCATGCCCTGAAATCACAGAATGGTTTGTGTTGAAGGGACCTTGAGGATCACCCAGTTCCACCCCCCTGCCGTGGACAGGGACACCTTCCCCTCCATTTCCCCATTTTCGTGCTCTCTTTCAGAACCAAGTCTGTAGCACAAGAACATGGAGCTAAGAACCACCAAGAGGGATGAGTTCGGGGGGGGACAAATGCCCATGCCTGGCTGAAGGCAAGAGCACCCATCCAATATCTCTGTCGGGATCTCATTTCGGCTGGTGGGACTGACACCTCTCCCCTCCATTTCCACTCCAAAATGCAGAGTTTGCCTGTCTGGCAGAGCTGGAGGCTGGGCTTGACCTCCACTAGGGCCAGACAGGGAGACCTCCAGCACCACTTCTCACCCACCCTGACCAAAGGCTCTGTGTGTGCAGAGCTGCCAGAAGAGCCTTCAGCAAATCTCCAAAAGATGGTGCAGGCGAAATGGGCTGGGAGGTTTGCTCCCAGCCCTGCTCTCATTAGCAATTAACACTCCTCCCTCCTAGAGGAGAGTTAACAATTCCTTCATTCCTTCGCAGGGGTTGACATTTTCCCATCTCCATGAGCTGCTCCCTGTGGGCAGAATGCCACGAACTGTTAGAATTCCTCCCTAAAGTGACTTGTCACTGAGAGAGCAACCAGGGAAAGAGGCAGCCAAGAGATTCACCGCTCGCAATTACCGCATCTCCCCTCCTGTTTCTATATCCAAATCCATCTGGATCCATCCAGATCTCTCCGAATTGCTCTATCCCCAGTTGTCCCATGAAGCCACCCCTCCTGCACTGCACGTGCCTTCAGCCTAAAGTAGCAACTCCTCATCAAAAATGGGATTTCTACCCACTGCAGCCTATATTCATACTGCATACACAGAACTTGCTTTGCTTGTGTGGAGTGATCTTATTTGGGGGCACACAATGCCTGTTCTGTGCTCCAGGAGCTGAGTGGAGCTCAGTGTTTCCCTAACGCCTTCCCACTTCTTGGGAATCACCTGCAGGCCGCCCCAGAGATGCTGACCCCGAGACTGTTTCACACACATGCTTTAAAAGTGACATGGTCAGAGTTTTCCATGTTTTACACTGTGGTAACTCAGGTCAAAAATTGGCCTTCACCCTTCGGAGAGCGCAGGGATGCAAAACGATCCAGGGGAATGAGAGGATCACAGGAGACCCAGGGTTGGAAGGAACCCATGAAGATCATCAAGTCCAACTCCTGGCCCTGCCCAGGGCAGCCCAACAATCCCACCCTGTTCCCTGCCGTGGGAAAGAAGAGAAGCAGCAGCAATCCTCCCCCGTGGGCAGAAATCCCAGCGCCCGCAGGGAGAGCAGATCCAGCGAGCCAATGATTTTCAGTGCCTGCTGCTCACTGCCCAAATTGTTGCCACCTGGAAATCCCAGCACATCCCCAGGAGAGGGAGGAAGAGCCCAACAGCGGAGATTTCTGGAGTTTGGGCAGTCTGACACCTTCCTTTGGATCCATTCCCTCCTGGGCATCGCTGTGGCTCAGGGTGGCAGCAATACTCCCCTGAGTCTGTGATTAATCCCTGACGTCTGTGCCTGGTGCTTGGTGCACTGCTTGAGCTCATCTCCTGATCATTTCCAGGGAATCCTGGAATTTTGAATTCTTGTGAGTTCATATTCTGAGAAAATTCTGGTTTTACTGGGAAATGCTGCTTTCCTGGGGACTTTGACAAATGTCACATTTGTGGCTCATTTAATCTGCATATTTGTATTTGGTGTAATATTGTATTAGCTCAACTGCTGTTATTATTCCAGATATACATTTATCTTCATATCTGTACCCAGCTGCTATGCCCTCTCTGTACACCAGGACCTCTTCCTTCTTTATTTTTAATATTTCTTCCTTAGAACATTTTAAGGGACTGTAAAACCCTCGTAATATGGAAGATAAGTTTTCAAGTGTAGCAAACTACAGGAAGAAAATTCAATCTTTCACTTATTTTCATTTTAATTCTTTTTATAACCAGGGAGTGAGAGGTTATTGCTCTTTTTTTAGAACATGATGCTGAATTTGTCCAGATTTCTTGGTAGAGACATTCATCCAGTTACATTTATTTAATGTGCTAAATGACCTTTTGAAAGTGCTTTTTTGATGTCATGTAGAATATCAGCAACACATTTTAGAACAGCAACAATGCAAGTTCTTTTTCTTTCTTACTTTTGCTGTAAATAAAAAAAAACTAAACATGCTTGCAGTATTTTCTCTAACAGCCCTTTGGATCAACTACAGTATCTGTTTTTAAAAAAAGAAGATACAACAACCTTCAGTTTTTCTAACCCATCTCAGGTGTTAGAAGAAATGAGGGACTAGCTGAGAATTAATCTGTAATTTCACTTATTTGCCTAAAATTTCCATGTTCACAGCTGAACATGGAAATTAGTCCTATTCTTCCACAATAGAGCTGAAAAATGCCTGAAGAGTATGGAGAGAACACCAAACCCCAGGGATGTTTAAGATTAGTTATATTATGTTAAAGCTTTAACATAATAATCTTTCTGAATGCAAATTGGTCGGAAACATTGACAATTAGTTGTTTCTACTGTGTTTTATTTCCTTCAATTTAGACAGTTAAATATAGACACAAAGTTTGATAATTACTCTCCAATTGGGAGATGTGCTATAAACAAATGAGATACAGTGTCTAAATTGATTAGGAAATCTGCATAAAGCTTTCTTTAAATGCAAGATGTATTTTTTCATAACTGTGTAATTATTCATTAAACACCAACTGTTTAAAGTCAAGCAAATGAAATATGAAAAAGTGTAGGATAACAACCAAAGTCAACTCATTTCAAAAGAATTTTCTTGAAAGGGTTCTCTGGAAATAAACACGTTTGATTTGAGCCAGTGAAACTTGTCAAACAAATCCAAGGAGGAGAGGATAATGTTTGCTGAGGATTTCATTGTGAAAAAAAAAACATTCCCATTTCCAAATACCATTTTCGTGTTGGTTTTTGAGAATCAAACATAACATTTTACCCAAAGTCTCCCAGAGCACAGTGATATTTAAGCTCTTAAGAAGTTTATTGGGAGAGCAAAACTCACCACTTCTTTTCTATCTGAAATATTTCCCCGATTTTCACTGTCAACTACTTTTCGTTCTAATTTTAAACATGAACTTAATTGCATTCAACACATTTGACTGCTTCCATATGGAACAAGGCCACAGTGAGGTTTGTCAGACCACGGAGGTGCTGCCATTCGGAATCCTCCCATGAACTGAAGAGGCAGGGTAAGGCAATGGCACAGAGGAATTCTTCTGTGTACATCTGAACACTCCTTAAATAGCAGGAGCCTTTACATAAGGACATGTGTGCCCATCAGCTGTCGTGGGAGCTGCAGCTGGGGGCATGGAGAGCTCCTGGCTCTGGGTGTTCAGCAGGACTGGAGCAGGACTGGGGAAGATTTGGATCCCCTGCTCATCAGTCCCCTCCCTGCTGCTGATCTGGTGGCTGTGTCAACCTTTATCCAGGAAAGGCAGGAGTTTGGCACACATGGAATCATGGAATGGTTTGGGTTGGAAGGGATCTTAAATCCCATCCAGTGCCACCCCTGCCATGGCAGGGACACCTCCCACTGTCCCAGGCTGCTCCAAGCCCTGTCCAGCCTGGCCTGGGACACTGCCAGGGATCCAGGGGCAGCCACAGCTTCTCTGGGCACCTGTGCCAGGGCCTGCCCACCCTCATTGTAGGAAACATCTTCCTTAAATCTGATCTAAACTGATCTTCCTTCCGTTTCAAACCATCGCCCCTTGTCCCATCGCAGCAGGACCTGCTAAAATGTTTGTCCCCAGTTAGTCAAACTGAGAAGTCTGACACAGCTCATCCAGCTGCATTTTTCAGCCTGTCTGCCAGTTAAGCAGCAAGGGTTGTCATACATAAAGGTTTTTTTCAGAAATCTGATCTTATTCTCTGCTGCCAGTTAGGTTTAGCATAAGCAATTTTTTTTCCTCAGCTCTCTTTCCACTCTGTGGAAAAAACTGATGTTTTTCTTCCTAAGTCCAGCTGAGAAGTCAGCAAGCTGAGTGATTTGCAGATTGGAAAGTTGAAGGCAGCATGGATACAGCAAAACATTTGGCTTTAACTTTTTAAATGGAAGCACAAGGTTTGGATGGACCCAAGTCAAAGCATGTAATTTGGATTGATTAAACTATATCAGAACTCTGGATTGCAGACTGATTTCACACAAGATGCTCTGAATGTTGTTTCCCCAGACTCATGAGGGTTCATGGACACCAATCTGATTTCACTGTTGTTCAAGGCTAGGAGATAAATCACACTGAAAATCAGTTTTTAAATGTTATGGCAGCCACAAGGAAGGGGTGGAGCGGCAGGAGGGAGGTGAATATCCTTGGGCTGTTGATAAGAGGAGAGAGAGTGGTTTCTAACCCAGTCTGCTGGCTAAGCCCTTATTACACTGGAGATGATGTTTGGGACTTCTACCCTATTTTGAATCACTTGTCATGGCTTCCTAATCCTGTTTTATTCCTCAGAGCTGGAAAATTTTCCTTGCATGTCTGTATTGCACAAACCACTTGAGTGTGTATCAGCCCTTATCCAAAATATTCTTTGAGATACCACTGCCATTGAATTCTAATGGCAGGAGATGCCCACACAGTTTATTAAATATTGAATGATTACCTTGGCTACAGAGTATTTATTTCCAGGCTGATAATTTTCTAAGTTGAATATTTATAATTAACTAAATTAGCTCTAAAGATTGTAAAATATCTTACCTACTACAATCTTCTCATTGCACTTAAAGTCATGACTAGAACAAGGGCCATGCAAATGTAAAACTCTGTTAAAGAAATAATGGCTGTTTAGGAAGTTTGTTCATGTTTATGAGCAGAAACTAATCTTTTAAGAATTACAGTACCAAGAAATCCATGACTGTATATAATTCTGGCTGTTGGGGCAATAAATAAGCTGAAAGTAGAGAACACAACTGCTCCCTCTCTGAAATGTGGTAAGCCATAGTTCATAGAAAGGATCAATGTGCTTTCCTTTGGGCATTTCTTAGGAATAAGAGGTCACAGTATTGAAAGATGTCTCAGCCCAGCCTTCAAATTTAGATTGGTCTTACTTTCCTATCTCTGAATGCATTTACTCAGCTAAGACATAGAACAACTTCCTGAATTCCATTTTCCATGGTGAATTTTCCATGGTGTTTTAACTACACTTTGCATGGAGCTGACCGTAACCACAAGACACTCTTTGGAGCAGATATGACATACGCAAGGACGTGGTCTGAGGCAAGTACTCATAATTTTCCCCTAGAGATTGAAAAGATGGAGAGACCTTCACGGACACAAGTTGAGGATTTTCAATTGCCAACAACTAATGTAAAAATTGATTGGAGAAAACCCTTTAGGCTGGCAGACACTTTGCTGAGAAAGTTCTGCTGGGAGATGGTGAAGGCTTTAAATCAGACACTTACAGGGCTTGGTTGTCACTCAGCTTTCAAGCCCATCAAGAGAAAATAGTGCCTTTCTCCATGTGCTGGTTTATCTAATTTAGGGTGACTGAGATCATATAAACCTCGGTGTTCTGAATGATTAAATGCAAACTAACTGTTGGGCTTGCTTTTTCATTTTATTTGGTATAAATACACCAAATATTTGAGTTTCATAACTTGATTCATGGTCTGCCAGTTTGGGAAGTACTCACTCTTTCCCAGTTAATTCAGGAAGGCAACTAAAGCCAATTATTTTTGCCTGCTTGGGAAGTTCTCCCCTATTTGCTGAAAAGCTTAAAAAGGGTTAATTAAAATCCCTCCAAGTCTTTCCCCTGGTCTTTACATAAGTCTTTCTACTCCAGCAAGCTCAGGGTCAGTCCTTAAATCCTGTGTGTTATAGGGATGGATGTCTAAAGCAAATAATGAACAGGGGATAGAAGAGACACGAATGAGAAATAATCCTGATCCCAGCATAAAGAATGACCTAAAATATTGAAATGGAGTAGATTTGTGTCTTGACAACTCCTGCCCATGCTGCAAATAACAGCAAGACACATAAGTAATAGCCTTTTCTATCTAATCTTGCCAGAATTGCTCAAGAAATATCTTTTGGGGGATTAACTGTTCCTGAACACTTTCTTCAGTGTATCAGCTCAGAAAGCCTTTTTTCTTTGTCGTGTCTTTCTTACCTATGAGATTTTTCTTTAGACAAAAAGCAACCTCAACCCAGAAAGTGAAGCTTTTCAGATCCTATTAGAAAAGACCACATTTTGCTTGTGCCTTTTGTGCTGCTGTATTGAGGAAAGAAGCGGTGCTGCCACACTCATCTGGGAAATAAATGCTCAGGGCAAACAGAGGCAGCCAACTCAGGAGGAAGAGTTTTAGAGAAAACAGAACAAGGATATTGTTCTTGCTAAAAAAGAATTCCAATCAAGCCCTTTCCATATAAATTCAGTAAACCAGTTCCCACTTTTCCAAGTCCATATCTAGCTATACCTACAGGTGCTCACACAAACCCAGTCCTTCTTAGAATCCATTCAATACCCATACAGGCAAAATCCTTCCCTTTATTCGTCTTGGAGCTAATATGATACTCCAGGCCCAGGAGATGGAGAATTAAAATATATATTCCATGTTATTCTGAAAATCAGATTATCAGAAAATGCCTCCTTGGCTCTCTACATGCCAGGTACAGCATCTTATAGTGGGACAATTAAAAAATTAAGGAAATGAGATGAAGCACTTTGTTACCAGAATTTCTTAGTCTTACAGTGGTGCAATTGAAAAAACTAAGGAAATGAGACAAAACACTTTGTTACCAGATCGCCTTAAAATACATAAAGTTCTGTTTGGATAATTTATTGCCTCTTGGAATTTTTATTGCAGGTCCTGTGCTTCTTCCCAGCCACATCAGAATACAGATTTCTCTGGTGAAAGACATCCAACACTGTGGTTAAAAAATTTGCACAGCAACTAATCCTGTTCTTTGGTGGATAAAGCTAATATCCTGGAATATTCATGGATTTATCTGCATCTCTCTCTGTACCTCTGTCTACCTGTAGTAATTTCCCAAGGACAATTACAGCAGCCAGGGTTATTCTCACAGTCAGGAAAGAGAAATGTGAGAAGAAAGAACAAGATTATAAATTCAGCTTTCCTGTTACCAGCTCAGCAATGGAGGAGGGAAATCATTTTTCTCCTTCCTCACTGCGGGATCTCTGTGGATAACTGGGAACAAACTGAGGCTGTAAAGATCCTCCAGTCCATTTTGGGATGGAAACAGGACTTGACCAATTACAGCCCCCACACCTCATAGGATCTGAGCAAGGAAGGGTAGGAAACCCTTGCTACATTTGGGATCACCATCCACACCAGGGATTTTACACACTGCTCACCCCCTGTGCCACCACAGCTCCGATTATTTTATCAAAATCCGGAAAACCACACAATTTGGCTCAAATTTGTTGCGGGTTAAACCCTCCTGGTGTGTCACCGAGGCAAAATGGCTTTTGAGGAACACACATGTGGAACACAGAGCATTTCTCTGAGCCACTGTCAGGGCACGTTTGTGTTCGCAGAGCTCTAAACCTGTGCCATCACTTTCATTACAGACGAATATTCTCAGTGATGCATGTCTTGTCAGAAAAAATCATCTTAAAGCTGCGCTTTGGCAGTGCAGGCCTCATCCTGCGAGGCTTCTAAAGGAAAAAAAAAATTCCCAAAGCGTACTTTAAAATAAAAATATTGATTTTAGCTGATTCCTGACCCAGTGGATAAATATGAGCTTTTATCCTGCTTTGGGAAGCCTGGGAATACAGGGCTTGTTTGTCCCTGCTGCTGAGGAAGATGAGCTGTCTCTGGAATTACACTTTCGGTTTAATTGATAAAGCAAGCTGCTTGTTGATAAAGCCTCTGAGTTTGCTTCAGCATTGCTTTTTCATCCCCTCCAGTTGCAAGAAGTCTTTTTTAAGGCAGGTTTTTACTTGTCCCTAAAATGGACAAATCCTTATGAGATTTCCTTCTGGAAATCATGCCAAAGAGGACAGGAAAATCATGGCCAGAAATTGTCCAGCTTTTTAAAATCAAAAGATTTGGATTTTCTGCCCTTTCAATCCTATTGCCACCTCCCAGTAACACATGGGGAAGGAGATGACCTTTAAAGGTCCCTTCCACCCCACACCGTTCTGTGATCCCACGATCTGAAATCGCTGCCCTGCCAGGGCGTGTTAGAGTATTTCCTGAGGAACAGACATGCAGTTGGTGCTAATTGGATTGAACTTTTTATTCTGCGAGTGTGCTCTCCGGTGGAGCTCATTGCAATGCTCTTCCTTTCCCTAAAGTTAGCATCAAAGACAGTGTCAGGTGTTAAAGAGGTCTGATGGGGGAAAAAGAGGAAGGAAAGTAGCAGAGATCTGAGTTTTGGTCTCTCCCCTCCACTAACGGGGAAGAAATGTCAGAAGGTTTGCAAGAAAGTTTAGGAGAAAATAAATTTAAAATCCACTGTGACCTTACCCAACTGGAATCAAAAAGTGGGAAAATGTCCAGGGAGGAGGAATTATGATAGCTGGAAATCCAAGGCAAATGCGCTGTTTGCAAATGAGGAAATATTGCAGAAGATTTGCATTAAGACAACCTCAATTTCTCTGCACTTAAAGCCATTTTTGAAGGCATTTTTCCCGTTTCAAAAAGTGTAACTGGAGGAAAAAAGAAGCTGCAGCATCGTCTGGCTGTGGGGCTGAGGGACATTGCTGCTGTGTCCAGGTGTGGAGATGCTCTTCCTGCACTGCTTCCTCCCCTCCCAGGCCCAGAGGACGAGGAGGAACAACTCCTTGAAGCTAATTAAATTATACTGATTTCAAAGGGAAGTAAAAAAAACCATTTTGTTAGTGATAATTAACATATTTTCTTTTACATGAGAGAAAAAAAAAAATCAGTGTTTTGCAAGGAAAGCAAATCCCCATTTGTAGCTTTCTGTTCAAGTCTTTAGGGGGTTCACCTTTCCCACAAATAACAAAAGTGGGGACTTAGTGCTAATGTAATAAAACTAAAACTCATGATGAAGACCAGGAGATCCTCAACACTAGGAGAAGAAATCAGTCAGCAACTCCTTTAATATTTCTCTCTTTACAGCTACCAGATCAATGAGGCACTCAGGACTGCAGAGGAAATTCTTACATGAACACTGTTAAAACATTTTCATCTCCAGAGCTTGCCAAGAAAACGCAGGTGCTCCTGGAGCCCTGAGTAATAACAAGCCAGGGCTCCTGGGTCTGGATGACAGGTGTTCCTGACAAAAGGAAGTCATCTTTCTGCGTGGGAGATAATTGCAAGTGATGTTTATTATGCCTTGGGTTGATAAAAATCAAATAGTGATTAAGGGCATAGACAAAACTTCATCACTTTCTTCTTTTCTGCCTTATAATTAGATTTCGTGGCTAGAATCTCAGCTATCAGGTGAAATTTAATATAAGAAAAGCAAAAAATGCTTTAGAATATTATGATATAAAGGATATAACAGCTCACTTCAAAGTCTATGTCCTCACTTGCTCCTTGCACAAATCTTAAGTCTTCTTGTGTGTTTGCTTTTTTCCTTTTCTCATGGTTTCTCTGAACCTTTATCAGAAGAGTGTTTTAAAAAGACAAATGGATTAACCAGCAGACATGGAAATAGCCTATATGAATGTGGATTCAATTAACTTTTCCCATGGAAAGAACTCCCTTGAGACAGGTCAGGAGTCCTTGGTAAAAATAAACTGATGTTACCCCTGTTCATTTACAGCTAATAAATGCACAGTGCTACTGTGAACTGGGTGATTTTCCAATTTTTTCCATCAGAAGCTTGCTGAGCTTGGACACCAGTCTGGCTCTGTGTCTCTGCCTGAGTTTTGCACAGGTTCTCTTTGATTCCACGCAGACTGGACTGAGTGAGAAGAGCACAGGAGAAAGCAGCCAATACTTGGCTATTTCATCGTTTGGGTTATTATAAATATTTACTGCATTAGAAAAAATAAAAATAAAGGAGATGACCAGGGAGAGTTATGGCTGACTGAAAGGCAGTGACTGTTTTGGGGGAGTTTTATCCCTGTGTTCTACACTAGTGGAGAGATGAGGGATGTTGTTAAGCTGCTGAACATGGACCACTGTGGCAAAATATGAAACTCCTGCAACCAGACCTCAGCACTCTTTGGGTTCAGCTACTAAATGAAAAAAAAAAAGATTAACCCTTGTGGAATTTAACATAACTCACCAATTTTGCATTTGCGTTTTTTATGGAACGTGCTCTGCTCCAGGCCCAAGGAGAGCCATCGCACATGGCCTGCCATAAAATGAATGTCATGTTTGCTGTGAAAAGAAACTGCTGGAGCTACAAATGAGATGTCTCAGAGCTAAAGTCCTGTTTGGTGTCAATAAAGGATCTCTGGATTTGCTCTTCCAGATTTTTGTGATCTTAATAATTTGATACAAGAAGGCAACATTTTGTTCAAAGGGCAGACAATGATCCATCTTTCTAGCTTACAGGGAAATGCTAGTGCAGCTGCATTTGTGGTGATTCAGTGTCAGAACCTGCTGGTGTGGTCAATGGCAGCGTGATTGCTTTGCATTGACACAGAAACGTGTGGGGAGCTTTCACCTCTTTTTGCCCTCCATTTACCCAAAAAAGCTGTGGCTGCCCCTGGATCCCTGGCAGTGTCCATGGCCAGGCTGCACAGGGCTTGGAGCAGCCTGGGACAGAGGAAGGTGTCCCTGCCATGGCAGGGGTGGAATGGGATAGGCTTTAAGGTCCATTCCAATCCAACTCATGATTCTATTTTGCTTGTAAAATGTTGACTTAGATTTACGGGTTCTAACCAAAACCCTTTCACACTAATAACATTTTAAACAAAAAAGCTGAACTGATGGCAAGGGCAGGCCATGCCTCTTCAACAGTGCTTCCCAAACTATGGCCTGGAAATAAAATGTGTCTTTTTAAAAGGCTGCTGGGTTTATTGAAGGGATTGCGTAATTCCTTCATTACCATGGCAAGTCAGTTAAATCAATAATTAAAATTAGAATTTCAAAGTCCTTAAACCTAGTGGACCTGCAGAAGAGCTGCCAGTGAAAAAAGCCTTATAAAACCTTGTCAATATATCACAGATCCAAGGGAATCACAGACCCAAAAGAGCTGTTACAGGGACATAATTGAAGCCTTTAATAGACTGCTTTGCAGTGAGTCTCTTAGTCTCTGAGAGAATGAATTGGAAGTCCCTTCCCTGAGCTGGAATGGCATTAATAAGCTTTACAGCATATTTAAATTAGTGAAGCAATCAGGTGCAGAATTTGCAGGTGACACACAAGGAGTTGAGCCTTGAAGTCCAAAATCCCAGCAGAGTAAGGCAGGCAAAGCAAAACCAAGCTCTGGAAAAAATATATATGCTCATGGAAATTAAATGTATTTTTGAACCCAAACTCTTCTGCCCAGCCTGAGGCAAAGAGCCAAATATCCTTCGTTAATAAAACAGACACATTTGGTTATCCCCATATGTATCATAACCTCCTCCCCTGCAGAACTTATTAGAAAGAGCAGAAATGCTATTCTGTTCAGTTAAAAAAAAACCCCAAGCAAACCAAACCCCAAACCAACCAAGACACAAAAAGCGAGTATTGCAATCACTAGATAACAAGATTAATAATGGACAATTCATGCAAAGGAGTGGATAGATATGAACATCCACATAAAAGTGTTATAATAAGAGAAATTATGACAAATAAAATACTTAGCCAACTGCTAAATGGAAGTTTACAAGGGTGCATGCTCATGTATGACTTTTTATATAGAAGCAAGCACTGACATCTACGTATCATTTTAAAAGCCTTCTGTTCAAGCCTCTATTTTCATCTTTGCTGAGTGAGAAGGAGCCAGCCCAGTTTAAAACAAGAGGAAATTGAAATACCACACATCTAAAAAGAGCAAGTGTGACAAAAGTGATTTCTGCTCTGACATTTTGAAGGAGTACAGGGTAAAGCGAACAAATTCTATCTAGAGCAGTGTAGATGTGACAGGTGTCACTTATATCACTTATATCACTTACAGGACCCATATAAAATGTAACATCTAGCAAATTCCATCCTGCCTTTTCTCCACAGAAAATGGGAATTAATTTGCATTACCTGTCTTCAGACAACCAGGAATATTTGGGGTCTAATAATTGGCGACTGTTTGTCTTCTTCATCTGCATTTCAAATATCCATTGCTTTTCCCAGGGCAGTTTAAATCCCAGAGTGATGGCACATCGTAGGTGGTGTTACGAGAGGTCACCCTGAGCTTAATTACTCTCCACAAATAAAAGCCTTTCAATTCCCACTTGGATACAGGTCCCTGGATCTCTTCAAGTCCTTCCAAGTCACCTTCCCAAGCGCAAACTTCCCAAGGCAAAGCCAAGCTCAGGCTACTCCATCAATTCCCAAGAGAGCTCTGATTGCAAAGACAATTCTCTCTCAGCTGGTGCAAAAAGCATCCCAGAGAGGAAGGGAAATGGGATCCTGGCACAGGTGCCCAGAGCAGCTGTGGCTGCCCCTGGATCCCTGGCAGTGTCCAAGGCCAGGCTGGACATTGGGGCTTGGAGCAGCCTGGGACAGTGGGAGGTGTCCCTGCCATGGCAGGGGTGGCACTGGATGGGCTTTACTGTCCCTTCCAACCCAAACCATCTAAGATTCGATCATAACACTTCAACAGTTCATGGCGGCTGGAAATCATCGTTTCTAGAAAGGTTTGAAACAGAAAGGGTTTTGGTGTGTGCTGAAAAATCTGACCTAAAGTAATGGCATTATTCTACAGGCTGCAATATTATGGATATACTAATTCAATTCTAATTTAAATATGACAGAATTTTGTTTGTTTAATTGGAGTTTTTCAACATCTCTCAAAGATGCTAATTTTCCCATTAGTTACTCTTTTATTCATTAGCATTAAGAAAGAGGCGAGGAGTAAAAATAGATTGAGAACAAAAAAAAAAGAAAACCAAAGAAGAAGTCTCTTGTATCTTTAAAAGAATCAAAATATAGCTAATTATTTTTTGTTAATAAATATTTTTGGGTGAGAAATGGCAGTGCAATTAAAATCTATTGACCAAGCTCTATTTTGGGCCCCCCTTTTGGTCCTTGAGGTAAACCAAATAAAGCAGGTACATCCACGCACTCTCTCCTTTAAAAGAATGCTGTTCTAACAGAGCTCCGTGTGAAGATGAAGTGTGACTCAATATCTGCATCATTGATGGTGCTGATATGGAGTGACTCTAAAATATGAGTTGTGAACCAAACCCCGTGCTGGAATATGTCATTTAACATCCTGTGTTTGTCAGAATAACACTGAGGGACTAAGTCACTGAGCTTGCTCATCCCCGAGCAGGTCCCCAGGAAGGAAGCTCTCACCTGGCTCTGAAGGCACTCAGGGAGAGGGAGAATTCTGCCGTCCACCTCCACACACATCCACCCACAAACCTCCCTGACTCAAAGCTTCCCATGCCTTTCTGCTCTTCCCGGCTTGATTTGATTTCCTCAGCTGCCCTAAGAGTCCTTAAAAACCCATCCAGCAGGCAGGAGTGCCAGGAGCACCAGCCATGTGCCTCCAGAGCTGATGTTTCTTTAATTCCATGAAGCAAAGCAGCAGCGACAGCCCGAGCGTGAATAATTCACCAGGAGGGCTCTGGGGAGCAGCTGTGGAGCTGTCCTGGTGCTCTCAGCTCGAGGGCTGTGAGGTGAAGCAGTGGAGGGTTTCTCTCCCCACATACCCAGAGTGGTGGCCCATGAGAAGCCATCTGGCTGGCCAGGAGCTCCCAGTTAATCCCAGTGTGCCACACGTGGAACCTGCTGGGGAGTGAGGAGCCAGGCAAGGATCCAGCGGTGATGCTCTTTGTCTGGGGCTAGGGAGAGTAGGGGCTGAAGCAAATCAATTTGTGGTCAGCGAAGGTGACAGGGAAGGTGTAAAGGTCACCTCTGACACCCCCAAGAGTGACAGAGCTGTGGCTTCTGTCTCCAGCCTGAAACCCTGCCAAGGGTTTGCAGGGCTCTGGCAGAAGGGACACCAAAGTCAACTCCCACGAGAGCCCCAACAGCTTCCTTGTCTGCCTTGGGCTCAGTGGCCTTAGGGTCTGCTCTGACCTAAACAACTCTGTGACTCCATCCCAGGATTCCATCCCAGGATTCCAACCCAGGATTCCAACCCAGGATTCCATCCCAGGTTTCCATCCCAGGATTCCATCCCAGGATTCCAACCCAGGATTACATCCCAGGATTCCATCCTAGGATTCCAACCCAGGATTCCATCCCAGGATTCCAACCCAGGATTCTATCCCAGGATTCCAACCCAGGATTCCAGCCCAGGATTCTATCCCAAGATTCCAACCCAGGATTCCATCCTAGGATTCCATCCCAAGATTCCAACCCAGGATTCCATCCCAGGATTCCAACCCAGGATTCCATCCCCTGGGGAAGGGGCAGTGACTCTGCAGTGCTCAGTCGCCAGCTGGGGTTAACCCTCGGCAGATGCCCGGCGGATTCTTTCCTCCTGATTTGCATCAAACGAAGCAATTTGATGGGTCCATGGTGCTCCCTTGAGTACACATGATAAATAAACCCAGAAGTGTTCAGCAAACCTCCTCTGCTGCAGGGATTAGCAACAGGGGAATTAGTTATGTAAATCACTTGGGCCTTCAGAATACGAAATACACACCGAGACTCAAATCACTCACTGAGAGAAAACTTCAGCTTCCTCCTGAAATCTACAAAGGTTGTCCCCTTGACTGTGGATTTCCCCCCAAATCTGACCTTCCATATTCCATCACAGCTTCACCGAACTCTCTCATTCTGCCTCCCATTATTTCACATCTATCGCATAGGGAGAACCCTCTTTTCCTGACTGTCATCCCTAATCCTTTATCTCCAGGCATAAATTTCCTCCCCCACTGCTCACCCAGGCTTGACACTGCTGCCAGACCTCCATCACGGCAGGGAATTACTCAGGAGCAGAGCTTTTCAATCCTGGAGGCACCACAGCTCACTGGAGGGATAACAGCACGCTGTGTCAGGAAACCCTGATAAACCCACGGCCTCGAGCATTGAAGGAAGGAGAAAATACTGAATTCCATGTCCTTATGCAGCTGGGGATCCTGCAGGGTTCATTTGAGCCCAGGAGGAGGCTGCGTGTGGGAAGAAGAGTAAGGAATCACCTTGATGCCAAGTGGGGATGAAATTCTCCTTTTCCAGTGTCACAGAGTACCTGCCTCTCATATATATCTATATCTGTATCTAATCTCTATCTCTATCTCTATCTCTATCTCTATCTCTATCTCTATCTATCTATATCTATATCTATATCTATATCTATATCTATATCTATATCTATATCTATATCTATATATCTCACCAGGTTTTCCCATTTTTTCCCTGTTCTTCCTAGTAAGTTCTCCCGCACTTTTCTCCGCAGTGCCTCCCCACTCACACAGCACCTTCCTGTGGTCCTGCAGCTGCCTCTGCCTGCTGAGCTTGGAGCTGTCCATGACTGTCCACGACACCCTGCTCAAGCTGTGGATGCCAGGGCTCCTCTCAGCAGGGCTGTGGCTTCCTGCCCGAGGAGGGAACTTGCTGAGGTCCTGGTGCTGTGAAGCAGCGGCAAAACCTTCATCTTCTCTCATTTCCTTAGTCTGCCTCTTCAGAGAGGGTAAAAACTCCTCTTATTTATAGGGGTCACCTTTAGGCTTTTCTCGTAGCATCACTAAGCTTGGAAAATCCCTCTAAGATCCCTAAGTCCAGCCATCAACCCAACATCACCACCATGCTCTCAAATGCCACATCCACTGATTTTTGAACCCTTCCAGGTCACTCCAGCATTTCCCTGGCTCTGGGAGAGAGGCAGACACTGCAGTCTGCTCCTCATCCCCTCGCAGGGGCTGTGCTCTGGGGACCAGGAGCTCTCAGGGCTGAAGGGCAGAGCCGTGCTCTGCATCCTGAGCTGCTCCTCCGTGGTCTTTGATGGCTCTATCAGCCCTTTCAAGCCTGGCTTTTGCAAACCAAACAAACCAAAGCTGAAGTGAGAGAGGCTTTCCTCCAGCATGCCAAGCCCTGGCAGTGTGCAGGGCGCCAGCTCCGCTCCTGAGCTGCAGGGAACAGCTGCTGCTCGTGGAGATGCACAGCTCTGGAGGGCTCCGAGGGAAAACTGCCCGAGCATCCAGCTCTGAACACGTGCAGAGGCACTTACCAAGCCCCCAGAACTGTGCTGCAGGGTATCTTTTACCTTCTCATTGTGCAGGGATTAAAGCTTGGCTGCCTTGATCAGAAGGCTGTCCTGATTGCTCACAAACTCGCAGCCTCCCCAGTTAAAACTGATTTAAAGAGACAGGAAAAGCAGCAAGAAAACAGCTCCCGCTCCGTCCTTTAAAACAAACTTAATTTTGACACCTAATTATGTGCAAGGCAGGCTCATTCCTATTTCTTTTGCCAAGCTGCTGTTTAGTTTTGATCTCACAGGATGCTCACCCTCGCAGGGAGGGAGGCTTTGATTAGGAGGAAGCAAAAACTGTTGGAGAGGAGAAAGGCTGAGCGAACAGAGATCCCTGCAGCACGATGCTGCCTCTGCCCCTCACCTGCCCTGTGACCTCGGGCATGTGGCACTGCCATCGGGGCTTTGATTTCCCTGCTTTTAAAGGAGGAGGGGAAGCAATCCTTTTCCTCCTCTGCGTTGTATTTTGAGACTGCAAAGTGCTGAACCAGAGCTGTAAAACCATTCCCGTAGCTCCAGCGAAGCAGCAGAAAATATCCATTTCCCCCCATCTCTTCAAGCGCAGCTAATGAGGAGAAAAGGAAGCTCCTGCCCTGGCTGAGAGCAAGCAGCAACACTGCAAGTGATGCACCGAAATGTAGGAAAACACACCGGAGTGCAGGAATTCGGTTACAAGGCTGCTCGCAAATTAATGGCTAAATCAATTAAAGGAAAGCATGGGATTTCTCTTGAGGAAAGTCTAGTCACAGTCGCAAGGAGAAGGGGAGGGGTTGTGGAGCAGGGATGACATAATCACGTTTGCGAATCACCAGCAGTGTGCATGCTTTAATCCATTAATGGGGTTTTTATCTGTGATCATAAAAAGCAGGTTACATTCAGCCTGGAAGGGAGTGAGGGTTGGAGGAGAGGGGAGGGGAGAGAAAGGCAGAGAGGGAGAGAGGCAGAGAGCAAGGGAGAAAGAGAGCACAATTCTCTCGGTGGATTGCTTGCGAGCTTGGGGCTGATAATGAGGGATCTCAGGAGAGCAGTTTCTCAGAATAACGCGCTCTCCTTGAAACAGACCAACTGGAGACAGTGGTTCAGTCCTGCTGAAATTTTTTAAGCCCTCCTTGCAGTTTGATGGGCATTCCCAGTGCTTTTGTGCACGTCTCGGGAAGCGTTGACGTGGAAAGGAGCAGCGAGGAGGGGGAGGTTGGAGGAGAAAACTGCAGCTCCTCTAAAACCACGGAGGGCATGCACGGGAGCGAGCAGGCTGGCGACGAGGGCGAGCTGGGGACACCTCTCGCCATGGTCCCCCGGAGCCGGCGCGGCGCAGTTCCGGAGATGTCCCTGCAGTGACTGGACGCACCATGAGCATCTGGGAGCTGCTGCTGGCTTTCGTGGTGGTGGTGCTGATGCTCGTGGCCCTGCTGGCCAACGTGCTGGTGCTGATGTGCTTCCTGTACAGCGCCGACATCCGCAAGCAGGTCCCGGGATTGTTCATCCTCAACCTCACCTTCTGCAACCTGTTGATGGCTGTCTCCAGCATGCCCCTGACCCTGGCTGGGATCATTTACAAGAGTCAGCCGGGAGGAGATCAGGTCTGCCACGTTGTGGGCTTCCTGGAGACTTTCCTCACCACCAACTCCATGCTGAGCATGGCAGCTCTGAGCATCGACAGGTGGATTGCCGTGGTCTTCCCGCTGAGTTATCACTCCAAGATGAGGTTCCGAGACGCTGCTCTCATTCTGAGCTACACGTGGTTGCACTCGGCGTCCTTCCCCATAGTGGCAGCTTCTCTCTCCTGGGTGGGTTTCCATCACCTCTATGCCTCCTGCACGCTCTACAACAAGAGACCGGAGGACAGGACACAGTTTGTGATTTTCACTGGGGTCTTTCACGCCCTCAGCTTCCTCCTGTCCCTCGTGGTCCTGTGTTTCACATATCTCAAAGTGCTGAAGGTGGCACGGTTCCACTGTAAGCGGATCGACGTGATCACTATGCAGACCCTGGTGCTGCTCGTGGACATCCACCCCAGGTAAGCTTCCAGCAGCTGCTCGTGGCAGGAGGACTGAGGAGGGGGCTCAGTGCTGTGCTAAATGCAGACTAATCTGTCTCACAGCAGGGGATGGGGAGCGGGAGAAAAAAGCATCCTCCCGGCTCGTTTCTATTCTGCACGTTTCTTTTCATGTGTGTTTAATTCTCTGATTGCAGAACTCGTTTTTGGTTAGGCTTGAGGACTTGTTTTGGGAGGGAGAGCAAAGAAACAGGCAGTTTTGGCTAAGCATGCACTTCCCTTTGGGATGGTGATCAGATCACTGCCCTTTGTCTCCGAAGGTGCATTTAGTGGTTGATACCTTTGCATTTTTTGGGCACTGTCAGCCCAAAATGTTGCTGGATCCCTGAGAGGGAGGAGGCTGCACATGTCCCTCAGAGTTTGGGAGGGAAGCTGAGCACTGCCTGCTGCTCCTTTTCGCAGCAGTTTCCCCATTGCTGTGCTCTCTGTAACTTCATCATTCCCGAAGGCAGAATCCTAAGGGAATTCCATCTGCAAAACTCATGCGCTCGAATGCCTATACTTAAATCTTGAGAGAGAATTCAGTAGCAATGTTAATGTGACAAACAAGGGGTGTGTAAAGCTCATTTCAAATGAGAGGCTTTAGGCAAGTCCCTTGTGCCTCGACACAGGAGGAGAAAAGTCCCCAGGGATGGGGAGGACTGTGGGGGGGAAGGCAAACACCAAACCGGGAGAGGAATGTGTGCAAAAGTCACACCAGGGATTATGCACAAGCTATAAATCCTGCATGAATAATCAATGTATAGATCTGGAAGGGATGCAGCTTTGGCGTGTGATACAGGGAAGAAATCTGCCTGGAAGAGAGGGAAGCAGGGAGCAGACAGAGACGGCAGTCCCACGCCACACATCCCATCTGACCATCCCTCTGCCCTTTGCTCCACGAGCCGGAGGCGAACACCAGCCTCTCCATTTGCAGCCAGCCAGGAGCAGAGCTGCAGGGCTCAGAGCACATGGGGTTGTCCTCAAAAACAGGGTATGTTTTGGGGATGCCTGAGGCTAAGACAAGTCTGGAAGGATCAGGGCAGGGCAGCACATTTTAGAGGAACAGAAACATTTGCTCAGAATGCTCCTGTCAAGCAGTTTGAGCTGTCTCTGGACCAAGAATGCAGAGCAGAACTTTGGGCAAGTCTTGTTGCCGTTCTTGAGAAATACAGGTATAAATCTTCCCTTACCAAGTCACACTGAGGGATAAACACCCTCCTACCCTCCGTGCTGTCTGGTTGATGAACTGTGCCTCGACTGCCTGAGTTCCTGCAGCATGAGGAGATGTGGTGGTTACTCCTAGGAAAGTGTCATAAACCCACCAGGGCTCTTTGAAACTGCATTCGTTTTGCCTAATGCTAAAAGTATGCCTGGACTGCACAGCAAAGTTTAGTAAAAGGGCAAAATTCTCAATGTTATTTCTCCTCCTCTGCATTTTTTTCTGGTTGAGGTTGATTTGAGGGTGTTTGTGCATTTTGTGATCCTCTCACTGAGGGACGGATTCAGTGGGGCTGTGGGAGTGATGTTTCCTTTCTTTGGAGGAGACAGATTTGTACAGGCACTGTGCCGTGAGTAACCTGCACCACTGACTCTTACCTCTGGCTTCAGGTTATTCTAATGCCTCTCTCTAAGAAAAGAGGGTTTCAGCCTCCCAGATTACAGAGCTGGTGGCTGATTGGATTTGTGGAGGGGCTGCTTCAGATCTCAGGTCACCTTCCCTCCTGTGAGAGCTGCCAGGGGCTGCAGCTCTCCCGAAAGAGCCAGCGATGCTCACAAATCTCTGACACGACAAAGGCACCATTTGCATTATATAACAGGCAATTTCAGGGTGCTCTGTAGCACCAGCCAGGGATGTCAGGAGAGTCCACATGAGAGCACAAAGTTTGCAATCCCACCTTGGACTGCCCTGTCTCCTCTGGCTCTTTGCAGGGTCCGGTTTCAATGCTGGGAAATGAGTACAGACAATTTTCTGCTTCCTATGACTCGGAATCCCCCCGCAGGGGGTCTGGTGACAGGCGTGGTGACAGATGGCTTTATTACCTGTGACTTAGACAGGCACGAGTGATCTCCTGAAGATCATTCAAGACGAGCACAAAGGAAACCTCCAAATACCATATAAATTTCTGTGAATGTTTAGGGCGTATGTCCTTTCAAGTTAGCTTAGGCTTTTTTAGTGGATCCTGCTTTTTCTTTGTTCTTAAGGCCAAAATACCTTGGGTATTGGGGGAGATTTGGCCAAAACTTCACTTGAGTGCTTAACCCATGTATTTCTTCACTCACACTATCTATACTATGTTTTTGGTGTATCCAGCTCTACACAACTTAAGGTCCAGTATCTCATAAACTTTGTTTAAAGTACCAAACCTTCAAAGGGATATATCTCAGATTTCCCAGAGAATTAAAATCTTTAAATGAAAGCTTAGTCAATAATCCTGTTCTATTACTGATGTCATTACTGGAACTCATATATGTCTTATCTTAGTGCATGAAAGCATGTGCAAAAAGCAAAATATTCATCTGTGTACATTGTCTACATGAAGGAGTGAGATAAAATACCTTCCTCTGTGATGTGGCATTTATTAGATACATCTGGAAAGGCTGAACAAAAGAAATGGGTTTAAGTCTACCAGGACAGTCATGGGTGAGCTCCAGGAGTGAGAGACAGCTTTGTATGTGCCAGAAAGGCAAATATGTAACTGGGGAAACAGAGACAAAAATACACCACCCTCTCCTCCCTAGCAGCACCTTAATTGAACCTGCTTTGGAGATTCACTTTCATATATTGCCATGTACTTCGGATATTATGGATTTAAGAACACAGGTCTTAAACAAAGCTCATGCACTCTAAGATCATCTGTCTGCACATGAAAATACTCCAAGTTCCCCAGCTCTTGTAGAATTGAAAGCACATAGGTTTCCTTGAAAAGGTGGAATTTTTTTCCTTTTCAGCTGTCATTTCTAGCTGCAAATAACTCACATATAGAACATGTAACGCCTTAAAATGTGTCGTATTCTTTAAAAGAAAGAAAATCTGTTAGGAGAACAAACTTTTCCTCCAATGTTTATTTCATCACATCATGATAGCTGCTCTGGGGACTGGCAATGTAAGACAAAATATAGAATGGAACAAAAGAAACTCCTTTTCTTTGGCACAACCAGAGTGGAACATAAGTACTCATTGCCACAGATGTCACCGAAACACAGTGAGATCCTTAGGACATGACATGTGTTTGGATGTTGATAAAACATTTGCAGATGAAGTAAATAATGTAAGGCTATGGCCATAAGCCTCAGAGCTCTGAGAGTGTGGAGCCTGCGAGTGAGTCATCAATTAAAAATTTACAACAAATATGGGAAGACCAAGGCCAAACAGTTGGGTTTTTAAAATATATATATATATAAAAATACAGGACATGGGCCAGCCCATTCATTTGGCCTGAGAAGTGACTGTGTCACTGTGAGATCTGTGCAAGGAATCAACACGTGGCAGCACTGCCATGTGCACAGGGAGGGCTCAGGATGGCAGCCTGGCTTTGGCTGGGCCCTTTCCAAAGGGATTTATTGAGGCACAGGCAGTCCTGGCACTGTAGGAAGTACCTGGAGCAGACAGGAGCTCATCCACTTCCCTCAGAAAGCATAGGGAGCACAGGAGTCACTTCAGCAGAATGGAAGAAGATGAGCTTTACATTAATCACTGTTTCCCCAAGCAAAAGCACTGTTTCCCCATCTCAGAGATTTTCTTGCAGTGAAAGTGATGTCTCAGCCCTGTGCTTCCTGCTGGCACACCAGGGGAATTCGGAGCTCTCTGGTGGCCTGCTGAGACCACCAAAGGGAAACTCAGAGGGGAAGCTCTTGTCCTAAAGTGCCACAGGTAGGAAAAAGCCCAGGGTGGGACTAATTTGCACCTGTTTAGTCAGAAACGGGGCTGGTTTGAGGTGAGGAATGAGGATATCCCAGCACTGTGGATTTATTAAACGATTCCAGCCCTGCAGAGCATTCAGTACGGCAGTTCTGAATGGAATGGAACATTTATGGGCTCACAGCTATGGGACACAGTGATTGCTCCCATGCTGGGCTGAAGGTTCCGAGTATTCTCTCTCCCATTATGATTTTGTTGTTTTGCTGCTAATCTTGCTGGGAAGTTTCTCCTCTCCAAGGCAGTGGTGTTGGAATCGCTGTTTCCAGGGAAGTAGCGTGCTGCCTATCCCACTCTGGACACTTTCCAAATCTCTGAGTATCATCTTGCCTGAAAATACAGCTTGCAGCAGTCCAAAAAGGAGCTGCAAACTGAATTCAAGGATGAATTCCTGTGGATCCACTATTCTAAGATTTCTCTCTTCTTTCTCATGAATCATACGGGAAACAAAGATAAGCTGAATTCTTCTTGTTCTTTTAATCTTTGCTTTGGAACTGGGTGCTGTAAGGGTTCAGCCAGTCCCCCCAGGGGGTGGATTGGCTATAAACCAATCCCTGCTAGACTCTTAATATCTATATAAGAACAGAACTTTTAAATAAACTTCCTCTTGCATTTCCACTGTGCCTCTCTGCCTGTTTCCTTGCTATATCCGTGAGCAGCAGCAACAAATTCCACCAATTTTGCTAGAGATCAATTGATACAACGGGGGCGGATGCACATAAATATACGATCAGTGACTTTGTGAAGGGTAAGATGATAAAATGCATTAATACTTGGTATTGTCCCACATAAATGCAGTGGTATTGGCTTATAGCAGATTCTGGAAAGATTGTTTTCCATCATTGCAAATTGCTGCCTGATGTTCTGATGGATGTTTGTGTCCCATGTCCCACAGCGTGCGAGAGCGCTGTCTCGAAGAGCAGAGGAGGCGGAGGCAGCGAGCGACGAAGAAAATCAGTACCTTTATTGGTACCTTCATCCTTTGCTTTGCACCTTATGTCATTACAAGGTAGGTGCGAGCCTGCAGCCTGGGAAAGGCTGCTGAGGTGCACTCCTGACTCGGGGAATTAGGGCACTCTGAGCCAGGAAAGGATTCCAGGCTCTGGGGAGAATTGGATGTGCCGTTTCCGCTCCTGCAGCAGAGGTGGCGTTTCCTGAGCTAACAAATGGTGTAAAATGCCACAGTTCTTCTCCACTCGGTCCTGGTGCAGTCTGAGGCTCACACTCTGCTCACTCAGCCCAGTCCATGTGCTGCTTGCACGGGAGGGATTTGGGAAGTCAGTCCCTAAGGTCTTGCAGACCTTTTCTCAGTTCACCTACTGCTCTGATTGACTCTCCGGTCCAGGGGTTGATCTCCAGAGAAACACTCGCCTGAGTAGCTCAGACTGTAAAAATTTGGTCAACAAGATCCTGCTGAGGTGAGAACATGGTCCACAGAGTTAAATAACAGCTTTGTCTGATTGGGTAGAGTTTATTAGCCATAAACATAAAATATCAAAGCTGTGCTGGCTCACAACTAAAAACACTTCTTGTGATTTATGGTCAGATGTCTATCCACCAGCTTATCTCTGGAAATGGCTCCTGTGGGAAACACTAAATTACTCCCATGAAATATAAAGTATTAGAAAGTGAGTATATCCAGAAAAAAAGTTACCTAGCTGTTGTAGGAAATTTACAACTTGCATTCCTTATTAAAAGGCTCTGGGAAAACTGAGATGCAGCTATGCACAACAGAGAAAGAAAAAAAAATTAAAGTATCTCCTATCCAATATTATTAAATAGAAATTAGTGGGGCTGACTTCAGTCAAATCTACCTTAAAAGAATCATTGAAAAGCTGGATTAAGAGTCAATACAGGTGAGCACATAGCCCACCCTGAGTTTTTTCAATTCAGTATAATAACCTCAATTTCCAGAATTAGAAAATAAAAAGAATTAGAAAATAAAAGTAATTTACTAGAATCACCTTCACTTTCCCTTGGTGGCCACAAGACACCACCGCAAGCCACACACTTAAATGGTATTAAAGGATTTGTAGTTAAGGACATTTGGCCTTTAATTCTCAAGCTATATTAAAGTATTTGTCTTTTTGCAAATGGTTAATTTTCATTTTATGTTGGGTCCCTGAACTTGCTGAAAATCCTCCCAGCCACAGAATAGCTGACGGCTCATCCTGAGTGACACCGAGTGCTCTAACCAGAGCTGTCAGGAGTATTTTTGTGCTCCTCCAAAGGCATCTCAGCACTCAGGCACCACCTCCCCACCTCCTCTTCACTCCATGGCGTCCCAGTTTGTGTCCCAGTAGCCTTAAGGTACAGAAGAGAGGTTAGAAAAATCCTGAGCCTCCTCCCTTTAATCTGATCTGCACAATGATCATTGAAACGTTGCCCTGCTGAGGAGCAGCTCCTCCACGAGGAGAGGCTAAACACAGGTCCTGGATGTGTGAGGATGTTTTGGGGTGGCCTTGGGAGCTGGCCAGGCTTGTCAGGAGGGGTGAAGTCTCCCACGTTTGTGGCCTTGTCAGTTCTGACCTGTCTAGGGGCATCCCTGCACAGTAGGCTCAGGGAAATTCCCCCCGAGCTCCTCCAGGGATCTCGCAGGACATTCGCACGACACTCGCAGGACACTCGCAGGACACTGGCAGGACACTTGCAGGACACTGACAGGACACTGACAGGGCACTCGCAGGACACTCACAGTACATTTGCAGGACACTCACAGGACACTCACAGGACACTCGCAGGACACTCGCAGGACACTCACGGGACATTGACAGGACACTCACAGTACATTTGCAGGACACTCACAGGACACTCGCAGGACACTGACAGGACACTGACAGGACACTCGCAGGACACTCACAGTACATTTGCAGGACACTCACAGGACACTCACAGGACACTCGCAGGACACTCACGGGACGCTCGCAGGGCTGGGTATTCCAGGACACTCATCCCTTGGAGCTGAGGGTGTGGACATCGAGGCGATCAGGCAAATTTGATTTTAACTGTGTTAGTGTTTTCTGGATGATGTCCAGTGCTTTGCATTCACAAGGGAGGCACAACCAGTGACTGCTCAAGCCGTGGACAGAAGTCAGGAGAGGGAAAGCCTCTCAGACAGCTCTAATCAGCAATACACCTCAATTAAAGAAGCTTTTAAGTGCTCCCTGAATTGGGGGCTGACAGCAGCAAATCACAAGGTTTTCCTGTTTCCACAGTAAAAATAAACAGCACTCTCTAGGAGTTCCATGAACCAGTGAGGGAGTTGTGCTCATACCCCAGAGAGATAAATGCTCCTCTGGATAAACCAGAGTTTTTCAGACCACATTGAGGTAAAAATCAGATTAGGCACTTCTTTTATCAAGAAAACACTCCTCTAAATTGTTCAGTGGATGATCTTAAGTGATGTATCAGAATCTGATTGTTCTTGATCCAGCGTTTCCATTTCACCAGCATGACAGGTGTATTTCCCCATATTCTATATTTCTAGGCATAGCTTGTTTCTTGTTTTGTAAAGTAACTTATTGGTACATATCTATCTCTTCATTTGCTATATTTTTCATTATGCAATTAAATAGACTTGTTCCAAATCTCTTTTCTCCAAGGATCTTTTTCATAAGAAAAATGAAGTCATACCACTTTCTAATATTCATTTCCAACTCCAGGCATTTCATACCAAAATACAGAACTTTGCCCATGTAAGTTAATAAGTGCTGTCGATGTGTGAGGAAATTGTCCTTAAATTAAAAATCCCGAATTAATAGCAGGCAGAAGTTCATAGTCCCAAGCCCTCAGGTCACAGGGGAGGATGGTGGAACAGGATAAAAAGATTAAAATTCTGTTTTATCATCTCTGGGGGACAGGGGGTATGCAAACCCTGTTTTTAAACTGTTTGCCCTCTGCATATGTAGATGCTCAGAATTCTTCTGTAACTTGGGCTCTTCAGCCTCCCAGCTGGATGGACACACGTTCAGTAAAATAGTTGAGTGTAGTGATTAACTGCATGGGTAAATAAAGGATTTCCAGTGTGGATTATGTGTGCAGGAGATCAAGGTCATACTCTTCAACATGACATTCCCATTTGTTTACTG
The DNA here is from genome assembly GCA_036785705.1 of Acanthornis magna. Classification (NCBI taxonomy): domain Eukaryota; kingdom Metazoa; phylum Chordata; class Aves; order Passeriformes; family Acanthizidae; genus Acanthornis; species Acanthornis magna. The sequence continues at coordinate 19,414,502 of JAWUZG010000013.1, forward strand.
AAGGGGAAATAAAATAATTGGATAACCATGTGACATGAGACACTCCACAGAACTATAAGTTTCTAAAATATGAACAGAAAAAAATTTCTAAAATATCACAGAATATTCTATATATTTAGAATATCACAGATATTCTAAAACATCATAGAAAGGAGCTAATAGCTTTGAAATAAAAAGGGTTTGAAGACCAGACATTAGAAGAGAGGCTGAAAGCAAGCCAGGAAATTATGTAGTTGATACTGTAAAATTTAATTTACAGGTAACACTGAAATATTAATGTTCCTTCACTGAAAATGTCTTCTTTTAGGCTGAAACATTTCATGAAAATGGAAGCTATGCATATAATTTCCCTCACAAATGAGAAACAAAACCTTTCAAAGGCAATAAATTATGTGATATGCCTTGAAAGGCTGACATTTAATTGTTTGTACATGAAATGGAAATGCATAGCTCAGGGTTTCACTGCGTTCCTGCATTTGCTGCTTGATAACTGCAAATGTAATTTACTATAAAAAATAATACATGAGAATTGAAAAAATGTGTAAATGTCAAGGAAGCTTATGGAATGCAAGGAAAATATTTAAGATTTTGTTAATAAAAGTGTAGGCTTTTAATTTGATCAGTCAATGGAGGTAAAATTAGCAAGTCTAGGCTTGCAACCCTGAAGTGTCTGTTTGATGTGCTTTAAATGGAGATTGTTAATGTCTCACAGAACTGACTGACAGAGCCTCAGACACAAATTTGTCATATTTTGGTTATTCAAGGCATCTGCTGAATTTAATTAAATGTAATCAAATTCACATCTGTAAAGCACTCAGTAAAAATAAATCATCCAAATGAAATTCAACATGATGAAATTCAAAACGTGCAGTAGGCATCAAACAAATGAAGTGGAGAACAACAAGGATGGCTCATGGTAGATTACAAAGTAAATATGACTCAGTAGATGATTAATTTCCAAATTGTCAATTCTCATTTTAGAACACATTAACGTGGATGTCATAAGCTGCATTTTATTAAGGAAGAGAGAATACACCAGATGAGACCACCTGAAAACTAGAGCAGATGAAAATTTTGTCTCAGTTCTGATCTTACTTCGTAGGAGAGATAACGACCATGAGTTACAAGGAGAGGTTGAAAGAACATTTGTTTAGTTGAGATGAAAGGAGAGAGAAATGGGACAGATGGGGGCTCTTTGGGGCCTCAAAGTTGCTGAGCCAAGCAGAAATGCTTGTTAGGAATGGGAATAAAATGACCGAGGGAAAAAAATCCTCATCTCTAAACTGCTTGAGGTACCAACAGTATTGTCATTGCTGCTGCAGGAGCCACCCTTCAGAATGCTGCTTGGAAATGGTGCTTTGTCTGGAGAAATGTGAGCAATTGAATATTTCCCAGGCAGATTTAACAACATCTGCTGCTGCAGACAGGTTCAGCAAAACCTGATCTGCCATGTGGGGCTCTGTAACAGCACATGTGGCTGTTTGTCCTCTGTCAAAATCAATAGTTTCTAACAGCTATGTTCACATTGAACAGAGCTGCCCTTTGGTGTTGCTCAAAGACATGGGCAGTTATCAATATTTTGCTGTCAGTACATACAATATTTCTCAGTACATAGTGAAATGTCTGGGCCAGTGCAGGTATGAGCAGTGTACAAAGCTCTGCCCTCTCCCTGTCACCTAATGATTTAAAAGTTTTGCCTTGCTAAAATTGTTGCAAATGTGAATCCCTGACCTTTGAACTGGCTAGTTTTTAAATTCAAGGTACGATAGGCCATCTCCCAGTGATGAATTGTCCTTGTGTGCTTACACAACTCAGACAGTTTGAGAGCATCAAACTCTCTCCAGGAGCTGGAGTGGCCAAGAGAGCTGGAGAGCACTGTGAGGTGGCTCAGATACTCCAGAGGGGACCCAGAACAGCGAGTTCAGGCTGATGTTGGGTGTTTAGATTGCCAATGGCAGAGGAATGTGACTCTCCTGAGACCAAGCAATGGCACTTTGGAAAACAGACCTCAAGTTTACATTTGCAGTCTTTCAGATTTATAAGAGGAGGACAACATACACATTTTCATGAATATGGCTTTCTTTCCTTTAGTTTTGTTGCAAATGCCCAGCAGTAATTTGAGGGTTTGGGGTGGGTGAACGGCTTAGATTCGTTTTTAATGTTTCACTCTTCCACCCTTCCTCTTTCCCCAGACTTGTTGAATTATCCTCTGTGGTCCACATCAACTCCCACTGGGGGATCATTTCCAAGTGCTTAGCTTACAGCAAAGCTGTTTCAGACCCTTTTGTGTACTCTTTGCTGCGGCACCAGTACAAGAAGACGTGGAAGGACATCATCAACAAGATCCTCAAGAGGAGCTCCATCAACTCCTCGGCGCTGGCGGGCGAATCGCACAACCGGAACGTTCCGCAGCTGAACGATTGAGGAGCCTGGTATGGGACACCGAAAGTGATATTTGTGACACGACAGGAGCTGGCCCATCCCTAGGAGCTCTCCTCAGCTGCCCAGGTTTTGGGAGGCAGCTGTGGACAGGGTGAAGCCCAGCCCATGTCCCTCCAGCCCATGAAACACCCAAGGGGGACAGGCTGCTCTGGACCTCCTGCCCCCGACTGGAAGAGCGCTATCGATCCACGGTCCTGCAGGCTCCACAAATACAAATCTCCCATTGATTTCCATAAAAAACCAGTCCTCAGCAGACGGACTCGTGACAGTAATGGGAGCAAAGCGGTGCCGTCGTAAGATTATTCTAGAAAGCTGCACAGGGAATAAATATTTGTGCTGTTTGTCACTGGCTGCAGGTAAAGCTCCCTCTGATGTAGCTGCCAATGTGGCTTTACAAAAACCACCCTACCCGAGTTGCTTGAGAAGGTTGTGTGTAGAAAATATCTTAATGGGAAAAGCTTAAAAAAAAAAATCTAAATATTGATCCAGCGCCCAACACAGTTCAGCCTTTTCTGATATATGTTTTTGGAACAATCCTTTAGAACTGAAGGAAGAGGAAAATCACTTTTGAAGCATGTTACAGGCTGGATTCAGCCATGTCTTCTCTAAATTTTTAAAGTTATTTGCACAAAATCCCACTAATATTCACCCCATTAAACTTCAGGAAAATACAAATGGTAGACAGGGTGGAAAGATCAGGATGCCTCCTGCCTACCTTCCCTACATCTGAGCTCTGAAAAGTTGGATTTTGCCCAAAGCTGCAGATCTGGGCCCTGTGCCCAGGAGGGAAAATAACAAATCTCTTTTTCTGAGGAGTTATTAATCAAGTTCTTTTTCCTACTTAAAGGAAAGATGAGCCTAAATCTGAGTTTCGAGTGTAATTTCCAAAGCAAGTGGAGCACAAATAATAGGCCCTCTCTCCACCATGAAAGCAGAGCCAATAATCTGAGCCCACATCTGAACATGCAAACCTCTGGAGGTTTCAGTACAAATCTTTACAGCTCTGGATTGCAGTTCTGCATAGGAACATTATTAACATTTACCATGCACTCAGATGCATGCCCAGATTTTAAAATAAGCTTGGTTAATTAGGCTTCATGGCAGCTTAAATAACAGCTGACACAACTGGCTGTGCTGCCATCTTTCCTCGCTCATTTTCCTACTGTCGCTGCCATACTGAGAAAAAAAAGGCCCCAAGTAGTAAAAATGTGGGATTACTTTTTAGTTGCCACCTTCTCTCACCCAAGAAAAGGGCTTGGTATGTTGCAAAAAATGTCCACTGTTGAATTTTCTGGCCTCTGCTTCAAAGCTCAGACTGGGAACTCAGTGAGGGGCTTCACCCCAAAGTCAGTGAATGTGGGGAAACACCTCAGTTATTATCTGAAGATTATCAGCTATCATGTGCATAAAACATTTCAGCTTAATTATTAATTTCAGTTATAAAAAAATACCATAATTACAATAAAATCCGCACGTAATTATAGGCACAGAATTTAAGTAAGGTTTTACAACACTGCATTCAAATGAGCCCTTAGCCAGATTAAATAGTCTACCTCATTTTAATAATTTTGCTTCTTAGGTTTAACATAATTTCCTCAGGTTCAATAGATAAAGACACCCAGTTCAATACTTGTTTTTTAAGAAATTCAAGACATACTGATGATTGGATTATAGATTGTATCATTAGAATAATAGAATACAGGATGTTACAAAGTTGATTATTACTGACTTAAAAAAGATAAAGAGCTCTATACTGAGCGTGTTTGACTAAGACCACTTTTACTAAATTGCACCAGGAAAGTCCACGGCTGTTGTGAACTTACACATGGAGCTGATGGCAAAGTCAATGGGAGGTTTGTATGTCAATAAGGGCAGCTCCAGAAACATTTAAACCTTCAAATTCAAAGAGACTAAGATAATTTCCCAGGGAAAAAATCCACAAAAACATAATACATTTAGGATGTCTAGTAAAAGATTGAGAATACAGCACTGGACTTGTCTCATTATGCTTGGGCATCACAGTCAGTCACTGGTTGATTTATATCCCACCATGAGCAATAAATCTCTCCCCTTGTATGTGTTTAAAAATTTGTCTCTCTTTCATGGTGCCTTTCTTCTATAATTAATCTTATAACAGAGAATAGATATAATTTCCCCTTCCTTGCATCAGCTTTCTGTCATATTTTGACCATCTGAAGCAAGCAGGAGTTGTAAATGCTGGTGCTTGACAAACTGCCTCAGTAGACAAAATAAAAATAATACCCCCACATTTCCTGATGACATTTTATAGGATACTCAAAATATGATACTGTGGCTTGTTAAGTGCTAGATATTCAGCTGAATTCTTATAGGCAACTGGCAAAATTTTCTAAAATGTGTGTCTCAGTGATGAATGTAGATATGAGTAACTATCTGTCTGCTGAGTATTATATGTACTATACAACACTTTGACTCAAGTGAGTTAAAATAACGATGGTAAATGTAATGCACACTATTTATTATCTCTGCTCGTGAGGCAGAACTGTTCTCTTGTCTATCACACGTGTGCAGGGGGGGGTGGGGAAATTTCCATTTGTTACTTCAATATTTTTGAAAAAGTTTGTAAAGTTTGGCTGCAACGTGTGCCCAAAATCTGGAGCTGCATGTGCAAAATCCGGGCAGCTGCTTAGGCAATATGCAGTTTTCTGTTTGTTGGTATCTGTGACCCATATGCAATATCTACTCCTCACACGCATGTTCAATTAACATTTCCTTCCTATCTTGTAAATTTGGCAGGCAGAACACTGGCAGATGATTAAGAGAATGTAGTCCACTACGTCGTTTTGTGGATTCTGAGCTTTCCCCTTTGTTCATTTTAACAGTTTTTATAGAATTTCAGAGCCCTAACTGTGAATTGTGATCCTGGTTTTTGTTATGTTCTTGAGCCAGTTTGAATGTGAAGATATAATTGCATTTGGCAAAAACTCTGAGGGAGTGATAAGGGTTTGTTGAACAATTAATAAGTACTGAGCTCTCTCCTGACAGAAATCAAAATAATAATTGGTTGTTTCACCTGAGGATTGGGTCCATCAGATGAATTTATCCAGGTTTTATAGCTCTGTCTTAATGTGTAGGGCCCTGTTTCTATTTTACAAATGAAAGGATGTAAACAGGATTTAGGGTTGTGCAAATGCTCACTTTCAATGTCAGGCAGCCACAAAACTAATTCAGCTCTATCCCTGTTACTCTTTGCGCAGATGACCCTCACAACCTCTTTTCAGTAGCCCTAAATCAGACCTTTAAGAACTCCCTTTATTTCTGAAAAAAATAAAAATCTAGACATAAAAAATGCTCCAGACAAACCTTTGTGGAGCCTGACTGCTGCTGCAGTGGCCACACATATCCACACATATCAGAGCCCAGCTAGGACTGGAAGGAGCCTCTGTCCAGCCCCCAAAAGGCACATCCCTTCTCAATTTTGCCAATGAATCTGGGAAATTAATTTGGTCTGCTTCAGGTCAACAGTAAAATCTTCTGGCAAGGATATTTTATAATAAAGTAACTTTGAGAAGGCCTTTTAGACTTAATTTCAAAAACCGGCTGCAGCAGAACATCTTTCAGAGGTTCCAAAAGAGAGGCAGGAGTAGATGAGGATGGGAGGCTGAGGGTCAGGGAGGTCGGGAAGTACAAACTGCCCTAGGAGGATCCTCTCGGGTTTGGGAGGACTCTAATGGTTTCCAGACAGTTTATATGGAAGCTACTCACATTGTTTGAATGAGCAGAGTCTAACTCTTCAAGTCCAGGAGGTTTAGGTCACTTGCAGAATGTGAATTTTTCTGTACCTACATGGCTAAGGTTTCATAGCTCCCTTACCTCCCTTAATCCTAAATGAAGAAGGCTCTGAATATCTTGTCCTACACATTTTTACATTAATATCTCTGGAACCACCCTTCGGAAATCGCTTTTTGCTACTGTTAGATCTGTCTTCTCCCCACACTCAATGTTCTTATGATTAAACAAAGCTTAAAAGCAAAGACAGAGGCTTCACACCTCTGTCAGCTCATCGTTACTAGACTCAAAATCACTGATCAGCACAGAAAGCTCAGCTGGATCCTGATCCCATGGTCACTGTGTGCTTGCCTTGTTGTGAGGGCTGAGCACAGGCTTATGTGTCTGCAGAATCAGGGATTAAATCTTTGTAATCTCCCCAGACCTGAAGAAGTGAGAACAACAGCATTGTAGCCTTAAATCTGTTTATTTTTAATTTGCTTTCTATGCTTTCAGCACTCAATATGGAGAAAATCGTGGATGGGTGAAGTTTTTTTAGGAAAACTATCTTGCTCCAAGAGGCAGCTGTCCCTGTTGGGGAGGTGTAAAAGTTTACATGGAGAAAAGAGCTGCTGCAGTCTTTGTAAAATGTCAGCTTCTTACCTGTACTCCTGGTGTGTATGGTGTAAATATGTATTTAGGATTGTTGGTTTTTAAGCAAATACTGCTGATCTAATGAACTGGAGAAGTTGCTATAGTTTATCATAAATGTCTATATTTCTAAGGAGGTGGATTAACCCTAGAGACTGCAAGTGCCCTTCAGAAATGTGTGCGCCAAGGAGCAAATGATTGGGGTGTGACAGCGTGCAGGGGTGGCAATTGTGGAGTAAAAATTCTTTTTTTTTTTAAAGGAATAATATTTCCCATGGTTTCAATATACCCAAAGTCACAAATCCATATGGCTGATTGTCGATACGCAAAGTCATGTTAGGAAAAGGATTTCAGTTTGGAATTATTACTGAATTATAGAATCATGGACTGGTTTGGGTTGGAAGGGACAGTAAAGCCCATCCAGTGCCACCCCTGCCATGGCAGGGACACCTCCCACTGTCCCAGGCTGCTCCAAGCCCCAATGTCCAGCCTGGCCTTGGGCACTGCCAGGGATCCAGGGGCAGCCACAGCTGCTCTGGGCACCTGTGCCAGGGCCTGCCCACCCTCACAGGGAACAATTTCTTTCCCAATATCCAATCTAAACCTCCTCTCTGTCAGTTTGAATCCATTCCCCCTTGTCCTGTCACTGCCTGCTCCTGTCCAAAGTCCCCCTCCATCTTTCTGCTTTTAGAAAACTTTTCCAGTCACTGCAGTTCTACAATTAGAGCTTTAAAACAAACCTTTTTTAAAAGTCAGGCAAAGAGCAAAAAATCGAAAGCCTCCGTTCTCTCGGGATTTGGATCCAGTGCTTTTGAAGGAAATGCCAGAGCATCCCATGAGATATCAGCGGGATTGCAGTGGGGTCCATGGTGCAGAGCTGGCTGCAGCTTCCCCTTGCTGCCCATCCCACTGTCCTGCTCTGTTCTACTGCACTTGCATTCAGTTCTTGAACAAAACCTTTAAAAAGCCCTCTCAGATACCAAAGTGTTTTCATTTTTACCTCCAGACCACTAAACCCTTGTGCAAAGCCAGGTAAATTGTCCTTCTGTTTTACTGATGGGATCAATCAATGAGCAGCAGAAGAAAAAATATACAAAGGAAGAAATCTCATTAATTGAATGAATTTTGTGGGGAAAAGTCAGTAAAATACTTGGTGCCCTCAGGGTCACACAGCAAACTTGGGACAAGGCTGGGGACAAGTTTTCTGTGCTCTGTGCCCAGCCTCAGTCAAGTAAATAAAGCTGCCTGCATCAGCCAGACTAAAGAATGGGTCTTTTTATAGCAGAAACCACAGGGCTTCCCAGATAAGACATTTGAAATCTATTATCACGTATTGCCTTGGAAAATACAAATAGGTAACTAAGAGGTGCCTTGATTAACTTTATTTATACACAGGGCATTTTTCTAAACCTAAGGATTTTTTTCACAGCGTTTTTATTTTCTTAGGATTATTTTAGGATAAAAATTCCATATATTTGGCAATCACTAATCATTCCCTTCTGAATTCTTGCAGGAATGTAACTTCTTAAATCCTTCCAGATACAGTTAGATACAAACCTTTGCCCCTAGATTAGACTATTAGAAGATTATTTGATTTTAAAAATAAAATTGTTAGGAGCTGGTTTTACAACTCCTTGCTGCAAGGACAGTGGGGTTGCTTGGGTGAGTAAGGACCATTCATATTGTGAGAGGTATAAAAATTCAGTCTGTGTATTTAAAGTATTTTGTTTTGTTTTGCAGCTATTGAAAATAGATGGTTTCCTATTTCTAAAAGCACCTAGAGCCAGTCTGAAGGAAAACAGTTATGAAATAACTTCAATAGCTGCTGTAGATAGGGCATGTTTGATTATATTACTATAAATATACCACTATAATTTATTGCATTTAACTTTTTTGTATAACGATGGGGTGTAATTGCAGGGGCTATTTATTTAGGGTGAAAATGGGAATATAAATGAAACCTTTCTAAATTGCATGGACAAAGGGATGCACAGACCTATTTGCAATGACAACACACTCAAGAGTGCCATGAGTTACCATGGATTTAGGGTCCCAGGTAAGCTAAACTCTGATAGTCTCCTAAGAGATATTCCAGAGAAACAGATCCATTCATGCAAGGGCATAAAATCCATAAAATCCTCTGTGTCTACAGTTTAAAGGAATACAACAAATCAAATGTTAATCCTGAGTTCAAATTTGGAATAATGGGGCCTGTGCTGTCTGTTCTGTTTACAATGGCTTGTGCTTTGTGGATACATATCAAATGTGGTAATATATTTTTATTACATAGAGTTAATGGTTAATACAAAGTGACATATATAAATAAATACATACTATATCTGTATATTGTGATTTTGTTAACTTTACTGTTAATGAAATGTGATTATGATAAATGACTTGGCATGAGCTATTTTTTCATATAAAATTAATGTTTTAAAAAGTCTGTTTCACTTCATTGTTGCAAAAGTCAAGCCTGTGGTGTCATTGCAATGACACGACCTGACCATTCCCTCCCATTTTTTGGAAAGGAGCCACAAATTCCATTACAATGGAATATTCCTTGCAACACAAGTGAAATAATTGGAGAATCTGAATACACAATGCTTATGTCTAGCCTTGAATATCTGTTTAGCCTTAGTATGTGTGATTTTACTTAAGTTTAGTTATTCCCTGACATCTTGGGTAGGTTTCAGAGCTGGTGTGAAACCAAGGTTGAGGGACTGTGTCTTCTTGCTCCCTGAACATCCTTCCCTATTTAGAGTTCCCACAGAAAGTTCTTGGGTTGAAGACCTCCTAAACTCCACCCAAGTGGCAAACCCTGCACAGGGAATAACTTCTGGTCCTCACAGAGTCTTTTATTGTCGAGGTAAAGCCCAAATTCTTGGTCCTGAAATGTGTTTTTCTGCTGATTTACGGGGATTAATCATTAATACTTTAATAATTAATAATGAATTTTAATAACAGCATGGAATCACAGAGTAGTTTGGATTGGAATGGACCTTAAAGATGATCTCATTTCACGCCCCTGCCATGGGCAGAGACACCTTCCACTCACTGAGATCAGCAACTTTTCCAGGCTTCTCCCTGTGATCTCCAGACAGAGATTTCAGCTGAAGATTAAATTCCACTCCAGTGCACAGCTTAGGCCTCTTAAGGGCTCTTTTGCTTCCCATACAGGTGTTAAATCTCCACTGTAGGAAATCAGAAGAGATCCCAGAAGAGCTGAAAAAACTCTCAGACATCAAATAATTTCTGACTTAACCAACACGATTTCTTTGTGCTGTGTCTTTTATTCCCACTTGCCCCCATTATTTTAAATAACTATTTTCCCCATCTTTCTCCATGCATGCCCCCACACACACATTAACATGAGTGAGTTAATTCACGTTCAGCCTCTAGCTGCTCTCAGTTTGCACCGAGAGCAAGGCACAAATGAGGCTCCAAATGCAAAGCTTTCACTTTTATCTGTGAAAGGAGAAGCTGGAGAGGCGCTGGCTCTGCAAACCTCAGTGCTACGAGAATGTTCTCACATGGGGGGAAGGCATTTCCCGGAATCACAGCTCCATCCTGGGCTCCAGGCTCGAGCAGAGAGGCAAAGGAAACCTGCTAACACCATGTGAGGGATTCTGCGAGGCTCTTCCCTCTCGGAATCTGTGGGAGGTTTTATTTTGCTCAGGTCTCCATTACAACTTTTTTTCATCCCTTAGGAAGGACCTAAATATTGTCTTTCACAGTACAAAGGCAAGCGCAAAGGAACATTAATTCCTGGAAAGTTTTGCCTGGAGATTTCGCAGAGACAGAATAATTATCCTGGAAAATACAAGAAGTGTAGTTTCAAAGGACTTGCCACCCATACCATTATATAACTTTTTTTTTTTCTTCTGCCAGCATCATGCTAGAACCAAGTGAAAAGCCTCATTCCAATTTCTGCTGGCCTGACTGGGGAAGGAAAGCAGCTGCAATGGCAGGAACACTCTGGCCACGTTCCCAGCATGGCAAGGCACTTCAGACAATGCAAATATTGATTTGAATCCTTTGTACATCGTAGTACAGGGTAGGAGAGGGGCCCAGGCAGAGCTGTAGGAGCCCCAACACAAAATAAAGAGCTCATGTGTGTCCCTGCAGGGCCCTGAGCCACTCTGGTCCCCAAAATTGGAGCAGCTCATGAGAAGATCAATCTCAGCACAGCACCAGGGGCCCAAGAGGTCTCTGCAGGGAGAAGGTTGTGAGGCATTCAGTGTTTCTGGGACATTGGATAACAAAAAGCTGACCCAAACTGGTATTAAATCCCCTTGTGTGGTTGGACAGACTGTGTCCCAGTGGTTGTGCAGGAACACACTGTGCAAACACTGTAGAAATATTCATTTTATGAGAGGGATGGAGCTCCTCTGATATGGAGCCAGGCTGGGGGAGCTGGGGGTGCTCACCTGGAGAGGAGAAGGCTCCAGGGAGAGCTCAGAGCCCCTGCCAGTGCCTGAAGGGCTCCAGGAGAGCTGGAGAGGGACTGGGGACAAGGGGTGGAGGGACAGGACACAGGGAATGGCTTCCCATGGCAGAGGGCAGGGATGGTTGGGATCTTGGGAAGAAATTCCTCTCTGGGAGGGTGGTGTCAGCTAAAAACCATTGCCCCTGTCCTGTCACCATCTGCCTGTATGGACAGTCCCTGTCCCTCATTTTTACAACCCCCTTAAGGTACAGAACAACCCCGAAACAAACAGCAAACCTGGCAGGGCTCTGAGGGGCAGAATTCACCCAGGTTGAGTTTTTTTCTGAGCTTGGACAGAAGAGGAAGAGCCAGACTTGCACTTTCCTCCATTAATATTTACAAAGGCCTACACTTTCTCAGGATTGAAAATTCTTGTTTTACCACTGTGAGGAAAAAACCCCTGAGATTTAGAGGTTTTTAATACATACAAAGACACGTTTTGTTAGTTTTTCCAAGGCTACCTTTTCCTTCCATTTTTTCTGATCTAAAGATTCCTTTCAGCGCTTTGTCATCTGTCCTCATTTAATCCATTTCAAAATTTATCCTTGCAGCATGAAACGTTGCTGTTGATCCCATTAAGTGTCTTCTAATAATTGCAGGCTTTAAGAAAGCTAAAGACAAAAACTGACTGAAATTAAGCTTGAAATGAATAAGAACATAAAAAAAAAGAGTAGGAGTATGGTAATTACATGCTTACGACTGTGACATTAGGCAAAAGAAAACAGAGCAGCAGATGGTATCTGAATCTAAAGAAAAATGTAAATGATGATGAACTCACACCGTTCCCTAAATAATGATGTGTTTAGCAGCAGGTAGATGTTCCATGTAAAGGAGTGCTGCCTGATAATTCAAGAACACACATCCTATCCAGGAGGGACATACCAGCACCTTTTATCAGATGAGAAATCACTTTATCAATTTCTGTGTACTGCAGGGCCTTTAGCTCGCTTTTCTGCCCTCTCTAGCATTGTGCTTGTCAATAAACTCACATTAGTGTTGATATTTGTCACTGGTAGTCACACAGAACATCACCTTCTCCTGTGACCTTGGTAGCCTTAACAGAGCTATTGCAGCCTGGGTGGGTTTGTTAAAGATATTTTTACTCATACTTTGTCCCTTCTTTGCAATGCAAAAGAAAGAAGAGGAAGGGAATACGTATCTATGTGGTTTTTTCATATTTATATACTTCTATATTTGTAGCACCTATAAATATGCATGGGCTTTACAAACGTATTCCTCTGAAGGAATACTACAAAGGCAATAAAATCTATTATGTGTTAAAAATTAGTAAATTAACTTTATAGAAGATATTTGTATTTTGTAATTATAATTTTCACTTCTTCCACGTCAAGAGGACTGAAAGGATATTTCTGCCTAGCAGCAAACAATGAATATACATGGGCAGTGAGATCATCTCAGAAGAGCTTGTAGTTACTTTAGATTGTTTTCTCCTCTATTTTTTGGCCAGATTTCTTGCTGGGACTGAGACACATTCTTGTTACGGTAAAAATGAGCCAAGTAGATTGGGTTGATTAGGTGACAGAGACACAGCCTGTGCCTTTCTAATTTTACTTTTTCTCCCTCCGTAACCCAGATTCCACGTGTGTTCCAAAATCTCCATCAATTTTAGGAGGGAGGCAACTATCCAGCGCGGCCCCATGTGAGCTTAATTACACCACCCCAGGCTGTGTTACTCTGTATTTTCTCTTTTCCCTATCCCAGGCTGTCTTATGGGTCATTTTCTCTTTTCCCTGTCCACCCCAGTTCCCACCAGCTCTTCCCACGTCCCTCAGAAGGGCTGACAGGTTTTCGCTCGTTATTCCCTATATTTTGCTTCTTTTAATGGATGCAGGTGCACGCGCTGCTGCGATGCTTTCCCCAGGAGCCCGCAGCTCCTAATCATCCTATTAAAGTGATTCTGCACTTGCCATCGTTTTCACATTAAGATTATCTGCTTTATGTGCACACGCAGAGACATTCGAATTATTTGTTGTGAGCAGCTGATTGGACTCAGCTCTGTTTGCTTACAAATCACCCCCTGCCTGTTCACTTGCTGAGTCACTGAAATATCCAAGATATTTCAGATATTTTGGGCTGGAGGGGCTCTGCTGCTTAGGGAGAGCTGATGTCACAAATGGTGGCTGAGATGCCTCAAATCCTGGGCCCTTCATGACCTGACAAACTCCTAAACTTTGACTTTCATTTAAATCTCTGAAGGCTCAACAAAAAAACCACCAAAAGCTGAGATTCTTGCAGGAAGGACTACATAAATACCAATGCTGGCAGCATTTTACCAGAGCTCCAATTACATTTTTATCAGTATTTTGTTCACAGCAGCACCTGCAATGTGCTGGGCCTTTTATAACCATTCAGGTGTGGATGGTTCATGAACCTTGATGCAGAAAATCCTCCTATTTTCCCAGTGGCAATCAAATAAAGAGTAACACTTGGCAAGCTTTGGGATACTGATAAGGAAGTCTCTCAAACGCAGTGACGAAAGGGCTGAGCAATTTTATATTGACGTCTGTAGGCTTTGTATGGTTTCAGCAGACGAGAATGAGTTCTTGTTTCCTCTCTAAATTCTCTTTACAGCCTGGTGTGAACCATGGCCGAATTCCCAAATATTTCAAGGTAACCTTTTCAGACCCAGAAGTCACAGGAGACTGGATTTTCTTCAGCAGGGTGGGGCTTTTGCTTTCTTTATCCTTTTTTTTAAATTTTTTTTTTTTAGATGGTGGGAGGGATGTTCTAACCACTATTTTACATCCTGAGTTCTTAGGCTCACTGAAATTCAACGAGATACAGTCAGGAAAGCTGATAAACCCCAGAGACTCCTACACTCTGCTCTGATTGTTACTATATTAAGGCTGCATTCACACAATTTGGGGTTTCTAATGTGGAACAATTGGCAGCTCTGCAGTGCTCTTGCCCCCTGAGGGCTGCCTGCCCTCCTAATTTCTTCTGCCTGTGGAAAATAAACACAGGAACTTGTGTGCCCACACAAACACACCCCACTGGGGCTGTGGGTTACAGAGACTCATTTCTACCTCACCATTTTTTCATTTTTAACATCCTGATTTGCTCCTTTCTCCCCCCCCCGAGGTTTTTTTTTTTTCTTTCCAATAACAGGCATTTATTTTATTTTATTTTATTTTATTTTAAATTGGGAACGGGTGATTTCAACATCCTCAACAGTTCATGTCAAATCACAAACTCGTTGGAGGAATGCTTCTCTGACCATCCCATTTCCTACACTGGGCTTTTATCAGGTTAGTACCATAAATACGCAGTCAGCTTTCTGCCAGATCCCAAATTTAAGAGTAATTTTCTGTTAGATGATAAACAATTTATCAGCATTTGCTGAAATACAATTTGCCACCATCTGCTTCTCGACTCTCTGGCTTGGACTGGAAATTTTTAAATGCTCCCACTTAGGATGTCCTTTGTTGGTCACCTCAGTGACTGCTTCAGGAACAAGGACTATTTGAAAATCCAGGAAAAGGCAAATTTATTCAGGAAAGATACAAGAGTGGAAGATTTCAACTGGAATCTTCCATCCTTCAGTTTTTCCTCTGTAAAAATGGTTCTCTTTCTCCCACCCCAATCTCACAGTTCTTCTTGTCTCATTTCCCAAACACCAGACCCAAAATCTACCAAGTTCCCTGCAGAAGCCAGGGATGAGTTCTAGGGAAGCTCTATTGATTTATATTTATATTACATCAGTCATCCAGCAGTCAAGGTCTTAATAATACATCTGAAGACTGTGATAATCTGAAAAGTACTCCCTGGAGACTTGTGCTGATTTAGGAATGACACATTGCTTCTGAAGCAGAGATGGAAATTCAGCAATTCATTTCTATGGATACTTTCATTAGTGAGAAGCTGATTTTAAAATACTGGATTTTCTCGGAATCATGGATGTTCTGCACACAATGCAGAGGGTGGCAATGGCTGTTGACAGCAGGAACCTAATTTACAGTGACCCAGAGGTATTAAACTGGACCTTGGTGACCTTTTTAGGGCAAAAGTCACATAAAGTGTGCAAGTAAAACCACGTAAGTGTCTTTGAAGAATAACTCTCAATGCTCTAACACTCAAGGAATTTGTTTAAGCATTTAAGAATGACCACATAGCAACCAACAGCAGCAAAGCCATTAAGAATTAAACTGAGAAAGCAGATTTAACACCTTATGTCTTTCTGGTGGAGCTGTTGATTGATTCTCTTGGTCCTTCAGTGCAATCATTGGGGTTTGAATGTTCCCAGAAATCATTATGTTCATTACAGTGGCTCCAGCTGCCCTTCATTAGCCAAATACAGAAAAATAAGGCAGATACAGCGTAGATCATAGAAAGAGAATCTGGTTTTCCCTTCACTTATTCTGTAAATTGACCTGTTCTGCTTGTGAGGACAACCTTGGAGTCAGGAGATGATCCCTGAGCTGAGCCAGATCTGTGGCCAACCCAAATCAGTGATTCCATTCACCTCTGAGTTACAGGGCTCACAAAACTCTAATAAACAGCAATGTGATTTTAATGCTTTTTACACTGAGGCCATGGAACCAGACCCAGATCCTTGTGGTCAGAAACAGAGCTCGGATTTAGATCCCCCTGCTCTGGTTAAGTGAGATTATGCTGCCATTGCTCCTTGTTAACCCAGGTATTGAATTTCTGTCACATCCAAACCACAAAAAGTAATTCCATTTTTCATATTTTTGCTTGCTGACAATAAGGCTGGATGAATATTTAATCTTTAAATGACAGTTTGCTCTGAACGCTCTTTTCTGTTGCTTTTGGAATAGCAGAGTTAATAAGGATGATTGTGCTGTTGACATAAGTGATGTATTGAATTTTAGAAAGCAGCTGCTGCAAATTAAGGGAGAGTTAATGACTAGAATAATTAAAATATCAGGTGGTTGAGATTACTTAATGTAATAATAGATTGGAATTGTTAGTGTTTTCTCTAAACATCACCAGTATTTCAGAATATACAGTGAAATGCTCTTTTGGTGGAAAAAAATCACTTCCAAAAGTGCTGCTGTAATGTGAGAATCCAAGTGTCCTCTCCACGTGGGAAGCTACAACTCCAACTGATGAAGGCTGGACCTTTCCCTGGGAGAGGCAAGTGCCTGAAAGGTTTCTGACCTGAAGATCAGTTTAGTAAAGAGCAGAAAAGGGTGGGATATTGGTTAATTCAGCCCGTGGAAATCACCAAACACCAGGGAGAGGAAGGTGGATTTAACATCTCTTGAGTGTGACACTCCAGGGGGTGAACAAAGGCTGTAAATTTACCTGAAAAGGCAGGTTAAGTATCAAAAACATGCACCTGTAAAGTTCCTTTGTGTTCACTGCCTGAAGGTTTCTTACAAGCTTTCCAAAATCCAGTTCTTGTCATTTTTTACTGATGAAAACATTCATTTACATATTAAGTTGAAATGTTGCACCATAAATTGTTGAGTCAATACGGCCCCTCTGAAATTTATGAAAAATATAAAAATATCTTTTTTCTGCCTAATGAGCAAGGAACAGATCACGAGCATGTGAGCAATGTTTAAAATTTTAACGGGAACTGTAATCTCCATCAAAATCAAACTGAGTCTCTTGTCAGGTTAAGAGGACAGAGAAGCCACAAAAGTGATCAACAAATTGTCATGGAAATCTGTGTGAGCTTGGAGGGTTTGTGAGCCTCACCCAGATACAAAGTGGTGATGGATGCTGCAAAATGTTGATTTTTATCAACGGAAGATGGCAGAGAATAGTTATTTAGTGTCTCACTGTTCCAGGCACAAGATGGCATTCACTGTGATGGCTTCATTGAATGTATATTTTTCTGCTAAAAAATCTTCTAGCATTACAATGAAATACAAAAATGCCATCTGAAGTTTATGGGCCTTCAAAAAGAAACTAAAGACCTGTAAGCACTTTAGTGCATAGATATGAGTGAAATTTGGAAAAGGTAAAAAAGCTCCAAATTTGGGTATTTTCAGATCCATAGCAAATGTATCACGTGCCAGTTTTTAAAGGTTAACTGGTGAAAAGCACTGGTGTGAAACCACTTCTGTTTCAAGTGAACTCATCTCTGTTTTGGTGTTTCTCATAAAGGTCAACCACCTGCCACAGCATGATGAGAGAGACAAGGAAATCTGTCTGGATCGCTGTCACTCGCTGCTGAAATCCACACTTTGGGGAGCTGTCCTCAATTCCATGAAAATAATGAGCTGGAGTTAGAGGAAAAAACCCACAACTGCACATGGATAAAAGAAGGGAAAGTGGATGGTGACAGAACCTGAAAATATGTGACAGGCTTAAAATATCCAAAGAAAAAATGTATTTCTTAACCAGCACAGACAATGACTTCATTCACATTCATTTTCATCAGTGTTTTACCCACACAGAGCTCAACCTCCTGACAAAAGACACACTGAGATATTTCTAAAACTCTTCTAGTACCACCAGATTACTTTGGATTAGAGATTACCGAATTACACCACGTTTATACCAATGTGTGTAAACAGACACAATTTCAGTAGATTCCCAACCTGATTCACCCATCCCTGGAAGTGTCCAAGGCCAGGTTGGATGGGGCTTGGAGCAACCTGGGATAATGGAAAGTGTCCCTGCCCCGGATGAGTTTTATTAAGGTCCTTCCAACCCAAACCAATCTGGGATTTGCAGGTACTGAGAGCTTTTTTTGTGAGGTTACTGCACTTGTAGCTATCAGGACGGATGAGAAAAACCCAGATGATAATTAATCCAATAAAAATGAATATCTGGATAACCTGACAGTTAAGGAGAAGCCAGGCAGCTCCCACTGTGTTTGGTGATTGTCAGGGCTCTGCATGGGAGCAGATGACTGATGGTTGGTATTATCAAGCAGAGCGGAATATCTCCTGTTTTAACCTTTCATTTGTTTAACCTTTCCTGTGGGGGTGAGGCTGTGCAGCTGAATTTTGTATTGCTTGGAAGGGATTGTATTTTTCTCTTTCACTTCAGGGATGATCAAGATTTAGCAAAGTTCTCGCAGAAGAGAGCTGTGATAAGCTGCTCAAATGGATCTGTAATTACAAAAAGGCTGTATCCTCCCTCCAGTTTTATTTCTTGGCATTTCTGCAGGCATTTCTGTTTTCCTACAACACTAAAAGGAAAAGAGATTAAAAGCACAGACTTTAGAAAAAAATTACCTGTTCTAAAGAGGTGGAAAAGGCAGATAAATAGAAAACATTGGTATCCAGATTCACTGGTTTGTGGTTTGGATCTGTCTGAAGGTTAAATAATGGTGCTGTGTATTTCAAAGGAAAGGAACATTTCAACTCCCAAGTGCATAACTACAGCAATAAATAGGGCACACATCAGTTTGGTATTATTACATCCAGGGCGGGCATAAACATCTCAGCAGAAGATATTCACACATCTGAAATTCCTGATAAAATTCCTTGGAGCCTGAAAGTTTCCCAGTGCTGGACAACCAGAAAATAATTGCACAGACAAGTCCACTTGACAGCTATTAGGCCATTTATTTAGGAATGCCTGGACTAAAATGGAGTAAGGTCACCTGCATTAGTCCCAGTTCTGCTGTGCCCAAACACGTGCAAGCACCAGTGACAGCCAGGAAAGAACACCAAAGCCACTGTCCCCAGCACCTGAGGCCTTCAGCAATCCCAGTCCATCCAATCTGAGCCAATGGAGGTCCAAGAACTCCCATCAAATCCACTTCTTTTTATCAATTGAAAAATAATTTCTCGTTGAGAGAACCTCAGTTCTGAGAACAAAGCACAGGAACCTCGAGGTTTGTAAGGTTAAACTCTCCCACCATGATCTCAAGATAGAAAGAACTGACGTGCCAGGACTAAAACAGTGGTTTCCATCTTTAATCCAATTATCAGAGTGATTTAAATTTGGCTGGCTTTTCCCACCTTTGCCTGTGCATTCCAACCACCCCCAGCAAGATGACTGGGTAGCCCTTGTGGGACTCCAAAGGGAATCAACCCCAAAAATTCCATTCATAACCCAATAAATCTTGTGTGGTCTTGACTTATCATGGTGGTAAAAAAAAAAAAAAAAAAATCTATTTATGCCAATGAACAAGTCAAATTAAACTGCAAACTTACTGTCTGCTGTCATTACTCCATATTCCAAAATTATTTCACATTGCTACCTGCACAAAGACATCATTAATTCCTTCTCACCTCTCAAGAAAAAATATCCCTTCTTGACAAAATGCAGTTATATTTACTGTACAAAATACATGGCACACAGAATCCTGCAAGGGTGGTAAATAGGGTGAAATTAGTAAAATGTAATTCCACATGATGGAATGATTGGATGAGTTGTTTACTTCTGTTATTTAATTGAAATGATACTGACTTGGAGGTGTTCCATAATTTCAGTCACAGGGAATTAAATATGCACTCTTCTGTTTTCTTGGAGCCCTTACTATTATTTAATGGGATCTGCAGAACGAGGATGGGCTGGAATTGTCTAAGAAATTTAAGAATATGGTTATTTATTATGCAAGGGCTCATGATTGTGTTTTTCATTCTGCAGTCTTTTGCCTTCTACGTGTTTCCTACATTCCTTGACAATTAAAAATAATTAATACAGATGGCACATGGTATTTTTACAGTAACTTTTCTACTGATGCTTTATTTTTTCCCACAATGATACTTTGCTGAATGTCTTTTCCAAGAGCCATATCAAACTGGCAAAAACTGTAAATAGCAATCAAAATGTTTAAAACAGAATTGTATTTGGAAGTGTATGCTACAGTCTTACCACCAAGCATGTTAAGATATGTTCATTTAGCCTCACACTGGCTAAAATCATGCAGCTGACCCTGGTTTTTTTGTTATAATTTAGGTCATAACATTGAAGCTAATGGAGCAAAGTTGTATTTTCATCAGCTGACACTTAATTCTTTCCTAGATGTGGTCTGCATCTTTCCTGAACATCCATCCTGTCCTGCTGTACAATTTTATTACTCAAAAGCCAACAGTAAAGCACAAATCCTGCTCCCAAAGAGGCATAAGGCCAGAAAAGCAGCAGCGAGACGAGCAGGCCATGCAGAGGAACCCAGAACCCCTCGCATGTCACAGAACACAGTGGCGTGAGATGTGCAAGAGCACAAGAGGCACTTCAAGTCGGGCCAAAAATCAAGAAAAAAGATGGAATCGATGGATTGGTGAATTGAGCACCTCTCAGTGACCAAGCCTCTCCTCTCATACAAGTGGTACAGCTGGCTGTATCCTCAGGAAAAGCTTTGTTCAAGTCCTTCTCCCACATCAGGGAAGAGCTGCCACACCACAGTGCTTGGAGTGGTCCTGACCCCATCATCTTTTAAATCTAAAGGTTTAATTCATGGTGTAAAAATGCAGCCTTGAAAAGCCAGAGGGGAAAACACTCCTGGCATTAAACTCTGGAAGCACAAAGCATCCTTAAATCTAAACAACCCAAGCAGGAAAGCAAAGGTGGGTTATTCACTGCAGGTTTTTTCCCTGAAATATAGTGCTTGGCCAAAGGGGAACTTTCAGGGAAAGAGGGACTGAAATTTTGACACAATTTTTGATCACATTAAACAGAAGTTCTCCCCTCTCAGCTCTTCCTCCCATATGAGAATAAAATATAAAGAGTGTCAAAACTTTTTTGAGTTGCAAAAATATACCAATTTTATACTTTAGATACAACATTTTTCAATTTTTCATCCAGAACACTTCTTCTTTATAAGTATCTTTTTGTTGTTGTTGTTTTTTATCCTTTCTTTTCAAATTCTAAAGAAAACAGATTTACAAAGGATGAAATAACCCAACAAGCAAAACATTTCATTCCAGACCAACTCAAAAACACTTTCCTCCATTCTCCCTGTCTCTCCCCTCAACCCGGGGCTCCTTTTGGTTCGACTTGAACTCATGCATTTCCGATTTTTTTTCTTTCCCACCAAAATGAGAGCCATCCATCCAGCTCCACTAACAGAAAGGCCTCGTGCAGAGAAAAAACGCATGAAGAGATGGGCTATGTAACTCTCACTACGACTACAGCCAGGCTGGGAGGAGCAGAGCTGGGGCCGAGCTCTATCGCCGCCGCTGCTGCCAATGCCGCGCCCGGTGCCGCAGCCGGCGCGCCGCCAGGCTGATGGGCTGCTTCCCAAACTTCCTCATGATCTCCTTGATCCTCGCCAGGTTGGTCTTGGAGATGGTGAAGTCGCACTGGGTGGCTCCCATGTCGTAGCCCACCTCGCAGGTCTTGGTGGCGGAGGTGTAGCCCTCGGCCTTGGCGCTCACCACGTACTCGCCCGGGTTGAGGAGGCGCCAGTAGTCGCCGTCGGCTCCTGCGGGGAAAAAACAGGCTTTTCAGGACAATGGGTCCTCCCTCCTTGAGGAACATGTTGTTTATAAGGCCACAGAATCGCTGAGGCTGGAGAAGATCTCTGAGATCGTCAATCTGACCACCGACCAACACCATGTCCATGTTCACCACTAAACCGTGTCCTCACTGCTGTATCCATGTGCTTTTTGAACACTTGGGGGATGGGGATTCCACAGCCTGCTGCAGCTCTTGAAAACCCTTTCCGTGAAGAAATTTATCCTAACATCAAACCCAAACCTCCCCTGGTGCAACCTGAGCCCATCAAATAAGGACAGAATCACAGGACACGCTGAGTTGGAAGGGACCATGAGGATCTTCAAGCCCAACTCCCAGCCCTGCACCATCCCCGGGAGAAGTCCTTGGCCGTGGGTTGGATGACACCACAGGCAGGACCCTACATTCTCACCCAGGAGGGTGTCCAAGGGGCTGCCCCTCATCACAAGGACCCCTCTTCCTCCTGCCAGCTCTAGAGGAAAACACATCTCAGTTGTATTCTCCAAGTGATGGAAAAAGGCTCCAATCCAGCTTGAGATTTTTGGTGGTTGGAAAGGCCTGAGGCTAAGGTTGGTGATTCCCAGGGGGTATAAAAGACCTTTCCCAAACTGATCCTAACTGAGGGATCCAGAGGAGCTCCAGTGGTATGCCCATATCACATGACCCTGACCAGGCTGCCAGGACACAAATTTTGGTGCTATTTATTAGGCAAAGCATGTGAATACATAATATCAACTCACTTTGAGATGCAAGTAAGTATCCCCTTCTATAAAGCCGTACATTGGGGTTTATTACACCAATTTTCCTACAAAGTATAATTCACCAGGGTATTTAACCACCTGGTGACCTGTAAATACGCAAACCGAGCTTCTGTAATCAACTAAACTACACATTAAAATATATTTTAACACCTCACTGAATCAGGAGTTTTTGTTTTCTTCTTTTTCCCCATGAATGATCTCAGAAATACCCATTTTATGTACCCATATGTGCATCAGGATGGTTTTAGGCTTCTTTTAAATATGATTTTAACCACCGTGTATTCTTAGCTGCGAACTGCAAAAGGGGAAAAACTATTACCTAAAATTAGTTTTGCACTCTGTCCTGGAAAAACTCACTGTGAATGAAAGTACATATTCAAATATGCAATTCCACATATAAATAGAAATGGAACATCTCCTGCATGAGGAGGGGTTGGGGTTTTTTAGCACTGATGAGACCTGACAGCCTTACTAACACCAGCCTTGGCTCGCTGGCAATGCAGAATGTAGCAAAAATTGAAGATGATTTGCATAAAAATATTATATTTGGCAAAGGATCAGACTGGTCAGCCTCTGCTTAAAGAAACAGGCTATTAATTTAGGGTTTGTTAAAATAAAAAATGTGTTTGCAAATAGGAAATGTTTACAAACAGCACTATCGACTGTACTCTGATACTGCAGTCCTGAGTGTGCCAAAATTGCACCTGATCAGGTCCATTCTTACATCCCAACCTGTTCTGGTTTTTCTTTCAGCCAATTGGAGCACATGTGGGGTGATAATAAGGTCCAAATTTTCTGTTTCTCAGGACTCGGGATTTTCAGGAAAGGCTCTAAGAGAGTCTCTTTATTCAGTTCTCCCTCACCACTGGGTCTGTTGGAACCTGAACAAAAGGACAAACCATCAATCTGCCCAAGCTCCTTGTATTTATCCCCAAGGGCTCATTTTGAGCTGTAAATGCTCTGGCAATAGCCCAGAGGGCTCAGGATCACCCCGTGCGTGGCGGGGATTCCATCCCTGCTCCCAGCCTGGCTTTAGCCCCGGGACTGCAAACCTGACCCACATTTTCTGACACATTTAACAGTCGGTTCATCACAACCCCACACAGGGTCAGAAATAAACCTACACATTCACACCCCACTGGGAATTTATTACAAAGCTGGATAGGAAGCCTTCAGCAGGATGCACTTTCCCTCCTTCCCATTTACAAGCAAGCAGACAGGAGAATTTCTGTCAGCTGTCAGTGCCCAGAATTTAATGCCAGGCTAAAAGGTTGGGGGTTTTCTTTGAAAATCAGATTAAATCCAGTAGGTAAAAAAAATTTCAGAACAGATGGCAAAAAGAAACACAATTAAAAACACAGATAAATTTAGTAAATAATAGGGTTGCTGAAATAATAGGTTCCAGTGGGAGCAGGCTGGAGGCAGACTACATCCATATCCACCTACTGGGCCTGGAAAAGGATTGCCATGTCTGCTTAGATAAAATAAAAGTGCATTAAAGGACAAAGATAGTATTACTGTGAATTTAATATGTCAGATTACTCCATATATTCTATAATTAAGAGAAATATCCTTTGAGCCTGATAGGACAGATCTTAGGTACAATTAAGTAGCTGTAAAAGTGCAAAAGCAATTTTTGCACTTAAATGTACCAAATTGCACTGATTTAAATACATTATAAAAATCTCTCTAATGCTCTTTTACTCACAAAGGACTCTCCAGGAAAGCTCGATGGTGCTGCACACCCAATGCATGTAACAACTTAAACTCAACTTTTCTGGATGGACCAGGCAGCCAGGAATGAGGCTGGAGAGTTGTAATACCAGAATTATGCTTAGCTTAGGCTAATTAAATAAGTGTTAAGTATATTTAATATAAAAATATATTTAATATAAAATATATTTAATATAAAAATATATTTAATATATCAAATATTACTAAATGCTACTTCAGAATCCTTGGGGTTTGGTACATGAGGTATACTGAAATCAGAGCAAACTTGCCAAAATATTAATAAAAATTTCTCTGGACATGATGTGAAATTAATTATGCTTTGGCTCAAAAACCACACAGAAGCGTCAATCTTTGAACCCTGGCTGTGACACAGAAGTGTTTTACCATGAAGAAATTGCATGTTTCTCCATCAATATATACTTTGACATTTCCCAAGTGTGCAATTACAGGAAGTGACCCCCAAAACTGCCTTTGAATCATGGAGGGGGAAAAGGTGTGTTTATTCACCCAATTGAACTCCTTTCCAAAGGTTTTCTCATAGAGCCCAGTCCACATCTGTCTGTAACAATATGTAATCACTCAGACTTAATCAATACTTCCATCTGCATCACGAGAAAATGGAATAATTCCCCACAAAGCTCTTGCCCTTGCAATCAATGCCTCCAATTAGCCCATTATTAGTGTTAGCTGAACGTCAGATCCCTCTCATTCCATGAGGGATATTGTGTGGCCAGGAGAAAGCAAAACCGACGTGCTCGCTGCGCGTTTTCATTTCGGGCCACAGGAAGAAGCAAAGAAATTTTCTCAAAGCTTTAAATGTTATTAGAGGGCTTTTACAGATAACTTTTGTCTGGCTCTACAGGGCAGCTGACCACATTAATGTGGCAGGGAAACAGCAGAGCTCAGCTCAGCCGAAACAAAACTTATGTGAATAGAGATAGTGGCCATAATTCTTCTCCTGCTTGGCCTATTTTTACATCAAGGCAACTCAGAGGTTTAAATGGATACATTTTTCATTTTAAAAGGTATAAATGAAAGAAGACTGCTGACAATTTGCCTTCTTGCTCTGGAGTTATACATGTCATTTTAGCTTTTTGGCTCCAGCATAAATCCTCTGGTTTCAGGGACTAATGAGACGTGAATTGTTATCCGGATAATATGAAACAAGATAGACCTTTTATGTTCCCATCCCCACAGTGATTCCAGAGTGTGAGCTTAAACATCTCATTAAAAAGAAAAATTAAAGGGAATGAAATAAGTACTTTTATTTTTACTAACAAGTGCAGACGGCCTTGAGCCATAGAGGCTCAGCAATAAGTCAAGATGTAAACAGCTGCAAGATTCCCCGAGTGTTGCAAGGTGGATTTGGGGATCTTGCACATTTATTGCACTTTATTTTTCTTTCACATGACAATCCAGGGTACAGAGAGCTGGAGATTAATCACATATTGCATTAACTCAGCCTCAACCAGAGCAATACATTAATTCTGTTAACAGGGTGATACAACCCACACTTTATGGCAGACTTTCAGCACTGCCAAAGCTTCCAAGACAAGAAAAAGCAGCTGATTACTTTAATTCCCACTGTCATTTCCCAGTGGTCCCATTTTGAAATATTTAAGGCAGAATCATTATTGCCTAATTAAATATCTGTCATTCAATGCTTTCTTTTACAATGGAGACACAGTAGCACGGAAATTAATCATAAACTAAGTTAGATACTCTAGGAGTCATTATTGGCTCCTATCACCTCCTGTGGCAAACATTAAAGATCTGGAAGTCACAAAGTTCTATGATATTCCACAGCCTGAAATTAGTTTATGTGTCCAAATCTGCCACTCTGTACCTCAGTGGCAAAGCACATAGAAGTGGCAGCAGATGAAGAACCCAGAACACCAGGAAAGACATAAAAATACATAAAATCAGTGTTCAAAAGATATGTGGATGTGGTACTTAGGAACATGGTTTAAGGAATTTGGTTTTAAACCATAAATCTGTTCTTTTGCACTGATATTTTTTATTTTTATTGCTTTTTTTTTTTTACCTGTGCGAATATCATGGTTAACACCTTCTACTGAAATAATAGCATTTGGGATTCCCTTTCCATGCACATCTTTCACAATGCCTTTGATGCCACGATGGACCTGTGGAGGGAATAAAAAAGCAAGTAAATATTGCACAGCAATGAACAGTAGCGTTACTATGAACGTACAATGAATCATTAACTCCATAAGTGAATTATATTTTTATATTCCTACTTTATGGCTCACAAAATTGTGAAATATCATTATTAAACCTCTATCAACCCTTCAGGCATTACCTTGTGAATCAGTTTATGAATTTTGTTAGGATTCTTGAGGCATTAAATTCAAGATAAAGGTAAAAAGAACAGATAAAGTAACAGACATAATATTGGGGTTTTTTTTTCCTAGCAGCCCTTTCTAAAAAGCTCAGCGCTCTCATCAAATTTTCAGAAGCTTCATTATTTTATTCCTCTGAGTCAAACCAGCCTGGCTGAAGTGATACGTCCATCAAAAATACCAACAACCATGTAATTAACCATACAAGAAAAAGAGTAGAAAACTTAATCTCTCAGCCTGAGAGGAGCTACACTCCTGGTGTATACCTGCTCCATAAAAACGATCAGGGACTCGCGGTTGTTCTCCCACTCCTCGGGCAGCTCGCTCTCGTGGGGGTATTTGTCACAGCCAACGTAGATGGAGAGCTCAAAGCAGTTTGTGTGCAGGTAGCTGAAGTCATTTATGCCTGTCAACCGTGGGGAAAAGGAAACCATTTCATATCCTTTCCAAGCTATTGATCAAAGCTGAGTTTTCATGCAAATTAATCAATTCTATAAGCGCAAGTTGGGTATTCCTCCAGCGGGCTTGGTCTGCAGGATGGGAAGGGCAGAAGGTTTTTAGAAATGCCACGTGTCCTGCAGCAAAGCACCAGAGGGTCCCAGACCAGGCTGGACGGGGCTTGGAGCAACCTGGGATAAGGAAAGGCTGCTCCAAGCAGGGGCGGAACTCGATGGGCATTAAGGTCCCTTCCAGCCCAAACTGTTCTGGGATTCTGTTGATGGAGAAGATGGGGACACAAGCAGGAAAATGGTCTCTCTCTACAGCAAAAACTCGTGCTTTGTTTTTGAGAATGCACCAATATCCCTAATCCTGTGTTGCTCTGATTTTCTGATATTCGTGGAGATTCGCAGAAGCTCGCAGGGAGGTCAGGCAGGAAGCAAACAAGATGGCGAAAAGAGGAACTTTATTTACAAAAACTTCTTTATATATTCATTAATAATCTAATAATTATTGGTCGACAGTTTTTCCACCCCCTATAACGATTGGTTACAAGGCTAGAGCGTCCAGTACCAAAACAAAGAGATCAGAAAGCACAAGAATGCAACTTATCTCTATTCTCTATGAGAAAGAAGAGAAAGATTTTGGAACAGTGCAACTACAATCCTGGGCACGTTCCCAAGGAGCAGTTCTCACTTATGAGTGTCCTGGGTAGAAATGGAATTGTCTGTGTTGGGTTGCATGGATGTGCAGCTATTAATCCAATTTATACACCCCTAAATGCCAGGGCACAGAGCAATGTGTCCACAGGGATTGTTGTGCAAAAGTGATTTATCTGAGCAGTTAGTGAAATAGTTCCTTAGTCTGTTTTACCCCGTGAGTATTCCAACTGATAGAAAAGCCAAAAAATCAAGGTGGTAATAATTAGTTTATATGTTATACGTTTATATGTTATATAGGGTGTCTCCCAGTTGTAAGAAATGAAAGAGTCTCTTTTCTCCCTGTCATGGTGCTGCAGAACACGGGGATCTGCACTGTTGCTCTGCAATAGGGATTTTCATCAGAAATATGTCCCAACCAACCCCCAGGAACCTCAGTGCCTCCAACCTCTGAGGAGCTGCAGTTTAATTCTTCATTACAGACACCACTGTCACCTTTGCGAAGGTCCTGAGCACCAAGGAGGACTGGCTTTACATACAGAGCTCAAACATTGCCATTCTCCAGGTTTCTCTCCTGTTTCTCCCCATCATTTTTCCTGCTTATTAGCTCTGCACAATCACACAGCTAATGAGATCCAGAACATGAGCACTAGAGGAAGAAATTCTGTGAGCTTCATTTCTTATTCCACCTGCATTTCTAATAAGAAATTACTTCAGAATTGTTTGTTAGTGATCAGCAATTGCTACATTTTAAATGGCAAAGATTAGCAGGAGTTGCATTCACCAAGTTCTGACAGAGAAGAGTTAAAACAAAATCCCTGGTCCTGTCCAATTACCACAGAGCAGTAGTCAAGGATTTAATGAGCCCTTGGTGCCTTCTGGGAGCAGAGCAGGAGGATTATATAATACAGATGTTAAACTTTTCACTTTTGTTGATGGGGAAAGCCTAAATATCAGCCAGTGGCATATGCTACTCTGCATAAACGTGCTTCCCCTCCACTTGAGAAGCAGCCACAATTATTTTCCCCTCACATACTGTATCACATCCTGATTAATCTGCTGTGAAATGTTTTGCCATACACAGTAATTGCTCAGTTTTAATATGTGTATTTAAGAAAATAGCTTAACGTTGCCAAGAGCAACTCTTTCCTAGTGTCTGAACATGCAAATCCAGCCTCAGAAACACTGGAAATAAAATTAAATCCACCTCTTTTTTGCCTTTGTGCAGTTCACCCAGTGCAGAAACTTTATATGTGAAATTGCTGAAGAGCTTGCATTCCCTGCAGTCCAAAATATGTGCAGGAAATAACACGGCTGGGTTTTAAAGGCTTGAGGAGGTGTTGGAATATCTGTGGTGCACATGCTTCTCCAGGGACTGAAAAGAAATTAGAAAAATCCCACATAATTTTCCCATGGCATGAGCAGCGAGAAGTTTCTGTGCAGGACCACTGCAAGAAGCAGAAGGATGAGGAGGGAGGGGATGGGCAGTTTCAAGGTGTGGCACAGTGAGGAGATGTCACCCACACCAAAGGATGGGTAGGAGAGCTTCTGCAAACACTTTCTTGGAGGTCTTACTATAATTTAACAGAGCAGGATATAAATCATAATTAAAATACCATCAAACAATAAAACAAATCCAATATGTAACTGGACCTAAGAAATCAGGGTAATATTCAGCATCTCTACTGTCTGTCTTTACTTAATGTAATTCAGCGTGACAGCTGTTAGTGACAAGGCCAATGTCATCTTTTCTGGATCGATTCATGATGATGTTTCTTGTAGCACTTAGGAAAATTAAACTCATAAATTAGATAATTAAGTGGTCGAGTTAGCTCTCCGAGCATGCTTTAGAATTTCCAGAAATAAATAGGAATATAGTCAGACCTAAGAGTTCAAGGTTTCCCCCCAAATTCACGCGACACTTTTTAACCTCCTGAAAAAATATTTGAAAAGCTAATTCTTGACTGTAGCCTCTAAAGGCTGGCCAGCACTAACTTCACGTGGGCCAACGTAAAAGCCATAAAAGCCGTGTCCAAAACCCAGAAATGTTTATGCAGTGGAAGAACCTGCAGGTTCCAAACATGAACCAGTTCCAGTAAAACCTGGGTTTGCACAGACCCTGGCCTGCATCTGTTTGCCATTACTGCTGCTCCTGTGCCAGCCCAGGGGTGGCAGATACCTCTCCCAGTTTTTAATTTCAGGGAATATGTTGTTTGACTGATGCACTAACAAAAACACGAGGATTTTGAGCAGAACTGTGATGGATCAGCAGTGTCTGATTCCCAGCCTGCTCCAAGTGCACACTCAGAGAGGTAAATGTGCCTAATGCTGTTAAAAATGGCCTTCTCATTGGGCTTTCCTGGAAATCGAGGTTTTGGCTGCACCACAGGCTGTGGCTTCCCCTTTGTGCTCCTTACCAGGGTGACAGGTTTGGGTGCATGGAGACTGATCCAGCCTGAGGTTTATCCTGGCAGTGGGAATGCCTCAAAGTGTAAGGAGGTCCAGGGCTGTTAAAAATAGGACAGGAGCAGGCAAGCAGTAGCTTTTTATGGCTTGTTATTACAACTCCAAGCGAATGCGAGTGGGAGCTGATCTGTGGCTGAGTTCAGGGAGCAGGAGGCTGAAATCAGGATTTCTTTATCCGAGGGCCACTGGAATCTCTCCCTGAAGCCACAGTTTCAGCTCTGACGCTGGTGCTTGGCAGCAGTTTTGTCCCTGTCACCCTGCGAGGTGGCAGAGGCTGACAGGGTCCCCCTTGCCGTGGGTTTGGACTGGGTTGGTTTCCTCCTGACAAACTGCTGGGAGTGCACAGAGTTCTTAAAGCTAACAATCTGCATGTGCGTTTTTGGAAAAGCTGGCTGTAAATGAAACCATCACCGGGTATTAATGACAGTAATGACATCTGATCCGTGATGAAGTAGGGAAATATCCTCTTAGAACACACATTTCACCACCACCACCTCTCCAGCGTGCACCAGGCAGCGACGGCTTTGTCCTAATTAGCGAGGTAACACTAACTGGAGTTTCCACCACTTACTTCCAGCCACGGTGTGCCAGGAGGCTCCGTTCACAGTGCCATCCTCCTTCTGGAAATCCTCGGTGTGGCAGGCTCTCCTCCTGGCATCCGTCATCAGCCGGTGCGTGGAGGCGTAGGAATACGCCAGCCAGCGGAAGACGTGGTCGTCGGGCGTGGGAGTGTAATCCTGGGTTTTCCACATGGATCTCACCATGTCGTAGGGATATGCCACCACCAGCTCTCCCCCCTGCAAGTTGCCGCCCAGCACAAAAGGGATTTTTTCCATCCAGGCGATGATTGCTCGCGTCTCCACCGCCACCTGGGAGGAAAAGAAACAGAAGATCTGATCCAGCCTGGAAATCTGATAATCCTGTTTCAAAGGGAGAGCAGGCTCAGGAGTCCTGCTGGGGGTTCCTGAGCGTGAGGAGCCAGCAGAAGGGATGTGGGCAAGGAGAAGGGAGGTCACAGACATCCCTTAAGAACTAAAAAAACTTCCATGTCACTGATTTATGGAACAGGAACATCTGTGTCCAGTGAGGCCAAGAGCAGGAACTGACAGACAGGCCAGAGTGACACTGCTCCCCTTCTTTTTTGTTTCCAAAATAAGGGATTTTAAACATAGAAATAAAGGCCATAAATCAAAACTGAAGAAGTTTCACCTCAACATGAGGAAGAACTTCCCCTGGAGGGTGGCAGAGCCCTGGAACAGCTGCCCAGGGAGGTCATGGAATCTCCCTCTCTGGAGACATTCCAAACCCACCTGGCTGTGCTCCTGTGTCACCTGCTCCAGGTGACCCTGGATGATCTCCAGAGGCCCCTTTAAACTGTAACTAATCCGTGATTGTGTGATCTAAAGTACTAAAAACTGCCAAAGTGAAGCCGCTATTAATAGCTGCCATGTTTAAAAGGTCAGGCAAAAAAGAAGTTAAATTTCTGGCACTACGATCCAATAAACGACTTCAGCACAAGCCACTGCCTTGGTTTTGCATATGCTGATCTGTTGCTGTGTTATTTTGGATAAGAACAGATTTCAAATAAAAGCAAGTAAGAAAACCCCAAGAGAAATCTGTGAGTGAGTTTTCAAAGAGCTCATCTACACCACAAAACTTGGGAGAAGCCTGATTCACACGGCTGAGCTCACGGAGTGCTCCTCCTTGTCTATTTGCTGCTGCCTAAAAACTTGGGTATTGACTCCTCCAGGCTCTTGAAATAGCTGAGGGAAAAGAAAATCCTCCAGGAAACAGTTCCTCCCTCAATATCTGCCTCTAAAACCTGGGGGTGAATGGCTCTTTTGTGGTGCATTTTTATTTCCACTGACCTAGAGGGAAGTGTTGACATGAAGCTTAGATCAGGTATGGAACTTCACTCCTAAATCATTCATTTCTTGATGATTTTTTCATATAAATCTCACTCCCTCAGCACATCCCAGCCCTCGTGTTCCCTCCCCTGGCCTTACTCACAGTGGCATTTTCAGACAGGTACCAGTCAGGGATGGGGATGTGATGGTTTGGAACTTTTCTTTTACTCTTCTTCTGATCTTCTGACTCCCAGAGCAGAGAGTTTAAATCAGGGAAGTTATTGTTGATGTCAATGCCATCCTGAGTCCACCGTCCTAAAGACCAGCCCCCCAGTTCTGAGCCCTTAGAGTTAAAAAAAGAAAAGAAAAAGGAAGAAAATAAAGATGAATCTTCATTCACAATATGACAACTTCTGAGCCCTTGCAGAATGTTTGGGAATGTGCCAGAGGTAATACAGAGAAATTGAAGATTAATTATTTAATTAGCTGAAATAAATAATTGGTGCTTAAAAAAAAACAAAACTATATGAAATTTGGAGCAAGATGAAGCAAAACCCATGGGAAGTTACTTGAGATTTGCCAAAATATATTTTTCAATGGAGACAGCACACATTCTCCCCCATGACTACCACTCTGACTTTTCTGTTCCAGTCTTCTGCAGACTGCTCTGGAAGATTTTCCAGTGCATTTGACCAGCCCCTACAGTTTTTCCTGGTGTCTGTCTTCATCCAGACTGAATTATTATGATGCCCAACACAGTGTGCTCTCCTTAAAGGCACACTATTACATTTCAGCTGCGGAGGAATGTAAATTTTCACGTGCTGAGCTTGGTTTCTCGTGAGAAACAGACTGCATGAATTTTCCATTTTCGATAATGGCGTTCCCATCCATGTGCACACCTCAGGATGGTTTGTTCTGGCAGTCTTTGTGACCCTTCTTTCCATGTACATTTTCCTGTTAGCCAACATCACATCAAACACTGTTCCTTTCAGCTTTTTCCCAAGATGTTTCAGTGCTTTGTGTTCACTTCGATGCACTTACATTTTAATTTTAAAATTCTGATCGCTAGTAAAATGTGATCTTTGAAACAAATAGCAACAAGAGGAGCATTTTTGATTCATCTACCGGGGAAAAAAGAGAATTCCTTGGCAAGTTCATGATCCTATTACCGCTTTATACGCCTTGTCATATCCGTCGGGGTTCACCGAGGGCAGGAGGTGGATCCTCGTGTCCTGGATGAGATGCACAATGCGTGGGTTCCCCGCCAGGTACTCCTGGCACATGAACTGCATCAGCAGAAGGATCAGCTCACGGCCCAGCACTTCATTCCCGTGGGCTCCTGCAATGTAGTGGAATTCTGGCTCCCCTGTGGGAAAAGACATGGAGCAGAGTTGTAGTTAGAGTGGCAAATCGAATCTCTACCAAATGCCATCGATGTCAATCAGCAACATTTCACTTAAGGGAAGCTGGAGAAATGTCTTAACTGCACAAATGAGAGGTGAAAATGCAACTCTGGAGAAATAAATTGCTTTCTGTTGCTATTTTAGGACAGGCTTACGTATCCATGATATCTAAAGACACTGTGTAAAGCCTCCAGACCCATTTTTGATTAAACATATTTTAAATCATACTCACAATTTCAGCACATGAGAGGTCGATTTTAACAGATCTGATAGTCTAAAAATAACGTGAAAAATATATTGCTAGCAGTTCTTTGGGACAGAAGATAATTCTCCTAACAACCAATTTAAACACATATCAGAGTGTTCAAGGAAATGGAAAAGCACAGAATTTCTTTATTCCAACAGCTGTCCCAGGCACCACCACAGTGAGAAGGACCAAAAAGTGAAGGAGCTTCTATGCTGAAGAATTATATTGTGGTAAGAAATTGTACCCCAGCCCTCACCAGTGAAAGATGATTTGGAGGTTTGACCTGTCCTAGCTTGCACTGCATTCACCCTGCATAAAAAAGGTAAATTTCTATCCCAAGCTCCATCAATCCCCACAACTGAAATCCATTCCCCAGCACTAGAATTTACTTTTATTTTACGACTGAAAAGAATGATTATTAAAGAATTTGATCCCACATTCAAAATGTCTTCTATTTGCGCTCACCCTCCTCTTCCCAATTTAGAAATACAGCACTGAGGTTCCTCCCACATACACTTGAAATCTTTGCTGCCATGAATATAATTCCATCAGTGATAATTAGTGCAGATACAGAGAAAGAGGAGGGGGGAAAAAGCCCAATCCAACACCCCTTCAACAGATTGAGTTAAGACTAAATCCTAACCAACTTCGTGTTCTCCTGGGTTGTCAGAAATCTCGACAGCGTACAGCTTCAGTCCTTGGTTGCTTTTTCCAATATTGTAAATTCTTGTGATATTTGGGCACATTTTATTCACAGTTTTCATCAACTGCCAAAACATAAAACAAACAACAAAAAAAAAGACATATATTTAGACAATGCAGCATCAAAATAGATCCACCATGAACTGGTTCATTCTAAATTGGATGTGGCACAAATTCCTCATTTACTTCTCTCATTATTTCTTAGCTGTAAAAGCTTTATGTTTAGTTCATGAATTTATGGCTCTGCTATCACATTTTTTAAACATTATGCAATGGAGAGTAATTAAAATAATGGAGAGGAATTATAATAACCTTACTCTGTGATGTACTGTAGGTAAGGGACTTGAGGTGACCCAGGGGTGTCAGTGCACAGCATTTTTTATGCAGGTTGCCACTTCCTCTCCAATAGAAATATTATTTTTTTTCACTCTGCCAGCAAGTTAAGACACTACATTTACAAAGTTCTATTATAGCTAAAGGCTAAAACTATATAAATAATGTTACTGAATCAGACCCGTGGTTTTCTCTCCTCACACCTCCTTCTAATTGAAGGAAACTCAGCTGAGGTATCCCTGCATCCACAAGCTGAGAAATAGGGAAGGTGAGCCTCTTGTCTCAGAGCTGACTCTGAAACTCAGCAGAGAAACTTCTGCCTCTGAAACTTCCACGGAGCAGAAGCTTTCCTGACGTGCCTGGCACTCCAGTGCTCACAGGATACCAAGAACATCAATGCAGAAAAGTGGCTGAAAGTATGGAAATGCTCATTAATAGTGAGAAAAATGCCTAGAACCAAATTCAAAATATATTAAATTCGGTGGAAATGTTAGTGTTGGCCTCAGTAAACTCCCCACCATCTCTTTAATTGCAAACATGTGATTATTTTCTGAGTCAAAGCACTTTTCCTGAATTAGAGCCTCACTAGCAGCCTTTACTGTGACTCTTTTGGTAACGTGTAAATGCAATGGAGTTCATTGTTAATGGAAATACAATGCTGAAAATGAACATATTTCACATTTGAACTTCTCAGACCCATTTCCTACAAATGGCACAATATTTCACCTATGATCTGGGTTTGTTGTCTCAAAGACAAGGTTGTACTCAAATGTCCACATCAAACCATTTATCAGCTTCCTATACCACAGGAATACATATGAATATATACAATATATCTATATATTTTATATGCATATGAAAATATGTTAATATAAAAGAACACATATAAGTATTTTGGGCTGTAAAACAATCCTGAGTTCTGAACACAAGACAAAGCAAGTGTTCCCATTGACTGGAAGAAGAATATTGAATGCTCTTTTGCAAAAAAAAAAAAAAGGAAAAGGAACTATAAATTTCATCTTCCTAACCGGAGAGCTCTATTAAAATAATCTGACACTGAGAAAATCCCTCCCTCTCACAAATACTTGACTTATTGCAATGTAATGTAATGCTTCCAAAACATGGCCCAGGGAACAACATCTCCTCCTCCTTCAGTATTTATAATAAATCACTTCAAAGAACAGCATTTTTCTAAGATGGTTGGTGGTAGGGTAGCTATGAAAAGTGACAATAATGTATATTTGGGGGTCTGGGGGAGGATTTTTGTTGTTTTTGTTGTTGTTTGGTTGATTGCTTGTTTTTAATAAGAAGTTGACTCTGGCAGTAATTATTCCATTTTGCACTGAAGTTTTAAGAATAGTTTTGGGAATATAAGACTTGTTGCAATACAACCCACAATCTTCTGCCTACCAGCAATTAAAATCCAATGAGCTCTAAGCAAATTAACTATTTTGACACAGAGGAAAGCAGAAATTGGGAGAGCACAGAGTTCACTCCTCTCAACCACAGTCACAGATTTTCCACTTGTATGAAGAGTGCAAGAACATTCTGCTTTAAAGCTGTGGGTTTTTTTCCCCAAGATATTTCTAACCTGACCAACCTGTCTTTCTGCAATGACAACATAAATACATTTTATTTTATTGTTCTTGACAGTAATTATGCCAATTGAGTTCCTACTCATCTAATCTTTGTGCTAAGAAATATAGGCCATGAAATCTCTACCAAAATAAATGTGTGACTCAGTACACAATTGCTCAATAAAAACCAGTGGTGATTCATGCAGTATAAATACACTGAAAATCCAGCACACAGCAAGTGATTCACACACATCAAGTCCAAACATATTATCTTTATATTTGAAGAGAAAGCGGGCAGAAATATTTCTTCAGGACAACCCACACTTGTGTCTGTGGCGATATGAAACAAGATTAAAAACAATAACAAATCCAAGAACAAGGTTGGCTGTTTGAAGTTAAAGGAAAGAGATTAACAAGGTTGGTAGAGTTAAAATTATTTTAACAGGATTTTTTTTTCTAGTGTTTTTGGCGAGTTTGTGCTGATTTTTGCAACTGGGAATAAGGAATTGGACTCTAGAGTTTATTCTGATTATCCAAACCCACTGAAATTTATGAAAGAACTGATGGATAAAGCAGAGTCAAATCTGGAAGGAGAAACCAAAGTGTCATTCACCACCCAAATACATATGGAAGAAAAAAAGTGGCACATTATGAGTAAATATTCCCTCTGCCATGCAGAGTCATCTCTTTAAGATTAGTTTGTGTACAAATTAAGACTTTGGCATTTTAATAGATTGCTGCTTTTAACAGATTAAAACAGGGAAAAATATTTTTAAAGTATGCAGACACCATTTAACAATATTTTTAAGAGGTGGAATTCAGATTCCATAGGGCTGAAAAGCCTGGACCCACCCACCCTCCATCACACAGCAGCCTCTTTGCCTACCTGCCTCATTTCCTTGTAGTTGTGATGCTTGAAGTCCAGATTATCTGTGGTTGTCATTTCATTTCTTCTGTGGTAATAATTATTTGGGTCTGAGAAAAGAAACAAAAGAGTTTTCACATCCTTAGGAATTTCAAACACAGAGGTGCTTGGCACAATGGATGTAAGGAACGTGGAAATCTGAATTCCAATGTTACATGCACTTAAAACAGGTTTTCAAAAGTAAAACTCAGAGAAAAAACTGATTTTAAATATTTCTAATCACTGCAAAAATAAATTCATATAGATCCAAACAAAAGCAAGGAGGCATCAGCTTTCCAGACAGCTCCTCTGCACAGAAAACTAAACTTCAACAGAAAAGCAGAAGGGCAGCCTTAGGCTGCAGAGGAGAGAAAAAATCATTGGGAAATGATGAGTCAGATGTAAGATTAAAGAGTGGAAGAAAAATCAAATTAGAGGAAAAAGCCCTAGTAAATATTTTGTGTCCACTTGATTAATTTACTATTGCAAGGAATTTTAGTTTTCCTGATGAGTTTTTTCCAAGTCTATGCACTGCTTGCAAAACATGGAAAGGAGCAACTGTGCATATTAAACATTCCTAATTATCTTCCAAAAGAATTCTTGTGGAAGTCAGAGGTCTTTGCTACTTAAAAATTCACATCTTCACTTATTTATGGATATTATTTATAGTTAGTGCATTTTGAAGTATCAAAGGAGAATATGCGGTTAGAAAAGAATCTTTTGTTTCATTGACATTCCAGGCCCTTCACCTGGGGAAAAAAAAAAACCTAAAAAAACACAGGTCAAGACTGTTATGGCTCAGCTTTGAAGTCCCTGATAGATGTGCTCCTAGCCTAATCTATTATGATTTATTTCCAGAGACAAACAAGTCTATTTGGAAAACATCAGAGACACATTCCTTAACTTGCCACATCTGGGATGTCTGGAATTTTGAGTAATCATTTGTCAAGCCAGTGGTTGTCAGGCTTTTATGAAAAATTGTTTCCCTTCACACAAAATCATCCTCATTGGTTTAAAATCATTGGGGGAAAAGTGAAATATTAAAAAGTCTAAGTATCATCCTGTCTGATTGCAACACAAAAAGACACTGTCTCTAGAGAAGAAAAATGGTTTTAAACAGTATCACTTGTCCATTGTGACTTTTCTGGGGGGAAAAGAGAACAATTCTTAGTAGGAAGAATATGTTGTTACCATCTCACAGCAACAAACCCTTAATGAAATTATGGAAAACTCATAACACTGCAAAATGCTTTAAAACAACATTTTTAAGTTTCATATTCCTGACATTAAAACCACCAAATATTCCCACAAAATTCTGAATTTTTTTTGTGTCTTTTGCACTATTTAAGTTATTTATGAAATGAAACATGCAAGTTCCATTAAGCTTCACAGTAACATGACCCATCCTTGCCTCCACTTCCATTTCCTAACCTACAGCAGAGACACTTGAAGGTCACTTGAAGGCTGCTCTACAAATACGACTGAAAAATATCCAAAAAACCATCCTGTCTCATGAAAACCCATGTTAATTTGTAGAAATTATACATTAATACACTGATGGGCAAGAAATGGAAATCATAAAAAAAAAACCCAACACTTCTTCTCAAAAGAGACAATGTGTTTAATGCCCCACAGAATATCTTCATAATTGAAAAAATATCCCCACGTTGTAAAAATATAAAAATAAACATCATAAAACTGCCAGGATGTTGAAGGTTTTCTCTATGAGCACAAGCCAAAATATACAGCAACCGATTTTTTTCCCTGATACTTTAATCCCATTCCTTTCAAAGCCTGGCTCTTTTTCCATACATCAAACACTAATATCATGGGAATGACTGTGAATGCTGTAGAGTTGGTGGAAACTTTAAAAAATTGTGCAGTGAGAATGATTGTATCTCTGGCCCTTCCTCAACAACAGAACACAATTTGACAGTTCCCTAGGGAATTAACACTCATTTTTTGCCAGGCTCTGCTGTAGCTTGCTTGGATCACTGGATTTCTGCTGCAGCAGGAATACAGATTAGGACATTAAAAGCTAAAATGTAGAAAGGCATACAAGGCTTGTGCACAGCTGGATGGGTCCACTTTGGCAAAAATTATTTTCTTTAATAAAGCAAAGAATAAGAGACTGAGAAACTCAAATCACGGAAGAGTTATAATAGAAATATACCCATTTATTTATTTATGGAAATTCCTCCAAAAGTCTTTTTTTCTTCCAAGAAGAAAAGATCCTGCAGAACTGTGGCAGTCATATTTATTCAGAGGAATTTATTAGCTTTTTTCTACCACTAATCTATCTTTGCATCACCAGTGGAGTTAAGGAAATTTGCTGGTAGATGCACCTTGCTCCCTTCATCCCTCTGTTCTTTGTAAAGATGGACAAGTGATTAAAGCTGTTAAATCATGGATTCATAGAGTCATAGAATGGTTTGGGTTGGAAGGGACCTTAAATCCCATCCGGTGCCACCCCTGCCATGGCAGGGACACCTCCCACTGTCCCAGGCTGCTCCAAGCCCTGTCCAGCCTGGCCTGGGACACTGCCAGGGATCCAGGGGCAGCCACAGCTGCTCTGGGCACCTGTGCCAGGGCCTGCCCACCCTCCCAGGGAGCAATTCCCTCCCAATATCCCATCCAGCCCTGCCCTCTGTAGTTTGAATCCATTCCCCCTCTTCTTGGCACTCCACATCCTGTCCCAAAGTCTCTCTCCATCCTTCTTGGGGGTCTTTGTTTCCTCCTTTAGTGTTCCATGTTCATTTCTCTGGCACCAAAAAGGTAAGAAGTGAAATCTGTGACAACTTGAAATCAACACTCACAAAGTAACATTGCCAAAATCCTCTCATTTAGAAAGGAAAAGTTGTGTCCATTCCCAACACCATTTGTTCCTCTGCTCCATTCTTACAGCAGTCCTGCCCTGAGCTAGATGTTCCTGTACTAAAGGAGCTTTGCAAACTCAGAAGTGGTTCTCCAAATGTAGGACATGATGATGTCAATCCAAGCGATTCAGTGAAGTTTTTAATAAAAAGAATATTCCAGGCTAAATCCTTTAGTATGCCTTCAAAACCCCAATGTGCTGTTTCGCAAATGACTGATTTTTTAAAATTTCCATGTAATTTAAGTGAATTTGACTCGTCTTCACTAAATTGAACATCTCACAGACAGCACATGTGTAATCTTGCAATAAATCCTCTGGCAGCCACATCAGGTGATTCTAAGTTTTTTTCCACATGATCTATTTCATGGCAGCCTCATGAGCATTACCATCACACATTAAATCAGCAATGAAAAAATATTTTTCAACTGTAAATTGATTCTTTTCTCCTTTTACTCTCATAATTAGTTTGCTGGACTT
Source organism: Acanthornis magna (assembly GCA_036785705.1). NCBI lineage: Eukaryota > Metazoa > Chordata > Aves > Passeriformes > Acanthizidae > Acanthornis > Acanthornis magna. Next base: position 19,454,961 of record JAWUZG010000013.1, read on the forward strand.
AGAACTGCTGTTTACAGGACCATTTATAATGAAAGATACTTGTAGAAAGTCACATTTTTATCAAGAAATGAACACAAATCGAGACTGGTCCAGGTAGCCTGGCACTAAGAGAGAAGCAATAAAAATAAGATTGAAGCCACTGCAAAAGACAGTGCTCCATTATAGAGTTGTTAAAGTTCATTTTTTATCTTGGGTTCAAAGTAATGGCACAATCACAGTACCAGCGATAGTTTTCTAGATAAGAACTATTAAAAATTAAATTTCATCACAAATTTATTCCATTAAAATAATTGCCTCTTGCCTTGAATACTCTACAATATAAATAAATGCATGAAGAACTCAACTAACTTTCTCTCTCCAATCTCTGGGTACTTTTGATCATATGCAATTTCTTTTTGACCTTCCTCAGGTTTGAGAAAGGCAAGGCAAGGAAAGTACATCCATCCCTCTGAGGCAACTGCAAAAGATTGTGTGTGTCAGTCTCCATCTATGTAAATACCAGCATTTTTGGAAAGTGGAGAGGGACTTAAATGCTTGTGTTTTTATCCTCTTTTTGCCCAGTGAGAAATGGCAACACTGATTGTTGCTATAGGTAGGATTTTTTGGCATCTTTCCTCCACAGAGAAATGTCTCTCCCTTGGTGAAGAAGCAAATCCCTTCTGTTGCCCAAATGGCAGCACTGACAAACTGGAGAGCACAGCTTTTTTTTTTTAGAGCTGCTAGAAAACAGTCTGGAAAAGGTTGTTTGTCCAAACCAGCCTATCATACACCAAAAATGTATATAAACATTTCACTGATGAAAATTATAATCTTATGTAATACCTATTAGATAAGCAGTAAGTTCTCTGTTTCAATGATCCAAATGGTGTTTTATCATGATTTATCCATTTTTAGTGCATCTGCCACATGCAGTAGGTTTAATGGACAGAGCCTTACCCTCAGGAACGGGTTCTAGCTGTCTTTAATTTCCATCTCATTTTCACAGTGTTAACAAGCTTTCCTAGAATATCAGTCTTATTCAGGTTTTTTCTTTATCTTTTATCCTTTCTCCTTATTCCTTTATTACCCTCCCTTGTGGGCCTGCTTGATGGAAAGCTGATACAGAGCACAGACTGAATGCAAATGGTTTCATATATCCAGAGATTAATAAAGACATAAAATCTAAAATTACAAGTCTAGAAGACTTGAAAAGAAATTCAGAGTTATGAAAAATGGGTTTATTTCCTTTCACCTTCCTTCTGTTGGGGTATTTCCCTATGTCCCATGTCATTGGGCTTTAGAAAAGCTACAGCTGCGTGGACTAACAGAGCTCCACCTCCTGAATTTGGTGAATTTAGGAAAATTGGTCAGTTTTATGGGAAAAAACCTGTCAGAAAATAGGCCTTGATTTGCAGCCCCAAGTCAACACAGAGCGTTACAGCAGCACTGTCAAAGTCGCTGCTCCCACGGCCAAACCATGTGGATATCCAACTTGGAACGAGCAAAACGACACCAATAGAGGGTGAGGAATCCGCTCTGAGGGAGCTACAAAAAAATGTCCTGTCCTACAGGAAGAAAATGTGCGTGGAAAGGCCTCTGCAACCTGAGGAACAGCTTTGTTTGGGGCGCCTTGCGTGCGAGGAACAAAATGAGCAAGGAGAAAGAAATGCCAGCTCTTTCTGAGCTAAAAAGATGGGTCAGCACTTATCAAAACCTATTAGTTCTTCAGTCCAATTACATTTTGAATGAACACACCCCATTCCCATTGTGTTTCTCAATGAATGATTCTGGTATTTTCTTTCAGGAATATACTCAATCAGCCACTGCGGGCAATTAACTCAATAAATGACTACCAGGAGGATGCACTGATGCTGTTTCCAGGCGCATCCAAGAGCTGTGAAATGCTGGAAGAGCACTCAGCAGGGCAGTGGTGGAGGTGGAGATGTGTTCCCACCTTCACCTACCAACACAGCCCCGTGAAGCTGAAGGGTGACAAATGCCAAGCAGAATTTGGCCCTGGATGGGTGTTAATCCAGTAAGAATCCAGGGTAAAAAGCTGCCGCACTTCATAAGAATCCCCTTGCCAAATACTGACATTTTTGCTTTCTCCTGGTTAGGTGCAGTTTGAGGGAACAGAAAAGGATCATGAGAATTTCCTTTCAAATTGCCCTCCGAAACAATTTGGGTGTCACCTCTGTGCTGTGTGCCAGTAAAATGTCATGGTGCTGAAGAAAGGTTCCTTTTCCTTCAGCCTCACACCCTGGTTTATAGAGAGTGGACCCCCTGCAAACCCACAGAGGAATTTGGGATAAATCACTGCCCGCTGAGAGTCCTTTCGGGAGATGAGGGGAAACGCTGACTGTGGAACTGCCCATCACAATGGGAAAAAAGCAACTCACAGAGGTGGAGTGTTCTAAACCCACAGATAAAGGAAATCAGAATCCTCCTGACAACATGAAAATTCACATCCACGGGCACACTTGGTCACTGCCATCAAGTCCAGGATGCATTTTTTGCCCACTGGCAGCAGTTGTCCACAGGCTGCTAAATTTCAGTGCTTCACGGTAACACATCTACAGATGAGATTTTATGACAATACTTGCCCCACACTTCTCTTCGGCAGGGAATTATCCCCTCCATGCCCCAAATTCTTTTTTTTTTTTTCCCTTGAGCGTTTAAACATCTAAAGGACAAAAATCAGGCTATCCCTGCTTGGCATGTGAACACCCTACATCATCACAGGAATTGGAGGCAGCAAGGCTCGAACAGAAGCAGGAACAGTTAAAGCAGCAATGAAAGGCTCTGGAAAGGTTGGGTTTTTTGGCCCTAGTACTTCCTAAAACACCATTCACAGGCTTCTGCAAAAAAATTCCCAAGGTGCCACAATTTGAGATCAAAGGAAACAACAAATAAAGCAGATGAGAGGTGTGGAACTAGTAGAGAGCAACTCAGAAAAGGGTAGAGCAAAGAGGTTTTTTAAATATTTATATACATGTACACACAGAAATGAAGACATAAATCCACCACAAGACTCTTCACAATGTGCTTAGGAAAATCATGGCTTCGCCAGAATTTGCAGTATTGACTGATTTAGGGAGTTTTTTTAAGTGGCCTTGCATAGCACAGGACAATTTCCCTTTACTTTTGTCTTTAAAATATTAAGGGAAGTCCTATGGCCTATATAATGAAAAAAAATTTAAAATTAAAAATCAGGCTATATAATTGCTCTTTCTTGCCGTAGAAGCTAAAGGCATCTGCAAGTGATTGTCCCAATACATAATCCCAATGCCTCCATTGTACATGTGCACTCAATAAGATTTATTGCACTGCATTTAAGCCCAAACGATGAAGAAAATCTTGTTAGGTCACCCATGCAATCTTGTTTTATTAATAACGGCCCTTGCAGATACTTTGGGGTCACATATCGAAAGCTATCCTGATATTTCTGTGGGCTTGGGCAGATATTTTGGTTTCTTTTTGCGTAACTCTACTCACTGCAGACAAGTATTGTATCAAAGGCAGAGATATCTAAAGGAAATGAAATTTTTGAGTTTCAAAAATTCACAGCAGCAATGTCAACAAGAATGGAGGAGGGCTCTCACCTGGCAAGGGGCAGCCCAGGATCTCCAGCCTCATGCAGATGCTGCCCTCCTGGAACCAGGAGCGCGGGTTGATGCGGATGTAACGCGCCACCAGCGGCACCGGCAGCATGTTCAGTACTGGGATCTCCTTCTCGCTGTTCCCTTCAAAAATCTGGGCAGGCCAAGCACAGCAAAACAGCGACATCAGCGCGTAAAAATGTCTCTTAGTGGTTTTGGTAACAGAAATATAAAATCAGGTTTCAGCTCCAGGCTGATGGTGGCTCAGGCTGGGATTGCTTTTCGAGGAGTGCAATTCCCAATTCCCCCTGGAGAATTCCCTGTCTGTTTCTGTACCAAGGGATTTGCTCTTGCAGTCAGTGGGACGGCTGAGAGATGCTGCCTTTAAGGCATTCTCTGCCTGATCTGTGGCCAGCCCCTGCCTTCCCACCTCTGCTCTTCTTCATAAAACATGGATCATTCCACTCACCACATCTCCAGATTCATTCCTGACAGCAGTCCATGCATGGCTGTCATTGCTCACCAACACTCTGTAAGAGGTCACCCAGTTACTCCTTGAAAAAGAGAATAAATAAGTTACTTTTCATAGCTTAGAATGACTGCACATTATTTAATATAATCAAGCTCATAAGGCTGCTAGCAATGGAAATCCCATTTGGCAAAGTCATGCCAATCTGGATTCAACAGACGATTCAAAAAGCCTAGCAAATAGAAGCAAAATCCCGGTGAGATAATATTCTGGGATTCCAGGAGGTGAGAGACTTGCTGCTCTTCTTTCCTTTTATATGCAGAGTTTGGGATAAATGGCTTATCTAGAACAGATTTATGCAGTGTTCAAAGATCATCTTTTCAGCTGCAGAGCATTTATTAGTTCTGCTGTTATTATCAGAGAGGATGGAAAAAAAGTAATAAATCCTCAAGGATGAAACACCTGTGAATTTCAACCAGCAAAATTTCCATTTCTTTCAACAGAAGAATAACTGGAGCCTGCAGTTATTATTCTATTTATTAGCAAGGGATCAGGAGAGAGAGACAATTGATCACAGGACTATTGCATTCCTACAATATCCTGATCAATCCCCAACAGGCTGGCTTTTCTAAAGTTATCTGATTAATAGCAAAATCCCCTTTAATCTAAAAAGTCAAATATTTCAGTTATGCCTCATCTGGATCCAGCTAAAGAAAAGTATGAGGAGAAGTAAAATACTGCTTCTTATATTCTGGAGTGAAAGCTATGGAGTTTCACACTGCTTGGGCATGACCTGTGGAAATGTGTACCCAGGTATGGAAAAGGCTGGAGAAGGCAATGCCCAACTCTCCTCTCATATTTTGTTACTCAGGAAGAGCAGCAGTGATTTATTTTTTTCCCCCTAACACCTGGTTTCAGTATGCAGGGACTTGGAGGAGAGTTGTGGCTTGGAGGAACGTTTGTACCGTGAAGTCAGTCCAGGGTGATTAAATCCTGCATTTATGGATATAAATTGATCATGTGCAACCAGCAGGGCTTTAGAGCTGTCCTTCTTCAGCACAGGTTCTTAGCTGAGCAGCTCTCACATGGCTGGGAGTGAAACCAAAGCAAGGAAAGCTCTGGGCACTGCAGAGAAGAAAAGAGGCCTTTGGGGAAGGTATTGGAGCACAAAAATTGGGGATCAGGAGCACCTGGGAAGGACAGACACACCGAAGAAAAGCTTCCCCTTGTACCACCCCTGTACAAACATGACCTTGGTTTTGTCTCTTCTTTTAAAATCAACCAATAATATTAGCAAAATACCTATGAAGACACACACACTGAGCCCACTGTGCTCGTGTTTAAAGGGACAAATCAGCCTTTATGTGCTCACTAAAGAGAGTCAGGCTTCTAATGAAGAGCAAAAAAGGGGAAAGGATGGAACAAGAGAAAAGCCATCAGCCCCAAGATCAGCCCAAGTTCACCAAGCCTTGTACAAAACAGTCAACAGAGGTTTTGGGTTTTTTCACACAGCTAAGACCAAAGATGAGGTAAATATTTAGTAGGATTTGAAAAATCCATTCTGGACATTATATACTAATGCCCCCAAAGGTAAAAAACCCCGAGATTTTGGAAAAAAAAAAAAAAAGAATTAACAAACCCAGCTCTGTTTTAGACACTAAACCAGTCCTTTGCAACTCTTTCAGCAGCTCCCTTAAATGAATAGATTTTGCCATTCATGTTAGATTAAATGGAAAAATCTTGACTATTGCCAAGCAGCCTGAACTTTTTGTTATCATAATGAAAAGAAGAGTACATCACTTGTAATGCACACAACTTTAGTATTTGGTAAACAACTGTAACAAGTTAGCAGCACTCTGAAAATACTAATTGTCTGCCTTTCAGGGGAAGGGCTCCTGGGGTTGGAGATTTACTGGAGAACTGAGAAGTGCCATGCTGGCATCTCTAGTATTTGGCTGTAAAATGATAAATGACACACAACAAAATAAACAGTGACTTCAGCACGCTGGATAAATTTCTACTGACTCTTGCAAAGAACTTTACTTTCTTCCCTCAACTTCTCCATATTCTTAAGCTGAAGAAAGGCAGATTTATTTCTGGCAAAGAAAGGAGCTGACAAGAAAGAAGAAGAGGGACTTCTGACGAGGACATGGAGTGCCAGGACAAGGGTGATGGAAGAAAGTAGGTTTGGGTCAGATATTGGGAAGGAATTGTTCCCTGGGAGGGTGGGCAGGCCCTGGCACAGGTGCCCAGAGAAGCTGTGGCTGCCCCTGGATCCCTGGAGTGTCCCAGGCCAGGCTGGACAGGGCTTGGAGCAGCCTGGGACAGTGGGAGGTGTCCCTGCCCATGGACCTGGATGGAACGAGATGGGTCTTTAATGTCCCTTCTAACCCAAAATTGCCCATGATTAAATAAAATGGCCAACAGCAGAACTCCAAAAAGAGGAAAATAGCTTTTTCTGAATTAAAAGAAAAGCTTGAGAGCAAAATTTCTGGGTTTGAAAGAGGGTGCTGGTGGCAGTGTCCATATTCAATGCACATAAAATTATAATGGGGTTTTTGTTGGTTATTTTTTTATTTCCTTGCTTGTTTTGTTGGGGTTTTGTGTGGGTTTTGCATTATTGTTTTTTTAATATTTTTGGCCATCCCTCAAAATCAGGTTAAATGACCAAAAGAGGCAATGTCACAAACCAAGTAACATCATTGCTGCTGAAGTATTACAGAACTTTTTTCACCTCAGCTGTACAGATCAGATTAGGAGGGCAAACACAACACATCCATATTCATTGCTCAACATCTGCAAAAGAAATTCAGAGTCCTAAAGCCACATAAAACCATGACAACAGTAGACAGACCTCGTAACTGAGACTTTCGTAAGAAAATCATGGCACACATAGGAAGTTTGAAAAGGACAAGATCATTTTACTGCCATGAGGAAATACTGCTGTCACAGTAACATTTCTCTAAGCCGGGGCTTTTATTTAACATATTTTGGTTTTCTCACTCCCTCCAATGACAAAGGTTCAAACTTCTCCCTAACGAAAACATATACAAGTAGTCCCGAACATTTTCCATCTTGAGTGGCAACAAGTAACATGATTTGGAGAGGCAGAATGCAACTAAAATCCTAATGGACTGCATCCACTCTTGGACATTTGCAGGACAGAAGGCCCTCAGAGGGGGGTTTTTACCCCCCTTTTTTACCTGATGAGGTAAATCAGGGCAGTGTATGAAGGTACACACCAAACACTATTAATTGTGTTTGCCTCCAAGGAAGAAGCAGAATAAAAACATCACAGGGGACCAGATCCTTCTCCCACTGGAGGGAGTGGGAGTGTCCCCTTGCAAAACTGCCCCAGGGGCTTAAATTCTTCCCCCTTTTCTTCCCCAATGCCACAAAACCCCCAGCTGCTGATAATTTTAAGAAGGCTGCTGTAAATTCAGACTCCCCTGAGAAATGGCACCTTCTGCCTAAAAGTCACATCCCCCACGGTGGGGAAGGGGAACTCCGTGTGTGTTCTTGTAGTCAGAGCATCTGGAAAAAAAAATAGCAAAACTTCATGCTCAGGGCTTCTGACTGAATATCTTCAAATCCCAACCACTTCTACAGCTCCAGAGCAGGAGAACATCCAACACACTCAGTCTTCCTGATGAAACATAGGGTTTTCTTTTAGACACTTAAATGTAGGGATTTTAGATAAAAGTTAGTTTTGTTAAAATTAACTAGAATAGAAAAAGATGCAGAACTCAGCTAGAAAGAAAATGATTAAGTGCAGAGTAGCCTTTGATTATCTGATATTTACTCAGCTGTGCTTAGAATAGACAATTAATAATCTTAAGAAAAGAGGTTCAAAGGAGAGCCTAGACCGTTAAAAATTTTGCCCAGATGCAACCTACTCAGAAGCAACAGAAGAGAGCATTGGGAGTTTTCCAGGGTCAAATGTATTGTCAAAAATCAGCGAAGTCAGAAGGTCACACTGAGGAAGACTCATATTACTTCATCAAAAGCAGCCCTCAGACTCATTTTTAGACCACTGACCCAATTCCATTGCAGGAACTGGGCATGCTTAATGACTTTTTGCTAATTTCCATATGAAGCAGGGAATGGGAGGCGCTTATGCTATGGATATGTATCTGTATTTTAAATATGCATTATTGTTATGGATAAATAAGTTCTGTGTTGCATTGTTACTTCAGAGCTGTACTTTTGGGAGTTACCCCTGCAGCTCTCCGATGCTGAAGTAAGCATACACTTTCTAACCTTAGTTAGAGAGTCTTTGTCCATCTCAGGTGGATATCGATATTAGATATATATCCACATTTTAATAATTCTGAGAGCTACAGTTTTTCACCCCCTTGTGTGGCACAGGAGTTCTGCTAATCCCAGGAAGCAGCTGAAGTGCTGCACAGCTGTTTGCAGCAAGAGCAGAACTTCCTGGAATCGAGGAGCTCCACACCTATGTAGTTTATTCTCGTGGGCACAGAAATCTAAAGCTGGTTTGGGGCAATCCATCAGAGGAACAAGACAGCTAAAGCAAAGTCCTGTGCTAGGAGTGTTGGGGAATTTGGTCTGTGTGATTACCTGGTGACACCAAGATCCATCTCCTTGGGTCTGGGATTTGCAGACAGGGATTTCTGTCACATCCAATCTATTCAGGACCCATCAGCACTGAGCAATAAAGCTGTCTAAGGAGGGCTGAAAGAAAGCTGTAATGTTTTTCAGGACTCAGGGTGTCCCTGCTGATGTTTTAGAGAAGCTCCTCTGGTTTGACTATATAAAGTCTCCCAGGACCTACCATTACACTCCTAAGAGAAAAATACAGATATTTTTGGGGTTTATAGACCTGAGGAGACTCAGGGAGATTCAGTGCAAGTCCTAGGCCAATATTCAGAAAAAAAATTCATTAATTATGGAGCTCTTTCTTGGCAGAGGGCAAGGAGATGCAAAAGCCATTGCATGACAATTCATGAGTGTTTGAGGTCACCCCCAGTTCATACCCTCTGTCACAAAGTGCCACTGCTGCCTCACAAATTTCATCAATGCTGGAAAAGGATCGTGAGGCACAGATTTGGCAGGGATCCTTTGGATTCAGGTGCATCCCAGCAATAATCCCTTTTATAATTTATGCCAGCCTTATCTCTTCAGAAGCAGCCTATCTGAAAAATCTCAGTATTCACTGCCAACATTAATCAATTCCTTTCAGAGACAGTAAATGCAAAAATCAAAATAGTATTCAAATTCACTTGATGTGGCAGATTTTTGAATTATTACTAATTACTTGGTTTTTATCTGTAATGCACTGGCTTTAGACAGAGCTTATTTGAACACCTTCGATTTCAAATTCAATTTCTTCTCATGCATGGAAATGTCCTGCTTTTCCATTTTCATCCAAAAAAAAAGAAGATGAGGGATTAAATGACTTGCCCAGGGACAGACAGTAAACCTGAATTAAAGCAGAGAATTAAAAGCAGATCTGCTACAGCCTTGGCAGGTTCCTATCCCAATAATCAGCTTTTCCTTATCTAACCACAGCATCAGGCTACTGAGCATGGGCAAAAATACCATGGCAGCACCAAAATAACAAAACATCTTCCAGCCTTGCCTTCCATGATACAATTTCCTGACTTTTCTTTCTGTGTGTTGAATCCCACCTCAGAACACACAGCAAGTGCCGAATGGGAAGCACTGGAGGATTCCAGGCTTTTTCCTGCCTGGGCTCCAGCAGAGAATTGGGACTGTTTGGGTTTATTCTGTTTAAAAGCATCTGCTGTGTGTAATATTTTAAGGCCAAGCTTCTCAATCATGGAAAGATGAAAGAGCAACAAGAGAAATAAATCCAACGCTTTGACCCTTGTCTCTGAGGATGTTTTTCCACATCAAGGCACCCCCACGTGATTTGAGGCAAACAAGGAATGCTGGAGGTGCTGCTGAGCAGGAGCTCAGGGCCAGAGCAGCAGAGATGGGCCACAAAAGGATTGAAGGAATGGAGAATCTCTCCTGCCTGGAAAGGCTGAGAGAATTGGGGTTTTCAGCCTGAGGAAGTGAAGGCTCTGGACTGATCTTAGAGCATCTTCCAGTGCCTAAAAGGGTTCCAGGAGAGCTGAAGAGGGATTTTGGACACAGGGAATGGCTTCAGACTGCCAGAGGGCAGGGCTGGATGGGATATTGGGAAGGAATTGTTCCCTGGGAGGGTGGGCAGGCCCTGGCACAGGTGCCCAGAGCAGCTGTGGCTGCCCCTGGATCCCTGGCAGTGTCCAAGGCCAGGCTGGACAGGGCTTGGAGCAGCCTGGGACAGTGGGAGGTGTCCATGGCAGGGGATTGGGGGATTAGAATAGGATGACTTTTAATGTCCCTTCTAACCCAAACTATTCCATGATTCTCTGATAGTCTTGGGATGAGAGCAGCAAACACCAGCAGAGCTCACATGAGCATCATCTACAATGGACCTGGCTCCAGCTGAGCATTTTATTCTTCTGCTGTCAGGCTAATCTGATTTATCTGCAATACAAACCCCTAAAATTAATATGAAATAGAACCAGTCAGGCAAATAAATGTGTACCCAGCAATAATACATAAATTGACGAGCCAAAATACTTGAAATAGCAAATTCTTTATACCAAAAAAATGCTGGACAAGCCTTATACTAAATGGTGCTCATGCAACAGAATCAGCATGCTGGCAATTAAATGGCTTTCTGCTTGAAAAATTAATTTTTACTCTCATGCAATTAAATGTAAAGCCATTAATATTAATATTCTATAATAATATTTATGCTGACAAAATTTTGAATCACCCATTGCCAAACAATTTCCAAACAATCCGAGTCAAAAAATGCCCAGACTAACCACAGGTAGCTGAGCAAGTTTTGCAAACTAATTAAAATAAATATGATTTAGGAGATGAAGACTGACTAGCAAGCAAGGGTATTTTTTTTAATAACTGAAATATTTGAAAGTTTAATTTTTAAAATTGCTTCTAGCTGACTTAAATGAATGTACAGCTGTGAAATCCAGCTCTTTGGAGGCCCTATGAAGAAAAGCTCAGGGCCAGAATTTCCCTTGCTTAAAATGAATTCAGCATAGATTTTTCAAAGTTTTTCTCAACAAAAAGGAGTTAGAGTTGCAAATACCTTTCCAACCCAATATCTGCAACTTACAGCCAGGTTTTTACAAGAATTTTATGTCTCTCCAGAAAATCTGGTGCCAGCTGTGGGTGTTTCTTTTTGCTGTTGTACATTCAGACAGTAATGCCTGAAGGTGCCAGGGTCAGACATCCGTCCCAAAGATTTTGGTTTTAACCTCCATCATTTTGGACCACTCTTTGCAGAGATCTGCATGAGTTTGAAATTTTTTCTACACAGATCCTCTGTCTGCTGAACACAACCAAGCTGTGATGCCTTTGCTTCTGAACCTCCTTTTGTGGCATTCTTAATTTTCCATTCTTTTTTGCACCCATCTCACCTTTGGAAATCACTCATGTGTTCGAGGAGAAAAATCCTGATTTTATAGGCACTGCCTCCCTACGTGAATGCTAAAGGAAAGGAAAATGAAAATCTCTGACAGGATAACATATAACCACTGACATCATTATATCACGGGAGATTTTCCTGCAATGAATTCAGGTTGTTTTATAACTCCCATCAATACCCTTGATAAGATTTCTCAATACACTTGGATACAATTTCTGGGGATCTGGAACAATTCACTCCATGAAGCTGACTTGGGGAAAGCTGTGATAATCTCTGCAGTCCTGTCACCCAGTCAGGGCAAATAACAGTTTGCACTGATTTAATGCAGCAGAACAACTCAAGCCTGCCCACAGCAGCTGCTTGTTTTGTTACATGAGTGGGATAAAACATCGAGACATTTCCATGGAACTTGCTGAAGTCTCACCAGGCTGTGTTTTCACAGCCTTTGCGTGGGGACAGGAGGGACTGCTCCAAAATCAGTGCCAGGTTTGTCTCTTGTATTTGTGAGCTGGACAGCATTTAGGGTTTGTTCTTCTCTGCTCTCACACGGAGCATCACACTGCTGTATTTTCACCCTTCATGTGTACAGTGCAAAATTCTGCTTATTTAGGTTGTAGTAACAGCTCAAATACCTGTAAATATCCACTCCACTTTCCCGAATTCTACCACAGTGACACTGCAAGGATTCTCACTGCTCTTTCTTCTATCCCTATTGGGATACTAAAGATGTTCATGTGATTATCTCTTCAGGAGGCCAATGTTGCCACTGAGACCATGCCCAGTACCAGGAACAGCTGATAAGACCCTGGCAGTGTCATTTTAATGGCTGGACTTGATGATCTTTCCCAACCTTAATGATTCTGTGACTGATTTTTACTGCCTTGCAAGCAAAGAAATCACCCCCTTGCCATACAGACTGCCCAAAAAACAAATCACAGCTTCTGAGAAGCTGCCAGTGAGTACAGCAATAAGTTGGAATGTGGGGCAACACATTCATTTTGCGACTAAAGAAAGAGCAGAATGCTGTACCACCGAAATTAGAAGCAAGCAAATTGCACTGACCTAAATTTATCCTCAACTGTATCTCTGGAAGGCACCCAGCTTGTTACAGACCTACAATCCCCTCAGGACAGTTTGTCAAAAGGGATGCTGGGGCATCATGAAGAGCTACACTGCACACAGGGAAGGCTGAGGGCGAGGGTGCAATACAAAAAAAAATTGCCAAATTATTCCCCTATTCAATCACAAGAATCTTGTCTGCAGCAGAAGCATGATCAGACAGAAAATCAAATCTGCTGGATGTTTATTTTTTGCTATCCCTACAGAGCAGCACAGGGAAATCAAACCAGTGACACAGTAGGGAGTGTGCAATGGTATCTACACCAATTTCTAGTTAAAAATCATTTCAGCATTAATGAAAATAAGTGACCAGCTTGGAAGTGTGTCAGTTTAGAATCAAGCAATACATGGAAGTCATTCCTTCCAGCCAGCAACATATTGATTTGGCATCTCCTGAAACCTTTTAAGAGCTATTGCAATTTTACAAGACACAGGGACTAATCTCTACCCAAATCAGATCTGAAAAATTAATACACCCCACCTCCAATTTTTCCTTGTATAAAAGTAGAAAATCTTCAATATTTTCATGAAGCTGAAAGGTCTTAAAGAGCACATACTTGAAAGTAAGTCTATTTTGATTTGTTTCTAAAGATTTCAGAATTTTGCTCTGGAATTCCAGCTTTTTGCATAGATTATTTCAGCCATGCTTTTTCTTGTTGTTGTCATTTTGTCATGCTATGGCATGCAGTGATAGTTCACCATTTACCATGACTGAAAGGTCAATTTTTAGAAAATTCATCGCCACCAACATATCTTACTCACTGCAACATTACATCCTCTCCTGAAAACCAAAACATCTTCTGCATTCACACAGCCTGAAGCTTCATATTACTGTCAGCACACACTGACTCTATTTTGACATGTGGGTTTTCTCTTGATACAAAAGATGATGCAGAATTATCAAAAGAGAGTTTGGTTTGTGGGAAACAAGTTTCCTCTGTTTTTTAGATCCTTGCCAAACTGCTAAGAGTGATTAATATTTTCTTTCCCTCTGTCAAGAGAGTGCATATTTTAAACTACCACATCATTGCTTTAAATACTTGGCACAATTCCACGGTGATGCTTCCAGTGTCCCACTCAACAGCCTCCAACAGTTGTTTAAAGACATTTGGTTCCTAAAACCGGGAGATGTATTGGCAGCAATAGGAAGAATTACATATATTATTTCTCCCCCAAAAATTCAGCCATTCAAAGCAAATTATAGTCTGCCCACTTTCAAGGCATTGGGTTTTATTCCTATTAACCAACACTTGTGGCACTCCTGACTTTTGGATGTAAAAATCAAAAAGAAGTCCTGGTTCTTGCAGCTGGGCTCCACTTTTCCTGTGAAATTCATCATCTGCAGATCTGGATGATCTAAGCAGATTTGCCCATTTATGGTGGTAAAAGGGCACTTTTCCATGATTTCAAGTTTCCCAGGAATGACTGAGGTGCCTGCACAGCAACAGCCCTGGAGCCCATGTGCTTGCTTTGACTGGTGAAAGGAAGGACTCCTCAAACCCAGGATTTCTTGGTCAAAGCCTGTTTTTCCTTGTTACAGGCACAAAAAAAGATAAAATTAAAAAAAAGAAAAGCAGAAAGATTTGATTCCATGTGACCATCACAGAATTCACAGCCGGGCAGTTGGAGCAAAAAAAAAAATTGACTCAGAAGTGCTTTCCCTTAAACAGGAAATGATTAAACAATCCAAGTATTCATTACAATCCAGGTTGAGCTCCCTTCTCTCCCGTTGGGTCATCTGTATTTTCAAGAGCTGTTTCTGCAACTTGGCCTCTTCCTCCTCAAGGATTTCCTCTCTCAAGCCTGGGATGGGCAAGAGGAGCACAATCCACCAGAGGGGACACACAGGAGAGGAAGGACTGAGGAGAAGCAGCTCCTGCCAGCACACGGAAATGTCAACCCCAAGCATTTTTGTGCTCTTTGCATTGTGTGAAGTGTAACCTTCAGTCCATCATTGCCTATAAAGCTCAAAAAAACCCCAATGAGCAGAGCTGGATGTGAGCAGACCGTGTCTGGCTGGGGTGGTCACCAGCAAAACCAGGCTCCAGGTGCCAGAGGGGGAAAGGATGAAGCCAGCAGCACTGAAAGAGCTCTGGCTGCAGCATCACACACTCAGGAGAGCAAAGGCTGCTGAGGACTCAAGAGTTCACCCTGCAGTGAGGGGCAAAGCTGTTTGACACAGGATTCAGCAGGGTGGCCTTGCTGCCCTCCCCTGGCATTTTAAATGTCCTCATAAATCAGCAGCAAGAGCCTACAGGGACCTGGGCAGGTACAAGTCTGATCTAGGCAGAAGCTCACACAGGGCTTTCAGTGAAGTACAATTTTTCATTTTGTCGAAGTTTCGTGTTCAATAAAGAGTTGCTTTTTCTGAATTTTTATCCCTGTTACATAATAATGTGAACAGAGCACACATCCAGTGTAAAGGGATCCCAGAGTCATGGAATCCCAGAATGGTTTGGGCTGGGAGGGACCTCAGAGATCATCTCATTCCACCCCTGCCATGGCAGGGACACCTCCCACTGTCCCAGGCTGCTCCAAGCCCTGTCCAGCCTGGCCTTGGACACTGCCAGGGATCCAGGGGCAGCCACAGCTGCTCTGAGCACCTGTGCCAGGGCCTGCCCACCCTCACAGGGAACAATTCCTTCCTAATTTCTAATACAAGCCTGCCCTCCTTCAGTGCCTTGATTTTTTATTTTTAAAATATAGAGCTGGGAAAATCTCCAAGGCTTTGGACTAAATAAAAATCTTACCTTGGCTCCCCTGCTTGGCAGGCTTTCACTTCTAATACAACACAGATCAGAGAGGTGTTTTTTTGGCTCTCCTCCCTACAATAAGATTATTCTCCAACATATGTTTCCATCAATCATGAAAGCACTTTGTTCCTGTCACACAACTTCATAAAGCTGGGAAGGTGCCTCAGGTAACAGAATGGCAGCTTTTGGTACAAACTTTCATATCATAAACAATCCTTTTTGATGCCATCTCAGCAGCTGAGGGTTGAGGGAAGGAAGCTGATGAGTCTCCTTTGTTTCCTGACCCAAACAGGCACAAAGGAACCTGCCCACCCCAATACAATCCTCCTTCTGCTTTTCTGTCCCTCTCTGGGACATTTGTCCCCACTCCCCTGGTCCTCCCATGGGGCACAGCTCAGTCTAACAGGACCTGTTTTCCAGGAGACATTAACCAGCCCCGCAGTGCTGTTGAAACCACCTTTGCTCCTATCAGGCAGAAATGGTCCTGTTTTCCCTCAAATCCGAGCAGCAATCCAGGAGGAGCCTGGAGCTGCTCTGCCAGCAGCAATCCCACCCTTCCTGCAGAGCCTCAGGGCTCTGCCCACCAGCTCTTTATGGGGAGAGGGCAAAAGCAAGATTCCCTGCCCTGCCCATGGGGTGGAACTCGATGATCTTTAAGGCCATTCCAACCCAAACCTTTCTGTGATTCCACGTTTCTGTGGTTAAAAAAACCCCACAAACAAAAAAACCAAACCCCCCCTCAATACCAGCTATAAATAGAGTGTCAAACCCTGCTGTAAACTCCTAACGGAGCTGAACTAAAAATAGAATCCTGACAGGATGAAGTAGTGCAGCAGCTCTGGTGTTGAGAGGAACAGCAATGTCAAGAGGATGAATAAAGAAAAGAATAAGGCTTTGCTACAGTAATTATCTACCTACCACAGAACAATGTGGAATAAATATAGAAACCTTATTGCCAAATAAGCTCCTACTCCCACAGCCACGTTAAAAGGAATTATTAAAAAAATACAGAAAATTAAACTGTTGAAAGAAAAATATTCTTAATATTCTTTTTCTTAGATATAGTGTTTTTTTTCTAATTTTCATTTAATTATGTCTCACATTCATTTTCTCAGTGAGAGTTGTGACCAGAATGGATCTGTCAGAGTGGCTGCGCATCTCCTGCAGGCTTGGGCAAAAGCAGAAGTGGCATTATCTGCTCACATAATGCACTGAGACTCAATGGCAAATTAAAAGGCTGAATAAACATGTAAAGATCAGAGAAAAGAAACCCCAAATCACCACCTCCAGTTCTGTTCCTGCCATCTGATTGTGGTATCCCTCAAATACACTCAGCAACAGTCACAGAGGGATAAATGCACATAAATCTGGGCAAAACACTTATTTCCCAGTGCCATGTACACATTCTGTAGCACAAGAAGTGGCCAGAAAGCTCAAAAATAGTACATTTATATGTCTAGAATATATATGTTTACATCATTATATATAAATATGTAATTTAATTATATATTGCATTTAATAACATGAATTATAAATACATAAACATACATCTATAAATAATATATTTACATATCTATAACATTTTTATGTATATGTAGTACTGTAAACGAGAGTACTTTTATAATACTGTATAGTACTTTTTTTAGCCATTCACATAAAAATCATGTTATTTTGGAATTCTAGCAATTACTTGGTGATTGCCTGGGGATTAAGATATCTCGAAGAGGAGTGGTTATTCCAAACTAAATAAAAATCCCAAAACTATTACCTAAGCTAATCAGGTTGAATATTGGAGAAGAACAAGGAAGTTTAATACCAGCAAATATGACACAGTGAGTATAAGGCCCAGATTCAGACAATGATTAGAGAAGTTTGCAACCCTTAAACTTCTATTTTACACCATATATAATGACTTTGCCTTTTACTGCTCCCCCATTCAATTATTTGATGTCTCACGCATTTCCAATATTTTTTTTTTTTCTCTTGAAGAACCAAAGCACATCAGGACTTGAATTCCTTGGTCTGAAAGCTCCGAATCCCACGGAGAAAAGTCAGCGTGTACTTACGACCAGAGGGAGTTTCTTCCCTGTGTGATGACTCCAGTGAATTTTGTCAACCTTCGAGCATCGACTTCAATCCACTGGTAAGGGTCATTTCTTCCTGCACACCAAGCACCATCATAAAAATCATTTTCGTTAACACCTGCCTGAAAAGAAGGCAAAGCTGACCATAAATCAGAGCTAAGGAACTGAAGGTCTTTCATGGGAAAAAGAAAGGAACACATCATTCATCCCACTCACTCCTCTGGCACTACTTTAAGGCCCTTGAGGTCCTCACCAAAAAATTTCCTTACTCAAAGCGGGGAAGGAAATTCTGGGAAGTCCCTTTAAAAACTGAGAAGGTTTAAATATAAATTTAAGCTGAAGGAATAAACAGAGCTTCTGTCTGTTCACCTGTCTGTGCCTGGGGCCTGATAGAGCCTTTATCCAGAACAAATTACCCTCGTGGTCTTCAGAGTTTTGAAAGTCCCAAAAAGCCAACCCCAGCCCATGTAAATAATGGTGAGTGATCAGACAATCTCTTTTTCCCTGGCAGCAGCAAAGGAGAGTGCAGGGCATAAGAAAACACTAATCCAACTTCCCATCAGAACTAGAATTACTAATTTTTGTAGCTAGGGTGGCAAAGGTTAAAAATTCAGGAATGTCTGGCTGTACCTCAACTTGAGTACCAATCTGCATCCCAATTTCTCTGGGAAAGCCACCACGAACAGCCTTCCCAGCATTTTCAAAGAAATAGCTGAAGGTATTTTGGGTAAGCTGTTTTCCAAATAAATCTGAACCAGGATTTAATGAAAAATAGCATCTGGAGCCTTCAGAGATTTATTTTCCTTCTAAAGCCCAGGAAATGTTTGGCACCAAGCTGGATTCTGCCATAAAGAGCACAGAAGCTTTGCCATGTGCTCCTCTGGGGCTACATGTATCTTTGTGGTATTTCATTTGTGGAATGAGGATTTATCATTGCCATCCATGCAATTCCAAGAATGGATATTGTTAAATATTTCCCAAATGAAAATGAAGAGGTTTACAGACTGTTTCTACCCCAATGGGCACTGGGTGGTTCTAACTCAGAGAGGATGCACTGATTAATCCTTTTTCTCACTGTGCCTCTGATGGCATCCGAAGTGCTGCAAAACATAGACACTGACTGAATTTCACTAAACCTTCTTGTTTTCTCAGGTATTTGGATCTGAGATAAGGCAGCTTAGAAATTATTTGTTTCCCTCCATCTACCAAAATTAAATTAAACCACCTATTTCCATGCATTAGCTCTGATATTTTAAGGTAAAGTTTGTATAAAAGTCAAAGAAAAAAAAAAAACACAGAGGAAAAGTCTATTAACAACGGGAGATAAATTCTTCAAGGAGAGCTGAACAATGGAAAAACATGAGAATACAAACACAGTCACTGACCTGAGTTATAACCCTTTGCAAGGAAAGGTTTCAATGCATTTTAAAAAAAGATGGAATTTGAAGTAGCCTCAGGCTTTAAAGCCAACACTTGCCAGGAAGTGTTAAGATCTCCAGAGCACCTTGAACCAGCATCCTGCTAATCCCCTCCACACCGGGGGATTCCACCAGGGCCTGCAGAACAAGTTCCCCATCTCCTAATCCTCGGTCCTTTCTCAAACTGAGGATATTTCCCATTGGTGTGATCCTCATCAGGGAATAGACCTCTCCTCTGCATTACAGCGAGAGAGGAAAGCAGGAGAAATAAACAAGTGCTTGTTTTATAATAAAAACCCTCACACCTTGTGGTTGCACTGTTTTGTAATTCTTTCTGCTCTTTCTCAGGGAGAACATAGATAAGTTGCATTCTTTTACTTTCTTAATCTCTGTGTTTGGTATCAGGTGTTATTTGGCTGTGACCAATGGTTTTAGGAGGTGGATTTCTTTTCTGACCAATAGTTGCTAGAATATTAATGGTATAAAAACCCTTCCTGTAAATAAACTTGCCCCTTTTGCCATCTTGACGTCATCTGCCTGCCTTCTTCTCTCAGCCAGCTCCTGCAGCCTCGGGGAAACTAAGCCACAACACCTAAATTACATACTTGAGTATCCATGGTTTCAATTGGATTTAAATAAAGTTACGCTTAAGTTGCATATCAAATATGGGGACTCTTAATTATCCACAGCTTAAAATACTCTGGCCTTAAATAGGGGCAAAGATACCATAAAAAGAAAAAAAGAAGAAAGAAAAGAAGAAACCATGTTGCTACTTCTTCCTGCTCTCTTATTTTCTGACACCAGCTTCTCTGAAGCTAAAAAAGAAGGTTTTTTCTGGTTAAAAAGAAGCAGGTGTCTGTATCTAACCAGCACAGAATACTACTTGAAAAAGAAGAGTTTAATCAATGAGGAGTTCTTTTTAGAAGTGTTTCTGAAGGAAAAAAACCTCAAGAAATTTATGCTACAATTTCTCTTCTCAAGCTTCAAGTCAATTTTTTTTTTTTCCTGAAGGTGCTTAATTTGCCCTATGGCCACTTCAAAAAAACTCTTTCTATAAAATAAACAAACTTATAAACTCAAATACTTAGTAAATAGAATTCCTCTTAAATTTCTTTGGAAAAATTATAATTCTTGAAAGATGGGAACAGTTATCACAAAGTATTTTATCAAATACAGATCAAGATGTTTACTTGAATTTTAAAAATTCTTCTTGAATTACTGGAAAGAATAGATTTAAGTTATGTCATGGGTACTTAAATTATCTTCATTAGCAGGAGACTGAAGGAGCTAATGAAAACTGGAAGCCAAGGCTGAGTCTTGAGCAAATCCTTTTTCCCTTCACAGAATATTCAAGAATAACTCCAAGTCTAATCCAGTTTATGTTTCACTTGCAGCCAAATGCAAAAACATTTCTCAATATGCAGTGTCTTATGAAAAAAAAAACCTTTTGGATAGAGGAGAAGAGACTTTTTCTGGCACTCACAAATAAGTTATTCCCAAGTGTGAAAGTTGAAAATTGTAATTCAGCTAAGCCAATTCAATTGTTTATTATGTACCAAGAAAATAAGAAGAGGGTTACAATTCCTTTACAAATAATATTACTTTGGATTTTAGTTCATATTTGTCTTCCAAATTAGATGCATGCAAGGCAGAAAAAAACTTGCTCACATTATCACTGTTCTAAAAGCCTTATTCTATAATGAGGGAAAAGATTATACCACCAAAATGTATTCAAATAAAGAAAGAAATCCCAATCTTCTGCCACAAATCAGCTGGAGCAGCAGTAAAAATATACCAAATATCAAACCACCTCTGCTTAATTTTTTTTCCATTCCCAGCAGGATGATCAAAAATATTATTTTACCATAGGAAGTTTGGGAGGGGGGAAAAAAGAATTACTCATCACAGGTATTTATAGCAACCACTGCCAATAAAAAACACACAGGATCTTCAATAATTTTGTCTTTTCCTTGTGATTTGATAAAGCAGCTTTTCCAAAAGGCCAAAGATCTGGAAAGACAATCATGGACGCATTGAATGGTTTGGGTTGGAAGGGACAGTAAAGCCCATCCAGTGCCACCCCTGCCATGGCAGGGACACCTCCCACTGTCCCAGGCTGCTCCAAGCCCTGTCCAGCCTGGCCTTGGACACTGCCAGGGATCCAGGGGCAGCCACAGCTGCTCTGGGCACCTGTGCCAGGGCCTGCCCACCCTCCCAGGGAACAATTCCTTCCCAATATCCCATCTAAATCTCCCCTCCTTCAGTTTAAAGCCATTCTCCCTTGTCCTCTCCCTCCATGCCTTGTCCCAAGTCCCTCTCCAGCTCTCCTGGAGCCCCTCAGGCCCTGGAAGGTGTCCCTTACACATAAATGCCTGTGTTTGCAGACACACGATTGCATCACTTGGTTAATCTTCAGTGTTTGGATCTCCCCAACCAGGAAAACGAGGAAGGGAAAGAAACATAGTTCGAGTAATTATTCATGTTTCAACCACTCTTAATTACTGCGTAAGTGACAAATACTAATGAATTTTAGCCCTGAAGGCAGAAAGCCTCAATTAATATTATTTTACGCCATGATTTTTCACGATGATGTTAAATTACTACTGGTTGTGCCTCTATTGCAGTTGCAGCTGCGTCTCCAAAATATGGAGCTCTATTAACATGGCTCCTGCGCTTGAGAAATCCCAACTTAATCACCACATTCATGCAGGACTGGCAGCAAAATCAGGTCCCGCACAATTCAGGGGCACAAGAGAAGCAGATCCTACAAGGTCTGATCCAATTCTAAGCCTATCCTTTGGAACAAAAGAGACACCGACTGATTCATTTCATGTGCTTCAAATAATCTCAACAGGGGAAAAAAAACCCAAAACAAACCCTCAAAAGCTTTTGAAAAACTTCATTATTCTGCAAATATTCCCTGTGAACTGAGGTAGTGCCAATTACCTGGGGAGAGCCCTGAGCTTCTCAGCTGACTTCGCATCAGATGATGCGGTTGGGCAGAGAGAGGATTTTGTATTTTTTGGGGGGGGAACACCACAGTCCCATGAATATTGTGACAGCTCTGTGCTGATATCCAGATCACTGGGCAAGGGCAGCAGCCCAGAAAATTGCTTGTCACCATACCTACAGCATAACATGGTCACAGAACTGCAGTGGCACGTCAGTCTCGCCGGGCTGGGCCGAGTGTTTTCCTCCATGTACAGCTCCGAAGAGCAGGAAAACACAGCAGCTTCAATCCCAATGCCTTTTGGCTTTTCCCAGCACGCTGCAACCTCCTCGGCTGAGAAATCCCCAGGGACCTCATTACCCACCTGACACATCAGCCACCTGCAAAACCTGTCCCTGTTAGAAGCAAATTCCCCTAAATATGACTGAAATTCAGAAATCCTCATGCAGAGTAAAATGAAGCACTGAAACCCAAGCGACAGAGTGACTGAAAACTGAGTGACAGAGACCTGCAGATTCTGGGTGGCCTTGGAAAGTTTTTGTGCTATTCATTTTTAACTAAGCCCAACGAAAACTGTTTGGAAAGAAGTCCATACTTTTAACTACAGCCATAGAAGTGACCCTAAGGGGTTAGGGGATTTAGGGAATTACTGTATAATTTCAGTAGGGGTAAAATCTTTGGATCATACTTGGTCTAATCCAAGCTTGGGAGATTTCAGGAAGAGCTGAGTGGCACTTCACTTCTGCTTTGTTTCCCAGGAAAAGATTGTGCCCTTGGCTTCTCTGGAGAGCAAATTTAGAGGAAGTATCAGCCATTGGTAAGACTATTTATTATATATCTGTGACACTATTTATTATATATCTATATCT
Source organism: Acanthornis magna (assembly GCA_036785705.1). Classification (NCBI taxonomy): domain Eukaryota; kingdom Metazoa; phylum Chordata; class Aves; order Passeriformes; family Acanthizidae; genus Acanthornis; species Acanthornis magna. The sequence goes on from JAWUZG010000013.1 coordinate 19,477,669, forward strand.
ATCTATCTATCTATCTATCTATCTATCTATCTATCTATCTATCTAATATATTTATTTATCACCTCTCTATTTATTTTAACACAGCACTGGCGATGACAGGACTAGAGGGACTCCCGGTCTAAACCAATGCTCTTGTGCTCAAATAAATTGCACTTTAACAGCAGCATGAGAAATAAGCAGCCACAACCAACAGAGAACTCAGAGTTTGCATGCCAGTCCTTGGTCTTATGGCACTGTATAAGCAAAAGTGTAATAAAATAACGAAGCATTCCTCTAACACTGCTGATTAGAGCTTATCCCTCCTAGTATCAGCCTTAGCCCCCTAAATATCAAACCCCTTCAGCTGGAGAAAATCACAAATAGAGAGCTCTAATAATAAAAGATAACAGACAAATTAAATAAACTTCAGAGATCTTTCACTGTTGGCTCGGTGCTGATATCCTGTTTATAACTTTGAGGTTTAAGTGTTGTGCTTTATCGTGCAAAGGAACATTTTTAGTCTGGACAGATTGTAATTCAGAGAACAGCACTAATAAAGTGGGGAACAGAAACACGAGGAATGGGAAAATGGAATTTGGTCCTGCAAAGCACCTAAACACATTTTTAATCTTAAATAAAAGAAGCTAGACAAGATTGCATGTTAGTGACTTCTGAAGTGAAGCATTTTTTCGGGTAGTATAATCACTGCAAAATCTGCCTTAGGGAGAGGGTTTCACTTGAAACCACACTTTCAATTAACCATTGTCATTAACTACAAGCAAACAACAAAGAAAAAGCAACTTGCTGTGAGAGCTTCCTTGCAGGCTGATGGTGAGGGGAGCTGGGATGATTTCCTGGAGCTGGGGAGGGAGCTGCCTCACCTCTGCTCGCTCACGGAGGTCTGTCTGGGTTTGCACACCGAGCTCAGAGATTTTCCAAACGAGCCCACGAGCCTAAAGGTTATCCATCAAGCTTACTCACTGCTGCAATTCCAGTGTTTCCCCTCCATTTGAATTACATGAGCTGACAAAGCAGTCAGAACCAATAACTATCCACTGGTTCTCTTTATTCAGCAGCACAACCTGGAGCCATTCTCCCACTTAGGAGGAAAATTGATGTTACCTGAATATTGAGCCTTCCTCGGTGGGCCCCGAGGCCGTAGCGCTTTGCTGTGGAGGCATGGAGCTGGAAGTCAGTAATTTTTAATGTCTCTAGACCAAGTGGAGGGCAATCTATGAAACAAAAGATTGATTAAATTTTAATTAAACAGGAGAGGGAAAAAAAAAACCCAACAACACAAAACAAACAAGTATTGAAAGTTTCTGGATTTCAGCAGTGCCAAGCTGGCTGGGGTCCTCCCTGGGATAAATGAGCACAGCAGTGCTGAGGTCAATGAGAAATGGCAGCTCTCAGAAAATCCATGAGGCAATGCAGATTTACACCGTTTTCAGGGGCTCAGATAGTTATTACTGCTTGTTCTGTGCTTCAATTTTTCACAGATATGCACAGTATTTCCTGTCAAGTCCTTTCAATACAAAACACCGGTAGAACGCCCTTTATATTTTTCTTTTTGGTGTTTTCTTTTGCATGTCTTGCTTGGATTTTTTTTCTCCCTCCCTGTACTCATTCCAAGCTACTGTACAAAGTTATGTTTCTAATTAAAATCTGTTCTGGAAACTTCACTCAGAGTCCCTCCTGTTGCACAATAGCATCTGTTACAGAGGTCTGGGAGCCCAGAGAGCTGAGCTCTGCAGAGAGCAATTTTGAACCAAGGACCATCTCTCTAAGCCCCAAGTTCTGCACAGCCTTGAGGACAGAAATGCAAACGCCGTTACTTTAGCAAAGCAGCACTTGGAGCTCTGGCTTTGGAAGATAAGAGGCTGGGGAAAGTCTGTTTTGATGATTAGCAGAAAAATCTTCTGCTTTTTAATCACTCATCAAAATGCCATGAGGTTATCAAAGTGTGAAATAATAATTTCTGTTGGGAAAGCCCTCAAAAATCATCAAGTCATTCCCCCAGCACTGCCATGTCCACCACTATTGTCCCCAAGGCCACATCCACAGCTCTGTTAAATCCCTCCAGGGATGGGGACTCCACCACTGCCCTGCACAGGAGAATGTACCTGAGAATCTCATCCTGGATTTCAGGTGCAGTTTTGCATTCTTAGGCACAAACTGGTAAGACATGAGATTTCCCAGACTCCTCCCTGGTTCACAACAAACTAAAATCCCTGAGGAAAAATGTTACATGCTGTCAATTCCCACTGTTATTTCTTTGCTCATCCTTAGGAGAGTTCTCACACAAATCCAGGGCCAAATGTCTCCTTCAGAGGCAGTAAAGACAAATGCTAAAAATTAATAGAAGTTCTAAAGTAAAAGCAGTGATCTTAGTCTTACATAAGAGCTCAAATGTAGACAGCTCCTCATTTCAAAGAGATTCCAATTCAATTATCAAAACAGAGACAGGATCTATAAGGAAAGCCAGAGGAAGGAATAGCTGGGAGGATTTTGGTTTCAAAGGCTGATTGTTTAAATTGCATTTCCTTATAGAGTGTTGCATCTTTCTCATACTCCAATGGAAGAAGGCTCAGGCTCTGACAGATCCCTGCCAGAAGTAAATTGATAGCAGGGAACTGCTGGCCTTTTTTAATAGGTTTGGTCCTCAAGACAGGTTTGGAAATCGACCTGGTGGTGTAATCCTGAGAATGCTTTGGCACTTTGGTGTATTTTCCTCTGGGAAAAATCTCACCATTCCCAGGCACTCAAAAGTTACCCAATCCTACCTGCGCCAGTTCTGAGCTGAAAATAAAGGTGAGCTGAAAACAAAAACAAGCTGAAAATAAAAGCAAGCTGAAAATAAAGGTGAGCTGAAAATAAAAGCAAGCTGCTTTTGCATGCTCAGTTCATAAAATATCATTTAATTCAATGTTTATGCTGCACTTACCAGAGCCAAGGGACAATCTACAAGTACTGCAGGGAATTATAAAATAAAAGCTGGAAAGTCTCAGTGTTTCACATCCTGGTCTATGCTAGCAAACTGCAGCAAAGGTTTATGGAGCTATCCCAGGGATCACATCCCTGCTCCATAGGATGAACAGGCATGATCCCTATGCACCACTGCTGTGCAGAGCCCTATTTTGATGAAACCTGTAGGAAATGCACTGATTTTGAGCCTGGCAGAGCAGCCTGAGGTTCCCTGTAGAGACATTCACCTGCCCATGCATGTACAAGAAATGGGTTTGGTTTTATTCTGAAATGTTATTAATTCACCATAAAGCTGCAAAATTCCTGGGTTGGCTGTGGGTTTAGGCCTCAAGATGGGTATTTAAAAAAAAATCCCAGTGTATTTTGTTTATCTCTGTTTGCAGAGAAACTGAAGGCCAATAACTGACTAAAGAGGCTCAATGGATCTCAGAGAAAGGCGCTGGACTGCTCTTTATTTTTCAAGGATGAATTACCTGTGCTGTCTGGGAATGCATCAGGACAATATTGGGAAATGCCCAATTTAGCAGGAGCTGACAATGGAACCAAGATTAGGCTGTGTGAGCAGGCGGGGACCACAACAGGCAGAATGGGTAACTCTGATGAAAATTGTGCAATAAATTGTTCACAACAATCTGTCATTTCCCAATCTGCTCCAGCCTTACAATATTCCAAGCGAAATCATGAGGATATTTACCACCAATTCAACAGTATCCTGGAATTCAATTTTTTACTGTTATCCATATAAATTAGTAGGAGAACACCTGCTTTCTGTGACTTCACTAACTCACCAAATCAAATAATTTTTCTTTTTCCTTATCTTGGTAAGAAAAAACCCTGAATATTTTGCTCTAATAGTTGACCGAAAATTAATGAAAATCGTTTCTTCCACTGTTGGCTCCTCTTTCTCCAGTGGCCATCCCAAAGTAGGAGCAGAGCAGCAGGATTCTCATCCCAAGACCTTTCGATGTTTCCATCTGTGCAGCCCAGCATGGGGACGATATTCTTGGAATCACCAAGACTATTGTTTGCAGCAGCTTGGATGTATGGAATTTGTGCAGTTTTCCACAAGGGAAGACCTTTGATTTTGGTTTTAAATAAAATTGTGTCTTCTATTTATAGCCCTCATATTTGAATATTAACACTTTAGGAATATAAATGTTTCCCACATGCATATGAGTTCCATCATCAATAAAGGGATGAAAAGAGGAGCGTGTAGACCAGAACAACAATCTATAATGTACAGAGATGGTGGGGACAAATTATTCAATATGGCCTCTTCTGATTAACTCAAATTTACTCAATAATACGACAAAATCCACCTGAAGTTGCCATTTCACTACTGAAAAATAAAAAATCCTGAGTCATACTGTGAATTTAATTTTGGATAAATTATTTTGTTGGGGTGTGTGTTCCCTGCTTCTTAAAGCTACTGGAGATAACCAGGACAGCCTAGCTTTGAAAAACATACAGGAAAAGAAACTGATTTATGGCCTTCATAAAAAACTTTACTTTTGAAAGTATTGCTTTATTATCTTTTATTTAACTTGAAGGAATCTTTCATATAACAATGGAAATCGCCACCCAATCAGTAAGACTGTGCTAATGATTTTGTACTCTCTACGCCAGTTTGAAAGAACTTTGGGGAAGCTACAGAAACTGGACAGCAGGAATGATCAAAGAATGTGTGAATCTATTGCACAATGGATTCAGCTGGAAATGACCCATTTATTTGGTTGTTTCTTTAACCAGCTGAAAAATTCCTCATTATAAAACAGAGGGAGTTCAACTGTGGCTCTGAAAGACATTGAAATACACATCCTGTGTACGTAAGAACTTACAAAATGCACCTACAGCCCTTTGGTTTAGAGAGACAAAAAGCAAAAACATTAAGCTTGAAGGTGCAGGGCAGGGGCTGTTGTGGGCATTTCTTCCTTCCTGGCCCATATCCAACCATAATTTCATGTGAGATTTGCAGCCATGGGTAGGTATTCACTTTAGAAATGAGCCATTAATAGGATATCTGGATCAAATTAATCAGTTCCAAGCTGTAAAAAGAGACAGGGCTTGGATTCCAACTTAATAACATTTGTCTCTTAAAGTGGGTTCTTGTGAGGCTTGCATTTCAGAACAGCTCTCCTGGTACCCATGCCGAGTGACCACATCTCAGTGTCCATTCCTGTCCTTTATCCTTCTCCAGGGTGGCTCTATCCCAGCCGAGGGCAGCAAGGCAGTTCTGGTACCTGGGCACTGTGAGAAATCCCCTCTCCCTTAAAACCAGCAGCAGAAACACTCAGGAATTAGCTCAGTCACCACCTCACTCCTGAAATCTGAATTTACCTCTTATTTTAGGTTTGTCTATAGTGAGAGCAATGCTGAAGGTGCTGCTGAGCTCCCTCCTCAAGCCAGCGTGGGCTCAATTTGCAATCTCAGCATGGGTGAGGCTATTTGAAAGCAGTTTCATCCTCATGATGGCTTTGTCCTGTTGATGCAGCATCGTCCACTGAAACTCTGGTGAAAAACCCCACCTTTTGCAGAGCCAGCTTGGTTTCCTTCCCTCCTGCAGTTTAATTACAGCTGCTGTGCTGCAATTTTAGCTGTTCTGTATCATCCAACTGCATTAGCAGGCATCCTCAGAAACAGTTCCACAAGATGTATCTATGAGCAGGGCAAGGAAAACACTTGTGTTCATCTCTATTGCCTAAATTATTCATTTATTTTATTTCCTTTTGGTCTAAATAAAGAATGCCAGATAAGCCCAGATTGCCTTGATGGCTCTTGTATCTAATAAAAATGCATTTAGGAAATCATTCTGTCCTCCTCTTTCAGAGGCAAAGCAGACAAACCATTCTTTTATTTAAAGAGTATTTTCCATCAATTTTGGAATATGTTCAGCTTTTCAAATGGAAGGGCAGAGAGAAGCATCATGTTTCCTCTTCAATCCATATTTTAAGAGCCATTCCTATAATCCTCTTCACTCCCTGCAAGTCTGTGCTTGTCTAACTCCTCATGAACAGTGACACTGGGATCTGGAAATGGAGAAATATCAGCCTTGTGCAGTTTTAAAATCTCCTCTCCCAGGGTAGATACAGGATTTAAGTCTTGTTTAAACAAAACATTTCAACATGTAGATAAGATGCAAAATTCTGAAGCTACGGCTTTAGGTAAATTAAACACAAAAATAAGTGTATATTTTGTGGGAATGAAGACTTTAATGCTCATTACACTATTCATACTATTCTTAGGTCTTTGTGATCCTGCACAAAAAATTCCTAATGAGGCCAATATCATAAATTTTGCCCTAGCAGCTAAATTTAGAGGTTTTCCTATGAAAAGTGTGGTTGATAATTCATCTTCCAACAGCAGAAACTTTTAATGGGAACTCTGGTAGTCCAATTTCTGTGGCTAAAGTAATACTTAGGTCACAGATATGCAAAACACTAAATACTGCAATGCACCTGCAAAGTGAAATAACACTAACAGCACATTTCTGATAATCCAGCAGTTAAGGTCAAATGAAAAGTAAATTAAGAATTACCTGTGTTGTTTAGGTCAGGCCTGACATGAAACCAAATGAGATTCAGAAAACACACTTTTTCATTTTCTTTCATTACTATTCACATTTCTGCTCTCTCACAAGCCCAGGTTGTGGCTGGCTGGAGATGCAACAAAACATTTTGCAGGAAGAGCTCTTATTATTCCTGGCCCAGCTGGAAGCAGGAGTTTCCAGAGAGCTTGGGAGATTTCTGGCCAAGCCTTCAGACTCGAGAGGCTCATCTAAACTCCAGACATCACATTCATTCCCTGAGCTGCCTTCTGCTGCCACCAGCCTGGCACAGGATGGGATCTGTGATGTGGCACAAGGTACCCTCCCATTTGTACCCACACCTGAAAAGATCTCCCCTCTCTCTACAGAGTTTTAATTTAATCACTCTGAAGAAAACATATTATCTTTAAAGGCCAAAAAAAATACAGCTTGAAAAATACCGTATCAGTTCTTAACTTTTTATTATGAGCTTTGACAAAGGCTGAATTCGGTGCTGTTAATTTTTAAATGTCTCCTCTGATGTTTTTTTCTGAAGCACGGGGTGAAGACTTTCTGTAATTCCAGCTAAAGCCACAAAACTGAGTACAGCCATCAAAAATGAGAACCATCCTCTTTTTTCCAGAGCCAAACAAACAGACTTAGCCAAAAAAATGGAGAACAAAACTGAGACAGAGCACTTGCACAATGGCTGGGTATAGGACAAAAATCACCATTGAAAACACATCTTCATGCCAGAAATAGCTGAAAATACCAGGTCACTGAGGTGTACTGCAAGAGCAAAGATCCTGCACTAAGAGCATTAATTGCAGCCATTAAAAATAAACACTGGAACTTGGAATACTATGAACAAGTACAAAACCAAGGCAGAAAATAGCTCTGATCTTAAGATACAACCCTGGGTCATTAAATGAGATAGCTTAGAAATGCTCAATTTTAACCATATTAGCAACCCCATTCGAGTGCATTTTACCAAAAATAGTATAAATATATAAAAAGTTGTACGAGTATAAAAGTGGCTCGTGGTGCAATTATTTCCCTCCCCCTCCATGAGAGCTGTAGTAGGAATTTTATACAGCAGTAAATACATTCAATATATCCATAGTTGGTATAGCACATTCACTGGGCAGAGTGACAGCATAGCCACGAAATTCCTTAAACATAAATAACCTGGAAAGTATCCACAACTTCTGGTCCTAGAAATGTACATTTACTGAGAGTTCTGGATGTTTTTAAGGATTTTGGAGCAAAACATGGATCCAAGGTGGCCCAGAGGAAGTATCCAAGTGGCAGGACACAGGAAAGGCACTGCAAATGCTCCACCCCGAGGATCAGAATCGCTCACCTGGGGCTGAGATACACAAAAACAGCTTCGGAAATTCTCTGGCAACACCTAATTCCACTGGAATCAATGGCACCGCTCTGATATCACCCAGCTTTCCCCTTCTCACTCTCCACACGTGAAGCCCACACACATGGAGCAGGAAAAACCCGAGAAACTGTAAAGTTCTCATTAGCAGTGACGAGCCATTAAATTTTATCCTCACTACTACAGTCACCTCCATCCCCAGTGCTAAATTTACAGTTGAGAAAGACTGAAATCAGCCACTTCCCAGTCAGTTCCACTTAATGTTATTCAAATTTTAATCCAGTTAAGCTCCAGCACAGACAAAACTGTATTTTTTTACTTCTCAACAAGGCAGAAAATGAGTTGAAAATGATCCTGAAACAGATGCATTAAATTCCTTTGATGAGGCAGCTCAAAGCCTGACACAAGTAAATCATGGATGTGGATAGAATCACTTAGCTCTTCAGTTTTGGGTTTCATAGGCTGTTTTCTACCAGTTTAGCTTTCTGACTTAGCTCCTGATGGGAGCCAGAAAACTCCAGAGCCAGGCTGATGCAGTAGCATGAGCTGTGCCTTGGGCAGCAGAGAGTCATTAGTCATCTTAGCTGAGAGTTGAGATGTCATCTTTCATATTTTTATGATTAAAAATGCTCAAATTACCAAGAGAAAGCAGCTAGCAGCAGTCTGAATCAGTCTGTGAGAGCTGGGTGAGTGTGGGATGGGATCATCCTTCTGACCTGCCCAGCACTGCTCCTCTGCTGCCTCGGAAAAAACTCATCCTTGGCCATTTGAAAGCTTCCCGGCCCTTGTGCTGCTCCTCGGTGGTGACATTAAAATCTGAGCCCAGGCTGCAAACAGCTCCGTGCACAGAACACCCTCAAAGCTGGGCTGGGATCGCCCTCAGCCCTGGGGTAGGATTTCCATCTGTGGGATTTGGTCAGTTTTGTTTTGGACGGTCAGGACGGAGACAAGAGATCTCTGAAGTCAGGTCTTAGAGCATGAGGTTTATTGTGAAAGGGCTTGGGTGCAGGGGACCTGCCAGGAGCTGCCAGACACAGCTCAGAGCAGGGCAGAGAGGTGAGAGAGAGAGAGAAGAAAGAGGATCGAATACAGGATACCATGGTTGCCGTTTACAATACAATAAATCATCTTCTGTGCTGAATATTCTAATTTTCACTAACCAATCTAGACCAAGCTACAAATCCTACAACATTTACATACAGCCTATGAGAGTCATTGCATTACCATACGGCGTTATATTTTAAACTCTAAAAACTGCTTTTTGGACCCTTCTGCCGAGTTGGTAGGGTCTGCTCTGACCCTTGGACCTGTCTGCAAGCAGAGGGGATTGTTTAATCAAAAGGGGGAATTGTTTAATCAAAAGGGGATTACCTTCAGTGGCCATATCATTGTTTTCCAGTTGCTCAGTAACTGGGGTTTGGTATCTCAAAGCTTGTCTTCATTTCAATTTTGCTTATAGTTTCCATATTCTCAGCATCTTTTGCCAGGTTATAATATTTATAAGGCTTTCCTATTTCATCCTCCCCAACACCCTGGGAATTCCCAGCCCTTCTCCTGCAGCAGCACCAAGGGAGCATCGCTGGGAGCACTGCTGCAGCGCCAGGGTCTGCTGGAGCTGTCACCTGCACAGCCTCGTCCCTCCCTGCCCTGCCCTCTGCCAGCCCTCACAGCTGGGAGAAATACTCGACCTATATAAACAGCCTGGGACAGGAAATACCTCAAACCAGTCCAAGTTGGTTTGAAAACCTTTTATAAAGTGTAAGGGCTGAGTTTTATGAAGACCTGGTGTGTCTGCTCTAGCAGGGAGTTTAGGCATTTATACTTTTTTTCCCCCCCTAGCATCACATCTGTTTTTATTACTTCATATGAAATAATAAGAGAAATTAATAAACCCAAACACTTCTCATAAGACATAGAAGTTATCAGAGTGCCTGGAGCTGTTGCTCAGACAAGGATTTCAGAGGAAAGTTGTGTGGTTACAATTAACCTGAACTCAAACTCTGTACTCCTTCCCAGCCCTTAAAAAGGAATCAGTTTGTAATTTCTAGATGAGAGTAAAAGAAAAAATAAGTTTGGTTGGGTTGTTTGTTTTTCACTTAATTACTCTTTTTTATTTAACTGATTCTTCATTTGATAGACTGTGCACTCTTTGGTACACAACTCTGAGACAGCACTACAATGTCAGAAGTGACTTATACATTTAAATGCCCAAACAGTGGAAAACTGCTTCAGTGAAGGGATAAAAAATTGGCCAGGTGCACACAGAAAATAGCCAGAGGTTCTCTGGATATATCCAGAAGTGCAGAAAAGCAAGACTTAGAAACTCATATAACAGAGCTTTCTTCTTTCCTTTAAAGCTCACTGTGCCCAGGCTGTTGCACCCTTGAGAAGCACCCTGAGAGCAGAGGATTCGACTTCAAAGCATCAAGAAGAAACATTTCAAAAAACTAAATCTCCAAGATTTGAGAAAATCAAATCCAGGCCTGGATTGAAATGTGACTACTCTCTTTTATTTAAAAAAAACCCCAAACCAACAACCAAAAAACCACACCCCAACCCAAACCCCAGAAATAAATAAAAAAGAAAAGAGGAGTGGAATTGTAGGGGTGCATGAGAGATGCTTCCCTTGGGAAGAGGTCTCTGAGTGGCATTTGGGCTCACTGAGAGGGCACAAACCCCAGGGCAGCACAGGAACCCCACTGGAAAACATGGAAAACCTAAGGGCAGAGCTCGACTTGCAAAGGCTATTGGTTACTCCCTAAAGTAATTTTAGTGAAAAGCAAGATTTTAAGGAGCTCTGAAAGCCCACTCTGCAGCCAGGCTCTCCCTTTCCCACATTTCTTCAGGTGTGATTCCCTGAGATTTTGCTCATCTTCCCAAGGATTTCAGCTCTCAGGTGACTTTTTGGCTTTCACGTGTCCATTGTGAAGATGGCACTTGGACATATCAGAGTCTCTCTGTTCGACTTCCCCCTCCCTATCTGCCTTCAAACTAAATATGGAAAAGTCAGGGAAATAACCCTATAAATAAATTTTTAAAAGCCTCAAGCCCAACCAAGCACCAGGATTCTGTGGATTTAAAAGCCTGGTTAACACCTTTCAAATTCAGAACACTCAGCATTTTCTCAAGGCTCTCAGTTTCCTGCCTGCAGAAAGAGAAGTGCCGAAAACGAGAAAGACTTCTTTTAGTATCTCTGAGAAGATTGTAGGGAAGGGCTGGGAAGTTGTTGGGAAGGTCCAGCTCCAGCAAAGGAGACAAAGCAGTTCAAGCAAGGTTCAGACAAATATCTGCAAGGGTGGGCACCTCTCCAGCTCAAGTGACTGAGAGTTCAGAGCTCCTTTCTCCCTATTCCAGCTTCCTACGGTCTTGCAGCCTTATGCAGCCCGCGAAAGATTCCCAAAATTCATTCTGTCCAAACATCTTTTCTGCTTTGTTTAACAATTCAGCCCTGCTCCAGCAAAGACTCATAATCACGGGCTCCACGTTTAGCACATTGGAGGCTTCACTGGCTCAAAGCAAAGTGTGTCAGGAGCTCCAAATGAACTGGAATGTGAGTTATTAGTGAGTATAAAACTGAAGGCATTCACGTCTGCCTGCTCAAGGCTGAAAGCCCAAAAATCCAAGCTGAAGGCAATGTATTTCCCAGCCTGTGGACCCAATGAGGAGACATCAGGGGGGCATTCAGGTAAACTCTAATTTTTACCAGTTGTCCGGTGAGGTTTGACATCCTTTCCCCGGAGAAAAGCACTCACATTGTCACCAAGAAAGTCTTTGTCTTCACTGCAAAACATTGACGTTTTAATGTGAAAATGCAGCTCACGATTTTGGACTTACTTACTTACTCCAGTCCTGCCTTGGAGAGCCCATCCTCATTCCCATCCACAGGAGCCAAAAGTGTTTTCTAACTGTAGGTATTCTGCACTTGAAAAGCCATGGAATAGGGGAAGCTTCAAGGCAAGCTTTCCCTGAGCATAAAACTCCTCATTTTTCAACTTTCTAATTGGAAAGGAAAAAAATCTGATTCAGGATAAATGAGCAGAAATATGGAAAGACTTGCAGGGGAAAAGTTCTGTGCTATTTTCTCTCCACTTTTTCAAAGAGCTCCGTGGCATTAACTCCCCACTAGCATTTTTTATCATATTCTGAAAAGTTTCGCATTTTATTCCTCTTGTAAGAGTGTGGGGGGTCTACATGTCTGATTGCCATTTGACTTGCATTCAAGCACCAAAAAAAAAGCCAAGTACAATTTGCATTTGCAATATGGAACAAATCAGATGTGTCTGCAGGATTTTGTACTCCACACTCTACCAGCCTCAAATCCATCAGCCCTTATTCCTGCAAGTTTGGCAGGCGAGGAATTTATCCATTTTCTTCTCTGAGACTCCTGCCTTTCATCCATTTCTTGGTTTTTGCAGTACCTGGATTCACTTTGTCAGCATTTTTGAAGGTCTTTGCAAGAACACTCTGAGCTTTCTGTCTCTGTATAGGATTCCTCAACCTTTTGTTCCACTACAACGAGATTTCTGGGGGCCAACTGTTTCTGAAATGTCTTCTGTAACTCTGAATCACAGAATCATTCACGTTGGAAAAGACTTCCAAGATTATCAAGCCTAACCTTTGACAGTATTTATCACTACATAAGCAATTAAGGGCAAAAAGGAGAAAAAATCAAAAGGAGAAGAAACTCCAAGGCTGGAGTTCTGCTTTTAGGCAATCACACATGAAAGGCTGTTTGACTGAAATTGCAGTTTCTGTTATCAGTCAGTGGAACATTTTGGGGAAGGCTGAGATCTGGTCCCATCTTCAGACATCCTCTGTCTTGTGCATGGGGAAAACTCATTACACTATTGAAAATTATCTTGGGAGGAGGACCAAAGGGTGTGTTAGAGCCAAATCTGGCCCACGGGGTGGCGGTTCCAGTGATGTAGGGAGTGCTGACACCCAGGTCTGAGATCAGCTCTTCCAAGATACTTTGAACTGTTCCCTTCACTTAGAGGACTCTGGTGCTTTGTCCAACTGAGACCCATTGGAGAACTTTCAAAATTCCCACATTTTTAAAGTTTCTAACTCTAGAAATGCACATAATTTTTACTATCAACCTCATGAATATCTAAGTTGTGTTTTTAGCTGAAGTCGGTCTTTGGGAATCATGTTGATATAGGAGAACAACAGAATTGCCAGGTACATACCTTAAATAAATCCTAAATTCACCAGCAGCTCCAGGCTGATGTTCAGTCACACAAGAAGTCTGTCTGGCAATTCATTAAAAAAATAAAAGTAAACCACAAAATAAATCTGTACGTAATTAACTACCACCAGCAGCACCCCACCCCCACCAAAAAAAAAGCTAAATTAATCACTTTCCCTGTTCACTTTGAAAGTAATATTTAAGAAAATACAGAGCAGAAAGAAGGCAAAAGATATGTAACCTGCACATGAACTATGGGGAACTTCTGTACACAACTTTTCCTGTGTTCTTTCCTTGGCCTGTTGGATGCAGCAGCACTTTTGCAATTACAGCATCCTGCTAATGCTTGTGTGAAAGCGAGAGCAAAACTCTATTATTTTCTGTTATTTACAGACCTGTACATGTACAGGTAAATAACCACAAAGAACCAGAAGATCAGTCCTGTGTTAATCCTGGATCTGGGTGCTTTCACTCCTAAATCCACTCAGCTCCAGCCCTGAGTCACAGCTGTTGAAGTCACTGTGGTCCTCTGAAGCTTGCCAGCCTTTTTTCACTTTTCTGCAACGTCAGATCCCAGCAGCGCAGCCCCACAGAGCCCAGGCAGTGCAGGTTTGGGGGGCATTCACGTGTCAGAACAGGAAATCATTCACTCTTCCTAAGCCCAGAGTAAAATGAGTTTCTCCACCTCTGACATGGTGGTATTATCTCACATAATTCTTTGAAAGGCCTTGTTATAAAATAAGCTTTAGAGTGTACTGGGGCTGATTCCCATTTAAAAGACAGCCCCTTTAAACATCCCTCCAGAATCAGAGTCACTTCAAAGCCTTTTTTTGTGTAGAAAAATTATGTAAATCACTGAGCAAATAAAGAATGAAACCCTTGTCTTTCCCCTCCATAATCATATGGTGCAAAGCCTTGCCTGCTACCACCAGGATGCTTCCCACCCGAAGGGAAGCATTTTATGGCCAAAAAAGGACTTTAGACACCTCTCAGCAGACTCACCAGGATATCCCTGGTAATTCAATTCAAGCAGGGCTGGAGAGATTAACAGCTAAACCCAAGAGCTCCAAAGATGCCTTCAGTGATCCCCACACACTTCCTGTGATGCCTTCCCAGGCACTGTGGCTCCCTGAGTCACCATCTGGCATCTCTTCATTATTCTTGTTTTTCTCACCTTTTTTTCATTGCCATTTTTAGCGATGTGTAGAAAAGAGAAACAGTTTTCCTTTTACACCTGTCAAGTTGATTTAGCACTGCCTGGTGAGTGCATGAGGAATAAAACGCCTTGCTCCTCTCTGACAGTGCTCCATCCCTTCCAGCACACAGCAGACAGGCAGAATATCCTGTTCTTGCCCACACTGGGATGTGAAAACCGCAGGGGAATGGAATTGTAAGTGTTCCTTTTGCTGTGCCACAAGGAAGTTATAAATGTGTTTGCATCAGAAGGAATGAATTTACATTGCAGTGTCTTTTACTAATGGTTTAATGTAGGTGTTTTTCATTGCTTGATTAGATACGCAAAAACCTCTCCAAACACCTTTGAAGCTGACATAGCCAGACAAAGGCTTCCAGAGGAGCAAGGCTTGTCCCTAAAAGAGACAGATGTGCTCAGTGGGCTCGGGAATCCTCACCAGGAAAACAATCAGACAGCAGCAGTGCTAGAGACCCATTTTTGGGCTGTTTCCTCTGAACATCCTCATTCCATTGTCCAGGCACTGAATTTAAAAGTGCATTTTAAAAGGCAAGTAGTTTTGACTACATCAGAGCTTTGCTTGTTCCCACTTTCCTTGAGTACCCAGTGTTAAAGGCACTTCTTTACATTCCCATAAACCAAACTGTCCCACGAGACATCACCTCACCTGACAAGAAGACCAAATCCAGAGCATCTCTGCATAATAACAATGCAATCACAAGCAAACACTGTGTGAACATGACACTTAAATCCCAGCTCTGTACTCTGACCACCAATCTTTTGCTTTTTACACAGACAGCGAATTGGGCAAGACTTAAAAATCCCAGCTCAGATAGTGAAAATTCAGGAAATTGCTTCTTCTGCACCACAGCTTCTACTTCCACTACTTCATCTTTCTGACAGATTCAAAGCTCATGTAGCTGACAAAAGTCTTCATTCCAAACCCAAAATAAATAAGTGAAATTTGGTTGTGAACCATGGGATTGACCTGTCTAGCCAGCTCACTGAATGGATAATAACATTAAACCCTAAGACTGAATTCAACTAATGAGTGTCTTGTAATATGCTGGCATTTCAGGAACAAGTCTAGTCTATTAAAATCTATTCAGTGAAATCATCCCTTTTTTAAAGAGGTGTTTTTAAAGAGACATTTTTCTCACCTTAAACATTAGGTTGAATTCAAAGAAGGCTGCTGGAAGAATTATCTTTGAAAGTGGTTTTCTCTGGCATAATCAAATCTGTTTATTCCCATTTTTTTCTTTCTCGAATTACATTATTCATTGCAGCCACGGGTAAGGAAAGATGCTAATCAAAAAGGTTTGGCCAATTTTGAGGGCATTGCTTATTATTCATTCTTAGTCATCCCTTGTCCTCTTTTGTTGTGACATTCTTTAAAGGATGGGCTCTTAAATGGAATAGTGAACATTTCTTTATTCCACATATTTTAGAAGTGCTGAGGAGAAAATAGAAGCTGGTAGATGAAAGAAAGCTCATTAAAAGCCACATGTTTTCATCTTTGCTTGTCACATATGGCAATTAGGATGTCACAGGTCATATTGAAATTCATGGGATATGCACCTAGGGCCAGCAAGTTCATTCTTAAAAGTCCCTATTATGAGAAGTTTAAGGAAAAGCTTTACAATTAAAATCTATGTTCTAGGTCAGAGGAGTGCTCCACTTCGGGCTGCTCAGAGAAGGAAGGTTGAAGAGAGAGGATCCCAAAGGACCAGAAATGAGCAGCACTTGTGGTTACCCAGCTCAGGAGAAATTCTGTGCTGGTGGATCTTGGTGCCCACTTCTCAAGTGCTTTCAGCTGTCAGTTCAATGCTTTACATGTCACTCTCTCATTTCTTCTTCCTAGTGAACAAAATCACCACTCAAATGCCAGTAACACCACAAACTTGTCATGTTTTAACTTCACACACTCTTCAGATTTCGCCCCCATTTTGCACCAAAATATCTCCAGTTTTTCCTGAATAACATCCCTGTGATTCAGCTCTCTGTCCTCATTCACTCATTGATCTCTTTCCAAAGTTTCATTATCTTTATAAACACCTCCATTAAAATACTATCAGTCTATTTTTAGAATTTTAATGGACAATTTTGATGGTTGTTTTCACTGTCCATTTTATTCTCTGCCGTCCCTTACTGATTCCTCCTCGCACACGTCCCAGAGAGATCCTGATGCATCAAAAGAGTCCTATGCACTACATAAATTAAAAAAAAAAAAAAAAAAATTAAACTAAACCCCTTAAGAATTATATTATTGAACAGGTGGCAACATTGCCCAAAAATAAACAAATATGGGGCAAGTAAATAGTGATGCATCTGAGGAGTTTCATCAAGCCTGGGGAAAGCACCAAATAAGATGAGACAAAGGAAATCATGATTTCAGCTGAACACAGACAAATGTTGGGTTGTGCAGAGATCAAACATTGGGAGATCTGTGAAATACAGAACAAATGTGAGCTAAGCCCCACTGTGAGCACTGCCATATGAATAAACATTGCTCCTTTATTTTCTAAGTGCATTCGGAATTGAGGTATGGCCAGAACAAAAACTACAAGTTTAAGTTTTGTAAATCAAATCAAAATAATTACAGACTTAATTGTGGCAGACTTGGGCCACACTGGGGAGTGTTATTGGGCACCTCAGCCCCATAAATCTCTTGATGGTGAATTTCTGCCTCTGGTCAGACCCCCAGACTCTGGAGGGATCTGCCCCACAGATGGGAGCTGAGGCACCACGTATCAAACTCTATTAAAAGCTTCATAAAAGAAAAACATTGATGTTAGCAAGACTCTTTCCACTGATTTGAATGGGCTTTGGATAGAGGCCTACACAAACAGGGATGGGATTAGAAAATGGAAATCTGTATATATACACACAAAACCTGTCAATCCAACTGTTTACCTTCCAAGGATGACCTAGTACTACTTAATTTATGAGGAATTTAAAGGGCAAAGAGGCACATTGATATTTTTAACTGTTACCTGAATCAAGTATTTGCAAGTATTGACTCTAATACTTTCAGCAAAAAATTGCAAACCCACTGGCATCAATTGGATTTTTTTCTACATTAATACTTCACAGATTGCAAACATCTATATTCTGGCCACCTTCAGTAATTAGCTGCAATAAATTAAGTGTGTGTCATCTGTTTTGTGCCATGTCCTTGAGATTGCCCCGTTTGATTTGCACTTTGATTCAAAGCTGGGGCTGATCAGCACCAGCTGCTCAGCCAAAGGGCACATCACACATTCCCATTGCTCCTCCTTCTCCATCCCAGCTCCCAGCCAGGCTATTGTTTGTTACAACTAATTAATCCCACATGTCCTGGCTGCCAGCGAGCCTCACAACCCCCAAATTTTGGTATTTACTACATGTCCAATAAAGTAATTCCACTTCTGGAGAGATGCATAAACACACAGTTGTGTACATATAAGCACAACACACATCCTTACCCAGCCAGATTTACAGTTATTATCATGATGGTTATATGTTTGACAACTGTTATTATTATTTCTAATAGTAATAATATTTTCTAGCCACTTAACATCCAAAAGTGAGTAAATATAGGTATGTGCTGGTATTTAAACATCTCTGTGAGGGCCAGATTTTCAGATCTTCATTCCAAACTGCACCCTGGTGACATGGCACTAAGCATCAGAGTTACAGCCCTGGCAGGACCTGCCCCTTGCCTGCCCCTTGGTGAGGAGAAAGGAGAAATTTTAAATATTATAGCCAGAACTTTAAACACTGCAGCTCAAATTGCCTGACGCTTCCTGCTAAAACCCTCCTGTTTTCACTCACGTCTTTAACAAATGATGACCTCACTGGGTGTTCACCTCAGGGCTTACGACGCCTCTTGCAGTTTAAATAGTTCAGCTGCTCCCAGGGCAATCCACTGCATTTCCCCATATTAAATAAGTCCAGCAGCCAGTTTGTTGAGTGGATGTCAATCACCCATACCCTGGATCATGGAGAAGGAGTTCGGTGGAGATCAGTTGCTTGTTGTACCTCTGGCTAATTTTTTAAAAGCTCAGGGGCTTTGAAACTTCTTATTGCACATGGCTGGTGAAAGCTTGGAAGCTCAGCTGTGCCCAAAGAGCCCAGACTTGCTGTGGAAGGAGGGACTGAGCCATTTCCAGCTGTTTTTGGTGGTGCATCATGAGCCTCTGCCCTTCTCCCCTTGGCTTTGTGCTTGGCCACGCACAGGAAGAGAAGGAGGCTGAGGAAGAACCTCACCTGACTGAATGCAGAAACAAAATCACTCCCTCGAGTTGGGGAATCAGGTAGGGTGGGAAGTGAAAACCAGCAAATTAGAAAATGAATCATACATGTATCAATTGGTTGGTCCACAATAAAGAGGTTTTTTGGAGATGGAGGAAATATTTTTTTTTTTTTTTAATTTTCTAATTCCATAATTTCCTATATAGAAAAATAATTATGGTTCCATTTGCAAAATCTAACATTTGTAGAAAATGACTAAATTCAAACTACCTCTCAGAGCTCAATATGCCACCCTAGGAGCTCAGCAGTGTTTTTAATTTAGTTTTTAATTTTGTAGTGCTGTGTCTGCAGTGCATAAAGCAAACCAGGCTAGGGAGGGATGAGTGCTCTATAGGGATGGAGGCAGTTTTTGGGATTTCTGCTGCCTTTTCTGCACCTGTGAGGTGCTCGTTGCAGCAGGTGGGGAATGAGGAATATGGAAGAGTATGAAGATAAATGAACTTTGCCCTCACGGATTGTATTCTATTCTCATCACTGTCACATTTGGTAAAGTAAGTGCGAATCCATGGTGCTGGGGAAATTGGGAAAAAGCCAACAGGGAAGGTGAAAGCAGAGCTGAACTGCAGAACATGCCACCATGGGATGGAACTCTCTATTGTCTCCAGCAGACTGAGGAAGAAAAAACCTGCTGCTTAAGTAGGTAACTTAAAATCCAAGTGTTTCGCATGGTCATAAAATTATGGAATGGTTTGGGTTGGAAAGGATCTCAAAGAGCATTTAGTTCCACACCCCCTGCCATGGCAGGGACACCTCCCACCGTCCCAGGCTGCTCCAAGCCCTGTCCAGCCTGGCCTTGGACACTGCCAGGGATCCAGGGGCAGCCACAGCTGCTCTGGGCACCTGTGCCAGGGCCTGCCCACCCTCCCAGGGAACAATTCCTTCCCAGTATGTCATCTAACTCTACTCTCTGGCAGTGGGAAGCCATTCCCTGTGTCCTGTCACACTCTGCCTGGTTCAGTCTGCGGAGGTGGAAAGCAGAGCCGTTTTCTCCCTAATTTATAAAAACAAACAAATGACACATTAAACAAGAACATCCCCGGATGATCTCATGTAGACTGCAATGACCATGCTGAGATAACAAACCCAACAAGCACTCCTTGAGATGGTCCAGGCATTTCCATCCCCTCGGGATGGTGCTGCACCTGAGGGGACAGGGACACGGATGTTTCATGTCTTTGCTCCAGACAAGGTGCATTTGCCATCACCCTTGGCTTCTGCCTTGACTTACCCTGACAAGCCACGCTGCCTGCCCTACAAATGGTTTTCCAGATGTTAGAAATTACATTTTCTTATCACTATTTATCAATATAAAAGATCTTTGCTGTTTGTACACTAATTAATTGTGTTAGTGCTAACATTAGATTTAAAATATTTTGTTTGCTATCTGCTGGATGTAACTGGGCAAAGTTGAAGCCACTCTTCAACCCCTGATCCTCTGTTTTGCTGTGCTGATGGCTGTAAATCACAAATTTAGTGCCATACGCCCCAGCCATTAACATGAAGTTTCCTTCTGAAGTAAAGGGGAGTTCAGCTGTAGGGGAGTGAGATTTGGCCCCAAATTTTACAATTCTAAACTTCATGGACCAAACTCACTCCTAAGTATCCCAAACCAGTAAAGTACCTACCAGACAGTCAGGGAACACAAAAAGGAATTATTCTTTTGGGGTGGTGCAATTAGGTGCTAATGGGAACAAGTGGGTGGTAAAAGCTGATCAAGTTTCTGCAAACTTTAGAAAATAGAATTAAGGGTGGCCGTTTTATTATAAGGCATTTTTGTTGCTGTTTATTTTCTTTATTTTACGGGTCAGTAATTAAATTGAGCTTGTTAGGGCTTAGTCTTTTTCAGGAAGATCTCTGTTTACATATCTTCCTCTGGAGGTCTTCAAAGTGAAATCTCAAATAAATTCACTGATTTAGAAGTGAAATTAATTTAGAAATGCCTCTTAGATTAAAGTGACAAGGGATAAGGTGAGATGTCACTATCTATAATCACCTTTTACTATGAAATCTGTCTCTGTTCTTTTGCTTATAGAACAGCAGCTTTCACAGCAAGCCAGTTGCCAAGTGTAATTAAGAATAATTAAGAAGGAAAAATCCAAAGACTAGCCAGAGCACAGCAGAATTAACACATTCTGACTCTGAAATAATCTCTTTACTTGAAAGGGAAAGAGTTTAAAAGTCTGTAAAAGTTCTGCAGGTCTGTTCTGTGGGATATTAAAATTTAATGTGTTGTCATCATCATCACCACAACCACATTTATTGTTAATATTACCAAGGCTGCCATTAACTGGATATTCATTAATGCTAAAAGTCACAGCGTGAGATTCAGCAGGCTCCAAACTCTGGAGGAGGAGGTGGAAAGTTACCTGGTGGCGTTTCAAGAATGGATTTTCCCTTTTTGTTGTTTTTCTTCGGTTTTAACTCCTTCCTGCTCGGTTTGAACCCTGGGCGCTCCTCAGTCTCTGCAGCACGGATAGGTCCTTCCTCTCCGGGCTGCTCCGTGAAAGGAAAGAACTCTTCCCCGGGGTATGGAAAGGAGTAATAATGATCCCTGTTGGTAATTTCCTGCAGGTAATAATCCTGATCTTCCATGGGGACAGCCCGGGACACATCCCCCAGCAGCGCCAGCCCAAAGGCACAGAGAGCGAGGCAGAGCCGAGAATTGCCACGGGCGATCATCGCTTCTTTCGCAGGAGACTTTTCTGCGAGTGCGGAACTTTATCCGGAGAGAGGCGAGAAGCAGAGCTTGGGAAGAGCCCTCGGGAGCGGCAGGGGAAGAGCGGTGCGGGACGGGGCTGCGGGAGGGGCGGAGGGACGCGAGTGGCACAGCCGGACACACGCTCGGACACTCGGGCACTCGGACAGTCGGACACTCGGACAGTCGGACACTCGGACAGTCGGACACTCGGACACTCGGACAGTCGGGCGCTCGGACAGTCGGGCACTCGGACAGTCGGACACTCGGACAGTCGGACAGTCGGGCACTCGGACACTCGGACAGTCGGACAGTCGGGCACTCGGACACTCGGACACTCGGACAGTCGGGCACTCGGGCACTCGGACAGTCGGACAGTCGGACACTCGGGCACTCGGACAGTCGGACACTCGGGCACTCGGACACTCGGACACTCGGACAGTCGGGCACTCGGACACTCGGACAGTCGGGCACTCGGACAGTCGGGCACTCGGACAGTCGGGCGCTCGGACAGTCGGACACTCGGCCCCCGGCAGGTGGGATCCCGGCTGGCTGCTCCCGGGGCCGCTCTCCCCGAGCTGCAGTCCCGCGACACTTTCCGCTCGGTCCCCGAGCTCCTCGCTCCTCCTGCGCGCAGCTCATCCAAGAGAGCGCTTATTGCAAGGAAAGTAAACTTGGCAGGAAGCCTTCTCCTCCCAGCCCGTGGCCCGAGTGTTTCCCTCCCCTGGGAGATGGGGGTGGGCACGCAGAGCCCGCGGCTGCCAGGGGGCATCGGCTGGCACTGCCACCCTGGGCACGCAGGAGGAGATGCGGGATGATCGAATAATCCTCATTCCATAGATGTTGTTCCGTTTCGTGGTGCTTTTTTTGCCCCTTTTAACTTTTACACAGTGGGATCCGTCTCCAGCGCCAATCTCAGCCTTCCTCTTTTATTTTGGTTTGCATATAGATGACGTTTTAAAGGTATATATAACTTAATTTATAGATATAAAACTATATTTTACTGATTATCTTAGTTTATATATAGTTTTATTACTTTATAGTAACTTACAGATTATTTTTTAAATAATATAGTTTTAGATAAACTTGCAGGTTGGAGTGGCTTATTATGTTATAGTATCTTATACTAAATTATCTGTAACTAATCCAAATCAACTCATATCATGTGCCAAGTTATAAGAGGCTTCTCCTGGAGTATGTGGCAGCTCCCTGGATTCAACCCAGCTGAAAACCAGGAAGAGCGTGGTTCATCTGTGGCCCTTTTTCTCACTCTTTTTGGGATAATCCTGATATTTGTTCGCTCTGAAACATCTTCCCAGCAGACCAGGATGTGTTGTGCTACACACACGCACCCGGGTGTCATTAATGAAATCAATTTGTCTGAGACTAAAGTCTTATCTTTTATCTTTTTCATACTTCTAAAATAACCTTCAGTGCTGAAGGAAATGTGCAACAGTTGGCTCCCATGAAATATGAATTCTTACTCCTGTGTTGAAAATACCAGCTTATATTTTCATCATGTATATTGTATTTCTTGGTCTAGTCAGCTGGGAGAAAGTATTACATCTGTTACCCCAGTCTTTATTCTGGCTTTGTGCTTGCATTTTTTGTGTGTTTCTCATAACTTTAACACCATAAAAAGCATCATTTCATGTCTTGGTACCTGTATCTTTTGATATATTTGGTTTCCAGACTGTGGGTGATCCTGTCCCATATATGCAATGATCATCCTAGCTTTCTTAGTTGTTATTCCAAAAGGAATTTAGTGATTATATTGCGTCTGATGTCTTTCCTTCTATAAAAATGCAGCTGTTTTCTATCCTGAAGTTTTACTTTTTTTTCCCCTTTAAATCTGAAAACTATGCATCTTTCTATTTTAAATGTAGGAATCTTCATTTTCTAAAACTAGAATAAAATATACTTAGCTTTTTCAGTGCTTTGCTAAATTTTATACACATATATATAAATATAAATATATATAAATATATATATATATATATATACACAATTTATTTGATGAAAAGCTGCTTCCCTTCAAACTTTTCAGACCCTTTTATCAGTAATAGATGGCTTTGTCACCTTTGCCTCTGGGTGCAGTGCGGGAGCTGAGTCCCACTGGGTATGGTCTGTGGAGCAGGCTGAATATCCTGGAAATCCCCTCTTAGTGCATCCAGATGTTCTTACTTTGTTTTCCCTTTCCAGGGTACCCAGTCCTCTCCCCCCTTGGTCCTCATTTCTGAGGGCAGAGCACAAGCTACAGAAAATGTGTTTAATTTTGCTGCCACTTACAGCTCAGTAAGTCTTCTGAAAATATTATGAATGCTCTCATACCTAGAGAAGTAGTAGAAAAATAAACTTTTCCATGATGTCATTAAGGACTTGGCTTTTTGGTAACTAAAGGAGCTTTAGCAGCAAATCATTATTTAACTTGCTGCAATGTTTAAAGGACACATAGACAGATATTTACATTTTCAAGCATAACAAGAAGCATTTTCACAGAACATAAAGTCAAGTGCACTTTAATTAAAGACCTGAGGAATGTGATTTGGGGAAATTTTCCATTCCACTGGGAAGAACTTTCAGGACATCAGACAGTACCAACTCCACTGCTCCACCTCCTGCCATCACCACAAATAACTCCCTCTTTTCTCTCTTTCTCTACTTAATTTAAGATTAATTCATCCAAACACACCTATCAATTACTATTCCTGGCTATCAACCTGAGTAAATAACCAGCTCCCCTGTATTTTTGTCTCTAGGTTTTTAATGCTTTCTGGGGGTATGGGTATGGACTCCCTGCTGCCCCTTGCAGACCCACCTCTCTTTTTGGGATGTGCATGAATTCAGCCAGCTGGGACCACACAAAAGTCTGCCTCTAGGCACAGTTTTGGTCTACTTCACCATAAAATGTTTTTACTCCTTTTTTACAAGTCAGCATCCTAGAAACAACTTACAGGAAAGGAGCCTTTTCTTCTAAGAGTGGCCCAGAAGTATTAAGATCACTGAGGGCTCAGATGTGTTGGGCCTAAGGGCTGTTTCTTTTCTTTTGCCTGGGAAGTATCACAATAGCTTATAAAAACCTGCAGTTGATGTGGAAGGAGATAAAGCAAGCTCAGATTTTTGTAGAAAACAACTGTAACTAGCATCATCCTCCCTCCTGAAATGATGCCAGTGAGAGTGTATAAGTCATTCTACACTTTGCTTTAAACGTTTCTCCTGCTGAAGTGAAACACAAAATGCTGTGGTCTGTAAACGAGCAGGGGTTTCCCACTCTGTTCCTAAAAAAAGATTTATTTTGAGGATGATGGTTTGCTCTCTAAGCTGGGTTAACACTTCTCAAGCCACGTATTTTAAACCAATTTCAGCAACACCTCTGGAAAAAGAGGCACTCCCAGCTCTTCCTCAGCCCTAGCAACATCCTCCCTCCTAGGGGAGGTTTAGAGTGGATATTAGGGGAAGTTTCATCATGGAAAAGGTGATCAAGCATTGGAACAGGCTGGCCAGAGCAGCGGTGGATTCACCATCCCTGCAGGGATGTAAAAGCTGTGTGGATGTGGCACTTGGGGACAAGGGCTAGTGATGGGATTGGCAGTGCTGGGTTAATGGATGGACTCAATGATCTCAGAGATCTCTTCCAACCTAAACAGCTCTGGGAAGTGCAGATTCAGGACAGCATTTCACTGAGGAGAGGTAAAATTGTACCTGTAAGGACAGTCCTTGCTCAGGATCTTAAATTGTATTTACACTGCACAAAAAGTGACCACACATTTCGGTTTAATTCACCTTCAAACAGCTTAGTCCTGCAACTTCTCATTTGGAACATGCATCATTTTTTTCAGTTGGAGCAAATCCTCGTGGTTGGAAAGAAAAGACAAAAAACAGGCATCTCTGTTTTCCTTGCCATTCCAGGGTAACTTTCTGAGGTAGCACATAAGGTTTCTATATGCTTTGGCAACAAAATGACTCTAAAAATAACTTTCCTCCTGAACACCAGTGAAGTTTCTGTTCCTTTGTACTTCAGATCCATAGCAAATCATGAAGCACAGAATGGAGCAAGAAAAGAGAATTACACTTTTTAAAGTCATTTTCTTTGCCACATAAAGCATTTACCCCTGCTGTCAACAAGGTCAAACCATCTCAGAGGAAATGGAAACCTAAAACTGACGCTGGGAAATACAAAGTAAACTACACTGAACATTTATGTGGCTCTCTGATGCCTGTTTCTTACACGTGTGACAGAGACAGGTACCCTGGCTCTGCTCACCTGCATACCCTGGGGTATCCTGGCATTTCAAACCCTGTTTGCACTTGTTGATAAGGCAGATCCTTCAAAGAATGGTTCTTACCCCCCAAAAAAAATACTGGAAACGTAAACAAGCTCTTTACATGGATACATTTTACTCAGGTTTAAGATCTATATAACTTTAAAGGGAATATAATTATTTTACCAGGTGAGGGATGCCAAGTACACACAGAACCTCAACATTTTTCTCTTTCTCATGTCAAATAATGGTACAAAATATCCTCCTGAGCACGCTGCTCCTTCCTTTGGGCAAACAGATTTTAAAATAAACGGATACCATTAATGAAGGCAATTATTTCCTTCAGCAGTTGTTTATTTTAACTGCTTGGAAATGCAGTGTGCATCCTGGCTGGGGAATTTATCCCAGTGCATTCTCCCTAACTTTTTCTCCTAAGAACAACATGACCTTCAGATAATCATTGAGCATATTGCCTTTGTGCTTGTGTCTGGAGAAGGAGCTCGGATTGCCATGGAAACAAAAGTTCCTTGTTCTCTTATACTTCCCCATGCTGTGATACCATTTTCACTATATGAGCTCTTTTCACAGCCAGAAATGGAATTGTGGGATTTTCTTGTTTCGAGCATCTCAAAGTGATGGATCTGTTCATGGCACAAATGCTTTGAATCCTGAGCAGAGACTGCACCCACCATCATTATTATTTGGGGATATTTAGATCAGATCCATCTGCATCAGTCCATTTCTGCTGGAGAAGTGAAAATTCTCTATTTACACTTTCCCAGAGTTTTCTTTACTTTTTCCTTCTGTGCTGAACACATGAGAAAAACCAGAATTTTAAGAAAGGCAAAATTACAGGGACATAAACAGGGACATAAACAGAGCCAAAAAGGAATTTCTGGCATTTTTGCAAAGAACGTAATAGTTTTTTTTGATTGTTTTTTTTATGATGGGAACTACATTTCTTCGTGCCCCAGAATGCCTGTAGATTTTGTGTTGACAACACATTGCCCTGGCATTTGGCAGCCACTGCTGGAGCAGAGCCAGCAGGATTATCACTAGGAAAGGGGCTGGAGAGGCTGCTTTGGGATTAAAAATTCTGTAATGCTGGCACTACAGAAAGAGAACTAATATATTTTTTGTCCTATTTGTCTTTCGCTGATTCATCAGCATTGGAAAGAGTGTAGTTCTGCCCTAGTCAATGGTTTAGAGTTGTTTGCGTTGTCCAAAAATGGGCAAGTTTAATGTGTAAATTTTATTTTAACTGTAAAACCGAGACAGCATTGAGACAGCAGACATGAGTGGATGACAGTGGTTATATGGAACAGTTGGAGAAAATGGGATGAAATTCCCCCGCTGTGCTCACAGCCCGTCTGGAACGTCCCTTTTTGGTTCACTTGGATGAAAACAGCCACTTCCAGCAAGTCCCCGTGGACATCATCTACCTGCCAACATTTGAATCCCAAAAAGTAACGACTCTCACATTTCAGTCTGGTATTTCCTGGACTGAAATTGCTGCACATGTGCCATGTGGAGTGTGAGCAGCATGTTTAACACATCCCAGGCAGCAGCAGGGAAATGCAGTGTGGAGTTTGTCTGAGACCAACTGAAAGGTCGTTTTTTTCCTGGGATTTCTTCAATATCTGCAGCCTCGGTGTAGCCTGAGAAGTCATGGATGAAAGTGCAGTGGGAACTGAAGATGGCACAGAAATGTAGTAATATTTGTTATGCTAAATGTGATATAGCTGGCAAATATATCATTGGAGAGTAGTCCTTAAAATTCTATATTTAAGAATGATATTTTAAAGACAGAAGAACAAGGAATTATTCCTTTCAGATACAAGCAGTGTTCATGGCTAGGATTACTTTGGGTGAAGAAATGCTTAATGTAATGCAATATTTTCATATGGCAACAATGTCTCTGCATAGCTTAAGTCCAAACCCAAACTGATTCAATTTAATTTAGTGAAGTTTATAGCCAGTGTTTGAAGACCTGATTTTATCTTCATAATCACATATTTTTGACAATATACTGAAGGTGCCTTCCACAGTGCATTCACTTATGAAAACAGTGAAAATGCAAGAATTAATGGGAAAAGAAAGCAATTAAATGAGTTTTCACTTGTCACACAGAAAGCACCAAATATTCCTGTCAGGCTTACATTACCGGATATGCCAATATCATTTCACAGCTGTGTAATAAACTTGTTTGAACTTAACTTATAGCCATTAAAAAAGGGCTTGTGCCAGCATGCTGAAGAAGACTATTTGAGAGGTGAAATGATAGGATTTAGAGGCACAGAGTAGATTTAATGCCATGCAGATTGTTACTAATAGGTGGCACAACATAAATTTTAAACTTTCTCTGTGTGAAAGGCACTAATATATTCTTCCACATAGGACTTGGCACTAATTCTGCCCAAAAAAAGCAGTTTCCAAAACTCGTAGAATAGCTTAGGTTGAAAGGCATCTTTGAGACATCAGCATCTCCCTTTTTAAACTTTCTTTGTATGTTTAAACTCTAAAATCTCCAAGACAAGTATTTTTCTCACAGTGTGCTTGTATGTCCCACTCATTAATAGGATCAACACTGTTAGAGATATCATTGACTCCAACAGAGTTTTACCCTAAAGGGTGTCATTATCATTTAGGTTACTGAATTTGGGTTTGGAAATGCTGAGATTTAGCCAAAGGCACCCCACAGTGCAGGTCAGATATGGTTTTGTTTGCTTCCTAGTGGTTATGGCAAACACGGTCCAAGTAAAATACCTCAGCCTCACTTGAGGCCAGATAAGCTTGTCAGCAGAGTAGGGAATAATTTCCAGAAGCATCCATCAGGACTAAAATGGCTTATCGCAGGAATAATGATAATATTTTTGAAAGGAAACCGTTTGGGACTAATAGGAAGAGGAGCTACTGACTCCTTTGACCAGCACCTAGACAAGGGAGTTTCTTATTTCTATTTTATTTCTATAGCTGGATTGATAACAGAACTGGTATGAAGCAGCCTCAATGTTTTCCTGGCATTTTAAGGATGCTGCTATGTTATTATCATATTGCTTATTATCTTCTCTTTCTCTCCATCCCGTGATCCCTACACATTTCCTTTGGATAGGGCCTCCTTTTCTTGATATTTTATGATATTTAGCACGGAGTGTCAGGAGAGGGGCTGAGCCCAGAGGCTGAGCAAAGATCAAGGTGCCTCTCCACATGGTGAGGTATTAGATAGTCGAGGCTCCCGGTGCCACTTTCCCAGATTTCCATACAAATATTACTACGGAGACCTCCCCCACACATGTGATTGTGTCCTGCATTATCCCTCCTCTCTGCTTCTCAGTGATCACAGGCTCAGGGCTCCACTTCATGGGAGAGTTCAGATTTGCAGTGGTTCGGGAATGACATCAGCAGAACTCCTGCAAGGCTGGCAGCCTGGGGAATGGGACATCTGCAGAGCTGAGCCCGAGCTTGGCCTGCTGTTTGTGTAGGTTTGTGTACCATTATTATCTTCCCCATCTCATTTCACAGGTGGTTTGGAGCTCTATTCAATGGGATGTGTTTTCTAAATATAAACAAGCATTTTCAAATGCATTCATCATCTGTATTTTATTCACTTCAGACAAAATCCCGGCAGAAACTCACAAGAGGCTCCAGATCATTTGCAGGGAATGTTACCAAAGGCCTCTTTGCTGGCAAATGAGGAAAAATGAAAACGTGGCTCCTCTTTCTCCTGAGAACTCCATCACAGACTCACATATTTTGGTTATTTAATGCTCAGTGACAGCTTTAGGTTTTAAGGGTACTTTACATGTATTTTAGATGAGTTTACAGTCATATGAGGTCAAAATGTTTTATAAATTTTAGAAGTCACTTGCGAGCAGTCCTTTGAAAACTGGTCTCAACAGAAATGCCACACCCTTCCTATACATCTGTATCATCTCCAACAGATTCAATCTGTTACAGAAACATCATTTCTTTCATTTTTACTCCCTCAAGACCCATGGAAGATAATTCATTTAGTAATTTCTTTGGAAATGCCTGTCCCATTGTGTTGCCCTGTCAGCAAGCTGTCTGTCTGCTCATTTTCCCAGAAGTCTGTCCATCTGCAGTGCCCTCATGTCTAGTGATGCTGGAATTCCTGATGGGTTTCATTTGAACTGAACGGAAAAATCAAGATGGCAAATAAATTCCCTTCACATGGTATGAAAATCGGCTGAATGGTAAAAACAGAGCCAAGTTAATAACCTCGGGGATGGAAAACTGTGCTGGTGAATTGAAGGATTTTCTGTTTTCTTTAGCTAGCTGATTTCTCAGCATACAGATAGTTGCAGACCAACCTAAGGACAAGGATTCTCCTGCAAAAATGGCAATTTCAGGGTGTGAAAGGGAGCCAAAGGGACTCAATTAGGACAGGGGAATTGGAGATGGGAAAAAAACCTGAACTCAGTGTGATGAGCAGCCCTAGGCATGGAGTCCCTAGAGGAGCATCATAGAATCCTAGAATGGCTTGGGTTGGAAGGGACATTAAAGATCATCTCATTCCAACCCCTGCCATGGGCAGGGACACCTCCCACTGTCCCAGGCTGCTCCAAGCCCTGTCCAGCCTGGCCTTGGACACTGCCAGGGATCCAGGGGCAGCCACAGCTGCTCTGGGCACCTGTGCCAGGGCCTGCCCACCCTCCCAGGGAACAATTTCTTCATAACATCCCATCTAAATCTTTCCTCTGTCAGTTTAAAACTGTTCCCCTTTGTCCTATCTTTAGCTTTCCTTGTAAAACATCACTTTTTGTCTTTTTTACAAGCCTCCTTTAAGTACTGCAGCAACATCTGTGGCGTGTGGTTTGCACAGCCATCCCAAGGCTGACAGGCAGGGCAGGAGGGCAGAGTGCCAAAATCTCTTCCTGAGGAGCTTCCAGACATGTAGGCAGCACATCCCCACTTGGAATGGAGCTCTGTAGGCACATTGGATTTAAATCACGTATATTCACCTGAAGGAAAAAGGGAGAAGGAAGCTTCCCTCCCAAAAACACAGCAGGGAAGAAGGGTGTGATGGGCCTAGAAAGTTTTCTTCTGCTCTGCCAGAAGTATGCACACCTTGGTGGTGGAAAATAAGCTTTGAAAGTTCAGCTGGAGGATCAC
Source organism: Acanthornis magna (assembly GCA_036785705.1). NCBI lineage: Eukaryota > Metazoa > Chordata > Aves > Passeriformes > Acanthizidae > Acanthornis > Acanthornis magna. The sequence goes on from JAWUZG010000013.1 coordinate 19,508,306, forward strand.
TTACAGCTATTTTCTACATGGTTTGCTCCTGACTGTGATCCATCACACATACCAGACTAATGGATTACAGTGCAGCAACTTTAGCTTCATCTTCCTTTATCTTGGAAAATATGGGTAATGGCATTAAGTGTGTTTTTCCATAAATAATTTATGGGAGGAGACCAACCTTGTAATTGCAATGGAAAATACTTATTTCTTGTTATTTCGCCCAATCATGTGCAAATTCCTCCTGCCTACTTGTCTAAGACTGCCTCAAAAGAAAAAAAAATACTTAAAAGGCAATGTTTAAAATACCCTGGAAAACACCAGAAGTTTAAAACAAGCCAGTAGGGTAGCGAAAGGCAAAGCAAGACACAGTAAATTCCAGACAGACAGCCAAATTCCACAGATAAACAACTGGGAAAAAAAAAAAAACTTCACAATTTCTAAGACTATTGGAAGTGGGTGGCTGTTGTCATTGATTTAACCTTCCTGTATTTAAATATTTTCTAGAATTTTTGCATTTCCCGCCACAGGAACATCCCAACCTTCGCTCACCTGCCACAGCCGCAGCAGAGAGGGCTCCAGCGCCAGGCCTCAAACACAGCCCCGAACCTCATCCCTCCCTGACCTGCCGGGAATGTGAAATCTGCTGGCTGCAAACATTGCTCCCAGCTCGAATTCCCGGCGATTTTCCTTTCAGAAGGCTCTAATGAGGTGGTGTTTACAGAGCGCTGCCTGTGCGTGTCAGCAGTGTGAGCGGCCCTGTCCCGCGGCGCCGGGGCCTGCAGCCAGCTCCGGCCCCAGCAGCCCCAAAAAGCTTCCTTCGGGCACCTCAATTAGTGATTCCCTGGATTTCCAGCTCCATTCCCTTCTGGACAAATCAGAAATGTTGTAGCTTGGGCCTTCACGCCTGGGCCGTCGTTTCACGCGGCTCCCGATTCCATTTATTCCGGTGTTGGTGTTCTCGGTGCCAGTTTTTCCAATGGCTGTTTTTCTAAGAAAATGGGATAAACCCAGGAGGTTTTATTATCAGCCCAAGCAGCCACCTATTGAGGCAACACTGCCTTTACAGACAGACATTTCTGCTTGCTCTGTCAGCCTCTTTCAGTTCCTTGTCAGAAAATAAATGTCTGTGCTACAAAAGAAAGGTTTAAAATGGCACTGTTGTGATCATGGTCTCTTCAGAGTGGACCATATTGTGTTTCTATAAACTATCAAAAACTATTAATTCTGGAGAACCAAAAACGCATGTTCTCCTTTTAACAGATAGGCAGCAACACTGAACTCATTAAACAACAGATTTAGGACTCAAGAGAGAGGAAAACTCTTATTTTTCCGTAAGTTTCTCCCTTTCCCCCAGGCGCAGGAGGGCTCCTTGTGTATTTTCGTTTCTTTGCACTACAACAACACATGGTCCAGCCACGAGCAGAGAAACTGAGGAATAGCAGAGCTGAGTGTTGCTCTGAACTCTGGCAGTGAGTTACTCCTTGAACTTGCCCATGTTGCTTAAACTTTCTGTAACTCACTTTCTCAATTTATTCTCCTTGGAAAGTGTGCATTTTTATGCAGCTGATGAGACCTATCAGCCTTATTCGCTTGTTCTTTCATGTGCATTTGTATATTGAACACAGATAATTGTGGGTTTGTTGGTTTTTTTTTCAATTTATATTAAGAATAATAATTAATAAATTGATTGTGAATGGTGTTACACCATCCTAACGAGAAGGCAGGAAAATTCTTGGCATCTGTTTCAATATTGTCACCTGCTTTCGCTTTGTTTTGTAATTTCTTGAAGAATCTACAGCATGTAAACTGTCAACAAGTTTTACAAGCACATTTATGAAAGGGATTATAAGAGCTTTTGAGGTCTCATCTCTGCAAATTTCCTGGCTAAACTGGTGATAAAGTAAAACCGTGGCTTTCCTTTGCCACAAAAGGAGAAAAAAAGAAAGAACAGGTAGGGTGCCAGTTATATTTATAGCTGATTTATATAAAAAGGTATTTTCCAGAGAAAATGAGGCAAAAAAAGAAAGTTTATACTTTTCACTGAAATTGAGACATTTTTTTAAGAAAGGTATAAGATTCGTTACTTTTCCAAAAGCTCCACAGTTCCTGAATTTAGGGCTAGTATCCCAAGAGGATCACTTTTGCGGATTTCTCGTAGCTGGCTCTGTCAGTGCTGGTTTTTCAGTGGTGTTGGCCGTGAATCCCTGTCCTTTGGGATGTCAGAGGGATTGCTCAGCCTTTCCCCAGGAGAACCAGGAAAAGATGCAGTGGGAGTGGAGTAGCCTGACCTCCTCTGCAAATGCTGCTAATGAGGGTTTAAAACTCAGGTCAGGGATTTGGTTTTGCCCAGAAAAACATGCAGCTGGTAATGATGTGTAACTTCTCTTTTCTCCACACTTATCATTAATTCAGGCTAATTCTGAAGAATAGGCTCATGATCTGGATGGTAAAAATTGTTATAATTGGATATTTAACTCCCTTTCCAGAAGCTCGGGGGAGCTGAATGCTCTTGGACAAAAGCAGCAGAAACTCTTTAAAATGTCTGTTGACATTCTCGAAGGTTGATGTCATCATGCAGCTTTTTTTAAATAAAAGGTCGATACGTGTGTGTGCCTACAATTAATTAACTCTTCTTTCTGTGTGGCTCCGGGTAGTTAATGATTAACACTTCTACTTGCATGATAGTGGTCAGAACAGATTAGCTCAAATTGCTCCTGTTTCATCTCTAAATAAATGCAGATCATGATACCAAACAAACAGCAGCAGCAGCCAAGCTGACCTTTAAGGATAACGTGCAAATGAGCTGAGCACAAATAATGACCCTAAATTAGGAGAAGGGTGTGAGTGTCTTTCTCTGTACAGGTAGATGCTGTTTCAGGGAGTTTCTTGCTTCTGGCTCGTATAGATATTAATTCTAAAAGCAATCCTCCCTGCCCAGACCTGTGTGAGTCCCCAGATCCTCCCAGCACATGACCTGTGACAAGCCCAGGGATGAAGGATTCATTTCAGCTGTAAATGGGATTTTTAGATGGTGCCCAGACAAATGTTTCTGAATCCCCCAGCCAGGCAGTGAGTGAGCCCAGGGACCAGCCTGGGAGCATGTCCATGTGAGAGAGGCTGCAGGACTGTGATTCTCTGTCTGCTTTGAGGGCCTCCTTCTTTCCATCATTTCCCCCATGTTGTGATATACTTCTCCCATTTTTCTGCCCTTCTTTCTTCTCTTTCTTCATTATTGTGGGTTCACCACGTGGGCAGGGGTGGTTGGGAGCTCCCCAGGGGTATTTGCCTCACTGATCCTAATTTTCCCTAAAATCCATGGGCATCATTGTGCAAATACCAAGAAGTAGTTGTGTTCAAATATCAGGCCAAACGTCTGTCTCAAAATCAGAACAAAAACTATAATATACACTACGTAACAACTGATTTTCATAAAATGTAATAATGTTTTATAATTAATAATGTTATATTAATGTTAATAATGTTATATGAGCTACTTATGATGTATCTCCCTGCATAAATTCTGTTTTGGCTGTTAACAAATCAGTTCAAGCTATGGACTGTTCCCTCACCCAGAGCATCAATAATCTGTGTTTCATAAAATTAGGAATATGGGAAAGGAAACCAGAGTAGTAATTTTAAATCTCCGCAGCCTCCATATTCTCTGTCAAAATCCAATGAGCCAGGTGAATTGAAACAAAAGTTTATTAGAGAAAACACTCTCACAGTATGGATAGAAAACCCAATTAATTAACAAAACAGGCTAATTAGAGAATCAAACTGGGATTTGGTAACAACATCCAGAGCACTAGTAAAATTAATTACATGTGTACAACTGATGTGCTGTGACCATTGGGGCCAATAGATTATGAGTCTGGAATCTCCTCTGAACATCAGGAAAAGGTGAGAGAGGTCTGGTGACCAGGTTCAGATCACCTGAGGGTGATCAATTAGTGCAGGAGTTCCTCTGAAGTGGAGTCCACAGAGATTCCTGCAGTGCCACTGGTGACAACAGCAGAGCCAAGGTCAGTAAATTGGGGAAGACAATTTACTTTCAGCATCTTGCATATGTCTTTGAAATTATCTCCATTTCCATGGATCCATTTCCATGAGGTTGCACATAAATGTTCATTATAATTAATAACGAAAGCAGCTGCCAGGCCCAGCCCTGGTCGTGTATCCAGCCCCCAACGTGGCTCATGCTGAGCCCCATCACTGCTGCCACACTGAGTGCTCTGGGCATGCTGGTTTGAGCTGATCCTGCCAGGCTGGAGCACGTGCAGCTAGAAATTGCTGCAAATCTGGTGCGGACAAAACGAGCATTTCATTCTGGCTGGAATAGATGACCCTTCAACCAAGGGAATTTACTCTCCAAGAAGGACTGTCCTTAACTGTGTGTCTGCAGGCAGTTTGCCCTGTCCACTCCTCCTTTCTCTTCCTTGAGGTGCCCCTAAATGCCTGTGGTGGTCAGAGGGATGCTCCCTGTGCCTGCCAGGAAAGATCCTTGTTTCTCCACCATGGATTTCTCTGCAGGATTCAGCAGCCGTGGGAAAAGCCCATGGGGATCCAGGGCCATGTGGGTGAGGGGAGCAGCGGCCAGAAGAGAAAAAACCCTCCCAGTTAATGTTCAAAGAACAGAAACCTAGAGTTTCAGCCAGCAAATTGCTTTCACTTTGCAGTGGCAGAGCTTTTGTTAAAGGTCCATTCCTACACTTTTAATGAGAGCCATACTTTCATTAGAGCCATGAAAATAAATCGGAAGCCTTAGCCTTTGGACTGTTTCTAGTTTTGGTGGCATTTGCAGGCCCTGCCATCCTACATTTTTTAAACTTCACGTCTTTCTCCTGCTCTAAATAAAGTGGTTCTGCTATGACACAGAGTCCAAAACAGAACCAACCGTACCACACAATTTGCCTTCTCTCTGAGTGTCAAATCCACAACTTGTGGCTGCCTGGTTCTTACTAAACACAACATCTCAACTTGAGCCATTTTTCTCGATATTGTTTTGAAGAATAACAAGTTCAAGGTGAAACATGAGACTTAAGAAGTTTGAGGAAGGGAGACGGGGGAGAAAGTATTTTTGAATCCCACCGTGGTTGAAATGCCGGTGTTTGCAATGCCAACCCACACATCTTTTGGCAGCTTTTAGAAATGTTTCAGAACACAGCTACAAGAAGGTTGCCAGCATAAGAAATTCTGCCTTCCAAAAACTAAAAATTCTGTTTTTCTGCACTGTGCAACTGGACACTTGGCTGTGGGTTAGAAGTCTCCAACAGCAGAGGGCTCTTTTGGCTCAGAAAATGATGGAATTATCAGCCCTAGTAGCTGAAACCAACTGATAAAATAAATTAAATGCAGAACAGAAATGAGCTACAAATTTTTAACAGCAAGGCTAAACTTTAATGGAATGGCTTAACTGCTGACAGATGTGATAGAAAAGTGAAAATATCTTTAAGAGTGAATTTTGGTGTAGAAATAACCTAATAAAACACTCCTTCTAGCCACTATTGTGTAGTAGATCAAAATGGATAAACATAACAATCCATCCCAAATTTACAACTTCTTATTACTCTGTGAGAAATGTCAAAAGTTGAAGATGGGGGGGTTAACATGGTTTAAGTCCTACATTTTATATGTTGGTGTTCTTGAAATATGTTTTGATGCAAATGTTGTCCAGATTTTTCACATTTTATTAAGTGAATTTTTTTTTTCAGTTCTGAATTTGTTGCTGATAATTATTGTAGAAAGCATTGTATCTGCCTACTCTGTGAGGAGATTATGATTAATGTCTGTATAATCTGAGTCTGCCAATTAGAGCTTACCTTAGCTCAGCATCATGAGTAAATACAGCGAAATTATTTCAGCCTGTACGTGAGGTCTCTTCATGGGACATAGGGAATATTTGAACGTAAACTGAATACAGGCAGCTCTTTGAATTTCATAAATAAATACCATATGTCAAACCTTTTCACATGCCCTTGTGTAAATTGTTGGTTTGTTTGCACTGTAACCAGATGTTGTTCTATAAAATATCTCCCATGCTGAGGGCTGTTACTACAGGCTGCCGAGAGCAAAAGAAACACCGCTCTTGCCTATTTTTCCTTCCACATACAGCACTTGATAACGTTTTATCTCTTACTCAGAATGGATCCAGTCTCGGTTTAAACACCCAGAAAGAAGCAGAAGGTGATGTTTATGCAATGCCCAGTGCTGGCATTTCCATCAGCCTGGAAAACTGCTCATTCTCCTTTTCCTTGGAGGTGATGGCAGCTTTTAGCCCCCAGGCACTGGGCTGAGCCTCACGCAGAAACCTGTTCCTTTTCAAGAGCAAGAGCCCGGGGAGCAGGGTCAGACTGACAGCCCTGAAAATGAGCAGGCTTTAGAATCTCTGAATGGTTCAGATTCACTGGAAGGAACCTTTATGATTGTCATTTCACCCCTGTACCATGGGCAGGGACACCTTCCACTAGACAAGGTTATTCAGAGCCCTGTCCAACCTGGCCTTGAATGTTTCCAGCGACGAGGGAACCTCAGTGCCTCACCACCCTCATTGTAAAATAAAATTCATCCTTATATCTAATTTTAATCCTTTTATTTCATCTTTATAGACCCTCCTTCTGTTTCCAGGGCCTCCTTCATAAGCAATAAAAGGCTGTAGAGGGGGGAAAAAAAAAGGCATTTGTGAGTATTTATCTCTCATAACAACTGTGGGCATTTTAGTGCCAGCAACTTCCCAGAGCTAACTGCTCCTTTTGGAAACGTGCAGCTCTTCACACACAAAGGGATCTGAGGCAGGATCTTCTTCAAATTCTTAATACTCCATAACTTGAATCCCTTACAGATTAAAGGGAAAGGCAGGGGAGAGCTCAGACTTGGCTGAGTGCTAGGAGGAAGGAGGAGGACCCATTGTCCCTCTGAGAGCAAAAGGCAGATCAAGCCACGTTCATGAGTCTTCTGACAAAGGAAAGACTTTCTTCAAATAAAGAATGCAGCATCTCACAACAATCTTCTGCTTTGATCTGATCAGCTGCCCTTGTCACTGCTCAAAACCTTTGTGCATCGTTTGCATTTGGAGAGGTCCGAAGCAATTAGAGGGAAGTGGGAAGAGCTCTTCTGCCCTATGAGCTTGGAGTTCACTGAAATGGCCTTGCACAATGAACAGGCCACCAACTGCTGGGAAACTCCATCAGAAAACAGCATTGCAGTGAAAAATTAGCCTGCTAAGGAGCAAGTTCAGTTCTGTTCGACTGAACAATGTACTGAGAATGTCTCTGAGCATCTGGCTCCCCTATGATCCCCATTTAAAAACAATCTGAACTGATCGATGAGGGAAATTAAAGGGTACATCTAAGCATTTCCTACAGCTGTCACTACAGAAAAATATTTAATTTTTCCCTATAGAGGAATATAGAAATAAAAATTCTATAAGGCCCCCAGCCCTAGCAGCATGTTTCCCACATGATCAGCAATAGGGGCAGAAGGCCTGGGTGATGTTTATCCCATAAATGCTGCTTTTAACCACCTACTGGCTTCACTCATATCTATTGTCATCTGATAGCAGAGTCTGTCTCTGGAAATGAAACCATAATGTATTTCACATCAGCAATGTGTCACTATTTTTATTCCTACTATAGATTTCCCTAAGGCCATCACAGGAATTTCTGGTTACAGGTTTGGACGCAGAAGTGGATCAAATCAAAGTTACCTTTGTACCAAAATTCAATAAAGGGAAGCATTCATCCCTGGAAATTTGAAAGATTTGGTGCTCTGCACTAGGGAAACCCAATATCCCACCCAATTTTTGCTGCTGGTGTCTCCATATTTATGCAGATACCTGGCACCAGGTGTTCCCAGAGACTTCCACCCCACAGACTCCACAGGGGCCAAGACGTTCTGGCTCCACAGCCACTACAGGTCACCAGCTTTGTAGCAGAGCTGGAGAAAGCTTTGTAATGTGCTAGGGAAAGTCCTTACAGCAAAGGGGGCAGTGGGCAGGTGAAGAAATAATCTTTTAGATCACCTCCACATGAATTTTCTGACATCACCTGTAGGTGTCTGTGTCTTGCCTCCTCTTGTTCTCAGCAGAAAAGCAGAAAACAGAAGAATCATGCAGAGGTAGAGACTCTTAGTCATGCTTTGGGTCAGTTTATCCACAGGGTGATAAAATATCTTGATGTGTACTTGCAATTAAGGGAAAAGGTTTTGTTCAGCTTCAGATACTGGAGTGAAAACTAAGCCTCGAAGTAATGATGATGATATTATAAAAAATAATATCCAAAATATTTTCTAAACATTTTTTTCCTGAGGCTGAACTAATAATATTTAAGAAAATAACAAAGGACCTCTGGCAAAAACCAGCTGGTAATATACATATATAAAAAATCTTCTACTAAAAGCTCAGGGATGAGTTATTCATTTGATTCATGACCTGTGGTCCAAGAGGAATCATGTAATACATTCTCTTTGCTCTTAGATTCCTCCGGGAAGCAAAGGCAGCACGTGGGCCCAGGTTTAAGGATCTGCCATGCCCTGAAGGTGAGATAACTGTCACTTCTGAGCCCAATGTCATATTGCAATATTCAGTTCATTCAGTCTGGAGATACAGACCTGCCTTGTGCTTCTTAAAACTGATATTTGTCATTAGCGTAAGAGCAAGGCAAGAGTTTCTGTGTCTGAAGCTCCCAATAATGCAAACAATTTGGTTTATCCTTTTGTGACCTTTCCATATCTGTGAGCCAGTACTGAGCCAGTATTCGCCTCTCTGATAATGAGCAGGAAAATCAATTCATCTTTATAAATACAGGGAGGCTGAGTTAGTAATTTAGGGAAAATTACTGAACAGCTCCAGAACTAAAGAATGCAACTACTTTACATTTCTGGTGCTGTAAAAGGCTCTTTGCCTTCAACATATCCTCTCTTGCAGTGTTTTAATAAGAAACAATTTTACTGACGGAGCAATGGCACAGAAACCCCACACTAACTTATCGTTGAGCTGTAGCCATAGCAGTGATACCTTTTAATAAGCTTAACAGTCAAAATTCAGTGAATCTCAGCCCATGTGGCTGAGGCAGCTGGGTATTATAAAATGTGAGGTGTCAGAAGATAAAGATGATGGCAAAGAACTGTAACAATCACTGGTGAAACCTGTAAACTCCTAAGCCAGGATCTTCAGTGGTAGTTTGATGCCCTAACTTGAATGGGAATTGGCACTGAGATGTTCCACAGCAAAATGTAAGTTTTACAAAGAAGAGGAAATGCAGCAGAACTTTTAAAAAGCAATACATAATTTAAAACCTAAAAGAGATGCCTTATAATGAGAAACTTCACATTGGTTCTGCTTAACAAAGTGAAGATTGAGAGCCTCTTGTTTGCATTGAAAACATCTTTGCACATTGCAGAGATAATCAAGTTATCTCCAATCTATTCCACATTTTGAAAGGGGAGAAGTGATCTTCAGCTGGCAAGTCCATGGAAAGACAGGCAAAGCTTTTCTCCTGAGTCTGATAACTGTTAATGACTGTGAGAAATGCACATGTAAAACCTCCACAGAGTTGAGGAAGCACAAGCATTTCATAACACTTGCACTGATGTCTTTCATTCCTTTTCTATTGCCATCCCAACTGCACTTTCTCCACTCAGTGCCTCTCTTTTATCCATCCCAACTTCTTTGCCTCTCCCACCTGGCTGTGTTTCCCTGTTCAAAGGGACAGTATTTCTGAGGATGTATCTGGATGATTTTACTGAGAATCTCTGGGAGTTTCATGGCTCTGGTTTGCTGTGTAAAAGAGCACAGTATATCATATCCCACTAAAAGTTTTTTTAAAAAGTCAATACAAGTCTTCTTCAACTAGAATTTGTGTTGCGCTGCTTCTCAGTCCCAGCTTGTCTGAACATTGTCCCTCTGCTATATATTGATCAGAGTTGGTATCCTGAGCTCCTGATTGCTGTCAGGGAAAAGATAAATATTAGAGATGCATCCTAGCATAAATGTAAACAGCATTTTTTCTATCAAGGTGCATCGTTTCTGGCTTGTGGAAATGATGAAACTGCTTATGTGTTGTAATTGATTGTAAGTAGAGCTGACTTGAACCATTCATGCTGTCTGAGTGATTAAAATTCTCCAGATGGATCCTCAAAATGCAAAGGTCATATAATTAGTCTCCCTTTAAGTGAGAAATTCTTTCTTCAGGGTCTATCTGCGAAATAGAGAGGAGTACATAACATGGGTATCTCTGCGGAGCTCAGTTCAGTGTCTTTATGCAGTGACACTTCCCAAGTGAGGAGAAAGGTCCCAATTTAAAAGACATTTTATTCTTAATAATGAATGTCATATGAGCAGCAAGGACCTTTAGTATGAAATTGTTAAGTAACAAGCTTAACTTTTTATTATGTGGTTTTCATCTCAATTCGTCTGCTTCTTTAGTCTGTATTAACTGCAGGTGCATTTGCTACAAGAAAATACGACTTCAAAAAGATGCCAGATTTGTATTTTCCTTATTGTAAGTAATGGAAATAAATAGGTGCTAAATTATTTAGATAATCTCGATTGTATTCTTAATTTGTGAAATCATTTTGAAAATATAGAAAAGTCATTGTCCCTTCTGCTCTGTTGATGGACGATATGGAAGAATTGTGTATGCTCAGAAAGAGTTCCTGGCCCCAGCTGGAATCCACAGGGAAATGAAGATGTTTACAGCAAATCTTTGACCCTCTCTCGTCATTCTACTAAGCTGTCTCTTTATCAAGAACACAAGCAAAGGAATAGGATGCTTTTCCCTCATTAATGGGCAAGAAGCTCCTCCAGGTGTCACCAGGATCCGAAGCTTTTCTCCCTCCAGGTGCAGGACTGAAGAGCTGCAGTCACCACAGCTGATTTCCCAATTCCACAGGCAGGCAGAAAGCAAATCTCCCGTGCCAGAGCTGCTCCTTCAAGGCTGAGGAGTGATCTGCCTCTCTCTGAGTCGGAAGGAAGGATTTGGTTTTTCCCCCTTGCCCAGCTTTACATGCACAATTTTGCCCACGCACCTCTGTGCTCAGCCTGGGGAAGCAACTAAATATTGTTCTCAGCCAGTTGTGGGCACTAAAAACCCTCAGCTGCCTCTGAAATATGCTCATAAATTTCAATCGATACTGAGCCTGGAGTCTCCACTCCTGGAGAAACATTTTTCACGTTTCAGGCACATTGCTGAGACTCCAGAGGCTGAATCCCTGTCCGCCGGCCAACATCTGGGGCGTCATTTTTTAAGGCAAACATTCTGGGTCATTATAAACTGCACTAATCCCCCTTGTTGAAATTTGCATTTCTAAACCAAAGAGGGCTCATGATGCATTTGTCCTGTCACATGTTCTGGCATTTAACCAGGAGGTTAATTCATTGATTGACTTAGCCTCTCCTCAGCCTGCTTTGCTACTAATCTTCCATACAAATGGGGTTAGGGAATGTAATTTAGATTTACCACCGTAAACAAAGGATCCAACAGCCCTGCTAGGATGGAAAGCTCAGCAACTTCAAAGGATAAGAAGAAAACAGCAAGGCTGAAGCAAAAATAAAATTAACACTAAAACCCCTCGTGCTGAAAATGGTGACAATTAGAAGGAACAAATTGGGGAAAGGAAATTTTCTGCTTCCAGCAGTCAGGGCTGAGCACGAAGGCAGAGGGAATGGAGAAAAGACCTTGTGTGAGAATGTGCCTTGTACCTTGTACTGTGTGTTCATGAGGTCTGAAAATTCTTTTGAGGTCTGAAATGGGGGCCCAGTGGCCATGCTGAGGGCTCCCCTGATCCCCCAGATCTCCATGGTAGCTTGACTATCCCCCAAAAGACACTGGCATGACCCCCAAAATGGCTGTCACTGTTGAGCCATGTCATGGCAGCTGCACTGCTGTGGCAGAAATTGGGTCCAGTTGATTTAAAGCACCCAAAACACAAAAGCTAAAAGAAAGAAATTAGATAATCCCATTGCTTTGAATGCCTTCCAGCAAAAAAACACAGCTGAGAGATCTTGCTTCCTGAGAAAAAAAACAAAAAAATAAAAACACTGGGTTTGTTTCTCGCTCAGTTTCTCAACCCACCTCTCTTCCTGCCCCGGCATGGAGCAATCCTGCCCCTGCAGACTCCAGAGGAGAAGTGAGAATTCTCCTCCATGCTGCTGTTACAGCTTCAGAGCACTTTCTACCCTAAAGGTAAATCCTGTCAGTCAGTCCATCTGCCCAGCCACATGGAAACAACTGCTGATTATTAAAAGTATCATGAGCTTGCCCGCTTGGGGACCCAGTGGGCTCAGGGGACTCTCTGCAATCAGTCAGTGTGAAAAAAATAGCAACTTTTGTCTAAGTGGCACAGCTTTTGCAACATGCAGAGAACAGTCCTTTACATCCACTGTCAACCTTGTGCTGCTCTGGTCATCACTATCAGCCAGCTGTGCCATGAAATGCCATGAAATACCATGAAATGCCATGAAATGGCATGAACTGCCATGAACTGCCATGAACTGCCATGAAATATCATGAACTGCCATGAAATATCATAAACTGCCATGAACTGCCATGAAATGCCACAAAATGCCATTAAATGCCATAAAATGCCACGAAGTGCCATGAAATGCCATGAAATACCATGAAATGCCATGAAGTGCCATGAAATGCCATGAAGTGCCATGAAATATCATGAACTGCCATGAACTGCCATGAACTGCCATGAAATGCCATGAAATGCCACAAAATGCCATTAAATGCCATAAAATGCCATGAAATGCCATGAAATGCCTCTCCCATGCCGAGGGGTTGGGGTGCTGCTCTGAGAACTGATGATTTCCCCACGTACACTCAGAGCAATTCCCAGATTTCTGGCTTGTCCATTCTTGTCCCCCTGAGTGTCACAAATGCAGAATAAAACCAAGCAAGTTGTGCCACAGCTTGTCCATCCATGGGAGCCGATGGAAGGGAGGGCTGTGTGTGCTGACATCGCTGTGTTGATGGATGCTTTGATGTGGTTTGGGAGAAAGGCTGGGATCTTGCAGAAATTCGTGGTGGGAAGGTGAGAATTGTATAGAATTATATAATCTATATTATTATATAGAATTAGATAATCGCAGAATGGTTTGAGTTGGAAGGGACGCAAAGCCCATCCAGTGCCACCCCTGCCATGGCAGGGACACCTCCCACTGTCCCAGGCTGCTCCAAGCCCTGTCCAACCTGGCCTTGGACACTGCCAGGGATCCAGGGGCAGCCACAGCTGCTCTGGGCACCTGTGCCAGGGCCTGCCCACACTCAAAGTCAAGAATTCCTTCCCAATATCCGACCTAATGCTCCCCCCTGGCAGTTTGAAACCATTCCCCCTTGTTCTGTCACTCCATGCCTTGTCCAAAGTCCCTCTCCAGCTTTTTTGGAGACCCTTTAGGTGATGGAAGGGGCTCTAAAGTCTCCCCAGGGTCTCCATCTGAATTAAGGAATAAAGGTTAGGCAAAGTCATTTTTCCCCTCTACCTCTGCTTTTTTTATCTCCCCCATCCTCTCATTAAAATGCTTTAACTAGGGAAGTCAGGAGATTTTTCCACTGGGCAAATAAGGGGAAAATGAGTAAATCTGAGGTTCAGAAATGAGGGAAGGAATCGCAGCTGCCTTTTTGGAGAGTGCAGTGTTTGATCTGCAATCTCCTGCTCTCCCTGACAATGAAAATCCCCCTCAGTAGATGGTGGCAAAGACCACTGCTGAAAAAGGCTCAGTGAGATGCTGACTTCAATCTCTCTGCAGAATGTTCAGTCTTTTATGCAAAAAAACCCAACCAAAATGAGTGTGCTTTGAAACTGCTGAATGCAAGTCCTCACCAACTTAGACTTTTACCCAGGTGAAATGGGGAGAAACTTTTCCTTTTAGTCTGGTCATTGTTCTCTAGCCTGGGTGACTTGTCATCTGAAGGGGTTTTTTTTTCAGAAACATCAAAATCAAGATCTTTCTTCCTGTCTGTACCCTATATTCTAAGTGTTTTACAGGAATAATAAGCTGGTAGAATTCTGTCTTGGGACACAGCCCATGCAGCCCACAAGCACACAATTGCCTTTAAAGGCTTTGAGCCGATCATAAAAAGAGAGAGAAAACTGAAAATATTTCAATGGAAACATCCATTTTTAATAAAAATAATATTTTAATTGAATAGCAGATCGTTCACATGATTCCATTTTCAGAGTGGATCAAAAGCATATGTAAAAACTACTGAATTTTGATAAAATTGTCAAAGGCTGATGTTCACTGGCTTTGTACATCACTTCTTTTAAAAAATCTGTAGAAAATTACTGGGTAACAAAATTTTCCTCTGAGTTTAAGAAGACAGTAAGTCATGGATTGACTGTCCAAGTTGCCTTCCCTGAGAAATGTTTATTCCATATTTGGCTCCTTTTCACTCTCTCTCTGATTTCAGTCCCACAAAACCAAGAACACAAAGTTGAGGGATATTGTTTGGGACTTGGACAAGAAAAATAGATGCAAGAGTGTTTTTTGATCTGCTCCAGTTAGAAATAAAATGGATTGTTCTCTATTTTTTTTAATTAGTGTGTCTGAACAATTTTGACTTTTTGGGACTACACCAAGCCAGAAGTATTCAAAGTGTTCCCAAGATCCAACAGGGCAATTCAAATCGGGGTGTCCTATTTACTGTTCCCTTGGAGGAGCTGGAGTTTTCTGGCTGGTTTGTCCTTTCTATACCCTCCCCACTGAGGGGTAAAAGTTGTGTCTGAAACGTGTCTGGCAGATCCCAAACAGCACGGGAATCCAAATATTCGGAGTAGGAAGCATTGAAAGGCAAAAATACCACAATTCACCAGGAAAATGTCCCCAGTTCATTAATGGCAGAGTTTTTTCAATGGCCCAGGGTGCCCAGAGAAGCTGTGGCTGCCCCTGGATCCCTGGCAGTGTCCCAGGCCAGGCTGGACAGGGCTTGGAGCAGCCTGGGACAGTGGGAGGTGTCCCTGCCATGGCAGGGGTGGCACTGAATGGGCTTTAAGGTCCCTTCCAGCCCAAACCATTCTGTGATTCTGTGTCTAGGATTGTCAGAAAAATACATTTTCTCTGTGAATATCCCTGAATTCAAACACACTTGTGGATATGAAAACACAGCGAATCAATAACACCCCCAGAACACACTCAAGAGGATAAACAGTAATTAAAATTTCTTTTCTTGAAGATCCCTGTCCATCTTTTAGAAGGTAAACCCCTTGTGGCTTCATCACACAATATGTCCAAGGAAGGCGGAGATTTTTTAGGTTAGAAAATGTATTTTTCATATCCTGGTATTCTCAGGGTAAGGATTAGCCTGGATCTCTTTGTTGTACTTTAGCTCCACAGGCTGGTCTCTGGTGACTTACTGGGGAGTATGTTTTGTGAAATAAAAAGCTTTTTCTTTAAACAGACTGTGGCACGGCTTTTCATCCAGCTGACAAAACAAAACAGAGAACATTTTCAGTAGTGTGTAGGAGTGGTTTTGGGGGGCTTCTGTTTACACCTGGGGCAATGAATCAAATTGCTGGCAACTTGTGTTGTCAGGACCTTACAATTTCTTCTTCTTTGTGTAATAATATTTACTCTCAAAGCACCCCCAACTACAGCCTAAAAATGCCGCTGTAACAGATACATTTCACTTACAAGACACAACAGACCCTTCCTTTTCTCCCTTTACCATGAGGCTGTGACTTCTGCTTCAGATTACTTTCCATAGCTCTCCCCCTATATTCATTTTTCTCCAGCAACTTCCACAAGGTTATTCTTCATATCTATCAGCATAGAAAAAATGCACACTCCGAGACAGAAATATTATTAAAAAGCTTTTGCAAATCTCAAACCCAGCTCGTTTATTTTATTTAAATGAGAAGAGATTTTTCTGAATTTGCTACCATTTCTTGGTAATAACCCATGGTCCATTAATAAAATATGTTTTGTTGCTTGCAGCCACTCTAGGCTTTCCAGAGGTTATCCCAGTAACAAAAAGCACATCCAGATATGTTCTTTAAGTGAAGTGTAGGAAAACAAATAAGGTCAGCCCAGCAGAGAGGTTTCAGTGGCACTCCTCAATCTGTACAGCTTTGAACACTGATCCTCACTGGTTTCCCTAAAAAAAGGAACCAAAACCTTCCTCAGTGTGACCCCTGCAGTCACTGAGGTGTCTGTGGAGAACAAGTCCATAGTGTGACCCATCTTGCTGTGGTGTTACAGTGCCGTAACACACATCCAGTGTGACACGTGTCATTGACTTCGTCTGGATTTTGATCAAAAAGAAGTAAAACGAGTCCAATTTTCTGATCACTGAAAAAAAAATTGAGATGATTGACCTTAAACACTAATAAAAATGTTCATTAAAAAGTGCCATGTTGAGCCCAGGCAAGCTAAGCAAAGTTGGGATGTTGCAGCCAAGGAAACATACCTAGCTTTTAAAATGGTAGAACCTGTGTTGCTGTTATTGCTATTATTGCTGTTATCCCTGAAGGAAAGAGGGAACAAAAAGTAGAAAAGATCCTACAATATTTCATAATGTTCTCATGAATCCTGAGTCACAAGCTTTTTCTTCTCGGGTTAGAGCTTTAATAAAAGTGTAATTTTCTAGCTGGCTGTGTGTCAGGAATAAAATCTTTATCCTGCTTTTTAAAACAATTAACACTTAGAAGGCTGTGATTATGTTATGTGCTATTCCACCGTAACTACTGCAGGAATTCCCAAAGACAATATCCTCAAAACCCCACTCTTCTAACTAGCTCATGTTCTGTTTAACTAACTTAGAGTGAAGCCATGTACTCAAAACTCAGGCCATTGTGGTTATAGTTCTGGTTCTGAACAGCTGAAAACTTCAAGCACTTTATTTGCAGTTATTTGTAATTTTGCGGTGATTTAAATAAACAATTTCTCAGTAATAAGGTCTCAGTCTATAGCACTGTCAGCCATTAGGCAGAATGGAGTCAGGCTTTAAAAGTGTTTTTCATTGGAATAGAGATTTCAATTCAGATTTTAATCTGAATTTTCCTTTTTTTTCTAAAAAAAAAAAATTGCGTCAATCACATATTGCTTGGGTAACAGCTTGGAAATCAGTGAAACTGGTCCTGTATTCAAAAGCAACACAAACTAATTTTGCTGTGCTTGTTTCCAGGTGTAAAATGTCAGCTCTGCAAAGAGAGCAGTTCCACAGATCATTTTGTAGAGGGTTTTGACAGTTCAACCATAAACCAGAGCAAAGAGACAGGAGATTTCAGAATGATGTAGTGAAATATGATTTCTTCTGATCTTTTTAAATATTTGTACTCTTCCTTTAATTCTTAAATCAAACTTTCAAACTTCTAACCAGGCATCTGACTTTATTCCTTTTATTGTTCACATAAGCCAAAGTTTAGAAAAGTATATGTTATTTTAAATAGAAAATATATGGAAATGTATATTCTGAGACCACATGTGCCAGTACAAACCTCAAAATAAGTGTGATGTAATTGATTATGGAAATTGGTTTTAAAAGGGGAGGAGAAGTGGCAACAAAAGGTTGGGATAAATAAGGAAGATTTGGAGAAAATAAGAAGAGAAGGGCAGGAGCACAATGAGCTGCTTTATTTTCTGAGGATATGGGAACATCCCCAAGCCTGGATCTCCAGCTGACATAAATCTGTGGCTATACATGGATATCAGCTCATCAATGCCAGCACAGATAACTCCGATTTCCCTCCCAGACTCTCAGCTTGTCCCTCACCAGCTCCAGCACCCTTCAGGAGCTTGCCTCGAGGGGCTGGGAACGAGCCTGTGACAGCAGGAAGGGATGCTAAAAGTTAAGGATTGGGGTTTAATAGATTTAAGATCCCTGGCCAGTGCTGCCCCCTGAGGAGCTGTAAAGTCATTTGATTTGTGTATTTGTCCCACTTTCTCCAGGAATAGTGTCCAGCTCACCAGGATGGCACCTGGAATTGTGACAGTGTCTTCCTGTACGTTTCACTTCACCCATAAAACCACTCAAGTGTTATTTTACAAAATTCATACTTGTTTCCTCCCAACCTATCAGTGTCAGCCTCATTCTGCTTCCTTAAGCTTAGCAAAAGTAACGAGAAAATGTTCTTGGAATAACAAACCAAAATAATATCATATTTTATAAAGGCAGTTCCCGTCCTGCCATCCACAAAATGATGGCTTTATGTAACTGGGCAAGGGCTGGCTTTTGAGTAGAAACCATAATAAACGCATTAAATAAAACCATGTGGTGCTAATTGATTCAAGGCCTGCTCTATTTTCCTCTGTTGGCACTTCCTCCTCCTTTAGCTCAGCATAGATTTGGTATTTCCTGCGAGTCTCAGGTGTTAGGACCGAAAATGCATTTTTATTTGTACAGTGTTTGTCATGGTAAAAGCACAGAAATGTGTTGGTTTGGGGTCAAAGCGTGAGCAGAATCTTGTGAAAACAGACGAATGCAAATGCTTGACTTTTAGGAACTCCACCTGAGTAACCAACTCACCTGCAGCAATAATGAAGTAAATAATGAGGCAATAATGAGCAATAATGAGGCCAATTCATGAACTTGTGTTCACTGCCTGGGTTTCCAGTGTCTGCCTTGAGCTGGCAGAGGCACCAGGAGCAGCACCCAGAGCTCCCACGAGCCAGCCCTGCACACACCGTGCCAGCCAAGGAAGGTTTCAGTACAAGTCACCTGGTAATGAATATTTTCTTTAGCGCTCCGTCAGCTGGACTTGTTTAATGTGTAAGAGTCTCAACTTTCTTTTAAAAAGAGGCTCATTCCTAGCCCACAAGGCTGGGAAGGCAAACATGAAAATGAAATAGGAAACAGGGAAATGCAAGTTTCAGAAAAAGCCCTAATGTTTTATTTTAAGTAATCTCACATTTTGTGGGTTTGGACTCGCTTTTTTCTGTACCTGGCATTAGCAGCAGTTCACGTGTTTTATATAACATTTTTTTTAAATTTAATTGAACCTGAATGATCTAAAAGTGTAGCATTTCTATGTGACCAAATGGTTTTCAGAGATTTCTTTTGTTTTGTAGATACACCGTGGCTAAATCACAACCTTTGTAGAACAGTGCAGAAGGCAAACACAGCCCAGCCCAGACTCCAGCTGGTCTTGGACCAGGTAAGGGAAGAGGCAACCCCTGGGAGGCAGGAACTGATATTTTTTTTTTCCATATCAGGTAAACTCAGCTGTGATAAGTTTAGAGGTGGCCTGAAGGTGTTCCCCTCTGCTCCTGGGCCATAATTTCCTTCAGTGATGTGGTGTCAGCTGTGTCACCTGAGAAGGTGCCAAAGGCTCCTCAAGTGTCTGATCCACAGCATTCCATCATCCACTTGGAACTCCCTGCCCTGGGGGAGGTACCTGGGCATTCCCAATTAACCTGAGCGATGTAAACCCAATAGATTAACCTGGTGCTTTCTGCCCACTGCTTTTTTGGGATTTCTCCCACCACTCCACAGATCCAGACTTCAACCATCCCTGTGGCCAACGCACACCAAAATTGTGACAGCCAAGTCTTGTTGTGAGGCTTATGGGTGGTAAGCTCTTTTATTCTTAGAGTTTTTCCCTTCTCTTTCTTATCAATTTTCTTAAGGGGTATTTTTGTGCTTTTATATTGATAAATTGCTATAAATAACAACAACCAAAATGGCTTTTTACCTGTCTTCCAACCAATCCAAACAGTTCTACAATAAACCTTATATATATATATTTACAACCACTGATTATTCAGTGTCGTTTCACTCCAATCCATGCCAAGGAATACCACATAACTATGTACTATGATATGTACAAAGAGCTCAAACCTTTTTTATATTATTATGACCAATTAAAATCTTCTCTTTAGTATATCAGAGCTTCATCATGGCAATTTAAAAGAGCCCTAGAACAACAAACATTTTTTCCACTAATTTTCTTTAATAAAAAGATGGAAAAGACTACTTGGGTCATTTATTCCCATCCCATGAGATGCAAGGTTGCCATATAAACGGATGTTTAGTTCCGAAGGGTCCCTAAAACCCCATCTGAGGTGACCTATACCCCACAGCCTGCATCACATATTTCAGCAAAACGTTCAGGACCTCAACTCGTAGGTTGAAGTACCCCAGGGAGAAAGGAGGAATGAGGTAAAAAATTCTCAATTACTTTTGTTCCCTGCAAGAGCAATGGTATTGCTGTTGGATAAAACTCCCAAATGTGTATATAAATTTCCATCATTTTTAAGTAAATGCTTGGGTTTTTTTTTTTAATCTACTTTTATATTTTTCCCCTGTACAAGCAATTTATGATATTCCAGTTGTTTCTTATTTATGCATCTGGAAAGGCCTTGTTGATGAAACACCAAGATCCCAAGGCCATATCAAATTTTGATGAGACATTTCCTTCCAGGGGTGAGAAGATTCAACATTTCACCCGAAATCGCCTCTTTCACTAAAACTAGGCCGCTCCAGCCTTTCAACTCACACAGCCCACACTTGGAGCTTGGATTTACTGCTGCTAAGAACAAATTCCTGGTGTGAGGAATGCCCCTCCAGCAGCAGCCAAGCTCCTTCCCAGCCGCCAGCTGGCTCCCAGCAGGTTGTTGGATGCTCATCTGTTTGCCCAGGACCTGCTGAGCTGTGACCTGCCCAGGGTGGGACAAACACTGGAGAAAAGCCTCCCACTCTGTTGGAAAATACACCAGTTAAAAAATTTTGTACAACTTTAGTCAAAGGCTTTGTTTTTCTGTACCCCGGGAAAAGGAATTTTAAGTTTCTTTTCAGGACATTGTTCTGCCAGGTGAGGTCTGATGAACTCAACGTATCGACAGACTGGAGCAGCCCAAAGATCCCCAGAGAGATAAAAACATCAACGGAACATGAACAGAACATCGGTGGCCATCTCCAAACATCCACCCCAGAGCACCTCTGACAGAGCTGAGACATCTCGCCATCTCCCCGAGAAAGGACTGAGAAGAGAATTGAAAAATAAAGATCAAATTTACATTGGAGGAGAGGGGATCCAGATCCGATAGAAAACTGAACACTGGGGGTTGCTCAACTCTGGACCAATGAACTTTGAAACAATGCATCTCTATGGGTTTTGACTGTATAAAATTTGGGGGGGAAATCCTGTAAAATCAGTGTGTTATGGAATGATTCTCTCTGCACTCCCGGGCTGTGTGTGGATGAGATGATTTCTGTGGCACACCCTGGCCAGAACAACATCCTGGACAGATAATAAAGTAATGCCTTGACTCTCTAACATTAAAAATGTTGTTGGAGGGTTTTTGTTTTTCCCCCAGTTTTGGTGACAACTCCCAGAAAAGCTGGGTCTGACTGCTCCCGCGAAGTGCTGGCGTTCCGCGGGATGGATTTGTGCCACCCCACCCTCGCGCCTCGGCGGAGAAGAAAGGAATTGTCTTCTCAGCAAAAGAAACACCCAGAGGAGGTCCAGGGCCTTGGAGAAATTGTGTTGTTCTCTCCATGGGTGACTTTGGTGTTGTCCCACCATGTCCTGCTGTCCCTGTCTGCAGGAGGGATGGCCCTGCCGATGAGCAGCACTGTGGTGGCACTGCCCAATGTGGGACTTGTGACACCCAGCCTTCAGCTCTGCTGTGCAAGGGTGAGTTTCATTTGATTTTCATGCTGGAACAAGTGAAAGCAATTCTTTTTCCAAATATATTCAATAAAATATTAAAAATAAGGTCGTGGATGCTGGGAATAGGTGCTGCTGCCCCTTACAGTCATATTAAAATTGATTTTTAAACATGTAAAATGATTTCTAAACTGCAGGGAACTTCACAACATGTACATCTTGGGCATCTACATTTCCTATTTTGACTCACCTAGAGATGTTTTTCTTGAACAATATTCTCAGGGCTTTGCACCTCAGTTTATGCATTTTCCTTATTCCTAACATGGAATAACTTTGAAAGATTGTAGTTCAGGAAAATAAAATATTTATACTTCAGTATTCTTCCTGATGGGTTACAGAGTGCACGTGTCACACGGGCAGTGTCCCTGACTGTGGTGGGAGGTTTGGAACTTGATGTTCTTTGAGCTCCTTTCCAACCCAAAGCACTTTGTGATTCTGTGAATCCATAAAAACTTTGGCATTATGCAGGAGTTTGCATTAACCTAACCTGCAAACTTGAGCCATTGGTGTTGCATCTGCTCATTAAAACTGGGCTGGTGTGGAAATGCTTTGAGGACAAGCAGGAACCAGCCCAGCTCATTCTGGGAAATGGTTTCAATGGCAGAGCAGAAAATCTGCAGCATGTGTGTGGAAATCAGTTGCTCTGGGGAAAAGCAGGACAAATATTTTAGGAAACCCAGGCCTGAATGGGGCTAAATAACAATGTGCATGTTTCAAAGTATATAAAATAATTTTATTTTTAAAAAAAGTCAATATTTGCATGGTTCTTGGACTTAATGACAACCAGTTTTTGGCTACCCCCGCAAAGCTTTGTGAAAAGCTCCGTGTATCAAAACAATCTCAGGATATTGTTCAAGCTACTTATTCTAATCAGTTACATTCCTCATATTCCCTTTTGCCTTGTCCTTTCAGAGCAACCAGAAAGCAAACATTGAGCTGATTCCTTGCAGCAGAGGAATTTCTCCCCATGGCTGGATGCAAACCTGACCAAATTTTCTCCACTGTCCTTCAGTCTTCTCACCTAGAGCTACATCTGGATAGGAAGGGTTGCATAAGTTACTTTTTTTGGGGGGGGGGGGTTGGGTTTTTTCTGTGGGAGGGGGTGTTTGTTTGGGGTTTTTTTTGTTTTGTTTGGTTTGGTTTTTGGGGTTTTGTTTGATTGGTTGGTTGGCTTTTTTGGTTTGGTTTGTTTTTTGGTGTTTTTTTCTTTTTTTTTTTTTTTTTTTTGTTGGTTTTTTCCCCTCTCTCCAGGTTATCTCATGACACAAGGAACATTTGGTGATATTTTGCTCCCACAGGAATATCAGTTTAGGTGTAAAGCCAAGCCTGAATGTCTGGCTTGCCTCCTGAGGTTTGCCAGCCTTGAGGGGAAGGCAAGGTGAGCCCAGGGCTCTCTTGTTAGAGACTTCCTAGAGGTTTGATGAGCATCTGGGGATGACAAGGTCATCAAGGCTTTCTGAATCCCGAGGAAGTGGGGGACAGCTGCAAGATCATCTTCCTTCAGTTCAGTGACTACAACCCTGAGCTGAGTGTATTATTTTCTGTGGGAAAATCCTTGAGGCAGCATTCTTGGAAGTAAAGAAAATACAGAAGACAAGAAAAAAGAATATGTTGATCTTAAGAAAAGTAATCCTTAGAGCAGTAACAGATTTTTAAACACCCACAGGTGCAGGCCCTTCATATTTTAAAGATTTGCAGTCTAAAATGCCTGAGATACCTGCCAAGGGAGCAGTGAACAGTGAGCAAACATCTCTTGTTAGCTGGTTTTCTTTGCAGCTGGAGGACCGAATCACTCCAGCACAAGCTTCAGTTTCTCTAAAATAAATCATCTTATCCTCACCCGGGCTGCTCTTGGAGCCTTTCATCCCTCTCTGCTCTGAGTTCTCCAGTTCTCCAGCACATCAGTTCCTGAACTGAAGTGTTAAAATTCCCGATTTCCTGCCTCTGGCAGCGGTTAACTACAGCAAACCCTGCCTCCTGCAGTGCTGGACACCTCCAGCTCTGCCTGCTGAGGTTTTATCGTGCTCACACCTTCTGCTAGTCCAAGTGCTTTGAACCTCCTGCCTTCAGAAGCTCAGGGGTTGGATTGCTTGCTCGATTGTTCTGTTTCAAACACCTGCCTCAGCTCCTGCTGCGCTGCCTTCGCCCCCCAGCCTGGATTCCGCAGCAAGATGCACCTACGCAGTGTTCATCAGGTGATATTCGCTTCTGGAGCACAGACAGAAGAAAGGGAAACTATTGAAAAGCAGCCCAGCGTAAATGTGTAAATTCAGTCCTTCTCAAATGCAGCAGTACAAAAGCTCAGGCATGGTTAGGATGACAGGACTGCTCTCCAGCACCGCCTGCTGCAGTGAAATATTTTTTAATGCAGTTTCAGGAAGGCACATATTAACCATTGGAATAGGGCAGGCATCCTGCACGCTTGGCTTTGGATTGGGAACAAATGTTCCAGGATTCATCTGCGCTGTATGACATAGCACTGCCAAGGACTGACTCAGATTTGCCAGTTTGGTAGGTGTTATTTAATTTTTTTTTCAGTCTGAAGACTTTTTCAAGTGCTGATAGTACTACTGAAGCAAAAAGTGCTTCAGCAGTGCTTGGTTTGGTCATATCGCTGTGAGGCAACAGAGCACTTAGCAAATGCTGTTAATGACTCAATGAATACTGAGCTGACTGCTGAGTGTGCCTCTGTCACAGCAGGAATTTCCAGTGGGCATGAATTGTTCATGTGTCCTTTTCCTGATATGTCCTGCTACAGCATAACTGAGCATTGCACTGAAATTGTAAACTCGGAGGAGCTGGGGCTGCATTTGCCAGTCACAGCAAGGAATTAATTAATTCCTTGGGATTTCCTTCAAAATTGCACTGAGGTTTGAGGAGGGGTTTGCATGGATCAGATTGAAGTTGCCCCAGTCCTGGCAGGACCATGCAGGAGAGAGAAGTGGGGTCATGGTGCCAATGGCTCTGTGTGAGGAGCATCAATGCCGTGAGGGTGGATTTGATCATCTTAAAGGTCTCTTCCTACATAAACAATTCCATGATTCCGTGCTTTGTGGAAGTTGCACTGCTGGGTGTGTTTCAGCCCTTTTGCTTCACTCTCCCAGTGCAGTTTGTGCTGTGTTTCGCATGAGTCCTGTTATTTTTGAGTTCTGTTGTGCTTGCTATATGTTGTGTTTGTGTTCCTTAGCATGAGAACCAATTTCTCTCCACCACCGAGTGCAATTCTGTGAGAGCTCTGATTTTTTTGCCCGCAAGCCCCACGCCATCAGACATGTCCCTCCTGTCCCTTTTGCCCCCCCCGGCTGTCCCTTGCTGCAGGGCAGGGAGCTGGCTCTGGCTGTGGCGCTGGATTTCAGATGCAGCTGAATTTCCAGCTATGCCCTGCCCTCTCGTGGTGTGCTGCTGCCCCAGTCATGCTTTTTTCTTGCTCCTCTAACACCGCTGGAAAGTCAAAAATTGCCTGGTGACCCCTGAGAGCTGCAGCTGGAGGGCTGGGGTGGCAAAATTCTGCACCCCAGCTCTCTGCTCCCCACGTTGCCTCTGGCAGCAGCAGCACACCCCAGCACCTAAAATCAATGAGTTTTCCCCCAAAGAGAGCCCAAAATGAAAGGTATATTTCAATTTTTGCCACCTGTCATACATCCTGCCCTTTTATGGGTCCTCTCATCTAAAGCCTGCACTCAGGGACAGATGATACCTGAGAAATCTCTAAAGCAAATCCTTTCCTCTTTTTAGCTGGAAATGCAGCTTTTAGCCTCTCTTTCAGACTCTTCATCCAGTCAAGCACCTCTTGTTCTTTTTTCAGACCTTCCCCTCAATAATTTTCCTATTTCCTTTCGCAGTGTTTGCTCCTTGCCAAGCTTCAGTGAAGCACTCAGCTCTTGTACAAGCAGGGCAGAGGAGGTGAGGGGCCCACGTTTCTATGGATCCCATCCCTGATACCGAATTCAGACCTCTCAGTCTCACACACAACAAAAGCAAAGTCTGCAGTGGGCTCAGCTGATGCCTTTCCAGTCAAGCCAATGTACTTTCCCAGGTGACACCATTATTTTCCTTTCCTAAACATTTTCAGATGGTCCAAAAAAAGTTCCACCTTTTCATCTTACAGCCGCACATCCCTTTCTGCTTATTTCTCTGTCTTATTTCTTCTGCTTTTTGGCTCCCTCTCTTGGGTTTACTTGCTCTCATGCAATTTTGTGTGATCAGTTTATCTCAGCATTCCAGGATTTCTTTTTTCTCCTCCCCTTTTCTCCATCCCTTTCTGTAGCTATTTTACCACAGCCTTTGCCTCTTTGCTCTGCTGTAGTGCCCTCCTTGTACTGATGGACAGTTGTTTTCATTGCTTTCTATCTTTGATCTCAACATCCTAGAGGAGGAATTAATGTGAGTAGACCCAATTAACCACCAGGCAGTGCAGCACCAGCCGCAAATCCTTGGTCTCTGAGAAACCCAGTGTGTTCAATAATCAGGACGCACTGGGTTTAGCTTCACCAAAAGCTAAACCACAAGTTATTTGCAAGTTGTCTATGTCAGGCCTCTGTAGCCCAAATTAAATGAAGTTTTGGGAGCTGCTCTGAGGGTGTTTGTCCACTGCAATGCTCTGAGTACCAGCAGAGCCTTTCCCTCTCCTTATTCTTGTTCATTAATAGAAGCAGAAATAATTTTCCAAGTGTGCGTGACATACCCAGACTGAGGAAAAACCTGGGAACCATTCTGTCTCCTGTTTTCTTCAGGGAAGGTGTCCTATGCATACAACTCCTCTTGAGCAGTATTTTTAGCATTTTTTTCAGCAGATCTTCCCCACCCCACCCCAGCATATCTACACCTTCTGGAAGGGGAAGTTCTTCACCCAGCAAAAGGATGTTCAGCAACGATGAGGGGAAGTGTCTTTCCTCTGAACTGTGATGCAGTGATTACTGTTTGTGTCTCTTTCAGACCTTATTTTCTGCTAATTGTGGTTTAATATACGCACAGCAGGCCTCTAATTTGAACGGCAGCTCCAGCCTGGCAGCCCATTAAGCCCCTGCCATGCTGGCAATCATTTTGAGGGTCTTTCCATTGATTGAGGCAGTGCAGAATTTTCACAGGAGCCGTGACTCAAAAGCATCTGTCCCCAGCAGGACACAAGGAAATCAGCAGAGAGGAGCAGCTCCCCCAGCCTCAGCTCTGCTGACATTTTTCCCTGGGGTGAGGTGGGGTCAAGCTCTTCTCCCAAGCAACGAGTGACAGGACAAAAGGAAATGGCCGCAACTTGCAACAAGGGAGGTTGAGATTGGATATTAGGGAAAAATTCTTCATGGAAAGGGTTGTCCACCCCTGGCACGGCTGCCCAGGGCAGAGGTGGAGTCCCCATCCCTGGAAGGATTTAAAACTGTGCGGATGTGGCACTTGGGGACATTAATGGTGACCTTGGGGTCTCTGACTCTATGATCTCAGAGTCTTTCCCAACTTCAATGATTCTGTGATTTCAGCTGTGCAAAGTCATCACTTCTCCACAGGTTCCCCAACTCGGGAGCTGCACTGGAAATTTTATTCCTGTGAGCACCTGAAAAGAAGTGGAAATTTTATTTTCTTTTTGCACCTGCCTCTTCTTTCTGCAGGGAAGGAAAACCCGGCGAGCATGGCACGAAGCACTGCTGATGTCGGCCACAAGATGGGACTGCAAGACAAGAATTCCTGCTCCTGGAATCAGAATCCTGAGGCTTGGAAAAGCCCTCTCAGGTCATCGAGTCAGAGCCTTCCCACAGCCCTGCCAAGGCCACCACTGACCCACGGCCCCAAGCTCCACAACCAAAGGGTTTTTTAATCCCTCCAGGGATGGGGACTCCACCACTGCCCTGGACAGACTGTTCCATGCTGGACAACCCTTTCAGTGAAGAATTTTTTCATAATATCCTACCTAAACCTCCCCTGATGCAAGTTGAGGCTGTGTCCTTGGGTCCTATCAGATGTCCTTCTCAACTGTGTGAGGGTGATCAAGCAGGAAATGGCTTTTTATGACACTGTTGTGCCTTGTCTTTAACAAAACAGCATTTGGCTTCGTTGGAAAATGGATTAATTTCTTGGCAGAAAGCTACCTTCAGAGCTGCAACAACTTCACCATTTCTCCTCAGTTGTCAAGCTGAAGCCCAGGGCCATGGCCTGGACCCACCAGATAACAACACACCATTTTCCATGTCAACCACTGCCTGTTTTCCTTTGCAGGAGAGCCTTTGTTTTTATTGTACCTCTTCCAGACAGGCAAGATGCTTGGCCCAAACACTCAAGGTCTTACAGAAAACACATTTCGCATTCTTCTGCAGTAGCAGCGAGAACATTTGGAAACAACCCTTTCCTCAGTGCCTGTGCATCTTTGTCTGATTAGTTTTGTTCAGCAGAGATAAGAGTAAAAGCACGGTATGAGACACAGATTTTCCGAGGTCTTTGCAAGGAGCCACTGCTATGCTCTGGCACAAAACATGAAAAATGAAAACTTACTGTCTTGATATTGATTCCAGTTTCTTGGCAAAATTCTCTTTTGGGGATGTAGGTCACCTGAGGGCTACAGTGATGAGTAACAATAAAAATGAATCCTTTCACAGATAGAATTGCCAAAAAAAGGTAAAGGGAACTGGAGGAATTTGGGTGGGCCTTGTCCTGTGTGGAGATTTGCTGTGAAACCACTGGATGGCTGTGGCTGAAAAAGAGGGGCTCTGACACCCAGGACTGCCACCATCACTTGAGAAAATGCTGTTTTATTTCGTTCTGAGTCACCAGATCAATATTATTTTTACAGCCTGAACTAGAGAGTGATACCCTTACCTCCAAAATGCCTTCTTGATAAATATTTCCTGCTGTTTGATTCGTAGTCATGCTAAACCCAACAGCATAAGGTTGTGTTAGAATCAGATCATATTTCGGAGCTCATGAAGGAGACAGAGACATAAAAGATTTCATTTTCAGAAGAAGCACAGGCACAAACCAGAGTGTGTGAGCTGTTCAGTGCTCAAGTTAATGGTAAGGACAGATGTATTAATTAGCCTTTAGGGCTGGTAAAATAATATTATTAGATCATGGTTGTAGTTGACAACTAAATGGAAATATTTGACCATGGCAGACCAGGTTAGGAAACATCTGTATGGAGTTCCCCTGACCACATAGTGTTGATTCCAAATCAAAGCACAGCTGAGTGAAATCTTTAGTGTAAATAAGTTGTTGATTACATTTTTTACATCTGCAAACAGTGGCGATTTCATTCTGATTTTCTGTTTCGGGGTCCCATGATACTTTTAGCAGTACAAACAAAAATAGTCCATTCTCAGCTCTCTAACCATTTTTGGTCTGTGAGCATTTCTGAACTAGAACTAATCTGTTCTGGCTGTCTAGAATACTTCACTAAATTACTTATTTTAGGCTTTTCAAACCCCAGACAGAATCCTTTTTTAAACAGCACATTACCAGTTGGCAAAGAACCTAGAAATGGTCGTCTGTTGCAAAACATCTCACATGTCACCAACCATATTCCCCTGTGACATGTGCAGGATTCATCAAGTCTTCAGCATTAATTCTCCATTTAGAAACACTTGAAGTGAAAAACATGTCCCCGTGGAGGAGGATAGGGAAGAGTTACCTTTAATATTTGTAAATGTACTTGTGGATACTTGTTCAGCCTGGGAGAGGAAATAATCAATAGGCAGAATTTATATTTGTCTCTTTTTTAAAAAAGCTTGGGTGGGATTTCCACCTGCAGGACGGCTGCAGATTGCAGCTGGCAGTGACCTGACCAGGCGTGTCTGAAATCAAAGATTGAATTGCTGCGCATTTGTAGAAAAATCTGATCATTTTTTAGTCAAATAAAAACTTTCAGGTAGTCCAAAGTTTCTCCATACCTTCCAAAATGGTTTTTCCCCGCTCAAGTCTGCATATCTCAACCTCTTTAACTAAATGCAGACATTCTTCCTGAAGAGGGAAGCACATAACATGCACCCAATTCCTCAAGTAGCACATCCTTTCTGTAAGATACTAAGCATCCAGATCATTTATGATTTTAAAAACAAAATTTCATATGGCTTTTAAAATGCATATTCCTTCATAATGAAGATTAATCCTGTGGAACTTAGCAAAAATTTCCATAAAAGTTCTCCATGGCTAAGAATTCATAAAGCCCATTCACGCTGGGAAAATGTGTGAGAGAAATGAATAAATGATACATATTCGTACTTACATGAAGAAAATATGGAAGGCAATGAATTTGTTATGCTAAACACCAAATTGGCCTGTTTAGATTTCAGCCATCCATTCTTACCTGGATTATAAAATTATCTTTTACAAGAACTGTGGCTGGGAAGGTCCATTTACCTTGAAAATATAAATTAGACATGGAAATTTATGTGAATGCAGTTAGTCTTTATCTAACTAACACAGTGTGAGTGAAGACCATTTGTAAATAGGCTAATAAAAAGAACCAGCATTTTAGGTTGAATTCAATTAAAAATTTTAATGACTAAATGACATTGATTGTTTGAAAAAAAAAAAAAAGAGTGAATAACATATATTGAAAATGAGATTATAAGTGTAATTGTAGGAAACTGATGCTAACTCTGTGTTGCAGCATCTCAGAGAAGGTTAAACTTCAACACCCCTGAGGAAGAGTGTAAGACATCATCTTTGTCCTGATGCTTGTCCACTCCTTGGCTGGGGTGAAAGAAGTTGCAATAAACTGATTAAAGCAAGATGCTTTCCACTCTCCCAAGGAAAAGGTGGTAGAGCTGTTTTGAGACGTGTGCTGACTGAAGGTGAGGCTCTCAGCTCCTCCATCGGCTGCTCTTTGGAATGGGAAAAAAAACGTAAATATCCACGCACAAAAATAGAATTTAAAAAAATAAAAACTCCTTTAAGCGCTGTAGTCGTGGCACGAAATTTACACGTTATGTCCTCTTCCATAAAAAAGCATCATCAAAAAGAACTTGTGCCAGTTTTGTATTAAAAGGCCTATAGAAATCTCTTAAAATTGCCTTTGTGGTTGGCAACATCGGGCCCAGGCTTCTGTCCTCAGGTCGTCGGGTGTTTGATGCAGGACTCTTGGTAATCAGAGCTTCTTGTTTCTCACTCAGAGGTCCTGTGGAAAAAGAGAATATTATCTTCAAATACTTCCCCCCAAAATGCCCATCCTAAAGAAATTTAATGAGTAAATCAGATGGTTTGCCATGGGGAGAAAAATGTAATTTGTGTTAGCAGCCACGAGGTTTCAGAATATTGAATGCAGGCTTAGATTAGTAAAATAAATCACTGCTGGTAAATATGGAAATAATACATTTTACTCTCCCATTAATTAATCATCTCTCTATAAAAAGCAACATAAATCACTTCTGCAGGAAAACACCTGTTTTCAGAAAAAACCAATGATTGAAGACAACTTCCCATCCATTCTGGAACTGCAGTTATTTTATGCTGCTATTTCATTTCATGGTGTGAGCTGTCTAAAACCTGACAGAAACTCCACAAGCTTCACTCAGGTGCAAAACAAATCCTTGTTTTGTTTATTTTGGAGGCTGTCAGGGGATCAAAGGGGCACCCACGTGGAGTGGAGCCCCCATTCCGGGAATAAATGTGCACAGCGAGATAAAAACCTACAGAGTTTTCCAGCACAATCCATATTCAGGAAGAAGATGCCAAGCTTTTCATCTGTTCAGTCTGCTACTTCCAAGCTTTCTCATCATCTCTAGACCAATCTTTGGACCAGACAGACGATTTTTCAGCCACATTTTCATTCTCTTGCTACTGTCAAATCAACATTGGGCAACATTTTGTCTGCCGGCGTTTCTCCGAGGATTAGCAACAGATGTCTCGATCAACACAGCAAAAACACAATTTCCCCCTTCTCCTCGGCTCCAAACACAACCTTTCACCAAGCTCAGATTTAGGTTCTGGGCTGGGAGCACTTCAGTTTTTTAAAATTGTTTGGGATAACTTTGCATCTCTGGATGCCCATGGCAAATAAGCCATGAGTGCCTTCAGAAGCAGGACTGGCTTCCTGTGGGAAGATAAATCCCTGAATTCTGAGTGGACTGGATTTTTTTTTTTTTCTGTTTATATAGTCTTACTAAGATATCTAACACCAGGCATTTGAGAATTTAATTTTGCTTGACTCCAGGCAATAAGATGAATGCATCCTTCAAGCCAGATTCCTTTGCTTCTCTTTTTGGCTCTTAATAAAGCAAAAATGTCTTAAAAGAAGGATAATAATGATTTTGCACACTAAAACCAGCCAGCAAGCACCTACCCAGATCCAGGAACTGGAACACCATGTGCATGGTGTACCTCATGTTTGATGCATGGTCCTCCAGGCGAAGAACAAGTATCTGATCTTTGTTAAAAACTGTCAGCCAGTCCAGGAGATACACAACATAGAGCCCGACCTGTAACCTCACCTGCAAGCACAAAAAAAACAAAATTAATTCACCTTACAGCACTTTAGAGGTAAAAAAACAGCTGTCAACTGGGCAAAAAGATGCCCAAAATGTGCTTTTGAAGAAAAACAGAAAGAAAGTGTGTGAACATTTTTTAATATTCCTCTTGTTTTCAGCTTGAGGAGTACTTTGCAAACGGCTTTTCTACA
Source organism: Acanthornis magna (assembly GCA_036785705.1). Taxonomy (NCBI): domain Eukaryota; kingdom Metazoa; phylum Chordata; class Aves; order Passeriformes; family Acanthizidae; genus Acanthornis; species Acanthornis magna. The sequence goes on from JAWUZG010000013.1 coordinate 19,540,497, forward strand.
GGTGAGAGATGTCATTTTCCCAAGGGCTGGGCTGTGCACTTGCTGTCTGTGTAAAGTGCTGCACAGACAGAATTATCTGTAGGAGGATGCTCAGCCACCTCACATCCCAACTCCTCTGTGCTTGGAGCCTCCAGGGACACCCCGAGGGCTCTCAGCCCCTGGACCAACAGCGATTCAAGGGAAGATGCTCAGTCCTGTTACCTTCTCCAGACCCTGAATCTGCTCATTTATTTTCATTCCACTTTGATTTCATCTTGGGGACATGGTTTAGGGGTGGCCTTGGCAGTGCTGTGCTAAAACTTGGACTCGATGGCCTTGGAGGTCTTTTCCAATTGAAATGATTCCATGATTTTCAGCTGCACCAGACCACACTGCCACGAGCAGGACGAATATTCTGACTCGCTGTCAGGGGTCAGATTTGGGTGCATTTTGCAGCATCCTCTGATTGCAATAATTAGCTTGGGATCTCAGCTGCAGCAGCTTTGCTGGTGCCTTGTCTGAATACACAACAACAGAGGAGGAAAGGCACATTTTCAGCCTCTCCTGCCCTAATCTCTGTTTTTCTTCCCTCCTCAATTTTACATAACAAGTTGAAACATAAAAAGAGTAGCCTGGTGTTCTTAAAAAGTCCAGCCTCCAACTGTGCTTATAAATATTTTTCTAAATCCCTTCAGGCTCAGAGGAGAGAAACATGAATCCCAAGTCTTAAGCATCTTTCATAAAAGAGATTTAACATCTTCAGCTCACATTACCACCGAGCCAATGAAGTCAGACAACAGCCTCTCTCACTCTGACCTGCCCCATGACCTACACTGATACCTAAATTCCTCCCAAAAAAACATATTTTGAAATATTGCTGAACTATTATTATTATTATCCCATGTGATTCTGATGTGTGTCTTTGGCTGCTTATAACATGAGTCTCCATATCTAGCAGAGATGTGCTACACCAGATTTTGGAACCTCTTTTTTGGTGAAAACATCAGGCTAAGATGGGGCAATTCTGGCAGGGGAGCACCCCCAGCCCTCAATCAATGCCTCATTCCACTCAGCACTGGGGCAAACTTGTGTTTAATGGGGTTTTTTTCTTACTCCAGGCTCTTATAAATAGTCTCTCTCTGTCTTCCTGGTCTGCTTCTTCAGGTCCTGAAGGCCACAATGAGGATCACCCTGGCCCAATGTGCCTTTCCACTGATTCCAGGTCCCAAACATCCTTTTCTTCACAATCAGCATCCCCCAGCAGCCACAATGTCCAGGACATTGAACATTGTCTTATGTATATTGTATATATTGTATATATTGCATATATTGTATATGTTAATGTATTTCTGGAACCCTCTGGTTCCAGAAATACATTAACAAATAGCAAACCCATTCTTTTTCTGGCACAGTCACAGAATTAGCAACCTAATGAGCTCAGCAGGGACAACAATCCTCACTTTCTCAATTCACAGCAAACCACGAACACAACAGATTTAGCAACTTGGCTCAAGAAGAAGCTAAAAAAGGCCATTGAGGAGCACAGTTGGCATGTGGGCTTTCTTACAAACACCTGCTCGTGGCCCTATGGAAAAAGGCCTCCTCTGCTCCTTTCCAAAAGCATCTTCCTCAGGGGGCTGCCGAAGACAACAAATGGAGATCGGTTCTGCACCCTGAGGATGAGCAGAAGAGGAAAATCTTTCCTTCTGGTTGTCTCTCTGCCTTTCTCTGCCACACTGGAAGAAATACATTTGTGCAAGCAGATGGCTGGAAAATCCTGTGCTGCTGCCCAGCAGCAGTGGAGTGTGAGGCAGTCCTGGGGCTGCACTCACAGAGGAGCAGCTCCAGTCCACCTGGGCAGTGAGAGCAGTGTCCTGTTTGTTCCACTGCCGCAGGCTCCAGCCCATGGAGCACACTCTTTTCCTGTTATTTTATCCAGTGGACGAGGCAGTAACTTCACCCCAGAGGCAAAGGAGGGAACTATTCCCTCGGAATCCTTTACAGCCTGAGCAAATAAAAGAGGATTGAACGGCGAGCTTGCCAGATGTGATGCTTCAAGCCAATCTCTTCCGTATTATTCCCTGCCCTCGAGTGAAATCTGAAGTCAGTTGTACGCTAAAATTGTGAATTTTGGAATCCTAAGCCTGTAATACTTATCCACTCCCCTGCCAGCAGTTTCTGTGTTTTCTTGTATCATTTTTTGGCATGCACAATTTAAAAAAAAAAAAAAAAAAAAAAAAAGAAAAAAAAAGAAAAGAAAAGTTTTATCTAGCTATTGGTAGCCTTTTCTTACAAAAGAACACATAATTTATTCTGATTTTGAGGCCACTTGGTAGCACAAAGATCTTTGCCAGAGCTACTTTTTGGAGACATCTGCAAAAATCTCACCCATTAAATTGTAATCTTCGCTAAATGCGCTCTCCGTGCACTTGCACAATAGGAAGGCTGTTTTATTCCTGTTGGCATCCACCAGGGAACAGGCTGAGGAGACAGCTGGGCCCCTGCACCATCCCTTACATGTTTATATATATATTTATGTTGAAAGGAATAAGGGAGTGTCTTTACAAACAAACTGCTGGTAAGATAAGGCCTATACTGAGAGATAGAAGAAACAATAGGAAGGATTTCCATAGGAATTCCAGTGACTGACTTGCCCAAGACTGTGTTAATAAACTACAGGAACAGAGACATAAGAAAAAGAAGAAAAGGGGGGGGTGGGTATTGAGAGTGTCTACATTTAGGTGAAATGTATATTACTTATGTCTGCATTAAGCGTTCTGGGAAGTCTTGAGTTCCTCAGCCTATGGGGAAAGAGAGAGGGAACCTGAAGCCGGGAAATTCGGATAAAAAGAGGCTGCGTCCTCTAGCAATTTGAGAAACCTCATGGGAAACACCCATGACCTCTCCCTTTATTCATGAATAAAGTTACAGGACTCCTCTGTCTCCTTTTTGGACATAAACCGCTGGCATTTGTGGATTAATTTTTCCTGACAATGTCCTCCGCTTTACAAACGAAAAGGGAGAAAGTTCCATTTCTCGCCGCTTGCTTGCACAGGATTTCGGTGTCTTAAGAATCTCTACAGGAGGTAAACAACATTTAACAGCCTCCACACCAGGTTCAAGGCTGGAATACGTACGGGCATGGCGTTGTTGAGGGTGTTGTTGTAGACGCAGGCGCGCAGGGAGGAATCCGTCACGCAGCCCTCGAAGAGCTGCAGCGACTCCGCCACCTTCTCGTGGAAATCCTCCGCGGATTTGTTGGCGCTGGCGAAGTACAGATAGTCGGAGTACAACCTGCCGAGGGAAAGCGGGGCAGTGAGGGGCTGAGGGGAGGGGAAAATGTTTATTTACGTGGCAATTCCCATCAGTTACAGGAATCCAGGGAAAGGAGACGTGTGTGTGACGTCGGCCCACCCACAGGCTGTCGCCCAGTGACGCTTTTTCCATTTTCATTTTGATTTTCGTTCTTTTATCTCACAGTAACGCCCCCTCCAGGGAATTTTGAACACCATCCCCACCTCTCGCCACTGGAGACCTGACCCTAGGAATTGTGTGAGTCAATGTTTTCTCCTAAAGGCAAATTTTTAGACTTTAATTTCATGTTCTCTGTGAAATGGTCTCAGCTGATGTTGGTGCCCCTCTGCACTTGGTGTTCCATGGACAGGAACTGTCCTTGTCTCAAAAGCTTAAAGCTGATTTTAGAAACTTTAGGTGGGTTAGAAAGAGTAATTTTTATGTAATTACCAAGCTGTCTGCCACCATGAGTAAGAAAGAGTCCAGATTTCACATACCCTTTACAGGAAGCTTCACCTCCCATCTTACACTGATTTTCCACCAAAAACTTCCAATTTATAGCATTCCACCTGTTGATTTTCCTTTGGTTTTTTTTGGTCTTTTTTTTTTAAAGATGAAGCAGGAATTTCTCTAAGTTACAGAGGAGTATCCCCTCATTGCACTCTTTTAGCACAAGTTTTACAATTGCTTAAAATCACTTTTAAAAGTTTACGTAAATTCAAATCTCTTTGGGGGTGATGTGGTGAAACAACCCAGAACCTACAGCAAGGAAAATATCAATTTCAGCATTAACCCCATAAACCTTGATTAAGCTTTTGCAAGATAAACATGGTTTAAAGAGACAAATGAAATGCTCAGACAGGGCATAAATATTAGATCTGCTGGACATGGTATTTTAACTTCCATTCACAATTAAGCTTAGAATGACCAGAACCACAACAATACCACAGGATTTTGAAGATAGTTTTGCATCACGTGAGAAGTGACTTCCCCAGGTCTGTTTGCAGCACAGATTTGATGCCTCCACAGTACACATCTTTCAATAAAATTCCAGAAATCCTATGTGTCTTTCAGCCTCTTTCAAAAAACCACAGGTGTCTAAGAAATTACCTAAAAACACCGATCCATTTAGGTCTCACTTATTACTGCAGTAACCTTTTGTATTGCACTTACTTTATTTATTCTTAAACTTCCCTAGATTTCCGTGGGTACTTAGAAATACCTCATTTGGAAAGTTTAGGCCTTAATCCAGGAAAGCACTTAAGTACAGGAATAGCCCCTCTGCACTCATTATTTATGTCAGTGTTTTGCAAGAACAGGATTTTAATTCCCATGTGAAACAGATGAAGACTCTCTGTTCATTTAAAAAAGAAAAAGAAGAAAGGGAAAAGCTGAAGGACCAAGCCAGCTGAGTTCACCTAAATCAGACACACAACAGCATCTCCTGCATGCAGGAAATGTGGATATCAGGACTCAGCTTGTCCCAGGGATGGTGGGACTGACTATGAAAGGTTTACTCCTGGGGGATTCAGCCAGCAGGCATCATGTACAGCATGGGCCAGGCTAAAATGTCATTAAAAAGGTTTAATATGAATGCTTAGAAATAGAAATACCGTCCATCAAAAGAAATGCATCATTTTTCAGATTTGTTGGCATCTTACGAAAAACTACATTCTGGAGGACAAGTTCTCCCTCTGCAGGGCAGTTGAGATTTTCTTTCCATTTTCCTTTTTTTTATTTCTTTTTTTCTTTCCCATCTGTTTTTAATTCTGGGGACATCTGCCTTTGCTGATTAGGATTTCAGCTGTTCTGGCTACTTGAAGTCCTTCCCTTCAACCTCTGTCCATTCCAATGAAATAATAACACCAGTTGACAACAACCACCAAAACACTTGATGTCATTCAAATATTCCCTGCTGGGAATTGCCCAGACCTTTTGCAGGTTAGATCAGAACCTGTCCCAGCCTCATGTCCTCCTGGCTCCTGCAGGGCACCTGTCCCACTGCCTGTCATCACTGATGGATCCCAGTTTGTCCCTTCTGTCCCTTCTGCTTTTGCTCCTGCAGCTCAGATGAGCCATCAGGAACGTAGGGAATTGTAAACAAAAAGGAACCAATTTATCATAAACACAGTCAGGGAGATGAAGCTGACTTTCTCTGTCACCCCTGTTAAAGCTGGCAAAGAGCTCCAGCCCCATTACAGAGGGTGGTTAAGGCAATCAGGGAGTTTGTCACTAATTTGCATGAGGAAGCCACTTCAGCTGCTCTCCCGCATAAAATTACCATCTGTTAAATCCCGGGGTCAGGAGATACTGCTAACGTTGAGAGCTGCATTTCCTGACAGCGGAGCTGGGAAGCATCTCCCAGCCCTGCTCTCACCACAGCCATGCCCTGCCAGCAGGAAAGCTCCTTGGGGAGCACCATCCCTGCTCTGGAAGCTGCTGCTGGCTCTTCCTCTGGGCCTGCTCTTCTCCCAGGGCCACCAGAGCCTGGTCCCCATCATTGTCTGCATCCTCATCATCATCTGCATCCCCATCATCATCTGCATCCCCATCAGCATCATCTGCATCCCCATCCCCATCTGCATCCCCATCATCATCTGCATCCCCATCCCCATCTGCATCCCCATCAGTATCTGCATCCTCATCACCATCAGCATCCTCCATTATCATCTGCATCCCCATTATCACCTGCATCTCCATCAGCATCTGCATCCCCATCTGCATCCCTATCATCAACATCTGCATCTCCATCAGCACCTGCATCCCCATCTGCATCCCTATCATCAACATCTGCATCTCCATCATCATCTTCATCCCCATCTGCATCTCCATCAGCATCTGCATCCCCTTCCTTCCCTGAGATTTTCTGGGGCTTTGTCCTGGGGCACTGACCTTGCCACGATATCCTGAATATCCCCATGGAGTTAAAGTGAAGGAATTCACACCCTCCTCGATTGGATCCTTTTGGACTTTGCCTCCACCTGTTCCACCCTCCCCACTACCCGCCTCATTATTATCCTTTTTCAGAGGACATAGTGGAAAGAAATGTCCCAGAAATGTGGATGATGACTGAAGAGAAAAAGTGAAATGCCCATTTCTGGAGAGAAATAATGGAAAGCCAAGCCCTCTCCCTGCCAACAAAGTCAGGAAGACCAAGGATGAACTTCTGAGTAGCTGTTGGGTGTGCAAGGTATGAATGCCCAGGGAAAATTTACATGAGTGCCTCACCAAGCACTTTCCAGATTTTAAAAAGTTTGTATCATTTGCTGACTCTGGCGCTATTCAATAATTCTTAATCATTATTATTTAATCAGTTTGAACAGCAAACCCCATGGAAACATAAATTTTACTACTTAAATGAAATGAAACATTTCCCAGGACCACTTATGCTGAGATGTGAAGATGCAGTGCCCCCCTAGTCTAATGAGCCCTGCTGAGAACCAGGGCATATCAGCTCAGGTAATGGCATTAGATTGCATTTGAAAACCTATAAATTCTTTTTTCAGAGTAGCTCAGGTGTCCAGGCATGGCACTCATGGCATTCACACTCACATGCTTCTCTTTAAAACCTTATCACAGTTACATCTGCCAAAATATACAGAATAAAACCCCTCTTATCACAACCAAGAAGCTCTCAAACACCACATGAATATTTACTTGCATTCAAGAGAGTGAGGGCGAATAAAATTATTAAAATAAGAAAATTTTCTTGCTTACCTTTCAACAGGGTCCCTCAGCATGATGATAAGTTTGGCATTTGGTTGGAAGGCATGGATAAAATCCTGGATGAGGAAGGGAGGTTCTCCTTCAGTGCTGTTGTCATAGAAGAAAATCCAAGCATTGTTGTCCCACATTGTCGAGGCGCTGGCCTCCCCTGGAAATGAAAAACATCTCTGCTGGTAACTCATTCCATTTCTCCTGCTGGAGTGGATATTGGCTGAATTTGGAACTGCTACAGACAGATCAAAATCAGTCCATGAATTTCAACACACTTTAGTTCTTGCAAACTGATCTGGCGGCAGCTCCCAGGGCTGGAGCAATCCCACTGCCCTGTGCCTTTGGGAATGCAGGTTAAGGCAGGGTTTATGCAATTCCACCTGAAATATTGCTGTCCATAACCACACTGCTTCCTGCTGGTGGTTAACACATGCAATTATATTTCATCTGGGCTGGAATGGACTGCTCAGGGTTTTAGCACATTCTCCAGTGAGGAGTCATGGAATCACAGAATGATTCAGGCTGGAAGGGACCTTAAAGATCATCATTCCCACAGTTTCCACCATCCCAGGTTGCTCCAAGCCCCAATGTCCAGCCTGGCCCTGGGGAGGCAGGAGTTTGTCCCTTGCAATGCTCTTGGTTGGGTTGGCCTTAGTGCTCCCCATCTCGGAGAAGCAGCTCACTAACAAATTGTAAAATTTCCCACAGAAAAATGTGGACACCACCACTCCTGCTGATCAACAGCGTGGAAAACATAATCAGCAGAATCAGTGAGAACATAAGAAATGCTGAAAAAGCAGCTGAGTTGTGTCATTGATGATTGAAATATCTTTATATAATTATTCATGTAGAATAAGTCAACTATTTACTAATAGATAAAGGGTTTATAGAATAAAGAGCACAGTTTGGTAAAATAACAGGTTCTTGCCTCTTTAGTGTCTGAAGAAGCTCACTCTGAATGCAATGCTACAAGGAGAAATATAATCAGTAAAAATCTCTGCCAGAGTGAGGTATATGATGCTTCAGCTGCTAAATAAATGATCTGATGTGATATTTTGAATTTTGTAACCTTCTCTGTCTTTTTAAGTAATACTGGCATTTATGTGGCACAGTACTGTTTAATAAAACATATACAGAAGCTTTTTGGGGACTTACACTCTCTGACAGTCTAATAAAAGCTAATTCTTGTTAATGAGGTTTTTCAAATCAACGGGAAGGAGATTAAAAAAATAATAATGTTGTAGGCTTATAGACCTGTACATTATTTCCCTTTTTTTAATTTTTTCTTCTTTCCTCTGCTGGGAAAGCCCAATAAAGATTTTAAAGGATGGACAAAACACAACAAGAGAAAGGTACTGGCTCCAAACTTCTGAACATAATGTGATTCATTAATAAAGTCTGGGAGTTGTTAGAAAACACATTAATCTTCTGTCATGTTCATTTTGCCTCTTTTCAGGAGGAGGAGATCAGGTCCATTGGCTGGAGCTGGGTGTCCACAACAGCTCTGCTCTCCCATTCTAAATTAATTAGCCAAAGCACTGCCTAATCACCAGCGGGCTCTGACTTGTCAATTAAAACTCAATTAGCCCAGCTCCCACGCTGGGTGAGGCAGAAACACAAAGGATTAAACAGAGGCCAGGAGCCGAGACAGCCCTGCCACAGAAACCTCTCCCTGAGCCGCCAGGACTGGGGGAGCGCGAATGGAGCGAGACTTGGGGACAGGATTTGCAGGAGAGGGCACCGAGGGATGGGAGCGACCTTGGGAAGTCACTGCTCCCATCCCTGACAGCAAGGGCTCCCTCAGGAATGTTTGCTAAATCATGCCGAGGTAATTAAGGACTGTGACCTCATCAAGCCACCGATTCCTCTCTGGACTGATCACCCTTCACAGTCTCTGCTCTGATCACATCCGATGCTCTGTTGGATTTATCCCAATTTATCTCAGGCCAAACCTGAGAGCACCTCCCTGCACTTCTGCAATGTGAATGACAAAAAAATCGGCGCATTTACACAGAAATGGGCAGATTCTCTCAACATCAGAAATCTGCAGGCAGGACACAGGCCAGGGCAAATCACAGAATCATAAATGTTGGAAAAGAGCTCTAAGATGGTCCAGTCCAACCCAAGATCACAGACCCAACCCAAGATCCAGTGCAGTCAGCCCAGGATAACCTGGGTTCAAGAGGGCAAGAGGGTGAATCTTCCCACAAGATGATTGTCAAGAGTTCAATAAGAAGGGAAAATAAATTTTATATATATATTTATATATATATATATATCTTTTTTTTTTTTTAAATAAAATCATTCTGACCCCTGCTGACTTTTATAATTTTAATTTTCTGAAGCAGCCAAACAAAAATATTCCTGACAATTTGACCATGTTTGGTTTTGTTTTATAATACAATTTAATACCTGTAAAAAGAACAAGGCGTACTAAACATGAGATAAATTAATCACCGACAATTAATTATGTTTAATTACTCCAATACAATGGATTTTTTTTTCTTATGGACTTAAGCAACATATGAGTTATTAAATTGCCTCAAAAATGGACATATAACCTCCTCATTCAGTCATTACTGGATTAACATAATATTGTGTTTTCCTAAGTCATTCCTCTGAATTTATCATATTAATGATTCCACATAAACAAGTCCTGCTCAGAATGCCTCAGGCTGGATCAGCCCTGTCCTCTCTGGTTCGTCTCTAAGCAGATGTTGTTGGGGTTTTTTTTGGGAAATGCAATTATTACCCACTATGTTTACTATCCAAAGAAGCTTAACTTTTCAAAATAATATAGCATGATGAACTACTGAAATATTTACAGTTTTAATTCGATTTTTCTTTGCAGTCATCTGAAATAAGGAAAGGAAGATTATAAGCAAACCTGATATTCATACAGATTCATTTTAGGCTAGATGGCTTTGTTTTGTTTTCTACCAAGGTCATAAAAGACTGGCTTAATGAGTATAATCATTCAAGACTTTTCCTGTAAACTTAATAAGAAAAGCCAGCAGAACCTTAATGAAACAAGAAATGAGACCACAGGAAAAAGCAACACAAAGTGAACTCTACAAAAAGCTGCAACAGGAGGTAAGTAATCAAAGATGTACGTTGCCAATTAGATTAGTGAATTTAATTAGTATAAGCACTTCACCCATGAAAGGACAGGAGATATTATTGGAAGTAGCAGGAAAATCTGCAGATGTCCTTGATGGCAAAATTTCTTAAGAACCCCATCTTGCAAATGCTGCAAATGTTTAATAAAGTCAATGATGGACTTAAACGGAGGCTGGGGAAGTATTGAACAAATGTGACTCAGCCAAGGCTCTGGTTTTAACAAGCTAAGGCATCATCACCATCTCAGCCAGCCAGCAACAGGTTAAAATTTTTGGTTATAATGAGACCAAACCCCCAATAATTCTGAGCACAGGAAACAAAAATCTCGCCTCTATTTCCTGTAGAATTTTCTGACTTCAAGCCTACTTGAAAAGTCTCTTTTTGACAGGGAACTGCAGCTCGCACAACTACTTTTTGCATGGAATGTGTCTGGCTTCCCTGGGAAATTCTGAGGTGACAGAGTAAGGCTGGTAAAACTCTCATCCCCTCAGCTTTCTGGTTTTAGCAGACAGCAAAAGCAGAATTTAGAAGTTTGTGATGTTCCTCAGGGGCACTGTAAACCAGCACACCATGGACCAGGGTGGATGAGCCCAGTGGAGTGACCACCGTGTGTCATGGAAAGCCATCCAGGGATCCCTCCCCAGGGCCCAGTGCTAACCACAGACTTCCATAAAGCACAATAAAACAGCACTTCTGGACCATTTTAATGGTAATTAGGTAATTTAACTTTAATACCAATTCATTATATCAATATCTTCTGTTGGAGCTTGAGAAGAGCCACTGGGAGCTTTTTCTGTCACATCTCCCATCAGTTCCAGGATTTCAGAACACCCCAGTTCTGTGTTATCCCAGGCACATTGCTCCAGCATTTGGAACTGAGGCCACAATCCCAGCAGGCAAATCCTACAGGCAAACCCCTCATAATTGCATTTAAAAGCTGTGTGCATGTGGCACTTGGGGACATGGGTTAGTGGTGACCTTGGAAATGCTGTGGGAATGGATGGACAGGATGATCTTAGAGGGATTTTCCAACCGGAATGATTCCATGAAAACAAAATGAAAACTGTGTTTGAAGGAGTCACCAAGGTCGTTCTCATTCTTAAAAAAACCCCCACATTAATTAAATGCTGATCATCAGATATAAAGAAATTGCTCAGGAATTTTCTGAAGATAATCACGGCTTCTTAGCAAAGCAGGGAACCACCCTCCAGGAAAAGAAAGCCAAGAGCTTCCAGGCACACCCGAAAAGAGCAGCATCAAGGGCTCTGCGCTAAGAACCAGTCCCAAAATCTCCCTTTGGGGCCTCAGCTCTGAGCGCTGCCGCCGTGGAGCGTCAGAGGCGTTTTGGGGCCGCGTTTGCCCTACCGATGACGATGCTGCTCCTCCTGCCGCGCTCCTTGCCGCCGTCGCTCTGCAGCACGCTCTGGATCTGGTGCGCCGCCAGGTCAAACAGGTCCAGGTAATCCTCCACGGGGTAGCGGTCGTGGAACCCATCCCTCAGCCGGATGATTCCTGCAAGGAACAGCGGGAAAAGGGAATTAGAAACAGCGGTTCTAATGACAACAGGGCGAGGCCAGCCCCAAGGTGGTGTCACAGACGTCAACACGAAATCAGAGCGATGAAGCGCGGCGCTCAGATAAAAGTGCCAGAAACGGAGCGGCTGAGATCTGAGATACTGAACGATTGCGCCATAAATTCACGGAGATAGGAAATATTTTAAGCACTCCGTTTTGTAGTTCCTGCATGAATGAGCTTGCATTTATTTCCTTCTAAATTTAGCTTTTGGAAGGAATATAAAAGGTAAGATTCTGCTTCCATTTGCACCCATGTAAACTGAAGTAATACTGGACTCCCACTAGATTTACTGTTTTGAGATTGAGCACGGGCTCTGATGCCAGATATGCAAATCAACACACACTGGGAAATCATTCATGGTTTTTTTCCTTTCACAGGTATGCAAATAAATCTCCTTGGTAGTATCTTATTTTTCTCCTTCCCTACACTCCAGGGTGTGTTCAGTATCACCTTCCCCCTGTGTTTCTCAGCATCTTGAGCCGCATCCTGTGATTTTTCTATTCCTTTTCCCACTCGTGTTTCCAAGTCTAGTCTCACTTCTCCATTTGCTGTCCATGCTCCCCACACAGGACTTCTCAGCTCTCCCTTTCTTGTTCCTACAAGGCCAATAATTATCAATTATGTGAGAGGAAAGCTCAGCAAGGGAGTTCTTTTGTCCGTTGCCTCTGATTTTCCCCTCTAGGAAAGTGGGATTTAATGAGGGTAGAAGAAAGTTCAACGGCGTATTTTGACTTGTTTTGAGGGGAAAAAAGTGCAAGCGTGGTGCTACAGACAGCCTTGGTTTGTTGCCACCCCAGTCAAGGGAATAGAAACAGTGGCACGGAGCCAGGAAAGAGAGACAGTCAAGCTGGGACAAAGTCCTGTGGAGCATCCACCATCCCAGCAGAAGGGGAAAGGAGTGATTTGCGAAATGGGGCCTCCCCAGAGGGCTGTTTAACTTCAGCAGAAATTAGTCAGCCTCATAAAAATCCACTGAATCAGAGGATGCCATTGAACAAAGAGACTTTCTTGTGCAGCTTAAGTGTTAGAAACCAAACCAAGTTAATAGCCAGGAGCATAGGAGTCAGAGCCACTTGCTGCCTGTCTCAGTTTCACTTGTGAGTGTATTTGTAATATTCTCTGTTTTTCTTTTTTTAATTTTTAAATAGTAACCATTAAGTAATGTACTTTTGAGGCAGAATGAAAGGACTGAGCCACCAGGAATAAACTTAATCTTTCATTCTCCATGGCAGACAGCTGAGATGATCAGAAGGTCATCTCTACAGATCCCTCTCCCATGAGACCATGAGCTCTGCAATCTTTCCTCATTCTCCAGCTTTACAAAACAACTTCAAAAAAATTGAATTATGCAAAGAATGTTCTCTTCAAGGATCAGCACTTGGTCCCCAGTGGCTGACCACAAGACTGTGCAAGTGGAGGGTTTGTGAATGCCAGCACAGGGATAGGAATTCGCCCTTGTTCTCAAGTCAGATGCACTCCAGCCTGATTTTTTACATTCTTCTGCCTGTTTGGTAGGTCAGGTTCAGAGCTTTAGTGAGCCCAGTCTTGCTGAAGTGAGCTTGGGTGCATTACCTCCTCCAACATTCATTCCAAACATTTATGTTGAGGTCGATGTAAATGGAGGGAACTATTTAGTGTGAAACATTTTAGTTTAACACATCAGTTCAGCCTTTCCTGCCAGCTCTCCATGGAACACAAAATCCTCCACAGATTTTGCTGACAGCCCCTTGTTTTCATCACTTTACCTGAACATGAGAAAAAGTTGTGGATGCCCCATGTCTGGAGTGTCCAAGGATGGGTTGGATGAGGCTTGGAGCAACCTGGGACAGCAGAAGGTGTCCCTGCCCATGGCATGAGGTGGAAAAAGAAGATTAAGGTCCTTCCAACCCAAATCATTCCATGTTTTGTCTTCAGTCAGCTGCTGGCCGTGATGAATGAGTCCCTTCTCATGGGTCTTCAAGGGGCACCACGAGGCTTCTCTTGTTTGAATTGGGCTCACTCCTCCATTCACACCGGTGCCTCCAGTGTCTCTTAAACCAGACTAAATTATCTCAAAAGCAAAGCTGAATTTTCTTTGCACTGCTTTAAATCTTAGTTTACAAAAAGTATTTAGGAAATGACTAAAATATTTATTTTGGCAACTTTCTTATGGCATTTTTGATGAACGAAAATTGAAAATTTAACAGCGAAATCATGAAATCCTGTCTCCATGGCTGAGAGCTCCTCACTAAGCAGTGAAGAGCAAAACCCAATTTTCAGAAGCTCTAAGGTTCTTCTGGGATGCAGGGCGTGAGGAAACAAGATGGAAATGACAACACCATATTCAGAAGAAATAAAAAACTTGAAGTATGATCTCAAAATAAAGAACAGAAGCAGCACTGCAGGTGTCCCAAAGTGTCAGAAAATGTCCTTCCTCACCTTTAGCCACAGAAATTCATTAGAAGAGAAATTTTCCCATTCCAGGAAAGCTTAGAAAAGCTCCAAAAGAAAGTATTGATCAAAGTCCTCATCCTCATCTACCCCCCAGTGCCAGGTTTTTCCTGTTCCAAAGGCTGTGTCTGCCATAAGGCAACAGCAAATGAGAAACAGAAATTAAGATGTCACTAAAATAGCCAGAATCTTCCTCTTGGAAACCATAAAATCACTGAAAAGTCTTTGATACCAAAGTCTCACAAAGTGAGGGCATGCCAACATTTAACAGCCAGACCCAAGAGTGGGGAAATGCAGTGCCTGGGTGGATTACAGAAGGCACAACACTCATCCACATGTAGAGGGGAGCAGTTAGGAAATTTAAATGTGTGTTCTGCAGCTCATCTAATCCTAATGACCAGACTGACCTTCCTTGCCATCCAGAGAAGAGAGACTATGAAGGAGAAAAGCACTTCAGATGGATGAAATTCTGTGCTCAGCCCCACTGCCCTGAGACCCTTTGGAGCTGCAATCACCAGGGGTGGATGCCTTTTGCTCCAGTTGGCCACAACCCCAACTATTCAACTATTCAAGTCTGCCTTCAGAGATGGAAATACTGATATCAGCCAGGAAAACAGTATCAAAATATGTGCAGGGTCCTCAGTGTGAGAGAGATTCCTCATGCAGAGCGTCTCTGCTGTTCAGTGTTGGTCAGAGCTGGGACATTAATGAAGCTCCTGCCACAGTTGTATTTTTTGAACCACAAGGACTGAAATTTTAAATAGTGACCCATCATTTATTGATGTAAGAAAGGCTTTACAGAATTTCACAATACAAAACTATCGCTGCTGCTCTTCAACTCCCCCAAGACAACCTAACAGCTCTTCCCTTTACAAATTCACAGGTTTGGCTTTATCTGGTGGTTTTATTGCTTTTCCTAGATTTTCTAAACCACTGCAAATAAACCAACTGAAACATGCATTGCCTCAAGAAGTTGAACCCAAAACATCACTGAACAAGACCAGGTTGAGCATCCACCACGGGAATTTCTCAAAACTATCAACTCCAGTGGTTTCTAGGCAAACCAATACGTAGCAAATCCATAAACTTCACGCCGGAAACTTACAAAACGTTAAGGGAAACAACTTGCCGGGGTACCAGAGGCCACGCTCACTCACCAAAGCGTTTCCTTGTCCACCAGTGGGGCTCTTTGATGGCCGAGAAGCGAACGTCGGGGTGCAGCCGCAGGCGGTCGTACAGGTCCGTGGTGCCGCACTTGGGCTGCCCGATGATGTAGAAGTGCGGGAGGCAGCGCAGGCGGTAGTGTTTGTCCTTGTAGTGGTACAAGTGGTTCCAAAATACCTTCCTGAGGTAATCGAATATGATCCGAAAGCGCTTGGAGTACAGTGCGTAGGAGTTGGTGGCGTAAGGATCCGTGGTTGTGTTTCCTCGGTACTCTTCGTACCAACAAGGGTTCTTGCTATTTGGAAGGAATTTGTTAGGAATTACTGAAAACATCTGCAACATAAAGAACAACAATTTCAGTCAAGGCAGCAAACAACCAACAGTTACAATTTTCTTACTTAGCACGGTGAGAGAACAGAAACACTACCTGGACATTTTTACCTGCAAAATTGACCCCATTTATTGTTTCTGCTGACACCAGAACCAAATCCTCTACAACCCATTGGACAGGGAGAGGAGTATTTAGAAATCCTTTTATCTTAAGGCCAGAAAGGGCCTCAGTAATCCCCCCAACTCCCCCACAACTCCAGGAACTGATCTGTTAAGTCAAACACCTAACACTCCAATCAAATTACCTTCCAGTTTTTAACTCTGAAATATAAGATTTGCAATGATTTTCAGGAAGGCACCCTGTCAAGCAGTTATTACAAAGGCTCTTTTCTTATTTATCATTTCAGGTGACAGGTAAATCTAAGTCACAGCGATTTTGCATGAGACAAGGTAAAAGTTCAGTGATGTCGTACAGCTATCAGAAGTCTGCCTGATTTTTTCCTTCAGGTGTCAAGAGCATTTACAGAACCCATCCATCCTGCCCGTGACTCAGAGGGATGTGATCTCCAGTATCAACTTTGCAGCTGCTGTGAATCAGGAGACTCTAGATGGTGTAAATCCCTGTGTGAACAGCCCAGCAGCTGCCCTTTTTTATATCTAGGCAAAAGATTGATCAAAATACTTGAAATAAGGAAGTGAAAAGCAGTTTAAGACGTGCCTCAATTCATACTTACATGTGGCTCTTGCTTCCTCAGCTCTTCCAAATCAGGGCGCTGCCTCGTTATAAACTCTATCTTTGAAGTAATGGTGTCAATAATTAATTTAATGCTTGGATAATCCTTTACATATGAAATATTCATTTTTGAAGGCTGGTAATGGTCTTTCATGTCACTAAGGCTTTCATTGTCCATTAAGCTGGGATTGCTGGCAAAAGCTCCATAATGGAAGGGAGATGGGATCAGCAAGAGGCCGTGCTTGGCTCCAGTCAGAATGTAGGATACCATCACCAGGGTCATTATGATCAACCCAAACATCAAACTGCAGAGCTTCCCCTTCCTCAGGCAGAAAAATCCATTCCAGCTCTCACAGTGATCAGTCCTCACTTCCAGAACCGCGAGCCACTTCATCTGCTTGCCGTCGGTGTACAAAGGGATTCTGTTTTCTCCTCTGCACACAGGACACCTCTGGTTATTGTGACCAGGCCCACGGCATCTGAAACACTGTCTGTGCAAGTCATTTGGTAATAAATGTATGCAGCGATTAATGCAAGACCTCATATTACTACTGTTAAACTCCTATATTAATGAGCCAAGCACAGTCAGAAAAATGTTTCTGAAGCTTATGAGTCATCTTCTGCAAGTCTGAAATTATTTCGTTCCTGGAGTGATTCTATGACTACTCAGCGATGCAAAAGGACAGGTTCAAAACAGAATAAAAAGTGACATATGTCACATAAAGAAAAAAAAACCCAACCACCACCAACACACAAAAATAGATGTACTCTGGACGTGGTTCCCAAGAATTTGGCTCAGTAAGAGGAATGTGGTGAAGTAAAGATCAGCTACTAAACTGGCTCAAGTTTTTCCCATTGAACAAAATGAGAAGGAAGAAAAATCGTTACGTAGTGTGAAAATATGCAAAAGATAAAAATAACTCATTGTCCTCTGATTTCTGCTGGAATTGGCAAATATGGGTAGAAATTTCCAGGTTTCCTTAAAACGAGCAGGTTCCAAACCACACTGCCACTGCTGGAAGCTTCATCTTCCCAGAGGTGGTTCCAAAGAGATGCATTGTCCAACCTGGAGAAACAAAAACAGATAATATAGATACACCCAGCAGACCTGTCCAACTGAGAAACAAAAACGGATATATAGATACACCCAGAACAGCACAACCTAGAGAAATAAAAACAGATACATAGATACACGCAGAACAGGACAACCTAGAGAAATAAAAACAGATATATAGATACACCCAGAATGGCACAACCTGGAGAAACAAAGCCAGAGATATAGATACACCCAGAACGGCAGACCTGTCCAACCCAGAGAAATAAAAACAGATCTACAGACACACCCAGAACAGCACAACCTAGAGAAATAAAAACAGATATATAGATACACCCAGTGCAGCACAACCTATAGAAACAAAACCAGATCTCTAAATACCCCCGGAACAGCAGCCATCATATCCACATCACCCACAGCCACAGCAAAGCACAACCCACCAGGAGTCATTTCACAATTCTATTTGAAAGATACCCCCTGGTTGCCAAGTCTGTTAATTACAGCACTCAGGATGTTAAACCCAGGGAACATTTGGCTCCAGGTTCACAGTGAGCTGCCCCTCCTTTTCCATCGCCCATCTGCTCACATCCATGAGTGGTTGGTGCCACAGGTAACACGACACGACTTCACTCAGCCCCTCGCAGATCTTAATCTGCTCCTGAAACACGGGAGCACTTTTGGACAGTATCCAGTGACACTGGGTTAAATAATTACAGTCTATCTGCACGTGGGGATCTTAAATTAACTGTCCCAAAGTGGGGTAGGACCCTGTTTGAGGCAGGGATAAAATAACAGTCTCCTTTCAAGCGCAGGAGATAAAAAGCCAAACAAAAAAAAAATCAAAAGCCACAAGTAAAACATTGAAAAAATTGAAGGGATTAAAAAACAGACACAAGGAAAGGCTAATGACAGGATCTCAGGTTTCTGGATAAAATGATGGGTCCTCTTACTACTCACCAAATCAGAAAAGTATAATCATTACTACTATGAATCCCATAATTTGACTATTTTGCCTTTAGTTCTATCAACACCTATTTTTAATGTTTAAGGAACACTGCTATAATTCTAGATAATAGCTCCTGGTCCATGCCTACAAAAGTGTCCTGATCAAATGGGGCAGTCATTCAGATCCTGCACTTATCATCATCCTTCTGCCTGCATTTTTGTACGAGACAAAGCTTTTTCTCATGGTTTTCTGAAAATTATTTGTATTCTGATGTTTCTCCCACTGAACACTTTCACATATTGGAGGATTCCTGCAATCAGACCAAGGAGGCTGTGTCTCAGGGACTCAGGAATAATTAGATAAATATTGAACAAAAGTATTTGCAAAATGCTTTCCTACCCCAAAAAAAGTTCATTTCCTCAAAGAGTTTGTTCTCTAAGCCAGATGAGGCAGACAGAAATCGTAGCATAATCATTACTGACTAAACCAAAGGGAAAGAAATCAGTGCAAGACTTCTCAAAGAAGTCAGTCTTAAAAACTTCTCTGAAGGAACAGAGCTGCGATGATTTTGACAGAAGTTTGAATGACTGGAGAGAATAAATCTGATTCATATGGGTCATTTTAAACCTAGAAAGTTGATGCTTTCTTATGCATAAAATATCCCTCCAAATGAATGTCCAAAAGAAAAAGAGGAACTATGGAAAGGAGACAAGATTGGAAAGACCTTGATGGTTGTCCAAACATCACCAATACTTACTTAAATTACAAAAATACTGTAAAAAAAAAAAAAAAAAAAAGAGGATGGAGATGAGGGCCTTCATCACAAAAGATACAAAATGAAGGTAAAAAAGAGCCCTCTCTAAAAACAACAACAAGAAAGAGACCACAGGTTAAAGCAGTACCTAGAAAAGGTCTGGTAGCCAAAAGCTACCCTACGGCATCTCTTCAATTAAATTTATCATGTTCTACACATTTATTTTTATGCAATCCTTCTACCCTGAACTCCTCCACTTTGACATCCACCTCAGTGTCCTCCCAGCCCTCTGCTCTCCAGTTCCTTGCTGTTTATTTTCAGAGAAACCAGTTCCTATTCACTGTCTATTTAGAATAAAGAAAAAAATCCAAGTTATTTTCCAGTCCTCTTCTAACAGGGATCTGAAACCTGCTCAGTGACACTGATTGAACAGATTTATCTGAGATGGCCTTATGGAATCAATTCCAGGTTTGTGTATTTGACATCAATTCTCAAATTTTTAAAAAGAAAAATCAGAAATACATTAATGAATACAGACCACAGGACCTTAGAAAAACCACATAACCTCCATCCGATCCTATGTCCATTTGTGTATTAAAAAAATGGACTGGAATTTATTGAACCCTTCCCAGACACGGACATTTCTCATGGAAATCTGCTACAAATATTACAAACTCAAGGTAAAACCATGTTAACTATATCTTTGACAGGCAAAGAAAATAGTTTATCAGGAAGGTGATACAATGATAAAAAAATATAAATACGTTTAGACTACAGTAAAACTGAGATCTTAATCACAGCAGTCATGAAGGGAAATTTAAAGTTCCACCAGCAACCATAACTCTGCCAGCTCATGCACAAGCACTGCACCAGGCTGCTCAATTAGATGATCAGTTTGATGACCTTTCACAGGGAAATATGACAGATCACTCAGCTAATAGAATAGAGACATTGATCTCATTTTTTTAAAATAACTGCTGGTTGCCAGCACACCATTTTACATGATTTTCCACTGTCATGTTCATGAAATAAAAAACCCAAGCGTAACAAACATGTAAAAGGATATAATTCCCTAGTGCCACTCCCTTCTCTCTACCAAGAAGTTTTTAATACAAGTTCATTCCCCAACCTTTCACCAGAAGAGAAGGATCTTCCCTCAGCCCACATTTCCCTCATTCACCCCATGAAATCAAGACATTTACAGCATCTTTTTGCTCCTTCCACTCAACATTCCCAGCAGCCACAGCCACCAACACACGTCACCTCTTTGTATTCCACTCTGGAGAGCGGAGGGATGTGGACTGCAGGCAGAGGAAAGTTATGAGGCTTGAGCTGCTAATAAACCATGTGTGTCTCCTTATATTTTAGCTGCAAAGCTGCTGGCTGTTCACTGGCAGAAAATTACTCTCTTTACACAACAAGCAGTGTCTTTGTATATTGAATAATGTAGCATGTAATTTCCCCTCGTTGAAGGGAACGGTGAATTATTTATGATCGTGTCTATACTGCATTTGTCTGCTGTACATTAATGTGTGCCAGCCCTAACCACAGAGCAGAAATCAACAGCGACCTCTGCAAGCTCCTCGGCCAAAAGCAATCCTCCTCATAAAAATAAGGATCTCTGGGAACAGCCGAAGGAGGAAGCATGGATATACAAGATGACACACGGAGGAATGGGGGGGAAAAGGAAAAGCTCTCTTAAATTTCAATATATTCCCACTGAAGCCAGGGGGACTTCGCATCGCTGCTCCAAACTGGAGCAGGCTCAAGCTAACAAAGGTATTTATAAGCCACAGAGAACTTAATGGCAAACAGGTGAGATCTTTGAATGCCATTTTCCCTGAGCAGTTCCTTCATTCCGTGAGAGGAGGGGCTGCTGGGTGCTCAGGGTGCAGGGGAGGGCTGCCATGTAACATTTAGGAACCCCAAAAGCAAAGCAAAACGCTGAGCTGCCTGCTCGAGCCTCATGCTGGAAATACAGCATCCGCCAGGGCCTGCTCATCTAATATGGGATGATAAATAGGGTAAAAAGAGGCATTCCCCCAAAGAAAATATGCAAGGGTTTTCATCATTAACCTGGTTTTGGTGGCTGTATAGAAAATATTTGAAATTCCGTGTTATTTCTATTGGATAAACATTTCATAAAATTCCTCCTCTTTAAGGATTGTAAGGGAAGACTGTGACCCAAACAGCTACAGAATCTCAGAATCGTGGAATTACTGAGGCTGGAAAAGGTCATCAAGTCCAATCATTAACTCAGCACTGCCAAGGCCACCGCTGCCCCATGTCCCCAAGTGCCACATCCACACAGCTTTTAAATCCCTCCAGGGATGTGACTTCACCACTGCCCTGGGCAGTTCCAGTGCTCAACCGCACTTTTGATGAAGAAATTTTCCCTAATATCCAACCTAAACCTCTGCTGATGCAACTTGAGGCCATTTCCTCTTGTCCTAGTGCTTGTCCCTTGGGAGAGGAGACCAACAGGCTATAAAAAGGGATTACTTTCATATGCTCAGTCATGTAACTAAAATCCTCCTCTTCTATGAATAAAATAAACTGGATTGAGCAGATTTTATGCACATATACATCTTCTGGACATCTATGTGCATGACCTGTTTTCCAGGTCACCAGTTTCTTAACACTTAATATGCTTTCCTTTCTTTCATAACACTTTAAAATAATGATAAATCAAATTTTTGCTGGTGCTCTTCAGGCTAAATTTTGCGGCAGCCTTCTTACTTCTAATCACACTCAGCTTCTCCTCCCACCACGTGAAAAGTTGGCTGTTAACCTCTTATAAACACATTTCAGGGACACATTTCTCATTCAGGGGTGTAAATGCTCCTCTGGTTTATGTCAGTGGGGCTACAGCACTTTGTTTCCTCCCTTCACACAACAGAACTGAAGATTTCAGGTAAGGCAGTCCTGTTGGGCAGGTCACAGCACAAAATATGGATGTCTAAGGCAAGTGAGAAAATAACCCACCAGCTCTCAGGCTGGATGGGATGAAGCCTAATTGAAAAGCTACAGATGCTATAAAATTAAGGATAAACACTTTTATCCAAAAAAGCAAACAAAAGATCAGGCAGAAGATAATACTGCTGAATCATCTGGTCAGTGACATCACATGGCTTCCAATTTAATAAATCTAATGCCGTTCTTAGAGTAGCAGCTCTGTTGTTTTATCCATAGCCTCCTAATTGTTCCCACTAATCTGGATAAATATTCCTCCTGCCTAATTGCCTTCCCTGCCAAACCAGGAAGGTTTGTTTAAATCAAGGCCTCAGTTTGCAGTGCTGCTGTTTTCTGAAATCCCCGAGCAAAGCCGATCCCACGCCCTCCATGAGCACTCCAGAAATGAACTTCCCTGCGGAAATGCTTCCCTCTGAAAAGCTCCGGTGAAGGAAGACAAGGCTGTCATTAGTCACAAAGAGATGGAGGTCTGGAAGGGAAAGGCTGCCCACAGTCGTACGATGAGAAACTTTCCATGACTCACATGGAGAGGAATGGAAACATGAAAGGGCAAAGTGGGGCTGGTGGAGTGAAATCTCAGAATATTTTCATATGGAAAGAAAAAAACCCAGCAATATTCAGTGGCAATGCAGCACAGCCGTGTAATTCCTTTTCCATTCCTCCATCGCCCAGTGCAGAAATGTCCCTGTACAACAGCAATTTGCCCATGCAGGACAAGTTTATGACCTCTGGGCACAAGAAACCTGCAAAACTTCACAATTACAGATATTTTTTAGCTATCAGACCTACTGGAAATGGTTAGAATTGAAGCAGAATATGGGCAGCACACAAACAACCTAAGTATTTGTACAAGTGCAGGGAGGTATTTGTACAGCAGGAGGAAGTTCCTCCTCTTAGTGGGCAGGTTGTACCATTTCAATGAAAAAAAAAATGGTAGAAGTAATAAAACTTAAACTAAATTAAAAAAGAAAGAAAACTATGTAAGGAAAGGAGAGAAACAATTGTAGATTTTCTCTGTCCTGCTTACTGGACACATTTGGCTCCTCAAGTTAACATTTTTGGAAATAAACTTTGCCTGAACTCACATCTATTTACCTCAGAGAAATCAGAAAGATGCCAGAAAGATGATATGTCAATAAAAAGAGGATCATGAATCACTGACCTCTGCAAACTTCTGGCAAAAAAAAAAAAAGAGAAAAAAACCCAAAACAAAATAATAAAAGCAAGCAAAAAAATCACAGTGATTTAGAAAAGCCACAGGACTCATTACAAAGCTCAGCAACCTCCTGCAGCCTGAAGTTACGTAAAGCTCCTTTATTTACTTAAAACCCCTAATTTTTAAAGAATCATCAATAAATACAGCTCCCAAGACTCTGCATAAACCCACTACAACCATTTCCAAGGCAATCAGCTGGAAAACAGCCACGTTCTACAAGCAAGAATAGGTGGCCACAGCCCACAGCTACACATTCAACCTGTTGGACAACTGCTGAACACTTGTTTAAGTCTAAAATATTCTTTAAAGAACCCATTTCTGAGGCCTTTTCAAGCCAAAGAAAACCTCCTGAATCACCACTGAATCAGCAATCTCGCCCAAAAAACAACTGTGGCTTCTTCCATAACCCAGCTGGTTTCTTTCTCAGAATCTAATCCAAACACAATCTGCTCCTTCCTCATCCGTACACTTCCAAATAAAATGTGAGAACGCAACAAATTACACGGTCCACGTGCAAAAATAAATCAGCAAACTCCCCTAAAATCAGCACGACAGTGGTCGTTTCAATCACAGGAGGATGACTCCTATTATTTGGGCTGCGATGCTCAGGAAATAGTTCCTGAGCTTGAATCACCACTCAATTAGGGCATAAACACTGCCTGAATAAACAGATTCTTGGAAGCAAGGGGAAAAGGGTGGGGATTGGGAAGGGCCTGGAGCAGTGGCAGCAGGGTCTTGCCCTCCCCCAGAAATCTGTTCTTAACACCTGAAGTCTTGTGCAAGTTCCTGGCAATTGCCAAATTTCACCTTCTTGCACCCCTAACGTGCCACATCCACGTGTTCTGATGGGCAAGTGTTTGCCCTGCCTTGAAAACGTAAAAATAATACGATTTTATATTACCCATTTTTAAATTAAAGCATTTTTCAGCAGAAAAAAAACCCCACCAAAACCCATTAATTATATTTAATGACTTCAGTGCTCCTTCTTTCTATTTTATCTGATTTAAATCAGTCTAAATCAGATTCATGGTTTATTTTTTTGGGCTACTTGTGGAATAAAAAATGCAGGCAGGGCAATAAAATAGAATGAAAAATCAGCCATTTCTCCAGAAATACAGGTCCAAAAACCCTGGAAGAAAAAAAAAAAAGCACCAGCAGCAGCCACCCAAGCTGTGGCAGTACATGCCTGGAGCTCCTGTGTCAGGGCAGAGCTCCCATCAATGTGTTTAAATCCTCCCTCTTGTACAAACACGGAGCAAAGTGCTGTTCTCATACATTTCTGAGGATGTTTGGAGCAGAATTTTGCCTGCAGTACACATTGGCTTCTCAACTCCTGATCAAAACTTGCTGCCTACGATGTGCAACAGCTCCAGCAATTCATCTTTTCCCTTCCCTTCGTTCCTATTCATCTCACATAGTGCCTTGCTACAGAATCACTGACAGGTTTATATTGAATATGAAAGACTTGCACACTGTAGAAAAAAAACTGTGTCTTCACATAAATTACTCCAGTGCATTTCTTCTCAAAAAAAGCCACTTTAATCCACTTTCAGAAATCATTCTGCATGGTCAAAGTTTATTATCTTCATTTTTAGTCTTCACAGTAACTGTGAGCAACCTCCCCACAGATCCCACATGGTCCTGGGGGTTATTCCAAGGAAACAAGGATAGACCAATGCACCCATCCTGTGGGGCTCACAAATTCCTTTCCCAAAAATCTGGAGCCAGATTAGAAAGTCCTGACATTCAGAACACAACCAGAAATTGCATCTATTTAACAAAAACCAGCCAGCCCCTCATTAAAATGATCGATTTACTAAGAGGCAGAATAAAATACTGATGGTATTGGGAGTTAATTTTTACCCCTTCCTAAGAAAAAGTGCATCTACTTGAATGTCCAGAGAGACACTAATGCCAAAATAAGATAAAGACAGATGCAAAAGCTTAAATAATTCATGCAGTGATTTAGTATCAGTGAGCATTGTTCAGTCTAAATTTGCTCTGTGTACTTTCTTTTCTTATATGGAAAAAGAAAAAATAAGCAAAGAGCTCCCTGGGAAGGCACAGTGATCATCTGAAATACAACTTCAGGTGCAGAAAGTGAATGTGCTAAGGCTGGTCTTGCCACAAATGTTTGTATAGCATTTTTAATAAGACCAAACAGCTGCTGAAGTTTCATTCCCAACACAGGATATCACGATAATTTCCAATAATAGAAATTCTTACCTGCCTGCTCTTTCAAGGAATCCATCCCACTATCATCCCACAAATCAGCCAAATTCCTGCTCTGCGTGCAACAGGGAACCACGGAGCACGAAGGCTGAATCTGTTATGAAGCTCTTTCACTGCAGTTATTTTTATCGAACAAATTGAAGAGGTTTGGGGGTTGGCAAGAGGGGAAAAAATATCATCTCTAAATACAGCTCTCATACGCCCTGCAGTCAGGCTGTAATCAGAAATAAATGAGTGTTTATCTTCAGAAAACTCCCGAGGCAAAGAATGGGTCTGGTATTGACAGAGCTCAGGTCTGAAGCCCTGCTGGTTTGTAGTTACCTCTTTCTCTCCACTGTGCATCCTGTTTAATTTCAGGCTCCCGAGGCTGCTCCATTGACTCTCTGCAAAGATATTGCTGCAATTTACTCCAAGAGCTCTTCTGGAGCAGCTCACTCCATCGAAATGAAGGTTTTCCCTGGATGCAGAGCTCAGAGAGGTGAGGACAGCACAGTGTTTTCATCACTCTACCTGAACACAATGTGGATTCCCCATCTCTGGAAGTGTTCGGGGCCAGGTTGGGCACGGCTTGGAGCAGCCTGGGGTGGTGGAAACACCTCCCTGTGCTAAAGAAAATAAACCTTCACGCCGAGTGTGCCACAGCTGACTCTCCCTCGGGGGAGAGGGGGAGAGCTGCTGGAGCACAGTTGGGTTTGCAGGAACAGATCTTTCAGTGCTGAAGGGTTATTTTAAGCCCAGGTCTTTGTCTCATGCATTGATTACTGATCCAGAAGCAGCACGTGGGGGGAAAATGTTCTGAGAGTATTT
Organism: Acanthornis magna; assembly: GCA_036785705.1. Taxonomy (NCBI): domain Eukaryota; kingdom Metazoa; phylum Chordata; class Aves; order Passeriformes; family Acanthizidae; genus Acanthornis; species Acanthornis magna. Next base: position 19,566,821 of record JAWUZG010000013.1, read on the forward strand.
CCAATGTCCTGCCAAGCATTTTCAGCCTTGACATGCTGCAAAATAGTGGGCATAACTCACAGTTATGAGTTACTCTGATTACCATCCTGTTCCTTTTACACATTCCATTTTCCCTGATTTTAGCAGCTGCTGCCTCAGGTTGATTTAAAGTGAGGAACATATTCTATCCACCATCTGATCTCTAATACTTTCTGCCACTTTGCAAGGGGTATGCAGTCCAAATTGCTAAATCCTGTGGGTTGTGAGAGATCAGCTGCTAATTTAAGGCTGCTTTTGAGGGATGAATAACATTGTATGGAATAAATAGAATTTGCATCACGTAATGCCTTTGGTGCCTGTTTATCTCATGCTGTGGTAAAATGGTTTTGCATGAAACAATGCAACCAAGGGGTATCTACCAAAATTCATCTGATACACCTTCACACTTCATATATAAGCAGTTTTTCTGAAAGGGGATCAGTTCTACGTGAGACTTAACTTTTGCTGTAAAACAATACACTTATGGCAATTCTAGAGCAACATAAATGCTCGCAGCTGCTCATTTGATTTTTAGTGGCTGAGAAGGGGTTTTCCTCCACCTCCAAGCTGAATTTTCTCCATAAACTTTACTATCTTAACAGAGTCATCCGAATTCTTTTCCTTGTGACTCATATATGGTACCTTCTCTGTGAGACATGCATTAAAATGGATGGAAAAACGTATCTCATCTGTACATAAGTACCATGTAAGTGCTTTTTCATGAATAGGGCATTTCATCTTTCATCTAGTGCTGAGTGGGTGAAAGGAAACATACACAGCTGCATCCTGAAAAGACAAACTCAGCATTAGAGTCTGTCATTAAAGTTTCTTGTAAATTCAAACAAAAATTACTCAACTCAAACTATTCATTGATGCCAAATCACAACTGGGGCTTTGTTTCAGTACTTTCAAAAAAAACAACAACTCTATTCCAAGCTTAGTAGTAACTTTTCTAAATGTTCAACAACTTTAATTCTTTAAGCAATGACACATCAGATAAACCTCAGCCCATTAAGCAAGAAACCACACGTTTATTACAAAGTGAAGCAGACTCAGAGTCCAAAGCAGAAAACCCGAGAAAGCTCAAAGTGTTCTCAAAGAAATTTCCAATTAGTTATCTCTAAAATAGCACCACATAAAATTCTTGCAGGTAACTGCTGGCTACACCTAATTAAGCAAAACCTTTTTGATATAATGTCATTATATTGCTTTCAGCTCCTGAGAAAAGTGTTTATTCTGCATAAGTCAAGCAACATTTAGTTCCAAAGTCTCCTACCACCATTCCTAAGTGTTCCATCAAAGGCTTGGGCTCCATCACTCTCATTCCTCTGTAGTCTGTGCTCTTCAACTACACAAAACTGCAACAGATTGTTATTAATCAGTTTATAAAAAACCATCATTCTGAAGCCGTTTCTGCAGCTCTGTGCCCTGGGCTTTGTGGCCTCTCGAGGTACGTGTGCTTGGCAGAGCACACACTTGATGTGGAACCTAATGCCATTTGGTAATGGATTAAACACTCCTGATTGTCCTCTCCTGTCCCCAGATCATCACATCTAAAGAACAATGCTTCGATCGCAAGCTTCAAGGGAATTCAAATATCTTCATTTACTGATCTCCACTAGTGGAGGGGAGAGGATGTGTTGCACTCTCTCAGCAGCCTCTCAAAAACATCACAGCTCTTGGTGCTGTTCCCAAAACGTGGCAAAATGCAGCCCAGGAATCCTGCAGCAGCACAAAGACCTCAGTTCACAGCAGCAATAACAAAAGGGAAAAAATTCCATGCTATGTATGGAACCCAATAAGTAAATACCATAATATCCAGGACAATAGCAAAAAATCTGTTCCTCAGCCACTGAATCATTGACTCCCTTGACCTGACCCTCTGTTCCTGAAGCTTTGGCTTCCCTGTGCTTGTTTTCCACTTGGAAAGAACACAACCACAAATACCTTTTCATGCCTTACATTGCGCTTAGCCGGCCTGCAGATTGTAAACAAACAAGATAAAAATCTGAGCATGCTCTTTACTGAATCGCCATGAAAAGAAACCCGGGGGGGAAAAAAAATTAAAAAAGCAAACCAAAAACCCAACTCTGCATAATGATGAATGTACCAAGAGAAATTTGGCATGCACTGCCTCACACCCTGCCTCTTCTGCTACATTTTCTGCAATATAAAGACAACATTTAGCTTAGCAAACTAGATGGTCTTTATTTGTGGGCAGAGGAAACCCGAGGCAAGCGCTCCAAGAGACTTTTTTTTTTTTTCCAATGGATATGTTAATTACTTAAATTCTGTTATTGGGAAACTGTCCCAAACTAACCTTCCACTCTCCCTCTGCTTCAACTGCAGCAGGGTCAAAATTCAGTTTTTAAGGTTTTGCAGTGAAAAATTGAGAAGACAAAGCCCACCCTTGATGGAGCTCCTTATTCAGATCCTTGCTGATCCCTACCTGAGCACTTTTTGGGAGTCTGGGGATGCCTGGGGCCAGGATGCTCCAAGACCTGCTCCGTGCGACAGAGCATCTCCTGAGGCAGTCCAGAGTTCCAAGGAGAAAGGCAAAACAACTGCTCCCAAATGCTCTGCTCTGGCCAGAATCTCTCACTCACGTGAAAAATCCCCATGTCTCTGGAGGTAGCAGAGCACAAAAGTGAACAGTGGGAGGCAAAATGAGGTTTTCTTTTCAAACAGCAGTGCTTGTTGATGTATTTGGTTCCAGACAAGCAGAGGAGGACACGGAGCCGCTACAGGACACCGCGGCTGAGACGGCACCGACACGAGCTCTGAGCTCGGGTTCCACTGCTGGAAATAAACCTTTCACTGAGGCACATCGCACAAGAAATCTGAAGTGACACAAATTCCATCAGCTGCAGTTGGCAGCCAGATTGTCGAGAACAGGCGCATGACTGTTAATGGTAACCCAAAATCTCGGTTTCTAATGCAGAAAGATTGAAACTGTGTTAACATTATAAAACTCTGCAGAGAGCTAGAAGCATCTCCGGAATACACCCCACAAAATACTTCACAGGAACTTACAAACTCCAACTTTAGCAGAATTACCATATCTGACAAAAAAAAAATCTCCAGCAAAAATCTCCCAAGTTTTGAAACGCATTTCCATCTGTTAAATTTCGTTGTTGCTGATGGTGTTTACCTTGAGTCAAAGATATGAATCTCTGATTTCATGAGACTAATGTAATAACTTGGTTTAGGCTGTTAATGCATTCAAAGCTCTCAGACACACAGGAGACTAAGATGGCATCAAGAGCATACAGATACACTTGGAGGGGATGTTTTTAATGTGAAATAAATTAGAAATTCCTTAATCTATGTCTGCAGCGAGGACTACACTGCAATAAAAGCTTCCTAGGGTGTCTTAGGCTGGAAGAGAAGACATCCAAGCCTGTTCATTCTTTCTAAGCACTTCTACATAACCTCAATAATAACACTAAGGAAAATCCCTGAAGCCTTACCACATAAGTGAGGACTCAAGCTTCGAGGAATGCAATGTTCATTTCTAAAAAGGGACACCTGGCCACAATAAAACAATGATAAATAAAATATGCATAACATATGCAGATAGCTGTAGAGAAAAAGGCTGTAATGGTCAGCAGAAGAGCTCAGCCCAGCTGATGCATCAAACTGCAGGAGGCAATGCTTCTGTTGGTGCCTCAGATCCAGAGAAATGGGAAAAACAGGTCCATCCTCAGCTGTCCTATCCACAATGCTACTGAGTTATTGCTTAGTGGACACCAAAGAGAGCTGTGTGGCTCTGGAAATAAGGCATTGTAGAAGCTGCCCTGTGCTCAGCTTCCTGAACACTTCCCACCCGCAAGAACGGCGTTAAAAAAGCATGGCAGGTGCCACCAGAAAGCTGCCTCCATCATTGTCTGCTGCAAAGATCACTCCACGCCCAGAGTTAAAGACAGCATCATGCAGCAAAATGCCAAGAAATGCCACATCTTCCATCAAAGCTTGGGGAATGTGACTCAGCTGGGCTGGAGCAGGTCTGGGCACAGCAGAGGTCCAAAGAACAGCCCTGCCCACACCCCACCAGCTCTGGGTCGCCCTGGCTTCAACAGCAGCATCTCCACCATCAGTTCAGCAGCCTGAGCAGAGAGATGTCAAGGTTGGAAAAGACCCTGAACACCATCGAGTCCAACCATCAGCCTAGAGCTGCTGCCTTCACCACTAAACCATGATCTCCACTAAACCATGATCACCACTAAACCATGATCTCCACTAAACCATGATCTCCACTAAACCATGATCACCACTAAACCATGATCACCACTAAACCATGATCACCACTAAACCATGATCTCCACTAAACCATAATCACCACTAAACCATGATCTCCACTAAACCATGATCTCCACTAAACCATAATCACCACTAAACCATGATCTCCACCTCACCGCCCTGCTGGGAGAGACCCCCTGGGTCTGGGCGAGCAGGCTGCCAGCCAAATTGGTTGAGTTTTTGGATCGTGAACTGCTGTGGTGCTCTTGCCATGAGAACCTCCATCTTTTGGCAAAGGAATGAGCTCATCTCTCTGTTTCTGCTGGCAACGGGGAGTTGGCATCTCAAGGGTGGATGATCCTCTGCTGCTCCTCCTCTGCCTTCAGGAGAGCAGGTCCTGGTCTGCAGAGCTCCAAACCACAGCCCACAAGGGAAGGCACCCAGGGATGGGTTCTGTGGCCCTCCTGGACAAAAATGAAAAGTCAGGTTGGACAGGGCTTGGAGCAACCTGGGACAGTGGAAGGTGTCCCTGCCCATGGTCCCTTCCATGAGCTTTAAGGTCCCTTCCAACCTAACCCATTCTTGGACTCTACAGTTTTACTCTGGGAATAACTGAGTCAGTCCAGCTCATTTTACAGCAGTTACTTCACCACTATGTGGAAAATTAGACATTCTAGAACACCATCGTAGGTGCAGGGGAGAAATATTATAAGTCGCACCACTGATCATTTGATTTAATTTACAGTTTCCCTGCAAGTTTAAATCCTGAAAAATGCCTTCAGCATCCAAACCATTTGTAATCAAAGTAAGTGACTGCAGAAGTTCAGAATAATCTATAAACTCAAAAAATTTCACGGTTCTTCTCATTAAGTGAAAAAATAAATTATATGCTGGTAACACACCTCCATTTCTTTATTGCATGGTTCAGTGGTTTAAATTACACTTCGAGAAGAATAGCAAATCAGAATGAAACCTTACAATTATATGGGTTTCCTTCCCTTGCATATGAAAACTTGAGTTTGATGTTATTCTTACTTTTCCTCCTATAGGTTACTTCTATAGGGACAACAAAACTGATCTGGAACAGACAAAAGGTTTCATCCAAACACTGATATTTAAATACAACATATGCGTTATTTCATCAATCTTTTTACACAGAAGTTTCCGCCCAACGTGAAAACTAATTAAATGCAGTGATTTTGTTGCAACCATTCATGGCATACACAGGAGGCTCAGGCCAGAATGAAATCAAAATACACCTTGGGGGTCTGGTTATGATCCATGTGCATAAAGGGTATGTAACTCTCAGCATCAGCTCTCAGAGCGCTTTTCAAAGATGCTTCTCCATTTGTGGGTGACAAAATAACAGAATACTGATGTGTGTCACCTACACCATATGGCATTAAGTGGTAGAAGTCCAGGAAAAATCTAGATCTCCTAACTCACCATCCATAATCCCATTACACGGGAATTGAGGGATTCTGAATGAAATTCAGATATGTGTTACACAAGACAGAAAGCCACCAGCAATCCAATTTCTAAATAAACCAGCTAAAGCAGACAGCATTGACTCTGACTTTCCCCCAGTAACCACATTAAACAGAATGAATTTCAGTCTTTCATAAGCTCAACAGAGAGAAAAAGTGAATTTTCCAAGCTTCCCAAGCTGCAATCATGCTCCCCGTCCCAGAGCTGTGCGAGAATCTCACTGTACAATAGTGGCAGGGGGCACTTTTTGGGGCCCAAGCTGGCAGATGGCACTTTCAGGAGCAATGGGGCAAGACCTGCAGAAGGAAATAAAACCCTCTCTGTCATAAACAGCTCTCAGTTAAGAACTGCAGCCCTCATTAATATAATTGGTTTCATACCAGGTGTAAAATACTAATTTGCTGCATTTAAAGCCAACACTGTTTCTATTAAGTTAAGGAGTGTTTTGCTCACCTCTATTTTTGCTCAAGCACAGAAGAAAATGGGAGGGGAAAGTGCATCACATACTCTGCCTCCAGCTAGAGAATGCCATGCTGGAGTACATTTTTCACCTCAGATGAAAAATGAAGACAGGTAGCCTTTCAGCACAGCTGTTCCTGAGGACTGAAATGGAAAATTATTTGGAGAGCAACTCTCACATCATTCACTGGGAGCAATGGATTTACATTCTCCAAACCTGCATGAGATCCACAGGGTGAGTACAACTCCATCCCAGACTGAAATCCAAGGGTGAATACACATTTTAAATGTAAAAACAAACTACAGTATTACCACTGGGAGGGAAAAAAAGATCACTAATCATTACCCTTCAGGAAATCACTCAATTTTCAGTCTTTCTGCTTCAAGTCCAGAAAATTAAATTTCCCCTTTTTAATGGTGCTGCCTTTGAGTACAGGCCAAAAAGTAGAAGAGCACGAGGGTTATGTGAGCACGGGGCAGGAGGAGGGTCTGCCCCTCTCAATTTGGCATCTCCGACAGTGGGAGGAGAAAGCCACAGTGGAGCAGGACAGCCCAGGACGAGGAGCCCTTTGGTCACTCTCACTGGGGAGGAGTTGGTCACCTCCTTCTGCTCCCTGGCCATGCCCATCCAGTGAGGAAAACCAGCTTTGCTCTGGGTACCAAGGGCTGCTTCTCCACTTCAGACAACATCCCATCTACCTTTGCTCCACTCCTCCATGAAGCCTTCAAACCCTGAGGGTGAGCTGCACCACTCCAGGAGCAGATCTCTGATTCCAGAAGTGTTCCTTTCCCTTCCTACGAGTGCTTCCACCTTGCTTCCAGTTCTGCATGGCTTTAAAACCTCTCTCACTGCTTTTAGCTTGGCTGAAGATGAGCATTTGTGTAAGCCATTGGCTGAAGTGTCTTCAATGACAGAACAGTTCATAACAATAAAATCGTCCTTTCCATAAAATGCACGTTCCTCCTTCTGGAAATGGAGCAAGCCTATTAATTATTTTCTTAAAGACTGAATCTCAAAACGGCACTGCTGACATTTAAGGCTCATAAAAAATGCAAGTCTGTCTGATCTGTGAGAAATGAGCTTATATGATCTATTTTAAGATGAAAATATTTATCAAGGAAGACAGTTGCCAATTAAGAACACAAACAGAACCAAAGCCACTTACAGCAAGTTGCCTTTTTTTAAAATCTTCTCCATGCCAAGGGCATGCTTCTCCCCAGAACAGTGGTGCACAAAGTAAGTGACATCTGGTGGCTTTATGCTGTAATAGAATAAGGCACCTCATTTCAATGCTGTTAACCAAATCAATTTTTAAATTTACTGCTTCTTAGCCAAGCTTTTTAGATGTTTTATTTATTTATTTTCACACAGATACTTCTGAGGCCCCTGGGCATGACAATCCCTTCTTGCAGGGTGACAACTGCTGTTATCCAATTAAAGTGGCATTGTCATACCCACGTCAGGAAAAACACAACTCCACAAAGGAGTCTGGAAGGCAGAGGAGAAGAGCACTAAGATTTAGCTGGGCAGCGCCAGTGAGAATCACATGGAGCCAGGCTGTAAGAAAAAGCTGTGCAGAATCTGGGGAAGGAAATCCTTCACCTGCTCCAATTATTCACACGCTCAGAGTAATTAATATCAACTCAGGTCTCTCTGAATTGCCTTTCATTGGATTTTAATTAAACCCAAAAGAAACAGCTGCATTTCTCATTCTGAGCTGAGCAGCATCCTGGTGACTAAAACTTTTACAAATTTGAAACAGCTTTTCCACTTTTCATGCTTTATTGATCCTCAGCAATGGCCACATCTAATCCAGCCAAGCCTCCTGCACCTAAACCTGCACTCCAGACATAAAGCAATTACAACTCCCCTTCGAACTCCTCCAGCCAGAAATACACTTCTCTTAGAAAGCCATAAGCCTCTCCTGGATAATTAATAGAAGTACTGTCAGCCAGCCTCAATTAAAATTACAGAATTGCTAGCGCTGCAATATCAAGGCTTGCAACACCAATTTCTGCAGTAATAAGTATTTATGGGGGGAAAAAAAAAAATCTGTAAGCACTATGTAACAGAAATGAGATGAAAGATAAACAGACTCTAAATATTTATCAGCAGAGGAAGTTCAAAAATATCCCAGCAAAAACGGAGCGGATGGCAGCTAAATCCAGACCGTTGAGGGTTCCTCGAAGGATGTGAAAGGAGGAACTTCATTTTCAGCTTGACACCGCTAAATCAAATTAATTCCTTCCTCCCATTCAACTGCGGCATAGAAACCCCTGATGCCAAAAGGACAAAGCTAAAAATGTCCCCAGGCCCATGTCTGAGCGCTGCACTCGCACACCGCAGCAGCGCAATACTTCAAATAAAGAGTTGGACTTTGGGGCTTTCCATCACTTTTAAGGCCTGAATATCCTTAGGAGGAATGTCCACCTGCACGGTTGGCTTCCCTCAGCGCTGGGAGGAGGCTCCACATCTGCAGGATCTCCATAAAAAGAGGCCTCTGGGAGAGCACAGCTACTGATGGATTATTTCAAAGAGAAATATTATTTCCTGCTCACATTCCCTCATCCCCACCAGACATTATCTTCACCTCAAGACCTCCTGGCTGAGCTAAATAACATATGCACAGAAAAGTGCAGCTGAATGGCTTTAGCTCCAGCCACTCGTCAAGAAGAAAACTTTCAAAGATCCCATTTCAATTTATTTTTTGAAATCCTGGCATGCTGAAGTCAGCAGGAAGACATTTCATTGACTTTAATGAAGCCAGAGGTTCATCCACAGAATTGCTGTTTGGAATGAACACAGCATTTATATTATCTCATTTAAAACCTTCCCATTTTTTTTGTTAAATGCAACTTAATGATATTTGCTATTTTGGAATTATTTGCTATCTTTCAAAACACAGAAAGGAGGGTATTAAAGTTCTGCAGTGTAAAATGTTTAGTGATGATGGATGGGATGCTCTTGTTTCAGTAACAGGCATGTTTTTAATGCATAAATATTAATTGTCATAAAGTGCCGGTTCATTTTACAGTTTTGGAAAGCTTTAAATTGTAGGAATTGTAATAGTAAAAAAAAAAAAATACTGTTGGTATTTACATAGTTATCTGTATTTTCACAGCACATTTTTAGGGCTTTATTTTTTTTTTTTTCATTTATTACCCAATGTACCAGCACAGCAAGACAAAAAAAAAATAAAAATGGAAAACTGGAGAGATGACTACACCCACTTAATGGGTATCATTACAGGAAAAGACTATCAAAACTCAGCAGAGGCTTTTTATGCATTCCCCTGTATTACACCAAAATGAGTTATTGCAGCATTCTAGCTCTGGTACCAAACCACCAGAACACTCCATTTTTACAGCTGCAGCAGAAATGAGCAGAACCCATCGCAGAGAGTTATTGGCTTCAGCTAAAAGCTGTTCCCTGACAGGCACGGGAGGCTCCCCCAGCCTTGCCACAGCCCTTGGTGAGCAGAGAGCTCGGAATTCCTCCAAAACAACTGGAAAACTGTTCCCACTCCCACAGGATCCTGGTCCCCCTCACACCACTGAAACCCAAAGCTGAGTTACTCCTGACCTAGCCTAATGCAGGATTAATCCACGTGGGATTTCCATGGATACCAATCTATATTCCATTTTACTCTGCTGCGTAATTTTCATTTTGTTGATCTCCTCAGCAAGGTTCAAAAATCTACTCTGAAGGGTTAAAAATGTCACTATTGAGAATCACCTGATGTCAGACAAATTATTACTATTTCCTCTTTCCTCAATGAGAGGATGAGCTTAGATTCCCCTCTTCCCTTCTGTTCAGCACTCACATCTCATTTCTTGTTGGAACTGTTTTAAAGATGGTATAAATAGCTTTGCAAAGTAATTCTAATACTAAATGTCAAGTGCAATAGTGGTTTCATTCTGATTTATCCTTATCTGATCCCCAGGCAAGTTAATCCTCAACCTGAGAAACTGTTTTCAGAGCTTTATAATTTATGAAACTTTTCATCTAAATTATTTACTTTACGAACAGCTCCGATGAGTTGCTCAGGGCATAAAGCTGTAGTACTCAGTGCTGGAGTGCTGAAGAACATGGGTTTTGTCTTTTTAAATTAAGAGCCCATCACTACATCTCGTGTTGCAGTTTCTACTGGCAGTCTTTAATGCACAGCAGGGTTTTTATCTGAATTTTTATCGCTCGCAATAGATGCAGTTACAACCCAGATGTCACAGTTATCCCAGCCCGGAGCTCCAGGGAGACACAAAGCAGAGAATCCCTGATCCTGGAGGTGTGAATCTCACAGTGGGAGACACTATTCCTGCCTTGGAAAAGTCTGATGGACACGTTCAACCTGCTCCTCTTCCAAAATCCTGTCCAGAAGTGGCCCCAGGAAATGTCCTCAGGCTCCAGCAATCAGGAGGATGAGCTGCACAGCACAACCCTAAAAATCCACCGAGAAGTGGTGGGAGACAAGAGGAGGAGCAGGACCACCAGCCTAACACAGGGAAATACATCTGCCAAATGATGAACTTGAAAATCTAAGATTCATTATCCCTTTAATTTACTTAACATTTACCAATATCTATTTAACATTACCTAATATCTACAGAGCTGAGCAAAAAGACAAATTGCAACTAAAAAGTAGCCAAAATCAAAGAGGCTGAGAAGGAATATTAGATAAGGTATTTGACGGGCTTGCAAGGAAGTGTTGGTTTTAAGAGCTGCAAAAGGATTTTCAGGAGATGGAGCTCCCTTGTGAGGAGCTGAGGCTGCAGGCAAACCCATCTCATTATGGGATATATTCTCCTAATAAACTATTAAACCATCTTTCTCCATTTCCTCCTGTTTCTAGCTTTACACAGACAAACCTCCTGGCTGCACCAGTCAAAGAGTCCTTTCTCTTTGGATTAATAAATTCTGGCACTCAAACCATCATATCCCAATTTAGGCAAAGCAAGGTTAACACTGGGCTCTTAATTTTACTCCAAATTATGGGCAAAACCTTCCAGAATCCTGATTTCTGCTGCTTTTTTCCTGAGGTCTCTCCTATTTGTTGGTATCTAAATGCTAATTTGGTGCCAGCTCTAAAGCACTTTAATTAAGTGCTTTTTCTCCACACTGTTCCAAGACCTGAAATCGGACAAACCATCCAATATTACAACTCCCATCCATGTGCTGCCCACCCTCAGAGCACTCCTTCAACACTACCAGGCTTCTTCCATCTCCCAATTACACGTGCTGCACATAAATCTTTATTTTTTTTCCCTTTGTATCTTGCAGAGGTTTTCATTTTTCAGAGCAGTCTTATCTTGTTTCCTCTGTGTGACTTTGAACTTTACGTTTTATCTTCGCTCCTGCCTGACCTCAGAGTTCTTCCCAGCTCAAACTCACCTGTAGCTCAATGACTGCCATTATTTGAAAGAAATTACCTGCCCTTTATTCCATGCAATCCTCAGATTGTATATATATATTGTATATATATATATATATGTACACACACAAAAGCCTTTTTCACTCTCATCAGTTTTTCTAATTTTATAATAAGATAGCAGGGTACATTCACCCACACTGAAAATCAAGGTTTTTTCACAGGAAAAAAAAAATCTCCTTGTGAAACTTATTTTTTCCTACTGGAAGGCGTGAAGCAAATGAAAAATGTCAGTATTTTGCTATTTAGGTACAGATCTGCACCTTTTACAGTGAGGAACGACCCACCTTAGTTGGCATAAAAACCCACTTATTTATAAAATACTGTGCTTATTTGGTGAGTAAATGATGGCATAGTGAGTTGTAGAATATTACGTGTGTATTTTGTGCTGCTTGTATATAAACAAATAAAAGCCTGTGCTGCTTCCCTGCCCCTCCATCCCATATTTCTCCACAGGACTGGGGGTTCATTTCCAAGGAAACCCACGGCACAGGAGGCAACCCCAATGCTGCAAGGGCTGTGGCTGCTTCCAGCAAACCAACAGGGGAAGGCTCACTCCGCCAGGAGCTCCAAAAATGTGCCCGGAGCTCACACGGACGTTTCTGGAAGGTCAGAAGGAAATCAGGAGCCACCTTCTGAAATTTGGGGGAAAAGTGTTCCAGGCAGCTCCAGCTGCTGAGGGAGTTTTAGGAAGATGGATGTGGGGGTGGGAAGAGGCAATGGGTTGGGGTTGGAGAGTCCATGCAGGAAAGGTGCTCCGGGCCAAAGGGATCAGAGGGCTGGAGGAAATCCTGGGAGGGAAGGCTGAGAGCTGGGGGTGTTCACCTGGAGAGGAGAAGGCTCCAGGGAGAGCTCAGAGCCCCTGGCAGGGCCTGAAGGGCTCCAGGAGAGCTGGAGAGGGACTGGGGACAAGGGATGGAGGGACAGGACACAGGGAATGGATTCAAACTGACAAAGGTCAGGGTTAGATGGGATATGGGGAAAAAATTCTTCCCTGCGAGGGTGGGCAGGCCCTGGCACAGGTGCCCAGAGAAGCTGTGGCTGCCCCTGGATCCCTGGCAGTGCCCAAGGCCAGGCTGGAAGGTGTTTGGAGCACCCTGGGACAGTGGAAGGTGTCCATGCCATGGCACAGGGTGGGACTGGATGAGCTTTGAACTCCGTTCCCACCAAATCCATCTGAGATCCTACCCTGTGACCCCTGGTGTGCCGCCACGGGGGCACAGAGGCACTGGGACAGAGTGTGCCACAGCTCCCTCCATCCTGTCCACATTCTCCACCTCAGCATATCCCTCCTCCTCCCCACAGCTGCCTTGGCACTGCCACCAGCCCCCAAGTGCCACCAGGACAACATTTCTCCTTCCGTTCATCACCTGCTCATCTTCCCTCCGAGGACAATCCTCAAAGCCAAAGCTCACAAGCCACGTGCAACAGCTGCTGGCAGCCAGGTGTGACACAAATGAATAAATATTCCATGGAAATCTGCATTAACTGCTCGCCCCTCAAGTGCTGTTTATGGCATGTCAGGCCCAGCTGTGTAACCAAAGGATTACAGAGCTCCCACTGCAAGGAGCCTGCTCTGCACCTCCTCGGGAGCTTCCCTGCGTCCCTTACCCGGAAAAACCCAATCCAGGCACCAGAACAGAACTGTAATCAAGTGTTGGAGCCCGGGAAACACAAACCAACATGTTTTCTGTCAGGTACACGGGCAGCCACGCGAATTTTTAAGAGAATGGGGTCAGCAAAGCTGTAGATCATGAGTTAATTTTAGTGAAATTGCAGTGTAAGTGGAAAGATAGGTGCAATTCGAGATAAGAACATGCAGGAGCTTAGAGTCCTTCCCCTGAATAGCTGTGTTTAGACTCCAGATCTGACACCATGCTTGGTGAGCAAGAAAAACAGGGCGCTTCACTAAAAAACAGAAATAAATAAGAAATACCAATTTGTAGGGGAAAACTGTGAAAAAAATGCTCTCTTATTGGAAATCTACCATGTTTTTCCACAGCATTTTGAATTCTTCCAGCTAAGCAACAGAACTCCAGCCAAGGAGTACGTGAATTTAAAATTACCCCTCCCTGTGTGAGGCATGGAGGAAAAAAGGTGGGTTAAGGGGAAGAGGAAAGTCTGAAGACAGCAATTAAGGAGCCCAGACCAGGGTACAGCTTCTGCAAACCCTCTGAGATGTTTGAAACAGTGCTCCACATCAAGCAAGTACCCAGAGCAGCACTGAATGATTTAACAGCACATTTCCTTGGAGTTTATGACTGTGGGATATACATTAACTGTGGGAGCAATTAGGAGGGAGATGGACTACATCGGTATCTGTTTGTCTCATGGCTTTCTTCACCTAAGTGATGCATCTGCACCGAAGGAGAAGCCCAGCTGGGTGTTCCAAGTTCCTAAATCCACGTGTCATTTAGGTGAGATCAGACCTCTGCTGCCAGCTCACCTCTGGAGGCATTGTGTCAGCACACGGTGGTGACAAATGCTGAGCTACAATCGTGAGGTTTCGCTCCATGGACAAATAAGGAAGCACTCAGTGTGGAAAAAGTAATAACAGGGAGGATTCCCTTAGAGGAATTCCATAAGGATTCCTTTTTGGCCAGCAACAGCTCAGCAACTTTGGCAGAGTTTGCTGCCATCCCCCAAACCACTCGATCTTAAATAGAAACCAAGGTTTTCAGAGATGCTTTGGTACCAGGCCACAGCCCATCTTTGAAAGCACATTCGGTAAGTGAACTCACCTGGGCTGCCACCAAAGCTCTCACCACTGAAACTCCCCATTCTCACAGAGCTCCTGCCACAGGTTGCTTAAAATAATGTTAAAATATAACATAAGCAGTACCTTATTTGCATCTCTGTGATTGTCATAACCCTGTCCTTGTTAATGCTGCTGGTGGATTACATACCTTCATCCTTCCCCTTCAAGCACATGAAATAATTCGAATATGAGAGTCTGCTTCAACCTTCTCATTTATATGATTTCCAGATACCTACTTTTAGTTTAGCAATGAAGATAAAATCCATTACTGCCTTCCATTGCATTAGTGGAATTAAGTGTCTTGCAATGTAAATCTCCACTGTTTCATCATGTTCCTGTTACAAACCACCAAATAAAACACTCTGAATTTGAGATTAGTCCTCCTATGGCAAAATCTGAGCCATAAAACTATTTTGTTATTGATTTCAGAACTGCACGATGGCTGCACTCACAGACACGGGATCTAAGTGCTATTAAAAGAAAAAAGGGAAAGAAAGAAGGTAGTTTCACTATTAAATCTTCATACAAGTAGTTCCCTCCTTTCTGCATTCAAATTGATTTTCTTTCTTTTGGCACGTGAAGAGCCAGATGAATCCTTTGACTCAATGCCCAAGAGTGAAATGGCACCAGCAGCAGCAGAGAAGCTCTCGGGGCACGAGACATGTGACAACATTTTAATCACTGACAAAACGAGGCTTCAAGGCAACTACTCTGTTTGAGTTTGCTGGTTTTAAGTGAGATTTACTGTTTAGGAGTGAGTGTATATATGTGTGTGTGTATGCATATAAAACATGCATAAATAGCACAGATATAAATATATATGGATAGTTCATGTACATTTGGGGACTTTTTATGGGTGGAAATTTCCCTCTTTGCCAGAGATCAAGCAGTCCCCAGTTAGTACCAAGTGCAGGGCTGTTCAATCAGGTGTTTGTTTATCCAAACGAGTGCATATGATTTTCAGTTAAACCTTAAAAATATTTACTCTTCATGAACAGTTCCAGCAAACTTTGAGATTTAATCTGCGATATGCTCTGCTGGCCACTCTGCTTTATTTTTTTTAAGCCACAAAATACAAAAGGAACATGTTTGTTCCACAGGAGATGATGATGATGATGATGATGGCTTTTTGGTCTGGCTAACAATTCAAGAAGTGAAACCATTCTGATGTCATACGCAAGGAAGTCAATGTGAAGGGGACTTGAGGCCACAGAATGATATAATAAATAATCTATTTTTTTTTTTAATTTCCGAATCTGGGAGTTTGGTAGGTGTTTAGATGCATCATCCAAGCAATACTCTCATATCCTATTAACCTACAAATCTGTCTGTGCCTAAGACAGTCAGATCACTGCAGAGTAGGGCTGTAGTATTACAATGAAGCAGCAGAGGAAAATAAAAACAGAAGAAAAAGAGAAGCCCATATATGAGACCGCCAAAGTTCAGCTGGTGAATTGTTGCTTAACAGACTCTGACCATAATAACCCGTCACTGAACCTTGCCTGCATTCTCAGTAGCTATGAAGCTATTTTTATCAGCCAGCAGCTTGCATTTAAGAAATACTCCTCTTCACCCGAAAATACGCACCCGTGAATGGCACGGTCCCCGCGCGGCTCGATCCTAGGTGGGATGCGCTGCCGGGACTGAATGGCTCTTTCAGAAAAGCCCTGTACAAGTGTCTTCTCTCGCGAGCGCCCGAGCCCAGCGCCATCGGCGGCCGCGGGGACCTGCGGGGACCTGCGGGGACCTGCGGGGCGCGGGAGGTGACAGCATCCGCGCTACCTTTGTCCCCGCGGGTCCCCGAGCACGGCCCCGCTCCGGGGCGCGTTCCCACCCTCCCGTAGGGCTCGGGGATGCTGAGCCCGGGGAGCCCCAGCCCTGCGGGGCCAGGGGACACTCCGCTGTCCCCCGGACGGAGCCCCGCGCCCCCCGAGCCGAGCCGTGCCCGGCGCTGCCCAACTTCCCGCAAAGTCCCGCCGCCCCAAACTTCGGCAGCCGCGGCCTGGGGACCCCCTGCTTCCCGCAGCGCCCATCCCATCCCGATCCATCCCGATCCATCCCAGCCCACCCCATCCCATCGCCGCGCTCCTACCTCCGCCGGCTCGGCTCGGCTCGGCTCGGCTCTGCCCCGCGCCCGCCGCCTCCGCCGGCTCTGCCCTGCGGGAGGGAGGCGGAGGACGAGGAGGAGAAGAGGAGGAGGAGGAGGAGGAGGAGGAGGAGGAGGAAGGGGGAGGGAGGGAGGGAGCAGCCCCGCCGCTCCCGGCCGCGCTGCGCAGCCCGGGAGGCGGAGTGCCGCCGCTCGGCTCTGCCCCGCGGCTCCCGGGGCGGGGGTGCCCGGCGGGGCCCCGGGATGGGCTGCGGGCATGGGCTGCGGGGATGGGGTGCGGAACCCCCCGGGATGGGCTGCGGGGATGGGGTGCGGGCAGGGTGCTCCCGGGGCGCGGATGCTCGGTGGAAGCCCCCGGGATGGGCTGCGGGGATGGGCTGCAGGCAGGGCGCTCCCGGGCGGGGATGTTCCGCGGAACCCCCCGGGATGGGCTGCGGGGATGGGGTGCGGGCAGGGCGCTCCCGGGCGGGGATGCTCCGCGGAACCCCCCGGGATGGGCTGCGGGGCATCCCCCGGCATCGCCCCCCCGGCATCGCGGTCCCCCAGAGCCGCCCGGAGGATGGCTCGGGAGCATCGGGAAGGAGATGGGGCGCTCCCGAGCCACCCGATGGGAATGGGGGCTGTTCCGAGCGGCTGTGGGTGGCACCGACATCCCGAGCCGGGTGTGCAGGCAAAGGTCAGCCCGAGGAGACTCCAGGCTCGGATGCTGCCGAGGCTGGAGCGAGGCAGAGCCTCCTGCTGCTCACCTGGCAGGCACAGGCAGCATCCCCCGCCCTGCTCCGGGATTGTGATGGCAGCGGCACGGGTATGGCCAAGGAGACAAAATCTTCCACTCAATAAATGCGAGGTTTGCTCTCAAAAAAAGAGAGCCTACCAAAATATATAAATGTGTGCAAACTGAATATACATAAAAACTGTTAAATTGTCAGAGGGTAAGTTGAGATTGAATTGTAGGAAGGAATTGTTCCTGGGAGGGTGGGCAGGCCCTGGCACAGGTGCCCAGAGAAGCTGTGGCTGCCCCTGGATCCCTGGCAGTGTCCAAGGCCAGTCTGGACAGGGCTTGGAACAGCCTGGGACAGTGGGAGGAGTCCCTGGCCATGGCAGGATGGTTGCAACAAGATGGTCTTTAAAGTCTCTTCCAACCCAAACTGTTCTGTGATTTTATGATGATAAATAAAAAATTATCATATACATCATATACATGTTTCAATGTACAGTCTGGTTATTAAGTCTGTGATATCCACACATCCCTTCCGTGGTGCAGCACACCCCATTTCCCTCAAAGGTTTAATGCAACACTTGCAAAGCCAATGGTATCAAAAGGAAAACTCTTCATATTTCCCTCCTAACACTGTTAGGCTGAAATCCACGTATTTAATACTCAGCAATATTATTTCTAAGAGTTTGAAGTGATGGAGCATGAGCTGAACATGAAAGAACAGTGAATTCTCTATTTTAGTACTTCCTTTCGTGATCAAGCCCATCTTTGGTTTTAACCTTCAGAAGCTTCTAAAACTCACACAGCTCCATGGGAATCTGTTTTGCAGTGAAACCATATGTACCTTAATCGTAAAATGCAAAGCAGAAGTTTACAAATTACACAGCTATGACTGGGAGCCAAACATTAAAGATTTCAAACGGGTGATTGTGCACCTGTAAGACTACATAAAAATTTTTTAAAATATTTTAAAAGTCACACATGCACACATTTCCTACAGCGCTGTGTATGTATCTCTGTTCGGATCATATCTGATTCTCACCTGGTTCTTAGGTAAAAAAAACACCTAGAATAAAGACCCTGGTGAGGTGAAACCTGTGATTTATAAAATACTCACACATATTCAGTGTTTCTGTTCTGAGTTAAATATGCTGCCCTCCAAGGCCTTTTTTGGCCTCGTGGGATGCTCTGAATAGCAATTATCCTCAGCCAGATTTCTGTGTAATTATACTCCCTTCCTTTTTCTGTATTTTTAAATAACAAAAAATCAAAGAAGCTGTCATGAAAACAAGATCTTCATTCCCTGGGGGAGCCTCTGTTTGCATTATTCCTCACCAACCAGCAGCTGGAGTAGAAATCTTGGTGGTGTTTTCTGCATGTGGTAGCTCAAACTTCCAGGCACTCCACACAGGTTGTACCTGGAGAGATGGGAAAGAAAATAACAAACTTTTATGGCATAATAAATCCCTCTACAGGAACTGTGTTACCGTGAAAATCATAGAATCACAGAATGGTTTGGGTTGGAGGGACCTTAGAGCCCACCCAGTGCCACCCCTGCCATGGCAGGGACACCTCCCACTGTCCCAGGCTGCTCCAAGCCCTGTCCAACCCATCCTTAAACACTTCCAGGGATCCAGGGGCCGCCACAGCTTCTCTGGGAAACCTGTCCCAGGGCCTCACCACCCTCACAGTAAAGATTTTTTTCTGATATCCAATCTAACCCTGCCCTCTGTCAGTTTGGATCCATCCCCCCCTTGTCCTGTCACTGCATGCTCTTGTAATGATTGCCAGAGAAAGAAAAATCTGAATAAACAGCCTAAAAATCTAAAAGCTAAGGCTGACCTTTAATTCTCATGATTCAGAGTTCAAAGAGGGAGGAAATGAAGAAGTTTCAGTATAGAAATTATAGTAGAGCTATCTCTGACTAGATTGGTTTTCATAAAAAGAAAGGTCCTGACCTCCACCTCTGTAAATCTGATTTCTGCTGGTTGCCATGCTTACTCTGCAACATATGAATAATCATCCCACTTTTAAAACAAGTTTGTACATATTTCTTAGCTCTGAGCAGGCTTATGTGGTGGAAAAGACAGGAGAGTCCTTTAACAGTGTTGAAAAGCAGACACACAATTAGTAGTGCAAGCTGTTAATTGAAAAGGTGATCTTTTTAAGCAGGGGAGTCCTTTCTCGTTGCTGCTGGCTGTGGTTTGGGGCAGAAATCTGGTGGAAAGGTCCAGTGGCTGGGCTGGCCAGCAGCAGAGCTGCGCATTTATGGGCAGATTTAACCGTGGGATAAATAAATCAGATTGTGTCCTCAGAGCACCGCTGTAATGGGATGCTAATCCCGGGGAAAGCGCTGCTTTTCCTCCACGTGCCTCTTACAGCATCGGCATCTCGGGGTTATTCCCACACAGAGGGCTTAGAAATGCAGATGTTTCTGCTTTGTGCTTCCTCTCTCCCAAACTCATAAAGCAGAGGAAGGAGCTCATTGCCCGCGAGGACCGAGGAGGTTTTGGGGAGCCCTTTTCCCATGACCTCCATCTCCAGGAGGTGCTTCCCAAAGCCTTCCTCAGGGGATGCTGCTGCGGGGTGCCAGCACGAAGCAATATCCTTGAATCAAACCCTAATTCCACCAGAAATGGATGTGGGCAGCGACGGGAAAAGACCAAAACTTCCCCAAAACACCTCTGTCCCCCTTGTGCCGTGAGCTGCAAGAGCAGAGGGACCTGCCACGTTCCCCAAGGGAGCTGCGTCCAGGGAAAGCACAGGGATGGCTGTGGAAGCAAATCCTGGGTGGGGACATGTAAATCCAGGCAGGAGCTGCCGTGCAGTGAGCCTGGAAAGCCACCAGGTGATGGATATGTTGTATTTAACAGCTTTAGGGCTCCCGGAGCTGAGCCACAGCTCAACCCGATCCCAGGAAATTTCCCATCTCCTCTGACCCAGGCTGGGCTTAGGATGTGCACCCACAGCCCCCTGACACCCCCGGAGATTATTTCCCCTCCCAACTCCGAGCCTGGGAGTTGGCGCTGTGAGAAAATTGCCAGAAGGTTTGCTACTCTCAGTTGTCTGTTCTCCCATTAAAATACTGGTGTAATTCTCGCCGGAATTAATGGAATGTGTATGTTTTAAAGAAATGCATTATTACTCTCGTTTTGCCCCTGGTATCCTGGCAACAGGCACATTCAGATCACTAATTTCCTATCTTGTACATCCTTCAGCTCTGGGTAAAGGGTACATCAACCTTCAAATACTCTGAATGCCTTTTTTGCTGTTTTCCCAGCTTGGCTTGGGAATTATTCTTCTTGGCATGCACATCCCTGGTGTGCCTCTGGGAATTCATGCTCAGCCTTTAATTGAAGACAATGCCTTTGTCCCCGGAACAGGCAAAAATTAATACTGAAACTTGATTAGGTGAATGTGGCAGAATTTGGTTTCCCACAAATGCTCTGCTAGATTTTAATGATGGAAGTCGAGAGCCAGTCGCCTTTTGCCTGCTGCCATCCTTTCATCCCGAGCTGTGTGTCCTTCAGCACCCTAAAGATTTCCTTTTATTGGTGATCTTTATGCCCTCCAAGTACTTGTTGAAGGGTATCATTCCCCTCTTAGTCATCATTTAGCCAAGTGATGCGTATTAAGTTCCTTTAATCTTCCCTCATAACTCAGTCTCTTCCGACCTTTAATCATTTTTATTACTCTTCTTATGAATTTCTTCCAATTTGTCTGCATCTCTCTGGCAATGAGGCACCCGGAATTTACTGCCTTGTTTTAGATGTGATCTCCCTGCAGCAACGCAGAAGATGTTACCTCCTGCTACTTTTATCCACCACTGATTTAACAATATGCTGGAGTTGTGAGGTAGCCGGGAATCAATTAAAATAGATTTTAAACGGTTCAGTGCTCGGGATTACCATAATTCTTTTGTGGCACTGCGCGCAACGAGAAGCCTTGGAGCCTGTGAAAACCTGCTGCTTCTGGAAGCTCGTGTTTGTGATTCCCGGGGCAGGCAAAGCTTTGAAACCTGCTCTGAGTGTCGGAAGGGGCGTGGAGGAGGAGTTATGAGTTAGAAGACGAAGGGAGATGGGCTCAGATTGGCACCAGAACAGCCTGAGGTTCCACACTGCTCCTCCTGCAGCTCTCAGGGAGGTGACAGCACCCCAGGGCTTGTCACAGCAGGGCCAAAACTGGCGGAGGCAGCAGCCAGGAGCTTGACATTAGGCTGCTTCGTGTTTAAATGGTTTGCTTTAATAAAAAATTGAAAAAATGTTTTAAAAGTCTTTAAAAATCTGTAATGCATCTTGAGCTTTGGTTAATGAAGAGCTTGAGCAGCAGACTGAATGATGAAAGCTGCTCTCAGACCTCTCAGATCTGCTGAAATGATCAGGTGGCTTCTCCATCCCCACCACGTGTGGTTTGACTCAAGGCACGCGCTGGAGCCAAAGGATCTCTGTCCTGTTCCTCTTTCCCATCGGAGCCACCCTGTGGCTTCACACTGCTCTGGTGGGTGAGGAGGGAAGCAGCTACTCCTGGGCGTCTTCAGTTCGTGTCACAGAACAATTTTCCCTTTTGTGTCACATACACAAACCGAGGCTCCCCAGATCGGTTCCGTGTTGTCACGTTTGGTCTCTGAGCCATTGGCAGGGAGCTGAAGGTCACTGGGCCTTTGCATGCGCACTCCAGTGCCCTGAGTTTCCACTTTCATGTCATTTATCACTCCTCCTCCCGCTCCTGAATTCAAAATGAAGCGTTTAAAATTTGATCAGGGATGTGCTCTAATGAGTGCTTGGATTGCATGTGTGCCTTGTTTCCTTAAGTGATTTTTACCGTTCTGTCTACCTCCAGAAAAAACAGATTAACTGCATTTTATAATCTCTCTTCTCTGCATGCCCCAGTCTTTCCTCTTTCCTTCATTCATGAAGTCCCTTGCAAGCCCCAGCCTTCAACAGGGGCTCATGAATTTAAAAAAAACAGCTTGTGGCAAAAAGCACATTTACATACAAGTTGTGCATGTGCACATATGAATCTTGCCTTTAAAATTATTTACATTCTGGACAAACATCTCAGAATGCTAGGGGGAAAAAAAAAAAAAAAAAGAGAGGGAGAGAGTTTCTTTTAGCCATAATGGATAAATATTTCAAGCACCAAGGCTGATTTGTTCATGCTGAGTTTGTGGGGTCCACTTGTCTGGACAAGGCCTGTGCCATCCTGCTTTTTTCCTTCAGGAGCAAAGGATGAGCCCTAGCCCTGTGCATCTGCAAAGAGATGGATTTCCAAGCCTCCCTTTGCTGTATTAGCCTTCATTTTTCATACACAAATAAAGTAATTTAACTTGCTAGATCTACTATGAAAAATACCAAGATAGACCAACTGTCTTTACCTTCAAAGTTATGAAAACCATTATTAAAAAGATCAATCACAGACCTCCGTGCTGACATAATGATAAATGTTTCCTCCGAGTGTTATTCTATCTTCTAATTTCAGAAAAATTAATATACCTTTTTTCTGCTTTTTTCCCCCTCCTTTTTGCTAACTCAGGCCTTGTTACAAAGCCATTTTAATTTGCAATCATTCTTCCAGTGCACCTGCAGTGATAAAGCTGATAAACACTTTTCTCAGATGATAATTTTTAATGACTTTCCCAATTGCAACCGAATTTTGGCTTTGGGAAGAATGCCAGAGATGGCAGAAAACTGAGAGACAAAACAAGCAGAAGAAATAGCATGTGAGGGATGCATTTCATACATATATTATGTTGAGCAATTTGGTCCCGTGGAAGGTGTTGGGGTTTGGAATGAGATGAGCTTTAAGGTCCCATCCAACCCAAACCATTCTGGGGTTCTATAATTACGTAATTTTATTTTTCTGATTAGTCGCTACTCATGCAATTTTAACACTGCCATACTTGTATCCATCAAAAATCTCTCAGTTTCTCCTTTTTTTCCCAAAAGTCTAAAAGCTGAAACATAAGAGCAGGGCTTGTGCACACTGCTGCTATCTTGCTGAATCAGGCAGTTTGGGGCCAAGCCAATTCCTGTGACTCCTGTGGTCTCGCATGAGGAATTGCTTCTGTGGAAGAAGCGTTGACCATTTAATATACGGTGCTCATGACTCACCATATATTCCCAGAGCACTTGGAGATATTTCCATGCTGTCTCTGTATTTTCACAACCTAAACATATTCCCCTGGAGATTTATGCAGCTTTACATTCTTTTCTCTCATCCACATTTCCAGGAGTTTTATGGGGGAGCAGAGAGGGAGCCAAAGCAGCGCAGGCAGCTCGCTTAATTTAGCACAGTCCTGTCCTTTCCAGTTCACCCACCTGCAAAATGGGAATAATAATAAGCACTTAAGGGAGAATATTCACATGTCTAGCTTGAGACCTTTAATGTTCGTCTCTCCAGAGGCTCAGCAGAGAGAAACAGCTTCTAATTCAGATGCTTTGAATGGACTTCTAATGGAGCTTGCTCCTCTTGTGGCAGTCAGGGAGACCAAGATCTCAGCTCGAGCAGCCCTCCATCAGGCACTGAGCGACATGCCAAGAGCCAGGAGCTGTGAACATCCTCTACAATGCCTCATCCTGCCCTCCTTTCCGTGCTCAGCTTCCCCTGTGGAGCAATATCTGAGTAACTCAGGGGTTCTCCACACCTGCAAAGTGGAGTGGGTGATGGGATGGAGACCACGCAGAGATCACTGGGGGTGAACAAATGAGCCTTTCAACAGCACTTTGTGTGCGTTAAACTCAGTGAAAGCATTGTTAATTATCAATATGGCCAGTCATTATTATTCATTAAGGCTTAGAGCGAACTACTGAGACTCAAATCTTCCTTTTTCGGTCTCTGGGTTGCAACTGTGCGACATTGAGCAAGTCACTTCTCTCGTCCTCATTTCTCCTGTCATTAGGACCTCTGCATCCTCCTTAAGTGTGATTTGAACCTTAATAAGGCTTGAAAAGGGCTTTCAGAACTCGTGGTGAAGAGGGAAATATTAATGTCAAGCGTTGCTCTAAGAGCAGATGAGACGGAGCGAGAGCCTCATCCCGATCCAAAGGGCTCGGAGCGGTGCCACGGAGCCCTTCAATGGCTCGTGGATCCTGCCCAGGAACACTGAGGGCAGAGAAGCACACCGAGCCAGTTCTGCTCACAGTCAGAGCCAAGAAGCACCACCAGGGAGTTGGGATTTGGAAAACCCATCCCTCTCTTGCTTTTCTTCTGGCTGCGCAGGCAAGCTGCCCGTTGGTATGCACAAATGGATATTTAGGCTTCTAAACACCCGCTCCTGGACACAGAAATGCAATTTGGGAGTGTGTTTAGCATGGGAAGACTGGCACAGAAATCAATCTTTATTTCAGAAAATCTTCTCTTCAGTGTTTAGCCTTGGTGTTGATTACATGAATTAGATCCCTATTACAAATGAGCCTCATGTCCCAGAAACTAATGTGCTTTGCTCAAGAACCAAGACTTTCTGCATTTCATCATCATTCTGTTCCTTAATGATTCGGCTTTCCTGGCAATGATGAGAAATGTTTATTTCCCTGGAGTATTTCTGGATGGTGAAATTATGGTGTTATTTGTGGGCAGTGGATGCTGCATTAACTCGCCAAGGCTGCACTGCCATATTTAATCACTCTTTTTGGAAACCTGGCCACTTTCCTTCACACCTCTGGTTTCCACAACACCCTTTGGCCATTTTTAATCTATTCCATGCACTTTTATGCTGAAGACAGTGGCTGCCAGCTTCTGCCTGCCTGGAGGCATAAGAGCAAGACAAAATGACAAAGTGACAGTGAGATAAACACCACTGAGAGGCCTTAGTCTGCATTTTGAGGACTGCTGTAAATCAGAGTGATGGAGAGAGACAGATTAGTGATGCCAGAGTAGAGAGGTGAATGTGCATGCTGGGATCTACATATTCCTGTAAAATGCAGCTACATTTCATTTATGCCCAGTGATAGGAGCACTGTCGTAATGTTGTGGAAAAGAAGGATGTGTTGACAGCGAGGTCAGGCTCTTGCACAGCTCCTCAAGCTCTGCAGGAGTCATTGATGGAGTTGGTGCAAGCTCCTGCAGTGCTGCAGCCACATTTCCTTATTTACACCTCCAGTTAGAAGCAATGTGTTATTCTAGGTGATCATATACCATAAATTCTTCATTTCGTGTTTCTTGTAACTTCTGTCACCAGGTGTTGGCTGACACTCTCCAAACTGTTGCAAAACCCAGCTGCCCTCCCACACCGAAAACCCAAACCCAAATATCTGAGATGAGTTCCATCCCCAGACATCTATATGATGTTTGAGGCAATGGTCCCATCAGTTAAAGCCAAATCTTGGTGAATTTGACCCACCCCAAACCCAAATATCTGAGATGAGTTCCATCCCCAGACATCCATGTGATGTTTGAGGCAATGGTCCCATCAGTTAAAGCCAAATCTTGGTGAATTTGACCCCCCACCAAAAGACTGCACTTCAGAAAGTTACATCAGTGCAAAGTCAGGCCTGAAATCTGCCATCTGCTAAGCCAGGGACCCCTAAAGTCAAATTCACCATTGGAGCCAATGCTTGGCTGCTCTGCAGTTACCATCTGTAGTTCTTTAGATTGCTGTTTATTCTGTTAAATTTATGCCTCAGTGTGTAAAAATGTCCCCAAACTATGAAAGCAAATGAGCAATGTGACAGGGCTCAGCCCAGCAAGGACAATAACTTCGACATTATCAGATTTTTCAGACTTGAAAATCTCAAGGCTTAACCTCACGTAAACCCTTGGTTTTACGGTTTGAAATCTCTGCTTAGTACTGGAAATCTTGCAATACTTATTCCCTCTGACTGCAGCCCCAGCACACTGGAATTTCCTCTCATGTTGTACTAACACAGAGCTCTTTGCTCAGAATTGATTATTCTCTTTCTTGCAGAACATACAACCACAGCTACCAGTGGCTCCTGTTGGAGCTTTTAGGTCATCACAGGTGAAAAAAAATCCTACAAAAAGTTTTGGTGCTCAGCGCCACGTGCTCCCAATCTCAAATTCAGCCTACACACGAACAAAGAAAACTGTTTGGGAAATGTACAGGCATGCAGAAATTACTTTATTTGATGATTTACTCACAGGTGACTTTTTCTTTCACGCAAAGAGATGCAATGCAAAACGGAGCAAACTTCCCTGTGGTTGATTCATTCAGCTTTCTGGATGAGAAGATGCAGAACTGCCTAGAAAGGCAATGTAGCCCCATTGCTTTTTTTTCTCTCTTCTGGTTCAAAAAAGAAATGTCAGTCTGACCCATCTGCTGGAATCCGAGCAGAGCCCCAAAAGACCCACACACAGGCTGGAAGACAAGTGCCCATATGGTGTCTGCATCCATTCATTGCAGAGCTGGTAGGCAGCAGAAATACCTCAGGGAAGAATTGGGGATGAGAAGATATTTTTAATAAACCAGACTGCAGTGATCTATAATGGGAAATAATCACCGAGCCTTTTCCGCAAATATCTACATTTCTGTCTCTCCTATTTTCCCTTCCAGTGCTGGCGGAGAAAAAAACAGAAAAGAAAGGGTTTTTGTGCTGTAAAACACTTCAAAAATTTCCCAGTTACCGGTGTTCTACTGTATCAAGCTTACTGTTAACGTTATTAATATTCATTTTCATTTACACCACTGCAAAGTTATTAATGTGATAAGAGTGTTATTATCTTTATAGCAATAAGTATTTATTAAAAGCATGTACAGTGAAAATTGGTAATAAGATGAAGCGATGCAAAGTAGAATGCAATGAATCCCTTAGGAAGAATAATAAAGATTTCTGGCTCTTTTTATTCCTCCCAACAAGTTCACAGCATTTAAAAAAAAAAAAAAAGCAAGATAACAACACAGGCTTGAAGTCACTTATCAGAATTTGCAAGGGCTCTGAGTGTTTATCCTCAGTGAGAGCTGGAGGGATCCATTTCTGGAAAATTATTGTTGTCTGCCCTTTTAGCAAGAAACTGTCTTGCTGTTTTTGTTTAATTAAATTGCGGCTGTCAATTGCTGCCTGCAAATAACACCAAGTGCTGCCCAGTCAGCTTGGGAGGGCACTCAGCAGCCCCTGGGGTGCTGTGAGCTCCCTCTGCACTCCCTGCACATCTCTTGAAGGTGGGGGTGATAAAATTCTGCATTTCTGTCCGTTTCCCGCTTTCTTCAAGGAAATAAAAATAACCCATTATTGTTGTGGCCCCATTGATTGAAAGACCAGTGCTTCCATCCCAAGTTGAAATATTTTCTTTAGTCCCAAAGGCTTTGTGTTTGCTGAGCCTTTCCTGCATCCTCCTGGGGGTGCAGGAGATGCTCCACTCTGACTTCCACCCCCTGCCCCTCTGCCCTGGCCAGATCGGGCTCTCCCCCGGCACATCCCTCTATTTCCAGTTTCACAACCAAGCATTATTCTTTTCTCTTTTTTTCCAGGAGAAATCAGGGTTGGCTTCCCACTCTGCTGCTGACCCCGGCTGCCGGGCGGGCAGCTCCGTGAAGGTAGAGCATTCCCAAACCACAGGAATAGAGAGCCAGCCCTTCCTCCGTACTCTGTGTTCCCTGCAGCCCTGCTGGACACTTCCTCAGGCCACAAGGAATCTCACCACTGGCTGCAGCTGAGGCTGCCAAGGGCTGCTGCCTGAAAAAAATGACAATCTGTTTTTTCCTTTTCAACTGAGCAGCGGCTCCTGGTGCTTTCTGCTTTGGGGAGCTCAAAAGGTGACCTCTGATCAACTTTCTGGGCCAACAGCCTCTTACATTCACTGTGCTGCAGCCAAGGACCACAGCTCGGTTATTAACTGCTCCAAAAGTCCTCTCCCTTACCGAAGTCTCCCTCTTTACATCCCAATGTTGGGCCAAAAAATGACAGGACGAGTGTTGCTGTCATATATGATCTTAATTGAACCAAACCCTTAATTGAATTCTGACCAAAGTATCCGAATTCCAGGGAGATACAACCGGAAAATTCCACCACCAAGTTTGGGGGTTTTTTGGGAGCGCAACTTCTCCATAGGGAACTCTTTTCAGAGGAGTTGAAAGCATTGTGCTCTTTCCAGTGGCCATCCACAAAAGAAGATTGTTCCCCATCAGCTTTGAATGCTGAGGATAATTGACTGCGGGGAGGATTTTCCACGCTGTACATTCAATATAATCTGTACCTGGACTCCGAACTTTATTTTCAAGGTATAGAGAGATAAGAAACACCACAGCAGTAGAGTGGAATGTTAATTAGGTTCAGTTTTCCTCCTCTCTGGTTGGCCCAGCACAGTTCACTGATTTTATTTGTGGATACATTGCACCAATGTTCAGGTATTTACAACCCCCCTGCCATGGGCAGGGACACCTTCCACTGTCCCAGATTGTTCCAAGCCCTGTCCAGCCTGGCCTTGGACACTGCCAGGGATCCAGGGGCAGCCACAGCTTCTCTGGGTACCTTTGCCAGGGCCTGCCCACCCTCACAGCCAAGAATTTCTTCCTATGAATGGGGCAAAACATTGAAAAATCACAGCTGAAGTGACGCATTTATTGTATGTCCCAAATGCCTTCACTTTTTCCTTTCTATTTGAATTCTCTCTTCCCTCAGTGTTACAGCTTTAGCTTTGATCCATCCCAGCAGAATCAACAATCTTTTGTAAAATGTTCTTTTCAGCCCAAGTCCTTTCTGTGATAACAACAAAAACAGTACAAAAAGAAGATTTGGATTATATTTATGTGTGACTAGACTATTGATCTCGCAGCCTGGGAAATGAAAAATGAGATGAAATGTGATTTTTAAATCTGACCGGGAGGAGGGGATCAGGATGAAGCCAAGCAGAAGTCAGTGGGGAGTGTGATTCTGCAGGGACTCCACCTCAGAAAATCAACTTGCAGTGTTTGTATGACATGAATTCAGCTTCTTGTGCTCACTGGGGACCTGGTTTTCTCCAGGGAATATTTTCAGCCTTTTTAATTTCTCTTACTCCCATTTCCTACACATTATGGAGAGACAATGAGTGCACTCTGGCTTGCAAGTGAAGATTCCCGTCTTGAACACCTCCACTCCTGCCTTTCCTTCTCCAAAAGCCATCTCTGATCCCACTCGCTTGACCAAGGACTTTCCTCCGGGGATGGTGGAGGACTCTCAGCAGGTTCTTCTCTGAGCTTCAGTTTTTCTGTGATG
Organism: Acanthornis magna; assembly: GCA_036785705.1. Classification (NCBI taxonomy): domain Eukaryota; kingdom Metazoa; phylum Chordata; class Aves; order Passeriformes; family Acanthizidae; genus Acanthornis; species Acanthornis magna. The sequence goes on from JAWUZG010000013.1 coordinate 19,596,183, forward strand.
GAGGAAACTTATTTACTCCTGGCAGGAGACCCTTGTATCCCACCCCCAGCTGCTCCTCATTCCCACCAGGACTTGGCTCTGCTCAGCAATCATGAGGCAGATCAGTCTGACAGGACCTGTCTGACAGTGGGCTGGGAATTGTTCCCTTCCTTTTTCTACTGTAAAGCATTCTTCCTTCCCCAGCCTGCCCTAGAGAATCTAATTAGTGGCCTAATTACCACCCCCATACTCTGCCCTGGTTGACCTTTGCTGGCTCGTGTTCCCAGCCTGCCTTCCCTTGTCAATATAATTTTGGGTCTATGGGGTCTGCGCCGCTTCCTCTGAGCACCGCGACGTCACCGCGCTCCACTCAATGCTGATTTTTATTCCCCACTCCAACAAAATTGAACTGTGAAAGCACTGTAAATTCTCAGCCTCGAGAGGCTCTTCATTAAGCAACAAATAACTCCGTGCACCTCCTTGATATTACCCTCCCGCTGGCTGTTTGTCACACGGCGCTTCCCCCCTGCTCAGCCGCCTGTGGCCGTTCCACCCGGCTGACAGAGCTGCTGCCGGCCAAAAAAATGCACTTTACAGTCTGACTGCTGAGCCTCCGACTTCGGTATAACAGCCACAGCATCGTTTTTGTTCTTATTTGGGTCAGAGGCTTGTGATATCTCGCTGTTCTTATCAGACACCAACGGGCAGAGTTCCGCAGGACTGGATCTTGGCGCTGTCCTAATGGTGCTCCCGCACAATGAGGTGCTGTCCAAAATAATGAGCTGCGTTTAATGCCTCGATGCTCTGTCCCTGACACTGTCCCTGGACAAGCCTTGGGAGCAGTGTGGGTTCCCACCCCTCTGCCAGCCCTGGGGTTAAGTGCTGCCACAGCTCCCCAGAGGTGCGTTGGGAATTTTCAAGCCACAGTGCATCTAAAAGCCAACCACCACCCTGGGAAGGATGTCATAAAACAAATATTCCTTTCCTGCTGAAATGCATTATTAAAGCCTCCACCCCATAAATCCCAAGTAGATAACGCTCTCCGTGGCACCTTGTAAAATAAGCAATTTTCTGCTGCCGAGGAAACAAATTCTTTTTCTCATTCCTATCTAAACTCCACCAACACAGTGACAGACACAACGCTGCGTCTGAGTTGGGTTTTGACAGCCTCATACATTTCTAACTCTGTCAGCAAGAATAAATGCTCGAGGCTTTTCACCTTAAACAGCTCTGGAGCAAAATGGACTTTCTGGGACCAGCTTCACCTTTTGTGTCTGACAGCCATAAAGTTCCCCACCATTTCCAGCACTGCTGAGGTAGAATTGAAGTGCTGAGATCAAATCTGCACTTCGGAGAGGAAGTGAGGCTGGGAGTAGAAAGAGAGACGTTATAGATTCCCCAAAAATTGTTTTTTCGCCCCAGAACATATCAGGATGAAGCTCACGGTGTGTCACACCCTCTGGGTGCTGCTGGGGCAGGAACAGGGAACATCTGGGGCTGTATCCAACAGCCCTTGCTGAGACAGACATGGAGCGGGCCTTGGACCAGGCTGGTTTTGCAGCAGCGCTGTTGGAGGTGACATATCAATTTTGACTCCATTTTCTGGTTTCTCAATGAGTCTGTCAATGTATCATTTCAATAAGATGTTATCTTCATGTTTTATTTGTGTTTCTTTGCTTTTTAAGCTATAACACTGCAATAGTGTTACTCAAAGATTGCTGCATCAGCAAATGTTAACATTTTATTCCAGCCTAGAACAAGGAGAAATTAAGAAATTCCAACATTCACCTACAAAAGGAGTCTGCTGTTTTCTAAGTAGCTCTAATCAGCTACTGAGGACACTGTCTCATTTTCATCCATTATGAACCATGCAGGTGCACAAGTTTATTTCTCAGAGTGAGAGGTCTGTGGGACCACTCATTTCAGAAACTTATGTAATGTCTTATGTTCATTTCTAGAGCAATCAGGGGAGTTAGCTTAGTAGTTCATTGTTATTTTTCTGTTCTTCGGTGCACAGAGTGTATCTCCTGTGTATTGAGCAGCTGCCAGCAGACTGTTCAATATCAACAGACCTTACCAAGGTCCATATGTGGCCACAGAATTTAAATACAGACTTTTCCTTTTTCTTTCACTCTTTTAAAGTTGAAGCTGAATTCAAGAAATTTTTATCTACATGATCATATATTCAGGGATCAGCCTGAAGCCAAACTGAATTTTTCATATTATGAGTGAAAAAAAGGCTTGTTTTCCAGCTCAGCAAAGACAGATCACTCAGCTTAAATCCCTCGTGTTAAAGTCCCTGCTCCTCATTATCAATGCAGAATTCCCAAAATAAAACTTTTATTCTCAAAAAGTAAAACTGCTTTCCTCATGTCTGAGGAGGAAACCCAGCACCCATGCCCATGAGAAAGGACCCACACGGTCACTCAATCCTACCATGAAAGCCAATTAAAATTCCTTCATAAGGGTAATCAACTTTGGGTTGGGCTTGTTTTGGGTTTGGGTTTTTTTTTTTTTCTTTTCAGTCTGCTATTATAAATAATAGCAAGGAAAACAAAGTTTTTAATTTGTGCAAATGCCTTGACAAAGTTGTCCTTCATCCTTGTGTAAATATTGCTCCTGTAACACTGCCAAGGAATGGCCTTGAGTGTCTGTAGCCAAAAAAAAAAAAGTCAGACCTGCTCCTATCTGAGCCCAGGAGACCTACATACAACTCATGTTTGTGGCTGCTGTTCCAGCTCTTCAAAAATTGCCTCTGAGCCTCTCCTGACTGGGAATCCAGAGTGCTGTTCCCTGACTTCTGTGCAGCATTTCAGGAGCAGCCATGGCAAGCTTTGCAAGGAAAAATACTTCTATCAGACAAACTGAAAAAGCTAGGGAAAAACCCAAGCTCTCAAACAAGCAATTCCTTTCCAAACATTCAGACTTGCATGCCTGGATGCTTATCTGTTCTTTCAGAGTAATCCAATAAAAGATAAACTTTCTCCTCCTAAAAGCCTTTACTCCACTTAAGCCCTAGACCACTGTGGCTAAAATTCCATGGCTAACTCCAGGGATGATGATGGAGATAAGGAGAAGGGAATCTGTTTAACTAAAGAGGCATACATTGGTACATAATGAGCAGAAATGTCGTAGCTCTGTTGCATAATCTGGCTCTGTTCCTCATTTCAGTTCCTCCAGTGGCTGGAGCCTGCATCCAGGTAGGGAAGGAAGAGTAAACCCAGGCAAGATCCTCTTGGAGGTGGTGTCTGTAGGACGTGGCTCTGAAGTTTCCATGGAATGTCCAGCTCCCATGTCTCATTCGATAGGAAAAGCTGGCCCTTAGGCACGAGGCTTCCCCCAGTGCCTCTGCAACCTGGAGGGTTCAATTAAGGCTCGTGAAAAGTGAAGTGAGAATAAACACGAATTCCGCCCTTTCCAAGAGCGCAGGCTGGAGCTTGCAGACCTGCAGGCGTTTCATGGTGCTGGTGTTTCATAACCCATGAGCTTGCAGATTTGGAGACAAAATTACAGATGGAGGTCAATTTAAGAATCCCATAGGATGAGCTCCTTGATTCTGGTGAGATGTCCAGACTGGGCCTTTCATTCCAATATAGTGCTCACTTACATTCCAACCTAAAATTCCTAAATCCCCATCTAGGGTGGATTTAGGATCCACATCCTGGGATTCCATTCTGTGATTTTTTTTCACTACTTTTAGGGCTGTTTTCAAAACTTCATTTATGTGTGTACCTTCCTCTTCAAAACCCCCAACAGGGAGCCAGCAGTTCTCTTCACCCAAATGGTTCTGTGTATGTTCTACACAGTTCTTTGCCACCGAAGGCATTTGCTAAAAAAATAGTTTTAAAATTATAATTTTAGTAAGAAAGCTGTGCTGACAAGCCTTAAGTGTGGGAAAGGCCTTAACTCCAAATTATCAGTAGACCTCACGGTGGCCAACCAACTGAAATAGTTAAATTATTCTGGGATTTAAGGTCAGGAAATGGTGAAACAGTGAAACTGTGGCAGGAAAGCAAACTTTACATAATGCAGAATCTCAGTCCTGAACCAAAACACTGAGAATAGCCTGGAGGAGATCAGCACCTTTCATCCAGTTCCAAGAGAGTCTGGAAACATTCACATTTAAATTTGTTAACCACCCTTTAACCTTTTCTCCCTTTTCTTTCCATCTACTGTGGTCTCTCCACATGCACCTCCTTCCTGTTTATTGGGGTTTTTCTATTAATAAAAGAAGGGGAAACCTCTTTGAGGACTTCCCCCAGGCTCAGCCTCTTTAGGGTCCTCTTTAGGATCCTCTGCCTCCAGGGCTGCTCAGTTCAAAGGGAAAACAATGGTCAAAAAAGGTACCTGGGTGTGAAAACCTTTCTCTGCAAAATAAAGGGGTCTCTGCCACACCTGTGGGTCACAGCTAATCTAGGAGGAGTGAAAGTTATCCTTTCAGGTGTTTTACAAATAAAAAAAAAATTAAAAAGAATACGAGCAATACATTCTTGACAATTGCACGGTATTCGCTGTCTACAAATATTTAATTTTCATTTCAAATAAGTGTTTAATCCTCTTAATGAAATCATTACATCCTGTGTACCTTGATATACAGTTAGAAAATCAGAAGAAAGTGAAGAGTAAAATTTGGACTTGTCTTATTTTTTTTGTGTTCCTGTTGAATGCAGAGGGTACCACAACCATGGAGAAATGGCCAGGCTGGGACAGCAGCTCTGTCCCATCTTCCTCCCCTGCCATCACCAGAGTCAGTAACTGGTCTGAGCACAGGAAAAAAGCTGCCAAACAGCACAGAAAATTAAATAAATTCTGATTTTCTCTTTTAAGTGTGCTCTGCCAGGCTAACAGAAGTAAAAATACATTAAAAGACAGCAGAGTATTCGAGTGCTGAGCTGTACCTGCATGCACAAGAGGCATCGTTTTGAGAAAGAGCTTCCATCTCCTACACAGCCCCTGCTCTCAGACAATCCCCTTTTGAAGCACACTTAATACACTTTAATTCCACTCTGAGTGTTTTTGCACGCTCGTGGTGCACAGCCAGGGACATTATCCTGAAGAACCATTCCCTGGGAAAGGGCACACGAAACCAAACTGATGACAGGAGGGGATGTGTGGTTTTCTTGTAGAATCAAGGGAATGATAATGATGCCACAGAGCATGTAATTAGCACTGATTGTCTCTGCAGGCTGGATTCCTCCAGCAGGCAGAGAAGCAAAAGAGAAGGGGCAAGGGAAGGAAAGGGCTCTGGCACTGCCATTTCTCCCCATCAGCTGGGAGCCCATGAGCTCAGTGACAGGAGAAGGGGGCAGCAGGTTCAGAGTTGTGGGGCTGGACTTGGAGGGAGATGGGAAAATTCAGTCTGATTTTGTTGCCTCTCTCCATGGGACCAGGGCAAACGCCTGGCCTGACAAGTGCAGGGGAGAAGTACCCAGAGGCAGAAGGGCTCCATCCATCTGTCCATCCATCCATCCATCTATCCCTGTGTCCATCCCTCCGTCCATCCATCCATCCATCTATCCATCCATCCATCCATCCATCCATCCATCCATCCATCCATCCATCTATCCCTGTATCCCTGTGTCCATCCATCCATCCATCCATCATCCATCCATCCATCCCTGTGCCCATCTCTCCATCCGTCATCCATCTATCCCTGTATCCCTGTGTCCATCCATCCATCATCCATCCATCCATCCCTCCATCCATCATCCATCCATCCCTCCCTCCATCCATCCATCCATCCATCATCCATCCATCCATCCATCCATCCATCATCCATCCATCCATCCCTCCATCCATCCATCCATCCATCCCTGTCCATCCATCCATCCCTGTCCATCCATCCATCCATCCATCCATCCATCCATCCATCCCTCCATCCATCCATCACCCATCCATCCCTCCACCCATCCCTCCTGTCACAGTGACATTCCCAGCAGGGGATCAGCACAGAGAGCCCCTTTCCAAGAGGGTCCTTGCCGCTGCAGCTGGTTTGGGATGGAGAAGGAGATCAGCCTCTCTTCCCCAAGCAGACACTGGGAGGTCGCTCCCGGGTTAGCACAGGCTTGTTTGCAGCGGAGCAAAGTGCACCTTCTGCCAGCCTCCCTATAATTAAAGACCTGCAGTTTCCTACATATGTATTCTTAAAACATCTGTAAGCATAATTACAGCAAGCACTTAAACAGTTTAATGTGAGGCAGGCGTTCTTTTTCACCGGGAGATTGCTTTTAATGACTCCGTGTACAGCAGAGTTTGCAGATAAGGCCACAAGTGCACCCAATTATCTCTCTGCTGGCACTTATTGTACTTAAACTCACATTTTCAGGCTTTTTGGTTTGCTTCATGAGGACTCCCATTCTCCTTATTGTGCAATTCTCCCTGCACTGCTTTAAAAATCAAGGATCCAGCCCCAAGAAAGCTCAGCCCCATTTCCTTATGTCTTCCCTCTTTACTGCTCTGACGTGTGCTGGTAGCACTCTCCTCTGAGCTGAGGGGTAGATTTAGGATCTGTTTTGCAGGAATTTGGCCAAAACACAGGCTCTGATGTCTGGAGTGTGGCAAAGGGCGTTTAGGAGGTGACTGGAAGTAATTCCTGGCTGTGCTACAGCTCCTGTGTCCACGGTGTCCAGTTTTCTCCAAGACTCTCAGTAGGGCCGAGGTGTGGGGAGCTGTCTGATGTGTGAAACACAGTTCTCACTTGGGGGATTTCTCAGCTTGGAAAAAGAGATTAAGGAACCAAATTAAGAATGTCCAAAAATCTGAGCTGTTTTCCAGGGAATTTACTTTTGCCTCTTTTTGTTTTCCCTTTCCTGCTTACCCGTCTCCAGTTTTCACCCCAAATAAAAATACTGCAAGGATCTGTCAGACAAACTGGGTGATCCCCCAAGGGTGGGATTGTCTTTGGTGGGAAAGGCACTGCAAGGCTTGAAAGTAAAAAGCAGAACTGTGGAGGTTTCCACCATAAACAAAATCTGCAACTTTTTTTTTTTTTTTAGCATGGTATGCAGACAGAAAGAGAAAAGCAGCTGCCTAAATAAAGAACTGGCTTACAAAGAAAACATTTTATGAACAAGTTGTTGTCTTGCAGCAAGAGGTCAAATCTGGGTCGAGGAAGAAGATACAGAGGGACTTAAAAGTCAGAGATCATAAAACCATAGCATATCCTGAGTTGGAAAAGACCCACAAGGATCATCAAGTCCTGGCCCAGCAGAGAGGAGAGTGGATGAAAAAGAGAGGTGGATGTGAAAGAGAAATCAAGATATTGGTGCTTGCAAAAAGCCCAACACGAGCACCTGGAGAGGTCAGAAGAGGAGGACACCGAGGGGAAGGTGCTCACAGACTGTGCGATTCCTCTGCTCCTGTTTACCTGCGAGCTCGTGAGCACCGAGGGATCAAACTCTGGGGCTGCTGCTCTCCAAACACAGCCCCAGCAGCACCAGAGCTTCAGGCTGGGCTTGTGTGGGTTTTGTGTCTCCTGATGACAACATTTTCAGCAGATGCTCCGCGGGTGGCTGCACACCCTGACCGCGATGAGTCCTCTCTTGCGTGACCCATCCGTGTCACGGCTGGGCTCCCCTCGCCACAGACACCCATTGCACAACCCAGACCGGATTTTCCAGCCCTTGGAAAAGCAGCCCGTGTCCAGCTGGCTTCACCGTGTCGCAAATGTGACCTGTGGAGCTCACAGATGACGTAGCTGCCACTTCCCTGCTGACTCACACACCTCTCTCCCCATCTCCCATGAGGAGACTGAGCCACCAGCTGTGTTTGGAGTGAGGGACAGGCCAGAGCCATCTCCATCAGGGGAAGACACGCTTGGGATGGGCCGTGAGAACCCCCAAAGACCTCCCTGCAGCTAGAACTTCGTCTGGAAAAGTTCCATGGAGGCGGACACAAGGGACAATGATGCAGAGCCCAAGGGACCATTGCTCTCACGGATGTGCTTTGAGTGTGACCTGCTGTGTTTGCTTTGTCCCCACCCACCAAAGCCCGAAAATGTGTTTTAAAAATTAACTTCTTCCCTGAAGGTTTGAATGCCAGAATTGCATCCTCATAGTCCCATTGATCATACTTCCACCCGGCCTTCCAAAAAGTAAATAAAAGCATATTTTAATTTGCTGAAAGGTTTGGGCTGTCAGAAATTGCGCTTATCGGTGTCTGATGCTCAGCTGTATTTCAGTGTGCTCTTCTGATCAACAGAATAGGAACAGTCTATTTTTGTACTAATTAAATTGGGAGGCATTTCCACCCAATTAACATTTGCCTGTCAGACCAGAGAGTGCTAAAAAGCACATACATTCCTCTAAAGAACTGTAGTTGCATTTTGTGTGGGCTCTGTTTGGAGGAAGGTGGTTGTGAAGACAAGCCTTAGCCAGGTATTTTAAAAGGTAATAAATAAGGTATAAATAAGACACACCTAATTTCTCTCTGTACTCCTGCAGGATCTGAGTTCTGTTGTGGTTCAAGCTAAAGCAAAACAGAATTTTGTTAAAGACGCTACAGTGTTCCTTCCTCTCCTACTATAATTAGAGGCAGAAGCTATTTTAAAAGCAGCTTTTCTTTTTACTAATTCATTAAACATGAATTTTCCCTGAAAACATTTCTCTGTGTTAAGTGGCCCTAATAAAATAGGATATTCTACAGCTCTGAGTCCAGGTCCTGCTCACAAGGAAGAAGTTTAACAGTTTCAACACAAGTCTGGGTTTCAAGTGGCCTGGATGTGCTTCTGTGCCCACTTTTGTAAGCCTCAGATAAGGCAGTGTCTGAAACTGAGCCATGCTCCGTGAAAAATGAAGATAATTTCTCCTTCACAGGGGAGAGATGAGCTTTAACCAAGCAGAGTGAGGAGATATCCACCTGAAAAACAGCAAAGAAATACCAACGACTTTTTTCCAAGGATCTAAAGAGAACATCCTTTGCAGATGCTTTTTCTTCTGTGAGTCACATCTTTAAAGGCCTTTTCACTGCTACTGAAAATCAGCTTGGTTTGACTACAGGGCTTCCCTCGGTGTTACACGAAGGAAGATCCATCGTCCATCAATCTTTCCCAGCTGCTTTTGGAGTGGGAGCTGCAGCCACCCAGAGGATATGCTGCGCTGCCTAAATTCCGATACTGCAGGAGGAATTTGCTCAGCTTTACTGGGAATCTGGGGGCTTCATCATCAGACAAGATGATATTAGAAAATTGGTTGGATATATTAAATTTTGTCCTTTTGTCCATCCTCATGGGTGTCACCTGATGAAGCACTGACCCCTTGGGTGAAGCTGTGGGATGGGTGTGATGGCCATGGCAGGGGTTGGAATGAGATGAGCTTTAGGTCCCTCCCAACCCCAAACCCAGGAGCAGCTAAATCCAGATTTTTGTCAGTTTTTCTTAGCAATGGGCTTTGCTACCACGTTTGCAGAAATCTAGGTAGGGATGCCATAAAAAAGGGAAGCAGAAGAATGAGAACTAATTGGGAACAATTGCTTGAGGACTCTGATCTATCCAGGGCTGATGTAGCTGCAAGAGATTTGTTTGTTATTGTACAACACTTTATTACAAAATTATCCTTCCTGTTACAAAACGATCCTACCCAAAACTATGACAAACTTATTCTAGAGAACTTTGACCAGATGTGCAAACTGCTCAGTAGGATATTCTAAAAAAATATATATAAATAAATCAGTATGAACTGTGAATTACAAATGTTATCAGAAAGGGAATCTTACCACAATATGTGATATTGCAATGAAGCATTGGATTGTGCTAGTCCAGTGAATCATTCCAGCTGGGAAGTGATTAATAGAGCTCACAAATGTGGAGATCAGCTCCATCAGTGCTGGCTGGTCAGACGGTGAGCTCTGACACCAGCTGCCACTGGGCAGCACGGAGCTGATTCCTCCATGTCAGACAATACAATAAAGATTTGAACTTGGTAACCTCTCTCCTTTTGACAGAGTTGCAGTCATTCCTCTTCCTGACTGCTCCGGAGAGATTTTATCTGTGACCACACGTCTCACATTCAGTATTGGAAGTGATTGGATTGGAGCAGTGCAGCAGGAAAGGTCACACACAGAGTGGACTCCAAGCAGCTCAGGCTTTGTTGTGTGTCCACATCAGGAGGGATAATCAGATAATCACTGAGTGCTGCTTGGCCACTGATTTCTGTTCTAGCAGCTCGCAGATATCTGTGCAGCTTAGTGCAGTGTCCTGGTGCTCTTGAGAAAGCATTTCAATAAGCCCTTTCTCTAAAGTTCACCTCATATTTCCATGCAGTTTTCCTTTGGGTGAAATATTCTGTGGCGGCAGAGGTTTTCTTGGAAAGCCAAAGGGGAAAGTAAATTTAATTTGACTGTTTCTTAGTTACCTGACCTTTCATATTCTGTGGCATTGGGATTTTCCAGCAGTCTAGAATCTTAATTAGTTTCTTCTCTCATGCTTCTCTTTATTCTTTCTCAATCCTCCTGCAATCCCTTCAGTTGTTTCCTGAGGACTGGAGTTGAGATCCACAGAAAGAACACAAATCAGATGGGGTGGGATAACTCATGGTGTCATTGCTGCCTTTATTCCAGTCTAGTACTGAAATTAAATGAAAAACACTGAAAATTCAGCTGAAAAATGCAAGTATCATGATTTTTCCATGTGCTTCTTTTCAAATCCTTTGATGGGCAGGGCTGGCCTGTACACTTGTTTCCCATAATTATTGTTATTATAGAAGCAGATCAAAAGGACGGCGGTTTTTATCTGTGTCTTTGTGTGCATAATCATTTTTCATATACTCCAATTTCTGTTGTAGCTGGGACTTAAGCTCTACAGAGGGTAAAATTCATTAATTTTTTACTTAACTGTGCCTTTTATCTTGCTGGTTTTCAGAAGCTCTTTGCTCCTTCCTGGGATAGTTTCTTCCTATGAAGCAGATTTTTTTTTAACCATCTTAGAAATTAAACTCCAGCACCAACTATAGACAGTTTTATTTCATATGCTAAACTGTCACAATCAAAGGCAGAATCTCTGCTGAACAGGTTTGGGAACATCTGGCTCTTTTCTTTTGACTTTTGAGGCTAATTATCTCCGAGCAGCTTGGGGTTGGTAAGTACAAAATTCATCTGCCTGACCGCAGCAGTTTGGGAGAGTTTGGGGCTTGGTTTTGTTTTTCTCCCCTTTTGTAACTATTCTCCCCACAGCCCTAAATCACGCTGAGATGGAAACAGCACAAATATGTACCCATGGAGCAGCCCACATGTGCTGGCACTTGGAGACAGCACCGCAGGAATTTCTCGCTGTGCGTTACAAGAACTGAACGGTTTGTGCCGAAACCGTGGAGGGCTTGGGAATTGGGACCAGGATGGAAAAGCTGCTCTCATGGGGGCTCTGCCACTGAGCCATCCACACAGCCCAGGGACTGGTGTTAGCCCAGGGATGGGAACCTCCTGGGGCTGCAGAAAATGGGGATTGAGTGTGTCTGCTCCGAGGGTCTGCCCTGTGCTGGGTGCAGCACCCAGGGTGGTCCAGCATCTCTCACGCCTTCCTTCTGCATCCGTGGTGGTCAGGGGATCTTGGGAACACCAGGTCTGACTCACTGCTCGCTGTCTGTGACTGTCACCCACGCCCAGAGGTGCTCACAGAGATCTCACTCTCTGCTTTTCACACCCTGCCCATAAAAATGGGGGCAAGGAGCTCCCTGGCCAGAGTATTTGAAAAGTTTGTGCCCCCGAGGAGCACAGCTAGAGCCATGGACAGACAGTGAAGGACAAAAGGATGTAGAATCAAATTTCTTTATTGAACTGGGGGAGGATGCTCGGGCCTCCAGTTTCATCTGCTGTAATTTTTGTTAAGGTAGCATTGCTTCACTTTGGCTTTTTTTTTTCTTTTATTTTCTTTTTTTTTTTTCTTTTCTTTTGTTTTTTTTTCTTTTTTCTGGTTTTTTTTTTTCTTTTCTCTTTTTGTCTTCTTTTTCCGAGGATCTGCTTGGCAGCGTTTCTCCCAGAAAATTCAAAGAGAATGGATGGAAAATGTGTCAGCCTGGGAGAGATCAGACCTTTTTTTCCCCCCAAAAGGAGTAGAAGTGCTGAAGGGACTGAGATTCTTCCCTTATCATCTACAGAGAGTCCCACCCTGCCCCAGCATCAAACTCACACCTCACCCTCTCCTTCCCTCAGCTTTCTTTGTCTGCCAGGTAGTGTCTGACACAAATTCCCACTCAGAGGAAGGGAAAAAAGGGAAACAACAGCAAAGAATCACAGCAAAACAACCAATCTTTCCATCCAGCTTGGAAGAGCCTGCTGGAAGAGACTGGTGTCATTTCTGTTTCCAGACAGGAGCGCAGATGTGAAGGTGAGGGAACGTTCGGATGATGGGAAGGAAATCCTGAAGGAGGAAAGGATTTGCTCCCTGTGTGCAATCCCAGTGATGTGGTGGATGGAGGGTCAGCCAAGACAGGGTTTTCCCAACTTCAGCAAGGTTTTCCAGAGGCAAGTCCACGTCTTGGGCAGAGGCACGTGCCAGACACACTCTAGGCAGCAGACATTTTCCTGCACTTCTTGATTTATATATCCCAGTTTGTGCCCTGGGAACCAGAAAACGTTCCCTGCCATGGAATTAAGAAGTACTAAATTCCAGTAAAGAAGGAACTCAGTTGAAAAGCCAGATTTCTTTGTAAATGACAGATGGTGCTAGGCTGTAAAGGGTGAGGGGAGTCATCCATTAGGGCAACTTCTCTTGCTGAATTCCATGTTTTAATTATGTAAATGCACTCAGATATCACAGCATAAACGCGATTCACAGGAGGAACAATTATATCTTTACTATTTTCCTAATGTTCACCATCGCTCTTGCAGACGTGGAAAAGGCTGAGCCGGAGGCACTTCACAGGAGTGCAGACCTCGGCAGAGTGGGAGGACACGCTCCTGGTGGGATCCAGCACATGCAGGCATGGTGTGGCCTTCACCTGCTCCATGGAGTGGCCATGGAATGTCCATGGAATGTCCACGGAATGGCCATGGAGTGTCCATGGAATGTGTTCTCCTGGTGACAGATGGCCTGGGAGCACACAGACATCGAGTTTTTAACCCCGGGAACCACAGGACCACACAGAATCACAGAATGAGCTAGGTTGGAAAAGACCTTTAAGATCATTGTGTCCCACCTGTGACCCAACACCTCCTCATCAACTAAACCACGGCACTGATGCCATGTCCAGCCTTTTTTTAAACACACCCAGGGAAGTCACTGGCAGCATTGTGTGATGCCATCCACACCTTCTGAGTGGCCCTGGAGTGACTTCAGTGTTCTTTCTAAATTCAGGACATTCTGGGGACTCGTCAGGAGCCGCTGAGGCGAGCTCAGATGGCTTTGCCACAGCTCTGCGTGTGGAGATGTGCAGCTCCCAGGCACTAAGAGCAGCAGCCCCAGCTCCTTCACCCTCCCTCTCCCCAGCACACCCCCCAGGCTCCAGAGACACCCTCCTGTTGGTCCAGCACGTCATTCCAAGCTGGAATATGCTCCCCTGGGGTTCCCATCAGAGCCTCCCACTCGCCCGTGCAGCACACGTGGCTCTCCCACTGCTCCTGCCCCTGGGCTGCTGCTGCTGCCTGGAGAGCTCTGCCCCAGCTCCAGAGGCAGGGAGAGCTTCCAGGGGGTTTGGCCATCAGGACATTTGCTTTCCCATGGTCCCTGCCCCGTTCCAGGCACCACAGGAGCTCTGGGCTGTGTGCCTGCACAGCCAAGCTCGGAGGAGGCTGAGGAATAACAGACAGGAGACCTGGGGTGTCTCAAAACACTTCAGTGTCCATCCCAAGTGATGGTTATTGGGGTTTGTGCTACCAAATGATTTCCAAAGTCAAGTGTCTCAAGTTAGAGGACTCTCAACGTTTGGGTAGAGGCCTCTAAGAGAACTCAAGTTAATAAAAGAAACCACTGCTCCCTGCATAAAAATACAAACTCCAATTTAGCCCATGAGCAAGCCCTGGAAATCCCATGTGAAATACATTTTTTAAGACCTCATTACCTGCTCCTTTCATCATTTCAGCCCCTTACAGTGCTAATTTCATAAAACCATCACCATTATTGCCACAGGGGAATCTGATTAGCAAAGAAAGCAATGCTCTGTCACTGTTTGCCCCTTGCCACTGCCCCAAATTTTCCACAAAAAGTTGAGGAGGGCAGCGCAAGTGGGCACTGGTCCATCAGAGCTGCAGGACGAGTGAGGAAATCAGCAAGGAAATACAGGAAAATCGGCAACGTGGCTCACGTGCTGCAGCTGAAGCCAGTGGCTCACCCAGCTCAGCTGCTCAGGTATCACAGAGAAAGCCAGGAGATTAAAGGCCAAGAAGGAAATGATAATTTTCTCTAAAAATCATCTGGGGATAACCAGAAGAATTATCTGAGTGGAAGGGTAGGATAAGATCAAATGGGTATGTGTATATATTTTATATATATATATATATGTGTGTGCCTTGAATACATTTAAGTATGGAATTAGAAGGTCTCTAATCACTACACTGAATTTTAGAAACCCTCCATCAGACACAGTGCTGGGAGAAGGAACCTAAGCTGTTTTAAGTTGGATCTTGGCAGCTTTCTGGGTGGGATTTGGTAACAGAACAGAAGGAATCTTAAATTAGAAATTAAAGGTTTTGAGAGATGGTTTTGCCCACAAGCAGATGAAAGGATATTTGTTGAGGAGTTGTCAATGAATTTTGATTGAACCATATTTAGGTTATTAAATAATTCTCTTCTTCTGAGCTTGAAAGGGCACGAGAACCTTCTGACTGGAGGTTTTCAGGGCCTGGGATATTTGGGGAGGTGTGATGCCACCCCCAGCTGGACTCAGAAATATTTTCGGGATGCAGATGGTGAGGACGGTCAGAGCTCTGGAGCCATCGGATCCCAGCTCAGGGAGGAGCAACCCTGCAGCTCCTCCTGGCAGGGAATGCCGTGGCAGGGAGGGCTGAGCGAGGGATGCTCACCCTGAGCATCCAAGGGGCACCCCCACCTCACTTCCCACCTATCGAGGACCCTGGCCTTGTCCCCTCCCTGTGGCACGCTGGGATTTTAGTGGCTTTAAGGTATTTTTTTTCTACTGATCATTCAGATTTATTTCACAGGGCCTTAAAATGCTCATAGAAAGTGCAGTTTCCAGCTCCTCTACATTCTGCTGTAAGAGAAATTGCTTGCAGCAGACTGGCCAATCAAAGACTGATTTTGTTTAATTAGACCAATTTTATGGTGCATTTTATTTAAAAGGGTTTCTCAGTTTTATTTGGCATTCACCATTTACTGTTACACTGACCTTGCAAGAAAGAAGCAGAGTTTGCAGGACCTCAGAGTTTTAATTGTCTGTTTTTCTACAGTCAGGTCTATGCTAAGAGATTAAAAATCCAGGGGCAAAAGACACAAAGAAAATGAAGGAATATTACATTATAAAATATAAAATAAAATAAAATAAAATAAAATAAAATAAAATAATAAAATAAAATAATAATATAAAATAAAATCACATAAACTAATAAAAAGTAATATAAAATAATATAAAATACAATAATAAAGCGGCAGATACTTTAGCCATTATTTGCCCTTTTTCCTTTGGAGCTATTAGTCTCTGCAAAGCTGAACCATCATGCTAATAAATTTCTGGGAGTGGACTTGGCAAATCTGACGTGAAAAAGGCTGCAGGATCATTTGCCTACCAAAAAGGAAAAAAAAATAAAATGAAAAAAAAACCACTTTTAGAAAAAAGTTCTTAAAATAATTCGTCTTTTAAAAAAGCCACAGGAAAGTCAGACCTGCCCTCCATGAGGTTTGACTGAAATCTATTTATGGAATTTCCATAAGACTTTGTTCATGTTGCTAAAATTTCATGGTAGGGAATTACTGCTCCTTTCAGATTCCAACCTTCTTAACAATCCCAAGTTATTAAACTTTCAGAAAGAACAGCCTTCCCCTTATTTTTACAGCTTGCACTCTTCGAGCTTGACAAAGATGAAACCATAATGAAAATTACAAACTGCAGGTATAGAACTCGCCGACATCACTAAACCATTATATTTTTATAAGATGAAATATAATTGGGACATTTGTTCTTTTCTACGATCTTAGATTGCCTACAGGGGTTTTTTTTGTTTAATATAAAAGTGAATTAAACTGTAAAACCTTGAGCAAAAACAGTGTTTGGCTGACGGACAGATCATGATCGGTGTTAGAAGATCAACATTTAAGAGTAGAAGGAGAGTATTAATTACCCTGCCATTGAAAAAAAAAGGTTTTCAAAACCCAGTATGGAAAGATCTGACCTTGAGGACCATCAAAGGAATAAGGAAAATATAAAAATAGTTAAAATTTTGATGTTTATAATTGGGAATTTTGCATTCTTCTGATTTAATCTGCATTTAATCCATTTACACTGAAAGGCTCCTTCGTGTGCTCTTCCTGCCAACTTCAATCTGTTCATACAACTCCTACAACTATTTCACTGCTTTTATTTCAGGGCCATATGAAACCCAGTGATTGGAGCCCTTCAGGATTTATAGGTGTCTTCCTAGAAGTCTTCAGAGATGTGCATTTTTTGGTAAAGTATTAAACAGTTGTCACTTCCACTTCCAATAAAATGATTTGTGCTTCCAGAGTGTATTTCAATTTTTCACAACAGAGGCTTATTTTGGCTCTTGAGTTTTGAATACAACACGCCAGGAACCCTGTGTTTTCATAATACTAATTAAAAAAAAACATACATTTTAAACATTTTTCAGCAACCGAGTGTGAAATGTTGAAGGAATCTGTTAACATATTGATTGCTTTGAGCAGTGCTTTAAATTAGCTTTCTGTTCCTCTCCATATGGTTTTCCATTAAATTTAAATAAATTAAAGTTCAATTATCTGGAAGAGAGGTACAGAGTCCTCCCCAGGTTGATGGATGAATTACCACTCGGGAATTCATCAGGACTCTGCCTTTGGGTTTTGGGGACCTTACACCTTCTCCTTTAGACAAGACTTCAGCACAGGTGCCAAGCTCACTGTCAGAAATAGCCCTGCAACTGGAAATTTCTTTCTCTCTGCACTGTTATGTGAGTCATGCCTGTGAAAAAAAAAAAAAAAAAAAAAAAAAAGAAACCAAAAAAACATTAAAAACAAACCCAGAAGTTCATCAGCTGGAGAGGCTCTGTGTTGGCACACACAACAGGTTCCAGCCTGCAGAGATGCAGCAGACATAAACAGGAGGATATGGCACAGATGGCGTCTTTCATTCTGAAAAATAAGAAAATAAAATAAAACATAGCTCGTAGCTGCCTGTTGGATGCTCAGCGTGCAGAGGACAGGGGAGAAGAGAGAACAGCAGCCTCGGTATTCACACAATTGGGCCAAAACCAATTTATCGCTGTCCAGTGGAGGTTTGGGGTATATCACAGAATCCCAGACTGGTTTGGGCTGGAAGGGACCTTAAATCCCAACCCATCCCACCCCCTGCCATGGTAGGGACACCTTCCACTGTCCCAGGTTGTCCCCAGCCCTGTCCAGCCTGGCCTTGGGCACTTCCAGGGATGGAGCAGCCACAGCTTCTCTGGGCACCCTGCCACCTCACCTCACCCTAAAAAACGTCTTCCTTATATCTCACCTAAACCAATCCTCTTTTAGGTGAAAAAGCATAAGTATAGTAACTGAAAAGTAAACCAAAAGTGCATAAGGAGGAGGTGTTCTGCAAGCGCTTCAGAACATCTGGAGGACACAGAGTGAGCCTGGGACGTTCTCTTTCAAAACTTGCTCTGTCCCCTCTTTGCCCCATGTCCCTCCCCATCCCTCCAGCTCCAGCCCACGGCAGAACCATCCTGGCTCCAGCCCGAGGGAATCGTGAGGAGCTCTTTGAGCTCATGAAGAAAGACAGAAACAAGGTCAGAGGTCTGCTGCTCTCATTCTCGTTTTCTCTCTTACGCAGGAGAGCATAAAACATCCATCTCAGAGCTTCTGTCAGCAGCTCAGATGATCCCAGAAGGCAAAACCTCCTCATTACAGCTCCGCCTCAAAAGTCTCATTTGCCTCAGATAAAATTGCTGCTGTGAAGGGCATGATCAGAACCAAGAATGACCCGATGGAAATGTGATCTGCGAGAAACACTGCCCCGAGGAGCTGGGGAACGAGCCCTGTTTGCAGCAGACCGGGCACCCACGGCAGGGTGAGCCCTGGGGCTGCTGGGGTGGCTACTGGGACAGGCTGGGTGGCTACTGGGACATGCTGGGATGGCTACTGGGCCATGCTGGAGTGGCTACTGGACATGCTGGAGTGGCTACTGGGCCGTGCTGGGATGGCTACTGGGACATGCTAGAGTGGCTACTGGGCCGTTCTGGAGTGGCTACTGGGCCGTTCTGGAGTGGCTACTGGGACATGCTGGAATGGCTACTGGGACATGCTGGGGTGGCTACTGGGACATGCTGGGATGGCTACTGGGACATGCTGGAGTGGCTACTGGGACATGCTGGAGTGGCTACTGGGACGTGCTGGGGTGGCTACTGGGACATGCTGGGATGGCTACTGGGACGTGCTGGGATGGCTACTGGGACATGCTGGGATGGCTACTGGGACATGCTGGGATGGCTACTGGGCCACGCTGCCTGCTGTGTGGAATAGGAAGGGCTTGGCTGTCTTTGGAAGTGATGAGAAAGTCACAAAAATAGCAGCAAAACAGACCTGGTGGTAATTTTCACTTAGTGGTTACCTCTATGGTATAGCTCTATGTTTATATTTTTTAAAATGGGAGAAAATGGAATTTTACATGCATTTGTGTGTCTGTGGCACATTGGGAGTGAGGCACATTCTCCCTGGATGGAGATTTTGTAGCTATAGACACATCTGACTGTAATTTCAGTTTTTACAAGTCTCAGTGCTATCAGCCCTTTGTACGAACACTGTAGTGACATTTCTGAGGGCACACAGAGGTGCAGTCTCCTCACCCCCACGCTCGTGAAATGTCCATTTTCCTCATCCCTCTGCCCCAAATGGGACCCTCAGCCTTAAAATTTGTGCCCTCCTCCAAAACTTCCCTCACCTCCACCTCCTCGAGCCTCACCTCCAGTGGCCCCAGACGGATTGTCCCTTTCACTGAGCGTGCCATTCATCCCCACCAGCCACTAACCAGTTTTACTGTGTGAAAATGCATTAAATGACTGAATTATTTGTTTTCAAACAACTTGCTGTGCAATCGCTCGCTTGACAGGAGCCCTCGGTGCCTTGCAATTTGCTCTGCACACGTGGCAGCTCCCAGGGAGCCCTCAGCAGACGGGTCAGGGAACAAAACACCCCTTTTAGTGAGCCTTGGCATGGTCCCCCCCAAAAAAACCATGGAGACTCTTGTCTATTGTGTCAGAGCTCTGGAGTTGTGTGAGAAGGAAATTATTCATAGTAATGGCCCTATCCAGTTGATGCTCTCCTTTTTTTTTTTTTAATTCCCAGAGTATGCATTTGTTTGATGAGATAAGACAATCAGAGAGTTTTAAACTGGCTTTTATAGGACTATTAAATTTCCCAATAGCACCATAAAAATTAATAAAATCAACTGCTGCTATTCTACCAAAAATAAACAGACCTGGTATTAAGGGCCAGGAGTTTTTTTGTTCAAGGTTCTGTTGCTGCTGCTGTTTCTGCACCAACAGGTACAAGCGGGTTTTGTTCCCTGGGATCTGTCTCACTTGCAGGAACAGGGGAAAATTAGAAAAATGACACTTGGCTTGGCCAAAACAGAGCTTTGCCACATCTGAGGCACAATTCCTTCTGTGGGCACCTCCACCTTCTAGTGGGAGGTGGCTCTGCCCATGGCAGGAGGTGGAACAAGATGAGTTTTAAGGTCCTTTCCAAGCTAAACCGTTCTGGGATTCTGCCCATCACAGCTACACAGATTTAAATTTTGAAGGGGATTTATCCAGCTGGGATCCATGAGGCCTTAATGTTGAAGGATTTTTCTTTTGCTGGGCTCACTGCTGCTCCCAAATATTTCTGTTCTCTACTTCTCCTGTGCCACGCAGCTCTATTTAAATTGGGTGGATGGCTGTGTAGAGATGGATGATCCTCTTCTTGTGTACTCCTGAAAATGAAATTTTCCATTCCTGTAATATAGTGCTTCAAACCTAACTCAGTCGTACAAAAACAGCTCGGAGGTAGGAGCTGTCTAAATCATGCATTGAAAATTCCCCATTACATTAGTGGGGGAAAAAATCCTTTCACGTTACCTCTCTCAAGCTGCTTTAATCACTTTAAATGACTGTTATCAGTCATTTCATTTCCTTTCTTCCACAGAAACCTTACTGCTTTCCACCACTGAGATGTTTTCAACTCGTGCTTGGAACAGAACTTGCTCCCTCCAGTGTAATTTTCATTTTAACCTTCCCTCAATGGCCTAGAAATAATAGATTGCTAAGATTGCTTTAATAGATTGGAAATTTAAACCTTGTAGAGATAACCACCTGGATGATGTTACAACTCAATGGAAAGGCAAAGAATAACAAACCTTAAAAGTTACTGAACTAAGACTTATGTTTTAAGGCTGCTGAAATGCCAGGCATTGTTATGACTCTGTAAAAAACTAACATTCCCTGGTGTTATGGTTCCACTGCTATTCTAATTCCTCTGCCCTGGAATTGCTTTCTGGAGTGGTAATTTGGAGGGAAGTGATTACTGATGGAGGAAAACAAATATTTTTAATATTCCCCCGTCCTCTTCTTGATGGTCTTCACTTCCCATGGTCCTCTTAAAGCACTTGAGTGCTCTCTGCATGAACTTCTGGCACAGGAGGAGCTTTCCGCTGAAATCTTTAAATTAATTGTCTGCCCGCACCATGTAGACCATGGCAACCTGGTTAAAAATCCTTGCAGCTTTGGGAAAAACCAGAAAGCCTTTGTGAGTGGTGGAAATCATGAGGTTTCTCTTGCCTTTGTAGTATCCAAAAGTCTGGATTTTACGGAGTATTTTCTAGACAATTGCTGATTTTAATTCATAACCTCTCACGTGACCAGGTGCCTGCCCCTGCTGACTGTGGTAGGATTTTAGGAAGCTGATTGATGTTCACAGAATCCCAGACTGGTTTGGGTTGGAAGGAACCTTAAAGCTCACCCAGTCCCACCCCATGGGCAGGGACACCTTCCACCATCCCAGGCTGCTCCAAACCCCATCCAACCTGGCCTTGGACATGGGACTGGGCAGCCACAGCCTCTCTGAGCAGCCCCAAGGACTTCCAATGGGTTCTCTGTGGTGCAAAATGCCTTCTAAAAATACTTGGTAATTTCAGGGCTTGTGCTGAAACCTCGTGGTGTTCAAACTTTCCCTCAGCGTGTGATTTTCAC
This sequence comes from Acanthornis magna, assembly GCA_036785705.1. NCBI lineage: Eukaryota > Metazoa > Chordata > Aves > Passeriformes > Acanthizidae > Acanthornis > Acanthornis magna. The sequence continues at coordinate 19,617,465 of JAWUZG010000013.1, forward strand.
TGCTGCAACCAACAGCTCCAAAGGCCCAGCAACAGCCTCCCGTACTCAGCATCTCTGTATTTATCCCCAAACCATTTATTTTTAGCCTGTTTTTCTCAGATTCTAGCGGGGAGATGCTGCATTGTGCTCCCTGTGCTTTCCTTATTTATCAGGCCTGGAATCACGGAAAATATCACTTCATTCAGCTTGTGTCCTCCTCCCATGTAAATGCTTTAACATAAATATACTGAAGTTTCTCTCAGTTTCCATGTGATATCTATGACAAACAGTTTCCAAGATTTCTCATCTCCATCAGCAGTTTTCAAATGTTACTTTCCAACTCAGGGAAACAGCATTAGTCTAAAGAGAATTAAAAAACACAAGTACAGTTTATTTTAAATACATTTGCTTCAGGTTTTTTAAGAATCTACAAATCTGAGGTCAGTAGCAACTTTTTCTTCCAAACTTCCTCCTTGACACAAGATTAACAAACAATATTGCACTAATTAATCTCAAAGGAACTACCTAGGAAGCACAACCCCGTTGTGCACAGCTTTTAAAGCAATCACACCCATAGCAGAGCTGTTGTTTACAGACCATGTTCCCATCTCTCTCCTCCACAGACCCCCAGTGCAAAAAAAGCTTCTCGCTGCCATATTTGTTAATTTTGCATACAAAAAGAAACCTGTGTGAGGGTTTCTTTTTCCCTGACCCTGGAATGACAGCAACCAGTGTGGGATGACTGCGAGCTGGGGCTTCCCAATCCCACCAGGATCCCATGCCATGGGTGCTTCCCGGGATTGCTGAGCAGCTGCAGAGCTCACCCACGCACGTGGGGATGCGGCAGCTCCCCAGCAAATATTTGGGATGACTCAAACCAGCTTCCAAAACAAGCTGCAGCACGGTGGGTTGACCTCGGCAGGAATAAACCCTGAGTGCTCTATGGATGTGGCATTAACTCATCGCAGATGTGACGGCAGCACGGGGATTTTTGCAGTGAGTTTTCTGCACTCTGGACATTCCAAAGTTAATCAAAATGTCACTGAGATGTTAATAGTGTGAATCACTCTTTTTTGGAGGGAGTTTGGGTTTGGTGGGCTCAAATCCTTCCCTTCTGCTCCGTCCCCTTGGGATCGGAGCTCCCCAGACCTGCGGTGGATCCAGTCCTTGTGCCAACTCACCCTCCAGGCTGAGGAAGAGCTGCCAATGCTTCTGGTGGTGCAAAAACACTCCCCAGTTGTAAATCACACCACGCCAGCCATCGGCGCAGACAGATATGGTGACATCTGCCTGACAAATCCAACACGCCGAGCATCTCCTGCTTGACAACTTTACAAATGCTTTTGCAGCCTGTGATAATGGAAGGCTGTCAGTCAAAACTCTCCTACGTCTTTCACTCGCATCAAATACTTGACTTTATCATAAATAATGGGGAGTTAATTACTGCTCTGATGTGATCTACTCCAAAGCTGCCCCAGAAATGTCACAGTTATTAAACTGATTGCTCTGGCTTGCCTCTACTCCTTATAACATTTATTTTAACCCGGTCCTTAGCACACAAAAATCTACCAGCAGTGTAAATAGACTCTCCAGTAAGTAAATTCTAGTTCAAGTGAGGAAAAATGATGTTTTGGAGCAGGATCCACCCACACGCTGAGTTGATCTTGAAATATCATTCTCATCAAGTTCTGGCACATGATGCAAATCCCGGTACGATCGTTGCAGGATATCAGGCAGCAAGGCTACACAAACATTGGCAAGGCTTCTCTTTTTCCTTCCACTGTGTTTACCTCAGACATAAAACTCGAAGCCTCCGAGCCTGCAGTGGAATATTGGAAGCACGGAGAAGGTAATGGAGCCGTGCAGCCACAGGGGAGAGGTGGAAGGGTTTCCTCTCTCGTCTGCGCTCTCCTGCTCCTCCTGCAGCTCCAGGGAATGCTGACCTGCTGCAGAGGCTGGAGCAGGACTCTCAGGGGTCCAACACCAGCGGGATGTGCATCACCCAAGAACAGCACATCAGCCCCCTGGGGATGAGCCCTAAACATGACCTCAGAGAGTGGAGGCAGAGAGCAAAACTCGGCTGTAGCTCGAGATGTGAGCGTGTGGACTCGTTGGGAAGCCTGACATTAACTTCCCACCTCAGACCTGCTGGCCCCTTTTCAGAAGTGCTGCTCAGCTTGGACCAACTCCACCAGTGCCCGGAGGAGTCCTGCAGTGCCGTGGGTGATCACAGCATTCCATCACCACCATGTCATCCTGGGGCTTGGAACTGGGGGATCTTTGGGGTCCCTTCCAACCCAAGCCTTTCCATGACTCTCTGATTTTTCCAGAAGCAAGGTTTTCTTTTGACAAAAGAGCCCAGTTTGCATTTGAGAGGGCTGGCAGCAATGGAGCTATTGATCTTCCTTCCTTAAATACATTGTTCTTGTGGTTTAAATGAAATATGTGAACTGCATTGGAAAGATTTCTCTGCATCTAGAGTGTGTCAAAGCTTGCCCTCGTACATCAGTGGATATTAAATCATCATATTCTCATTTATATGTAAACCCCAAGATGCTGATGGAGTCAAGCACTGTTATGTGTGTGTATTTGAGGATCTAATTTTACGCTGTGTATTATTTTATAGTTATCAGGCTGGGTTCTGCTGGCTTGACTCTACAGCCTTTAAAAGAAAGCAGTGGAAGAAGAATGGATTTTGCAGTTCTTTGATGGGCGGAATTAAAATGTCCTGCCCAAACCAAAACTGCATATGGACTATTTGTAAACATTTGCCTTGTTTACTTCCAATAACAATGCAGCCTGTTTTTTATACAGGAAATTCTTTCAGAGCAAAAACCAACACACATTTTTGTTGAAATGCTGGGTTTAAAACCAGCTGAGCTTTGTTTCCAAACAAGCAAATCTGTAGGTAATTTGATTTAAAATTAGCAAGCAATAAACCTGTTTTTTTGATCAGAACTATTTTTGCGTGGGTGATCATACCACGCAGACAAGCAGTGATTTGTCCTCAAGTCTGTTCTTGCAGGGGCAGCAAACACCCATCCTACTCACAGGGGTGAGCCAAATCACCTGAAGACTTGTGGCATTTAAAATGCGACCTTTCCCCACCATTTGGTGGTTCAAGAAGCCTGGGAGGTTTTATTTCTCTGCCCAGGGGCAGAAAGCAGATCTCTCACAGGTGCCAGGGGGTACACACTAAATATGAGGCACATCCCTGACCAAGACACTTTGTACCCACAAAAACCAGCACACAGAGGAGGAAAACCTTTGCCCAGGATGTCAATCAGAGATTCTTTTCCCCACTGTACCAAATGCACAGATTTTTTCCAAATTTTATACTGCAGTACTCCAGATTTTCTGATAACCTTTCCTTCTGTCAGTGTTTTTGGGTCGGAATGAGTGCCTGGTACACACGGTGGGAACTAACCCACAAAGCTGAAAGCTGCTGGGGATCTTCACAGATCACATCCCAAAAGCTCTCAGTGTTTTGGTTTAAAGCTCTGCAAAACTCTTCGCGGGTCCATTTTATCACCTGGAGAAGAATATGTGACCGCAGAATTAACAGCTCTTGCACTTAATTTGTCAGAGGGGCAGATGCAGCTTCACCATCAGAGTTTCAGTGCTCAGTGTCACAATTCCGAGGGCCAGGCCAGCAGCTGCTGGTGATTTATGGCACTGGGGCTGCCTCAAGCAATGAGCTTTGGATGGCTCCCAGCACCTGCGTGGGTGAGGAGTCAGGGATTGAGGAGCTTCTTTCCCTGCCTACATGGATTTTAAAAATGGAAGGCTAATTTTGTGATACCTGCCACATTCCGGTGGTGGATTTTTATATAATCTCATTTTTCAACTGAGATGGAAAGCCTTCCTCTCCAGATAAATCCACTTCAGATAAGTAAAGCTGGGAGTCTTTCTCTTCTGCCTGATTTTAATACTTCTAATTCATCAGTTGTAGGTTTGTACCTAAGTCCCACTGTATCTTCTCTACCGTCCAGACAAAATTTAAATGTTGAAAACTTGCTGTATGCTCTCTTTTAAAACAACAGATTTTAGCTTAGAAGATTTGGAATTTGGATGTTTAAAAAATGACATAAATCATGACTCTTTGTTGTTTTGGTGGAGACTCCCACCTCTTTCTGGGTTGCTTGCTTTGGGACAGCCGGAGGATGTGAGCAGCTGCCATGCAAAATGAGTGTGAGAAACATGCACAACCCTTTTGTCTTCTTGGTGAGTCACTCCAGCCCTCTGGATTCTCCCTTCCTGCATCCCAGAAAAATAGGAGAAGGCTGGATTTTGAGCAGACAGGCACCAGCAGGAGCAGGTAGGCAAGCCCAGCATTCCCAGGGCCCTGTGAGTGTCAGGTTAGGGAATGGGACCTGCTGAAATCGAGCACAGGAAAGAGGGAAAAGATCTTGAGAGCTCGCAGTAAGGGCTGGGATTGCCCATCCAGAAGCGGTTAGCAAAGAAAATGAAATCGCAAGCTGAAAGCCTGTTGGTTTTGCTGCCGTTTCTAGCAGCCTTAGCTCTGATGTTGGTTTGAAGATGCCGCCCCTGTGGCAGGGAACAATTAATCCATTCCAGTCGCTGCGGATCAGGAGCTGCTGCCGAAGCCAGGAATGATGTGCAATCCCCACAGGCCCTCTGGGGCTGCTGGAGACACATCTCCAGCACCAGCCAAGCCACTTATCACATCCTGTTCACAGTTATCCTGTCCATGCTTGTCTTTTCTCACAGAACCACAGGTTTATGGAGTGGTTTGGGTTGGAAAGGACACAAAATCCCAGAGTTCCAACCTCCAAGGACTCCTTCCCTTAGCCCAGGTCCCCCAGAGCCCCATGGGCCTTTTTCCTTGATGGGTTCTTGGGGTCTCCAGGTGCTTAAATGTTCTCCTTCAGCCTCCAGAGCCTCGTGTGCTCCTTCCACAGCAGCTCCCGTGGGTGGCTGTGGGATCCCTGCTGCCAGAGCATCTGTGGAATCCCTGTGTGCTGCTGGGAAGGACTGTGCTCTCTGCTCTTCCTGCACATTCTGAGCATGAGGCTCTAAAACTCTCTGCGAAGCTTCAATTACAGGAAAAAAATGATGGTTTTTAAATAGTCCCAGAGGAAAATGGAGCTGACAAGTTATTTTCCTTGTCTGGTGGTCTAGAGCTGCTTGTCACAGACAGATGTGTGCAGCAGCTCCAGCACCAGCTCTTACTGATTAACTTGCATTAGGATTTCAGGATTAACTTTCATTAGGATTCTTTATCTTCTGCTTTGCTGCACAGGAAACTCCAGCCCAGGCTGCTTTTGGAGCTGGTTGTTGCTGCAAAAACTCACCACCTTGAGCTCAGCCATGACAAATGTCCCTGGTGGTGGCACAGGGTCCCACGGGGGTGGCACAAGGCTGGGAGCAGCCAGGTGGGAGCAGCCCTGCCTCCCCCTGAGATAAGGCAGTGCCAGTGGTTCCACACCTCTGGAGGGATTTAAAGGATGTGTGGACGTGAGGACTTGGGCTAGCAGTGGCCTTGGCAGCTCATTGTCCACAAGGGTCCCAGAGGTCTTTCCCAACCCAGACAATTCCAGGATTGTGCACAGATTTTCAGAACTCTCACCACACCAAATGATGCTGTGAATGCCTGTGGGCAGCAGCTCTCTTGCTCATGCCCCCTTCAGTGGTTTTTATGCCAGTTGGGGCTTTCTGCTGCTCCTGAACAATTCTTTGCCCAGCAGGTCACATCTCCTGTCCCCTACCTTGGGCAGTGTCAGCCATGCTGTCCCTCACCTTAATGCTGCTCACTCACCCCAGGCCCAGGTGTTGGATCACACCCAACTTTTGCTGCATTTCTCTCTGTTTCATTTCTCTCTGTTTGCTGCATTTGTCTCATTCAAAAGGCATTATTTTAGGTATGGCCATGACACACTCACAAATGCTCTTAGAAATGTTGTTTCCCAGAGTTTGGCATTATGCTTTTGAATCTGCCTCCCAACACCAGATTCCCTCAGCTGAGCCACCCCCAGCTTCTTCTCCAGGGTGCCTCCACAACCTGAAGATTTTTTTTCAAAAGGCTGATGACTGTTCTGGTTTATTTTGTTGCCATCTGATAGAATTTCCTCCCTTGCTCATGAGGTGATTTGACTCAGTCCACTTGTGCTGCAGTAATCCCAGGTAAAAAAACAAAACAAAGCAAAACAAAAAACAAAAACAAAAACAACGAAGAAGAGTTAAACAGATTGGGAAGACTGTGAGTGAATAAGATAATTCTGAAGGAAATGCACCTCCTGAGCCCTCCCCCTTGGCTTTATGTGCATAGGGATGATTTGACACAGGAGGTGAATCTCTCCACTGAAGTGCGTGATTGTTCCTCCACCCAGCCTCAAACAGAAATCCCACTTTTCCCTCATCCAGTTCCAATCCGTGTCTGCTGCTTTGGCACTGATCCTCGTGTGTTCTCCCAGATTTCTGGAGCCAGGAGGGCTGGGATCTGTGCTCACCCCTGAGCAGGGCTCCACACTCCTGAGTTCAACCCTTGAACTTTCCCACGCGGGACTTCCAAACTTTCCCCTCTCCATTCATCAGCTCTCCTGCTGCAGAGGGAATTAGATGACTACAAACTGAATTTAAAAAAAAATACATATAAAGTCACTTTCAGGTTGCTCGCAGAGAGAGCTGAGAAATGACAAGTTACTTGAGGGAATTTGTCATTTAGAAAACATCTTCCCATTTTCTCAGCTCTCTGACGTCACTGGGAGCTGGGATCTTGCATCCCTAATCGGCCATAACTTTTTCTGCTTGTAGAAAATGGGGTACTTAATGTAATGCTCATTTTTTCCCCTGAAAATCTTCTTAGGGACATAGAAATGGATGTTAATGTATGCAAGCCCATTACTGAGTATGGTAATGAAGAAGTCGTGGCCAATGGTGGAGCTTAAATTAAGCACGCTTCAGAAAACAAACACAACTCCTCCAGAATTCCTATTCAACATTTGTAATGGAATGAAACTCCTAATAAAATGTTTTCCCCGAGAAGTAATAAACTCTGGAAACACGACTGTATTTACTTAGACCTTTTGTAATGAAAACGTTTTTCTCAGGCAGGAAAACTGCTCTTTACGAGAAAATTCAGTAAATACAATTATGCAACTGTTTTCCTGAGGCTTCTACAAACCTGAGCTGCTGCAAATGCTCAGCAGAACAGTCCAGCAGAGCCCCAGTGTGTGTGGAACTCAGAGAAAACATTTCTCAGGCATTGAAAACACACATGTACTTTTCTCTTTCTCTGTCTCATTTGTATAATTAAAAACTCCTCCAAACCCTCAGCAGAGATCTGAAAAAACCTGATTCATTTTTCACCAGGAGCGAGTTTGTTCATTCTATAAATCTTCTGAAATGAAGTGTACAAAATGTAATGCAGTAAATCTCCACTTGCAACTCTTTGAGAAATGCCTTTTTTCCTAAAAGCAGAAAAAAAGTAAAAATGCCATTTAAAAAACTTTATTTATTTGTTTGTTTATTTGGGGGAAGGGAAATAAATTGATTAGAATTTATGATTTAATCTAGGAAAAATGCATCGAGTACCATTATGATTGACTTTTTAAAATTTTTTTTTAAAGTAGATGCTGACCACCTAAATGCATCGAGTACCATTATGATTGACTTTTTTTAAATTTTTTTTTCAAGTAGATGCTGACCACCTAAATGCATTGAGTACCATTATGATTGATTTTTTAATTTTTTTTTTTTTTTTAAAGTAGATGCTGACCACTTAAATTGCTAACACCCAACAGGGAGCTCACACACCCTCAGGAACTGATGTGAGGTGTTTTCCTGGTGTGTGTTGGAGTCCCCACTAAATCTCGGTGGGCTTTTCTCCTGTTTTTACATCCCTGGGGTGTTTCACGAGCTCAGAAGGCACAAACCCCCCATCCATCTATCAAAGATGCTCAGGCAGCTCTGCTGGGTCTCGAAGCAGCGCTGGGTTTTGCTCAGGGAAATGCCAAATTTCCATGGTTTTGGGGATGTCAGGAGCCTTCCCAGTGCTCCCAGCGCTGATTCCCTGCTGTGCCCTGGCCAGGGATGCCAAGCAGCACACACAGAGCTCACAGCTCTGCCCCAACCCAACTTTGGGGCTGCTTTGCATCCCCAGCACTGTGAAAAGCAGCTGGAGAGCACCGGCGGCTTTGATCCCCAACTAGAGAGGAAATCCTGATTATTGAGCCATCAGATATTGCTTCAAATGCAGAGCAAAGTGCCTCTCAAGGAGGCTCTGCCCTTCCTCCTCGGCACAGAAGGACTTTCAGAGGGATCGGAGCTCCACACTCACATTTGCACAGCAAATAAAAGCAGCAGCTCCCTTGGCTGTGCTGTCAGCTCCAAAGGCTTCCAGGATTTGTCACCACAGCCCTGAGTTCTGTGCCACAAAAGCTTGGGAACAAAGCTCAGGCCATCCGGGAAGGCATGGCCCCAGCCCTGGGGTGGGGTTTGGAGGGGCTCTGGGGCTGGGACAGCCACGGAGAGATGCTGGAGCCCCCCAAAATCCTTACTGGGGGAAAAAGAAAACTCTCCCATCCCTCTGGGAGCTCTGGATGCAGCTGCTGTCACCTGTGCCGTGGTTTCAATCCATTCAACCCCCAAAACACACTTTAAATGAGGATAAACAACGTGGAAAATGACATCTCTAGGATGTGCTGTTTGTATTTCCCCTGGTAAGTTTGTGCTTCACCACATCATAAAAAAAAATGAGGGGAAAGAGTTATTTGGGTTTTGTGGCTTTTGGATAGGTAAGTTTTAAAATATTACACAAACATGAAATCATTTTGTTTGGGTTTTCTAGTGCAAAAATGAAGCCAAATGAAGATAAATCAAGAGCAAATACTTTCTGGGGCAAAGATGGACTGGAGTGGTGATACACTGTGTAACTCCTGTTAAAACTTTGGCTCACAACATGATTTCCATGTTTTATGTCTCTATTTGCGTCTCTGAGAGTTAATTACTTTCCTAACAATATTCAAAGAGGAAGTTTCAGCCCCTGAGGCAATTCGCAATAAGTTTGGCAAAAAGTATCTGCATTACTTAAGGATGATGCTGTTACCCTGAAAACAAAATACCTTTATTTCTCTCCCAAATACCTAATTATCCAGGTGGTGACAATGCCAGACTAGAAAATTACCTCTAAATATGTTGGAAGATCCATCAGTTTAAGTAGTGTAATGGAAATATTTTATAAAGTACACTCTAGATCATCTGCATTCACAAAGACAAGAGTCTCATTTCCTTTCTCTTAATTCCGTAATTTCTCATATTTCATTAAGCTTTAATCAGGAGACTTAAGTCTTATTCTATCCCAAATTACTTTTAAACAGAATATAAAGCACTGCTAATTTATAATACCATATCTACCCTTAATCCTGCTGAAGAATGGACTGAAGGAATTATTGCATTTCCTCCTCACCTGGTCTAGAAAGAGCAAAGGCCTAAGGAGAGCCTCAGGCTGGAGTCACCCAAGTGCAAAGCAGAAAGGGAAACTCTCAGCATCAAACTGCAGATTTTTTCTGTCTCTAACACGTGATCACGCAGAGAATCCCAAAAGCCCTCACTGATTTTTGAAAGATTATCACAAATCAGGTTTTAAATTTTAATATTTTTAATTAACACTCTGAAGAAGGGAGGGAATTTAAGGGGCACAAGGGAGAAAACAGGCATAATTCTGAAATGTGTGAACCAGCGAAGCAGGAAAGCTGAAAAATTGTTCCAGATGAGAAGAAATGAATGAAGGAAAGAACTTTCTCCATCAGCCATGGCAAGGCTGTTAGGAGGGAAAAACGTGCTGAGAGACAAAGGGAACACATAAACAGGGACTGCCCCCTCTCCTGCAGTGTTTGTTCAGTGCTGAATTTGCAGGGAAGGAATTCAAGGTGTGGTGGGCAGAGGTGCTCGGGATCCGCTCCGAACCCATCCTGCACCCCAGCATCACCCCCTGCAATCCCCTGGAGCTGCAAAGATGGGATTCAAGGTCAGGCACAGTTTGGCCAAGAGGGGATATTCTTCAGCAGAAGAAAGCAGCAACCTTTCAGGTTCAAATTCTGCACTTGAATCGGTTTATTAATCCCACAGTGCAAATCAGAAGAGAGGGGAGGAGGGGAAGACGTGAGGAATTCAGAGAGTCCAGGACAAAAATAGCATTATTAAACACTTCATTTCTTTTTTGGACATTTTCCCAATGACTTTTAAATCTCCCTAGGCTTATAAAGAAAGAAAAAAAAAAAAGAAGATTCTATCCTTTATGTGAAGGCTTTAGAAGACAACCTTGTGCAGTGGTGCTGTAGGGAAGGACTGCAGCTGCAGCTCTCCCACCCTCGTGTCTGGGACCCCAGCACCAGCTGATGCCTCTGCAGCCCCCGAAAACAGGAGCCCAGGTGATGCTCCTGTCAGTCCTGCAAAATAAAGGAAGAGAGAAATGCCACTCAGGAATAATCCTAAAGGGAGTGGGTGGAGGTGAGGATTATGGCAGCTTTAAACAAAAGTTGAAATGAAATGAAAGATTATGCAGTTCTTTTGTTCTTCAGGAGGAAAAGTGCTTGTGCAGCACTTTCCCCCAAACTTTGACAGCCCCAGCAGAGAATATGAGAAATACATGCAATTTTTCTTCCATTAAAAAAACCTCTGCCATTAAACGTTCATTACTTGACAACCTAAAATTCAGTACCTGATTCTCATAGTCCCACTTTATCTCTGTGCTTGCCAAGTGCAAATTAACTTCTGTTTGTCTCTTTTACTGAAATACAGCTAGCCCTGCTTGCTCTTGTGTAATAAAACACAGTTATTCCTTAGAAAAACACACATAAAACAGAGCAGGAAAGGAATAAAGTGACTGGGATGTATGTCAGTAGCTGGGTGAAGTGAAAGCACAACTTTTGCAAAAGAAGCTTTGCTGGAAAGATTAATTATTATTGGAATCAGTTTCAGATTCAGCAAGACAGGTTTTTGTGGACATTCTGGCAAATCCCCTTAAATCTGGATTCCATAGCTATGGAAGAGATGGAAGGGCTGGGTGAAATAGGATAGGATGATAACAGCAATGGGAGCCAGCACCCAAATCAGATTTGTGCATAATCAGCTCAGGCAATTGAAGCAGTGAAAGCTTTTAAAGGCTCATGTGTTCCTAAATGGCTGAGGTAAAGATGGAACTGTAGACATCCACAAAATACAGAGTTTATTTCAACAGCTACCTTGGAAATACAGTGAGCCTGGCAGGCCTGAACTGCAGAGGGCTCATGATGGACTGGAGGGTCTTTTATTTACAGATCTGCTCCGGTTTAAATCCAATTCCAGCCATCAGCAGCTAAATGTTGGGAGTTTTCCTGGGGCCTGCACGAGCTCTGTCCAAGGCTGTGGAGCTGCAGGAGCTCCCAGACCATGGAGATCTAGCTGGGAGAGGAGCTGGTGGGCAGAGAGCACAGGATTTTGCAGTGGAAATCCCAGAAGAGGCAAACCCAGTGGGATTGGGGCACAGAACCCACATCCCTGGGAGAGGGGATGGTTTTGAACCCTGCCCACCCACCCCGGGTGCTTTTCCTGCAGGATGCCCAAATCCTGCCCCTGCAGAGAGCGAGACATTCCTGGAGTACCCAACATGTGCAGGGCTTCAGCTGAAGGTGCTGTTTGCAGAGTTAAACAAACACAGCCCTGAGGATGTGGTTTCACACAGGAATGGGTCAGTGGTGGCCCCATCCTCTGGCCTGTCTGGCACAACCCCTCAGAGGTCACGGCTCTTCCAAATCACTGCTTCAGCAGGCTGAGAGCACGGGCAAAAAAAAACAAGGTTAAATCTGTGCTTGGCAAAAAAAAAAAAAAAAACAAAAAAACCCAAACAAACCAAAAAAACTGAAAACAAAAATGAAGGAAAAAAGGAAAAAAAATCTTTTATCTCTTGGTAACCAGGAACCAAATAATTGCACGACAAGGCTGAGCAATGCAGACAGAGCCAAGCAAATGGCACTGGATGGGAGGTGCAATCACCGCCCCTGGAAGGGTTTCCAGAACTGTGTGCAGGTGGCACTTGGGACGTGGTTCACTGCTGGCCTTGGCAGTGCTGGGCAGTTGGACTCGATGCTCTTGGAGAGTTTTTCCAGCCAAAGCGATTCTGTGAGGTGAGGTTAGGCCCCAAGGCCACTTTTGGTGGGAGTGCTCCACTGTTGCCTTCCAAATACTCGGGAAGAGCAGTGGAAGGATTGGGATCTAAGGCCAGAGGATGTGACTAGAGGGGACACAGGAGGGCTGAGCAGACAACACCTCCTTTCCTAACACCAGCTCTGAGGGGTGGACCAACACGAGGCAATTGATCCCATTTGGGGCAACTGATCCCGTTCAGGGCAATTGATCCCGTTCGGGGCAATTGATCCCCTTCAGGGCAATTGATCCATTTTGGGCAATTCCAAGGGGAAAAAAAGACTGTAGCAGCCATCAAATATTGAATGGGGTGAGGAGGACTTGGATTCAGAGTGGAGAAATGTGAAAAAACTGGAGTGAGTGTGAGCAGAGGGAAGAGAGAGGATGCAGGGTGAGTTCATTGACACCCCTGATGGCCAACAATTTCCAGTTTACAGCAGCATTTCTGATAGACTGAGTAAAATTATTGTTGCACATTGAAAAGTGAGTAAATCACCCTCCCCTGCACTCAGCTCTCATCGGTTTTGAAGACACCAGGTCTTCCCCAGCCATGGGGGAAGGACGGGAAAGGAGGAGACACCAGGAGGAGGTGGGGAAGGGGCACAGCGAGGGCAGGGAGAGGTGAGCAGACACCCAGACAGCTCTGGCTCCCTCAGAACAAATCCCTGCTTTGGGCAGAGCTGACCAGACTGTCTGGGCACTGTATATATAGGATGGAGCAGGAGTTTGCAATTACATTCCATTTCTGTGGTTTCCATATAGCAGGGCTTTATAAGCCAGCACACATCAAGGCTGAGCCTTTCACTGAGCTTTTTCCAGGGAGTGGGGTTCTTATCTCCTCTTAGGAAATGAAAACATTGGCAAATTTGCTTTTCCAGGTTGAAGAAACCACAGAATTCTGAAGGACATTTTTATAAATAACATCAGGCACCGAATTCCACTATTCCTTTTTTACTTTTACTCACGGCTCAGCTGCATGAAGTGTTTCTTACTGGAACAAATGTGCCTTTATTTTTTATTTTAAAACAAACCACCAAAGCAGATTTACAGCAATTCTTCCTATCAATAACCAGACTAGTTGGAGCTCCCGACTCCCAGTTTTGTCCCCACCGGGCACGATGGTCACCTTGTTTGTGACCACATGGTTGGGATCAGAGCTGATCTATCAGAGAAGCTGAGCTGAGCTCCCACCCCAACCCTGCACGATGTCCATCACCTCCTGCCCCCACACCGAGGGCTTGAAAATTACAGCAGAAAAACCAGGATGGTTCATTAGTAAGGGCTTTCTCAGTCCCTGCCAATTGCAACTCGAATGTTCCTATTTTCAGAGGATACAAGACGTTTCCTAGCAAGGCTGGAAAACCAAACTCACGGTAATCCTTCAGAGTGGAAAAGACTTGCAGCTTGAATCAACAAAAAAAGGTGAGAATATTGCCTTCACTCCAGCAGTGCCACCAACTCCAGTTGCATCCATCTCTCAGCAGGAGAGAGCTGCTTTTCATATCTTACAAATAAGAAAAAATACAAATTGCAAACAGGAGCTACAAGTGGATATGATCATTTCTGTCTTAAACTCATCACAACCTGGAACTGCAGCTCCAGGTATCTTCAATTATGTGCATGGTTTTATAGTAACAATTTTTCAAACAAAGCCCACGGAAATCTGTGATGTGTTACAGAGCATGAGCTTCTGCATGCTGCAGCTTTTCCAGGAAAACAGTTCAATTAATTTCAGCAGGGAAATGAATGGTAAATTCCAGCTTAAACAAAACGTACAGAGACCTTTCTGTGTAAGATGTGAAACGAAATACAAGTCAAAACACAGAAAATCTGTCACAAGACCCAGACACTGGGGCAGATAACAGAGATGCCCAGGCAGCTTGGCCTGGATTTTTATCCACAAGCAGCAATTTAGGCAGAAAGTTTGGGCTGCCTGGTTTGACACCCATCAGGATGTGTGACTCGAGGCTGCTGGAACACACAGGCCAGCAGCTGTCAGCCTACTGACAGGTTATTGACCCTGACACTTTATTGCTCTTTCCTAAAACACAGTGCCATTTCCTAGCTCAGGAAGAGACCACGACAGCAGAATTCAGCCAGACCCAACCAAACCCCGAGGAGATGGCAGGGCTTTTAATTCACCCCAGAAGGATTTCTCCTGTTGAAAACCAGAGTCAGCGCTGAGCAGTGGGGCTGGATGAGGCTACAGCGCTCTGCATAAAATGTAGATGAAAATAAAACTCTCCAGCAAAAAAAAGCTGTGCTTCCATGTCATTTGTGCTCTTCTTCAGGTGCAAGGAACCTGGAGAGCCAAGAAGTGAGCTAGTCAGTCATTTTTCCAGGCACAAGGCACTTAAAATAGTTACAAATGGAGTTTCCCATCCTTCTTCCCTCGCATTTCTCTGTGCTTTCCATCGGTGAAGGTTGCTTGGTGCTGCCAATAAATTGCTCAACGTGGGAACCTTCCTCCGAAAATGGACTTCAGAGGCTCCATGATGGCCCATTCTGAGGGAAAGAACTGCGAGTGCTGAAAGAAATGCAACCATTTCCCCAAGTATTTGCAGCTAAATTAGCAGAAGTGAATGAGAATCCAGCCAAGGCAATTCAGACTGGTGGAGAAGGGAATTGTACACTGAGAGCCTGCTCACAAAAGCTGGCAGAGAGGAATGAACTCCTTCATTACAGAACAATTCAACTCAGGTGTGCCATAAACTGGTACTCAGGCAAGTGTCATACCAGAAAACAGAGATGAAAATTGACTAGAAAAGCCAATAAAGCAGAAATATTGTATTGGAAAAAAAATGCTACGGAAGGGTTCTGTAGCCTAAGACATCCAGTTAAAGCTAAAATTGCACCTTTGAAGATTGTTAGGTTTTGGGGGAAAAAAGGAGGTAGAGGTAGGTTTAAAAATATGGTTAATTCTCAAGAACTGTGGGATTTGTGCACAGGAATAGAAAAGCATAAATGAAGCACCAGGGTACAATGTACCCACCAGCAGATGAATATGGAAATAAAAAATAACTGATGAAATGTGTCAAATCTGCCAAAGGATTCCAGCTAGGGAAGAGTCACAGTGATGGATCCAGACACGATGGAGCTGCAGTGCAGATGTCTCCATGCCACAGGCAGAGGTTACCATTTAATGCTTCCTTAATAACTATTTTCCCTGCAACTGTGCTTTTCTGATAATCCCACCTTAAAACAGGCCAAGGACAGTTGGATTCTCCCAGACAAGAAAGCCTGGAGAGGACTCTGTCCACCACTGGTCATCTCTCCTCCAGGCAGGACCTTGGGTGTTCCAGATTGCAGAGAAAACACTGCTGCCAGATGTTCTCATCCCAATAGCGATGAAAAACGCAGCTGAGAGAGTTTAAATGCTTTTCAAATAACACCTAATAATATCTTAGCTTCTTCAGAGCAGCTTTTCAAAGCACGAAATGTCACCAACTTCAATTTTGTATAACAAAAAGCTGAGAACTAAGCTTCCTAATTCAGGCAGAATTATATCACACGGTAGAAGAGCTCTGATCTTACATGAAACGCCATGAAAGGTGCACCAGAGCCAGATCCTAACAGGTGCACAGGAATCTCCAAGCCTCTGGCAGGAGGAAATGCATTTTGCATACCTGATGGCCGTGGGGAGCTCAAGGCTGCAGCGACTGGAGGAGCTGTGGCTCAGCTGTTTGAAAGACAAACTCCGAAGGAACTGGAGCAATTACAGCTCATCCTCTCTGGAAGGGGAGCCAGCGGGGGCAACCTGCACTGGTAGAGCCTGAAAATAAATTGGAAGGAGCTGACAGGAGCAGCTGTGGGGATGGAGGTGGCTTTTCAGAGAACTGTAGGAATATGCAGAGCTGGTGGAAGGGAGCTGGAGACGTGCTGTGAATTGCTCTGTGTGCACTGCAAAGGCTGGGGCTGTGAGAAACCTGCAGACGGGCTCAGTTCCACTCACCTTGCAGCCTGAGCAGCCCAAAGCCAAACATTCCAGCTGGTTAATCCCCAAAAAACACCTCCTCCTTCTCCCCCAGCACTCTCTGTTCCTCAGGCTGAAATCAGCAGTGAGCTTCTGTCTTTACAGTGAACCACAGGAAAGCTTTGAGCTTAAAGAATCCCAGCATGGTTTGGGTTGGAAGGGACTCAAAGACCACCCAGTGCCACCCCTGCCATGGCAGGGACACCTCCCACTGTCCCAGGCTGCTCCAAGCCCTGTCCAGCCTGGCCTTGGGCACTGCCAGGGGTCCAGGGGCAGCCACAGCTTCTCTGGGTCTCACACCCTCTGGGTAAAGAAAAGCCTGAGCACTCCCAGACTGGGGAATCGCCAAAATCCAGCTCTGAATGTGTCCATACAGACCCTAAAGCTCCAAGTCATCATAGATTCTTTGGCCAAAAGCATGATGCAATACACTGTTTTTAAAAAGCCAGAATGGAGAGAGGGGAAATGATGAGCAAAGCAGTAAATCCCTAAAATCCTGACTGCTGCGGAGAGAAGGATTTGGGGCATGGATACCCAGTGAGAATCGGGAGGGCAAGGAAGGAAAAGTGAGAGGGAGCAAGAATGGGAGTGAGCAGGGTTGAGGATTATCAAAGGGACTGGGAACAGAGCAGGGACTGTGTGGGAGTGCCAAGAGCCCACAGAAAGCAGCTGAGGACATGAAAGCTCAAGAACAGCCAGGACAGGCCTTGCTGCTCTTTCAGTTTGATGTTTTCCTGCCCAAACACATCAAAGATGCTCCAGAGGAGGCAAGGGGA
Source organism: Acanthornis magna (assembly GCA_036785705.1). Lineage (NCBI taxonomy): Eukaryota > Metazoa > Chordata > Aves > Passeriformes > Acanthizidae > Acanthornis > Acanthornis magna. Next base: position 19,634,337 of record JAWUZG010000013.1, read on the forward strand.
GGGAAAGATCACACTTTTATTGCTCCTGGACAGATGGAGAACTCCACTACTCAAAATCTGAAGTCCAAAAAGGACAAAAACTTTGGAAGCCTGCGCACAACAAGCCTCAATGGAGGCACTAATGCCAGAGGCCCTGCAGCTGTGACCCTCCACTGTCACCTCACCAGGATCAGGGCCACCTCTGTCCCCAGGGCCACCAGCTCCAGGGGCAGCCTTTGGATAATGTATCCCTTGGAAAGTTTCGGAACAGGCTAAGCATCCAAGGCTGAAGTCTCACAGCCGCAGCTTTCCTTCACCTCTAGAAGGTGAAATCACCGACAACGATTTGTGCTAAATCCCTTCTGATAGCGCTGGTCCTGCTCCCAGGCCACTTCCATACTGCAGAGCCATCCCCAGGCTGTGCTGGGGCGTGGGGAGATTCCAGCACCAACAAATTCACCCGAATTTCTCATGGGAATCACCCCGAGCTGCCTGCTCACAGGAGCACTGCCTCAGAGACACCAGTTGTGAGAATTGTTTCAGCACAGCATTGGGTGTTTTGTGTGCAGTGCCAGCTCCCTCTGCCATAAATCAGAGCTGCCCAGCACATGCCTCTCAGGAGGCGTAAAATCACCTGAGGAAAAGTGTTCTGGCTGCTTGCCTGTGCTGGAATTCCCTCCCAGGGCACATCCCCCAGGCCAGACACGTGGGATGAGACCCTGACCCCTGAGAGGGCCTCTGCAGAAAGGGCCAACAGCAGCACCTCCCCAGAGCTCATAAATGGGATGAGCCAAACCTGTTAAATAGCATGGAAAGACTCCCAGGGATTTTAATGGGTTTCATGCTATTCCTCTGCATGCAGAGACCCTCTTTGTCCCTGAAAGGGTTGCCTGTCCTATGGCAGCACACCGGGAGAATGAAGAAGCAGCAGCCCAGGGAAATTAAATTCAATTAACCATTTCATTTTAGTGTTGGCATTTACATAGTTCATTGATTACCTGGCTGTGCAAACTCCTTCAATTACTTAAAAGTATGAAATGCTCCCGATCTGGGATGTTCTTTGGCAGGAGCAGCCCCGTGACAGCTGTAGAGCAGGAGGGACAGGGACAAACAGGCCACTCCAGCAAGAGCAGCACTTCACAGGTTATGGGAGAAAAATGTGCGCAGGGGAGGGGCTGATTTATCCTCACTCTTGCAAATCCTATTTTTTAATTGTTCACGGGGGCTATTCACATGCAAACTTACAGGGATAACATTACCCTGCCACCTTCCCTCCCTCACCACATCTTTTCCCTCTGACCACATCACCTGCAAGGTCAGCTCGTGTGAAATATTGCCCAAGTGAATTATTTTATCTTCTGTGTTCAGGGAGGTGATTCAAAACCAAAAAAGCTCTGATTAAGCAAGGTCTAGCCTTTGGATTTTGTGGGAACATCTTATCTTGAGTCACAACTCTCCTTTTGTTGGGAAGAAAAATGATTTTTAAAACTGGGCATTGTTAAAACCAGATCCAGTGTCACATTAGCTTCTGTTAAAAAGGAAAAAAAAGCCTGGTTTTAGCAGATGGTTCTTATGGTAGTCAGACTACCCTGTTATGAAAATAAAGTTTCAAAGAGTTTGGTTTTCCTTTCTGGTGCTTTTCTGCTGGCTAAGAAAAGAAACATCCGTTGAGCCCAGCCTATTTAGCCCTCTGGAATTATAAATGTCATTTCAAAAGGTTTTACAATTGATTTTTGCCTTTTTCCCTTCTCATTTTTTTTGCATGCCATACATGCATTAAGAAGAGAAAGAAATGAAGTGCCTTCGTTTGCAACTGAAGAAACAAAAACAATACCCAAAGTTTCCTTTCCGTTTACGACCATACCAAATAGAAGAGTAAAATGTTAATTAGAGGGAAAAAACAACCCTCTGTTAGAAAGACTTCAAAAGCAGCTTCAAATGACTGCACAGCACAAAGGTAGAAATCATTTGTTGATGGTTTGTGGGGTTTTTTTTTACTGCTGTGCCCTGCAGCTCTCACAGAACACCTCAGGGAGCTTTCCATTCCTCTGGCTCGTCCATCTCGTGGCTCTGGGAGCTGAGCACGCACAGGACACGCACAGCACGGCTGATAACGCAGCAGAGACACGTTCCAGAGATACACCTGGATGCTCAGCTGAGCAGCCTCTGGAGTGCAGCACGGCGTGAAATGGCCAATTTGTCCTCACTGCTGCAAGGTGTGAAACCCTAACGAGGAAACGCAGCTCTCACGTTTGCCTTTGGGATTTGCTGGTGAGCCAGGAGAGCTGCAGGGCTGGAAAGTCTCTGCTTGGGAAGCCTGACATGAATCACAGAATCATGGAATGGTTTGGGTTGGGAGGGACTCAAAGATCTCCTTGTTCCACCCCTGCCATGAGCAGGGACACCTTCCACTGTCCCAGGCTGCTCCAAGCCCTGTCCAGCCTGGCCTTGGACACTGCCAGGGTTCCAGGGGCAGCCACAGCTTCTCTGGGCACCTGTGCCAGGGCCTGCCCACCCTCCCAGGGAACAATTCCTTCCCAAGATCCCATCCAACCCTCTCCTCTGTCAGTTTGAAGCCATTCCCCCTCGTCCCATCCCTCCAGGCCCTCGCCCAGCAGTCGCTGATCACGAAAGGCAATGACAATTGGCCACAAAGCTCACCAAGGTCCATCCAAGGTACAGAAATGCCCCAACTTCAGGAGAGGTTCTCCCAGCCCCGCACTGATCCTGCCCCACATGGACTTCTCCCTTCCATCTAAGCTCATTTTCTTGGCTCTCACAATTCATTCTCTGTGGGAAGACATTAAGGCCCCCAAAGCAACTTTTTTGTGGATTTGTGGAAGATAAGGACACCACGGGGTTGTGGTGGAGAGTCCTGGGAAATTGGGAAGAGCAGGAGCATAGCATGGAAAAGCTGCTTCTTCTTTCTTCCCTCCCGTGTTGGTCTCTGAAGGAAAAAGCCTGGCAGAATTTTCAGGCCATGCATGCAAATGTGAGCTCCATGCTCCAGCCATAAATTGAATTCCAAGCGTTAAAGCAAATGGAAGTGGCATTTTGCAAGATGTAAAGCCCCAATTCAGAAGCGGGCATGAGAATTATCGTGGGTGTTTCCAGGGATGTTTGCAGAAATTGTTATGGAAAAAAATCTCACATGTGGTTGGAATTACCCAGGGAATGGTTTTCTACTAAGAAAATAAAATCCATCACGGGCGGGGTGGAAACAAATGTTTTGTTGCAAGAACAGTGACCAGGATTCAGAATTTGCTGTCCTTTCATAACTGCAGTTGCATTAAACAGCCACAAAACTTCTTCTCCTGTTTTTTAGGGAGGTTATGGGCAAAGGCTTGACCTTTCCCAGCAGCTCCCAAGGAAAGTGGCTCTGGGAAGGTTACAGAGAGTTTATTCTTCGATTACAGTGGCTCGGCATGGCTCTAATGTGTGATTCAGCAGAGTTATTCAGAGCTACACTTGTAACACAATCCCACCCGTTCTGAGGGGATAAATGCACGTTTTGAAGTTATTTTAGGTAAAAAGAAACAGACTGCCTTAAATAACTTCTGGCCCGTAATTATGAGCTAAGAGCTGCTGCATACAATGTAAAGAAACCCTGAGGATGACAGGAATGGAAAATATGGAATGGAAAATATGCCTTTTAACTGAGGCACAGACACATTCCTTGGAGCACATGCCCTCTCAGGCACAGCCCCTGCATGCCGTGGATGCATTTGCTCTGCTGCTGGAGCATGGGGGAATGTGCTTTTGTGAGAGATGTAAAGATTGAATCTGTTACACACTCCTGCCAGGCTGCGAGGGAAGCTGATCACACCATTTCTTGGGCCCTGAAGTAGAGGGACGATGCTGGCAGAGGTGAGAGCAGCCCTGGCTCTGCAGGGCGTCCCCAGTGCCCAGGGATGGCTCACCCATGGTGGATGGTCCACCACCCACCCCAAATCTGGGCTGGAAGAGAAAGGAGGTGTGTCCAGAGGAGGCCACCATGTTGGTCAGAGGGATGGAGAACCTCTCCCATGAGGAAAGGCCGAAAGAATTGGGATATTCAATCTGGAGAAGTTTAGGGGTGAACTCATTGTGGCCTTCCAGTGCCACAAGAAAGATGGAGAGAGACTTTGGGCAAGGGCCTGGAGTGACAGGACGAGGGGGAATGGATTCAAACAACAGAGAGCAGGGTTAGATTGGGAAGGAATTCCTCCCTGGAGGGTGGGCAGGCCCTGGCACAGGTGCCCAGAGCAGCTGTGCCTGCCCCTGGATCCCTGGAGTGTCCAAGGCCAGGCTGGACAGGGCTTGGAGCAGCCTGGGGCAGTGGGAGGTGTCCCTGCCATGGCAGGAGTGGAACAAGATCTTTGAGTCCTTCCTACCCAAACCATTCCATGATTCTGTGATCCAAGGAAGCCCAAATATAAATGCAATAAAGAGGGATCTAGATTAGATTCAGCAGAGCAACAGAACAGGGTGTCAAGGGAAAGGAGATTTCACCCATTTACTTGATCACCCACAAGATCACCTGAAGAACTGACGAACAGTTACAAATACATCAATCAAAAATGTAGGAAAATGCAATAATTTAGGAGCAAAACGGTTTGAGGGACTAGTTGCAAATGGCATTTCATGGATTAAATAAACTGCTTCAGTGACAAAGATGGGGCACCAAACTTCAGCCAGGTATTCAAGGACAGCACATGTTTTTGAAGCAGCTCTTATAATTCACAATAACAGCCTGATTTTATTCCCACTGAAATCCCAGGGCAGGCCTAGGCCTCTCTAATGGTTTATTATTTATTGGTTTATGTTTCATTAACTGAAATATTCTGAGCATTGCACAGAGTTGGCAAACATAATAAAACTGCCATCAGTTTCTGATTCTGCCACTGAGTTGGTAATGGATTTGGCATAAATAATTTAAACTTTCTGGCTTCTTTCTCTATACTGAAAGTAAAAGTTTCTTGCTTTTTTAAAATCAAATGTTTTGATATCTAATAGTAAACACACTACATTAAAAGTAAATATTTTATAACCATATTGTCGTATGAGATGTATCAGATATCAGTCTCTCCCGTTTACATTCTACAAATGGGAAGTGATAACAAGCCATATAAAAAAGTTGATCCATAATATTGTGACACACCTGAGTATTGAAAGAAAAAATTTCCCCTGGAATAGCTGAGGTTTGTGCTAGTACAGGATGAAAAAAAAAAAAAAAGGAAAAGGAAAGAAAAACTAAGCTTTAAATCTTATAAAATGGTAATTGTGCATAGAGAACAAATCAGGCCTTGCAGCTTTAGCAGCGATCCATGGCTGTGTGTTGGACATGTGTGTTTCTCATTATTGGCAAATACATTGTTGAACACGAGCAGACCCGAATGTACACGTGCTTTACATTACATCTGCACAGGGGAACTCTTCCCACGGCCAGCACCACTTCCCAAACCCCCAGTGATGACTGCTCTAAGGAGCCCTTGCTTGGAACACTCCTCGTGTGTTTTATGGAACAGGCATTAAAAACCCGGGATCAAACCCTGCTGGGTTTTCGCTTGTGATTACAGAACTCAGAGCGAGCCCAGCCAGGCAGGACCCTGAAATCCCAAAACCCACGTGATGTCAGTTAGGCAGCCCCAAGGATAAATGCCTGTCCTGGCTGGACAAAAAAAGGATAAACTGGTTTTCAATGGTACGGCAGTAATTAGCAAGGCTAACAAGGATTTCCACGTGGGATATCACTAAGAACAGGAAAGCATTACATGGAGTGGAGGGAAAAAAGGACAGAGGAGCTCTGCTAACTCAGGCCCACCATCCATGGTGGGAGTGGGATATAAACCGGAGCAGCAGAGTTCAGGAGTTAATATCACATGAAAGAGTAGGGGAACTAGGGCAGAGAAACAAGCTTTCTTCCTTCCTTTAAACAGATTTTGCTGCTGTTAAAGCTGATGGTCAACCCCATTGATGTTGTCCAGAGAGATGGTGGACACCTCATCCCTGGAAGTGTCCAAGGGCAGATGGATGGAGTTCTGAGCAGCCTGAGAGAGTGGAAGGGGGTGCAATGAGATCATCTTTAGGGTCCCTTCCAACCCAGACCATTCTGGGATTTTATCATTTTATGTTTGGCTCTTTCAAGGTCAGGCCAGACTTGGAATGCAAGCGTAACTTGAGCCACCAGAACATCTACTATGGGGTATTTCCAGACCATCCTGGAACAAGAAATACCCAAATCGTGTGAGAAAACTGATTCTCACAAAATCTCCAGGCCAAAATTGCCAATAAGCTTAGCTAAGCATGAGAGCTAGAGCTCAGATGAGAGAGCCAGGTCCTCGCTGCATCCCCTGGCATCCTTCCCCTGAAGTAAATGGAGTTCTGCTGATCTGGCTCTGCACCTGGGAAGGGTTGCCAGCAGACAAGCTGATGTGACATATCAGTGTTAGAAAGGACGGGGGGGAAAAAATCTGTCAGATACTATAAAAAATGGCGGGGTTGGTGTTTCTCGACCTTGTAAAATTCATGAGGTAATTCAAAGGGAATCACTGCCTGTGTTTCTGAGTGACCCCCCCAGGTCCTTTCCTGGCTGAAGTCCTCAGCCAGGACATCTCACGTGGAAAGAGCTCTTAGCTGCTCCCTGGTTTCTACAGGCAAAAGTGAGGATTTCTGCTCTTTGCTGCTGAAAATTCCCACTTTGGCGACAAAGTAGAGTGAAGAGTGGCGCAGGTTGCTGGATTTTGCTGCCTCCTTAGAGCTTCCTTATGATCTGTAACTGGGGGCACTGGGAGATGAAATGCAGGGAAAAAAACTCAAATTCTGATGGCCTAAAATTTTCCCACATTCCTCTGGTGTTCTCTGCTGGGTTTAGGATTCAAATGGGGATGAACCAGAGGTAAATTCCAGGTAAAGGGACCAGAATTCATCTGCACCTGGGCACCAGGGCTCAGGCCTGACAAGTAGTTCAAGGAATCCTAAAAGCCTCTGGTTTGGAAGGGACCTTAGAGATCATCTTGTTCCACCCCCTGCCAAGGGCAGGGACACCTTCCACTATCCCAGATTGCTCCAAGCCCTGTCCAGCCTGGCCTTGGACACTGCCAGGGATGACTTTTACAAAGCCAGGAGTTATTCCAGAGGCTTTCAGGTTGTGCTTCTGAGCTCGAAGTACATTGCTATCCGAAAATCAGAGCTGGATTTGGGGAGACTGAGTTAAAAATATCTGTATTTGTCAAAAATCCTTCCTATCATTTCACTTTAATCCCAGATAGTTTATCATATTTCAACAATTTTTTTGATACGTGATAGCAAATCTCTTCCCAGGTGCCTGTGCCCACATTACCATTAGATCTACACCTCATCCCTTTGGCATGATTGCTGTTTCTGGTGGAGTCTGCAGCAAATCAGAGCTGGTCCCGAGCAGCTCAAGCTGGAAGCCTGATGAAATCAAGAAAAAATGTAGCTCTTGTTTATTGAGGAAGCAAAGCTGCTTCCATAAATAAGAAGGAGGCACAAAAGAGAAGCAAAGAGGAAACAGCACTCTGAGGGAGGGCATTTCAATCATTTTGGAAGGATTTCAGTGCAAAAAGACAAGAGGAAAAGATATTCCTTCTCTAAAGAGACAAATATGTTTTTAGTACTCTAAAAAGACTTCAAATCCCACTGGAGGAAGGATTATTAGGGGCAACCTCAGCTTTAAACTAGCAGCCAGCCTCCTTTCTGTGGGTATGGAATTGTTCCCAAAGGAATTATTTTTGAAAACAGGGGGAAAAGTGACACACAAATTTCTGGGACGAGAACTCCCAGCTCTGCGATGCTGCACAGCACCAGTGCTGAGTGACACAGGCGCAGGACTGTGGTGGCTGTCCCTGCCAGGTGACATCAGCCAGGGGACATCAGCTTCTCCAGCTGGAGCAGGTGAGAGCAGGGCCAGAGGAGATGGGAGCAATCAGCTGCCGTGGGGTGGGAGCTCCTCCCAACACCTGCTCTGCTGGAGCCCTCAAATACTTGTCAGGCCTTTCCCTTCTCTTCTGGGGATGGTTAAAGAGAGAAAACAAAACAACAGCAAAAAGACAACCACGGAACATGATAAAGCAGAAAAAAACAAATGCTAAAAATACGGAACTTGGCTGCCATCTGACATCAGCCTCCTACACAATCCTGGGAGGTCGCTCAGCCTGCACTTCCCTCTTTCCTTTTCTCTGATTAGCCAAGATGCAATTTCCTTAATTTGGTTACAAGCACTTTTATAAAAGCAATGAAAAATAAAGCTGCCACAAGAGGCTGGAGACGCAGGTAACCTTCTCCAGCCTTTCCATGGCTCCCTTTTTTCCTTTTTCCCTCCCTTCTCATCAGCACCGTGCACACCTTCCCGTCAGAAGCCACAACACCCAGAGCACAAGCACCTGCTCCAGACACGTCTTTGCTCAGTTTGCTCAGTGAAACGCAGGAATGCTTTCATGTCTGTCCAAGGTGACTGGTGTTAGAGAAAGTGAAATGCTGGATTTTCAGTACTCAGGGACGTTTGCAAGAAAAATCACATCGGCGGAGCCATACAGAGGAGAATTCCCCGTTTATGTGGGCAGAGCCCACAGGCAGAGCCGTGCTGATGTATGTCAGGGACTTGATCTCCCGTCCAGGCTGTAGAAATCAGTTCCTGGGCATCCAGGGGATTTCTGGGACAAAATGCATCACAGCTCCTTCGTTAAGAAAGGTTCCATTTCATTGGGAGCATTGTTGGAGGTCTCACTTTAATATCATTTGCAAATGTTCCAATGAAATTCTCAGCCTTTGGGCAAATATTGCTCAAAATCCCACATCATTGATTAGTTTAAGCAAGCCCCAAATGGCAAACTGTCCAACTCTCTTGTTAATGCAGGCATCTCCTCTCATCTGCTGGCTCTAAAATGACAGTGAATGCAGCGTCCTTAGGCTTGCCAAATGCACTTTAAGCTCATGAAATACCAGTTTTATGTCAAAAATAGGCTTTTTGGAGAAGCAGAACTCAATAGTCTGACAAAAACAGAATAGAATTGCAGCATAACTAGAGAAATTGCAGCTTTGTCCCCAAATTTGAATCTGACTTCCCTTTTTGAAGGTTTTGGAATCAGAGTTTTTGCCGAGGCACGGCCTAGCAAGAGAACTGATTGTGAACTTCAGACTATGGAAAAAAAACCCAAACCAGACAATTATGAATCTGGCTCTCAAAAGTCATGGCTTCAACATCCACATCCACTGCTGGCACTTCGCTGCCTTCAAGGAGAAAGGCTCCTTAGTGACTCGCTGAGGTCTGGGCTGTGAATGCAGTCTGTCCCCATTCCCTGTGGAGGATCCTCACCCCTAAAGGCCTCAGAAACAGCCCCAAAGGCTCAGGAAAGTGAAGGGAATTCCAGTCCTCCGGTAGCTGCCAGGGAAGGCCAGTGCCCCATTTGCTGCCATTAGCAGCCCCAGCCCCGCCTGGCTCCGAGTGACAGAGGATTTATTGCTCCATCCCCAGCCATTACTGCAGCCAAATCAAATGTAATCACATTTACACAGGATTTTCAACCAGCGGTAAGAAACCCTTCAGTCTTCACCGCCAGACATCAGCTTCCTCCCAGTCTGCCATCCCACCCTGACTGGCACATCCTGCCCTTTGTCTGCAGCCCTTCACAGAAAACTTCAAAGAAATCCTCCTCAAAAGCTCCTCCTGCCCCGCTGCTCTCGCAGGGGGGCACAGGATAGCAGCAATTGAAGGTTTCCTTCCTCTGTGCTGTAGTGCTGATCACCTCGGCACCATTAATTAATCACCAGTTCAGTACCAGAGGCACTGGAGCACAGCAGCACAGAGCGAGGATTTGTGCCTTCTGACAGCGGTACTGACGCCTTCAAGTTTTTCTGGTTTTTTACCTTTCATGTATGTGTAACTTGCTGTAGTTCTGTGCTTCTTACAAAGTGCTAAAATCCTCTGTCCCAGCACCTTTGGCCAAACAAAGCTCTCTGAACACAGATCCAAGGACATATTCATTGACTTAGGGCCCAAAAATATGTAAACAACTGTGAGCTGGGGGGAGCAGGGCTGGGGTGGTGAACATCATCACCTGAGGGTGGATTGGAGAATTAAGGGCCAATGTGCTAATGGGACAGAAATTATAAAAGGTGAAGAGCTCATGACCTGGTGTCCCTTTTGAATGTAGTCCCTGAGGAGGACTTTGCTTGCCCAAATGTACAAATAAATTGTTTGCTTTTATACTCCTAATTTGTCTTGGCCTCTGTTTCAGGGAGCCTGTCTTTTAGGCAGCAGTGCAAACATTGCAGAAGAATTGCAGCAGCTCCGGGGTAATCACAGGCCTTTCTTCAGATGCTGAAAGTGTTTATAGACTTCTCCCTCCGAGCAGGGTTGGGAATGGCTGCGCAGAGTTAGGCTAATGGTTGGGTGTTGGGGAGGGTGAAATAGGAAAGCCTCATAAATATGATTACCTGGCAAAAGATGCTGAGAATATGGAAACTATAAGCGAGACTGAAACGAAAACAAGCTTGGAGATACCAAACCTCAGTTACTGAATAACTGGAAAACAATGGTATGGCCACTGAAGGTAATCCCCTTTTGATTAAACAATACCCTTTTGATTAAACAATCCCCTCTGCTTGCAGGCAGGTCCAAGAGTCAGAGCAGACCCTACCAACTTGGCAGAGGGTGCAAAAGGCAGTTTTTAGAGTTTAAAATATAACGCCATATGCAATGACTCTCATAGGCTGTATGTAAATGTTGTAGGATTTGTAGCTTGTTCTAGATTGGTTAGTGAAAATTAGAATATTCAGCACAGAAGATGATTTATTGTATTGTAAACGGCAACCACGGCATTCTGGATTCTGTCTTCTTTCTTCTCTCTCCCTCTCTCTCTCACCTCTCTGCCCTGCTCTGAGCTGTGTCTGGCAGCTCCTGGCAGGTCTCCTACACCCACGCCCTTTCACAATAAACCTCATGCTCTAAGACCTCACTCCAGAGATCTCTCCTCTCCGTCCTGACCATCCGAAACAAAACCAACACCCAATTCCTACAGTTGGGAAAATCCCATACCTGCTCAGGTCCTCGCTTAAGGAGGGGGGAAAGGTCTACGAGCTCTGTGCTGGGAGGCACAGCTTGGATCACAGCCATGTACTGCTTCTGCTCTTTCCTTTCCCTCCTTGTGCAGATCTCCTCTTCAGGAGGACCAAATCAAGAGGATTTATTTAAACCCTAACGCTTCATAAACACTGTACTGCAGCAAATCAGATTTGAGGCGCTTTAGGAGGTTTAAGCAATTTTTTGTATGACCCGTGGGATTGGAAATGCTTCCCTCACCCTCCCTTTCACCTGTGCCCCTCCCCAGCTCCCTGCAAGGGGACCTGGGCGGTCACTGCTGTCCCCTCCACGAGGCTGAGGCTGCACACAGAGGCAGCTCTGCTCCCCAGGTTGTTTTCTCAAGTGGTGAATGTGCTCTTTCATAAACAGCCTTGTCATTTCGCTGACCTTTTTATGCACTACACGGAAAGGCCTCGTGTTCGCTAACCCCCGCAGAAGATCGGGCAATAAAATCTTATTTTCTCAGGAAATGGTATCACTTGCGTATCTTAATGAAAATGCTGTGGTTTGTTGTTTTACACTGCACTGAGAGCAGCCAGATCAAAGAATTAACACAAGATTCGAGATTAGATCTAGCTCTGCAAGCAAGCCATGCAGTCCTTGTCTTTGATATGCGAACAAAGAATCATTAAATAAATTTGATAGTATCAAGCTAATAAGAGGCTTCAAATACAGATTGAGCAACCACTAGGTAGCTGGAGATGAGCATTTTGATAAAGCAATGCTAAAAATATAAATAAATTCCAGCGCAGAACTTTGGAATTCATTCAAAGGCAGATCGGAAAGCCTCAGCAGTTGTGTGAGTCAGTATTTTGTCTCCAGACATGTTATTTTAGGAAAATGCAGGGGTTAAGGCGAAGCTGATGAGATTATTTTTCCATATCAGCAACAAGTTTTATAGTTGCAGAACTATCATTACTTGTGGAAGGAGGGAGATCAACTCCTTTGGCTCCATCTTGGACAGAGGAAAAGGCTGGAGAGGAAAAGGTTTGGACAGTGTGTGTTAGCTTTCTTTTTTGTGACCTCTTAGGCGTTTGGGAGATACCTATGGAATCCTACAAGCTCAGCCAGTGTAGATACTTAGAAAAGAGGATTTACTGTAGGGAAAAAAAAAAAATAACTCCTGCTCAGCGGCTGCAGTGTGTCAGGAGAAAAAGGAAGTTTCTCTATCAGTGACTGAACAAAAGCTGCTTTGAGCTCCAAGTTATTTCTGCATTTCCACTTTGGAATATTACCATTGGCCATGGATGAAAGCGAGATTGCTGGAGTACTCCTACAAGGAACTAATTGCAGCCTGCTGGTGCCAGGGATGCCTTCTCCTGACCGCCTCCCATCCAGGGCCCAGCTGGAGCAGGGCACAGGGACCCCCAGAGCTGTCCCCAAGTGTCCCCAGCATCCACCCACAAGCAGAGTTTGCACCCCAAAGGTGGGAGGGAACCCCCAGAGCTAAAAACCTTCTCCCACTTCTGAGTTTGCAGCCCCTCCAGGCAGAGCAGCTCCCAACACATCTGGCAGGTCTGCAGATTTAGGATCCCCTCACTCCAGAGGCAGAGGGGAGCCTTCCCCCAGGCTGGGACACAGCCAAGGGATGTGCAGAGCTGTTGCTGCAGTCATTCTGCATCCCAGGAGCTTTGCCCAGGATGCTGCAGGTACAGGGATTAGCGGATTAAAGAGCAATAGGGGCACCTTAAACCCACCCAAAGGAGGATTTTTACAGGGCATTTACAACAAATCAGAGGAGTTTTATATTAAGTCTCTGGATAAAAGAGTGTTCAGATACTGCAGCCACACAAGCTGGCACGCAGTTGAGGCTGTAATCTATGGAAGTTTTTATTTTTTAAAGGCACAATTGAGCTTTACTGTTTCCAAAGGGAGATATGGAGAAGAGGGAGACTGTCACCACGATGTGGTGACCCATTCTGCTCTGAGATCTTTATATACAAAAGCCACCAGAGCTCAGACGATGACTGGCAAGAGATCTGTACCTGTCTCTGTGGCTGGACCCTGCACAAAGCAGAGCAGAAAAGGCGAGTTCATCGCGGGCCAGGGCCACAGAATGCACAGCTATTCCCCCAGCCCATGGCAGGGAGAGGCTGGGGTGGTACAGCCTTCGAGGGCACACAGAAGCAAAGTGCTATTTCAGCAAATCCCACCCTCTCCAACCCCCCCAGGCACTGCAGGAACCAGCCAGGGCTGTTTTCCCTGCGAACACTGAGGTGACAGTATTTCTTTTTAACACAGCTCTTTATTGCATGCAGCACTTGGGAGCCTCAATTGCTCCTTCTGCACAGCTGGAGAAAAAACACACATGGGCTCAGGAATTCGTGTTGTGAGTGGCCACGAGCAGCAGTCCAAGCCCAGGGCTCTGCCACCACTTGGTGCTCAACAAGCTTTAGAGAAGTATCAGTGGCAGGACAGAGGCAGATAATTCATCAAACTCAATGCAGCCAAATATACATCCACACTCTCAGTGCAATACATTACAGAAGAGGCTGCACACTCCTTTTAATGGCCATATCATCACCAGTCCAGAATTAATGTTCATGCCAGCAGCATTAATTACCCTCTCTTTGATTTCTGCCAGGGATAAGGCTTCAGCAGCACTGAAGCCCTGCAGTCCCTCCTTACAGCACACTTCTCTCCAGCCCAGGAAAACTGTGATAATCAATATTGATTGATCGCCACGCTCAGTCCCACTGCTGCTTCTAAATCACAAAAAGCACTTCATCAGATAATGCATCTGTTTAAATTTACCAAAGAAGAGGCAGCTACACGTCAGCTTCGGGGGCCAGACATGCAAGAGTGACTTAAAATAGATGGAAATAATTAAATGCCTGAAAAACACAATGCAAACAGGAGTGCTGACACAGATTTGACATTGCTGGCTGAACAGCAGGGATTAAACTCCCTTCAGACAGCTGGACCTGTCCCCACCATCCACCCGAGCCAGCTCCCAGCTGTGGGTGCTGGGGCGTGGTTGGGCTTCTGCAAGAAGAGGCAGCAGATTTGTCTTCTTGAGCTGTTAATTAGCACAGGGCTGATGTGGGTTTAAAATCCCTTTCTACCTGATATTTAGCATAAATTCCTCACTTCCCACTAAATGAGAAAAGCCTTGGAGATGAACTAAACCCCTGTGTCCAGGTCAATATTTCAGGTGGAACAAGTGGGAGCACAGCAGAGCAGCTCCTGAGCCCCACCAGGATTTCAGCCTCACAGTTATCTGCTCAATATTGCTGCAGCTCAGCAATAGAAATGCAGGCGTAAAGCAGAATTTCATCACAGAAATTAAGGCAACCACAGGTGAGGGGGAAAGGAATTAAGGGTGGCAGGACCCACGGTCATTTCTCTGTGGACACTTGACCTCAGGCGTTAGTGACATAAAAATAAAATCTAAGCTCCCCAGGCATGCACAAACTTGTGTATGTGTTGCATTTAGAGTAAAACATTCATTTCTATTGATTTCTATTGAAAACCAGCCCCAGAATGCTACCCAACTTTTGAAAACTATGGGAAAGCTTGTTCTATGCACACATAAAGACTGTCAGGTTGTGTTGTCAGGCTATTTTGGGAAGAAAAAAAAAAAAAAAATCAAAAATTATCCCTAAAGAACATTTTCCAGCAATGGTATCCTAAAATCTGCCATTGTGTATAACCAGGATGGTGGTCAAGTGCGCTGAAAAGAGGAGCTCAAATTTATAGCACCCATGTGCAATATAGACTCATCAAAAAGTACTAAATCATTGCTCAGAAAAATAAATAGAGTCTCTAACACCCATGCAGGACCATACTTGAAAAGTATTTTATTAACAAAATCTCAGATGGGTTAAAAATAAATTAATTAAAAAAAAAAAAAAAGCCTGTCTATTTTCCCTTGGCAGCAAAAGTATTTTATTAACAAAATCTCAAATGGGTTAAAAAATAAAAAAAATATAAGCCTGTCTGTTTTCCCTTGGCAGCTGCCTCTAAATTTGATTGTAACTTGGGAAAGATAAATAGCACTTAGTTCATCAGGGAAGGAGCATTTTCTGAGGTAGCCAGCGAAGCTGCCTGTGCTGAGCTGGGCTGCATCCATAGATCTTCCCTGAGATCTGGGGAGCTCCCCAGCCCACAGTCCTGGGAGCTGCACTTTCAAGGGCACAGACCTGACACCACATAAATATTGTGTGCTTTTCTCACACTTTGTAGCTCAGAATTGATTCATTCTCCAGCACAGTTTCGGGGCTGAGTGTAACATAACTCATCTCCAGCTGGCACTTTCTCTGTGAATAACACACCGAGCACCCTTCAGCCAGGGATGAAGCCTCTGAAAAAATAACAACACATCTTTTTCTCGCTCACACCACCACAACCCTGCCTGGGATTTGCCCTCAGATTTTGTCCATCCCAGCAAAGCAACTTTACCAATTCCTTGCCCTCTTCTCTTATTTAGTTTTGCTTTCACCAGTAATTTTATGCATAATCGGGGCTCAGATAAAAATCCAGGCTTGGCAACAATACCGTTTTTGATCATCCAAGCCAAAAATCACCTGCTACCAGTCTCTGAAAGAACAGGTAAATCCTTTGATATTTCTCAATAAGTGGTTACACAGCTAAAATCTGAAACTAGAAATTTATTGTTTGTCAACTGATCAGTCCGCTCAGCTTAAAAAAATAATAATAATCATTATGTACAACGTGAAGCAGAATTCAGGTTACCCTAGAGGAAGGCAAGCTCCATAAACACCAGCAGGATGTCAGTGGAATGACACAACAGTGCCAGGGAATTTATTCCTTCGACAGTTTTCAAATCACATCCATGGATTACACTAACATTCCACAACACCATCTCCACACAGAGGGTTTGCTGCACCTCCTTGGTCTCCCACATTTGCCAGGATTTAACTGATGTTGGAATTTAGCCTTTCCAAAAGCATTGTCACCTCTTTGGGGGACACACCTGCAAGAGCAGCTCAGAGCTCAGGTGTCTCCTGAAGGACACATTCTGCTGCAAGGTGTCCTTGGCTAATGTTGACATTTCTCCCCCAAGTGTCCCTATTTCACACCAAACCAGACTTCAGTAACTCTGGTTTTAAATGTGTTGAGTTCTTTTCAAAGTGATGCTCATCAAAACATTTGAGGTTCAGGTTTCTTATATTCGCCGTATTCCTAAAGGATCTCTCTGTGTGGACACAGCTCCTGGGATTGCTTTCCTCTGATTCTTGTCCAATTTTCTCAGCTGATGGCTTCCAAATCCCCACAAATCCCCTACTCCAATGTGGGCTACCACATAAGGCAATATAGATTTGCTGCAGGCTGTGCAAGTCTTCCCCACATGGCTTTTGCAGAATATTTTACTGCTCTGTGTTAGTGGTTCAGCTCACTGCGACAGAGCTGCTTGCACAGAGCTATGGGAATTGCTAGATGAACTCAGAATCCATTCTGACAACTTCTTAGAAATGTTGCACTTTATTTTCCATCACTTGTGGGATGAGCAATAGTTCCTTCGCGAGGGATTCTGGCCCTGAGTGTTCTCCAAGGGCAGTGGAGTAATTGTGATCCTACACAGACTTCTCAAAGGGACCCTCTAAGATGTCATCTGCAACTTCTCATCCCTTTTTTCACTCCCAACCCTCCCTTTTCTCTGGAACACCTTCCTCTTTTACCAAGGAACTTCTCCCTGGTCTTTCAGAGGTTTCTTGGGAGACAGTGCCAACTCAGCCACTGCTGAAATGAGAGTTGCCTCCTCCACATTCAGGGATGACGGAAACTCTAAACACACTATCAAAAAGCAAAGGTCAGCCTGCTTTTAAAAATGTCATTTTTAATGCCTTAAATGAGGTGTGAATTGTAGAAGTTCATCTACAGATGCATGATCAAGCTACTATTCTATAGCTACCTATATTATAAAGGTCATAGCCTGCAGAATATTTTTTTTTTCGCAGTTTGGCTTTGCTTTCTCCTAAGGGATCAATAAAGTAACTCATATTTCCTTCCTATTTTAACTGTGTTGTTGAGAGTATCTTATCCCAGGCAGTGAACTGCTGGCACTACCTTTTTATTGCCTATAACCTTTAAAAGAAGAGATAATTCAAACACCACCTAGAAAACAAGCGGTAATAAAATGCAACACCAGAAAAACAGCACAGAGTAAAACTTCCAGCAGAGTCTCCTTTATCGAGACACTTCAAGAACTTTCTTTTCCTCTCTCCACACCAGTAAATTCAGAATGACAACATCCTGTTTCAGACCATGAGTGGTTTTGGGATCACCAAAAATTTGGATTTGGAGAGGCCAAGATAATCTTGTTGGAGGTGATGCAGATCTCCCATCCCCAATTACAACAGAGAGATTTACAACATTTTCTCCCCTTCCTAGCCTGACCCTGAGCACAGACATCAAGCAGCCAGAAAAACAGGGAAAAAGGAGTGTCACAACGTAAGCCTACTGCTGAAGCAGAAATTCACTTTAATCCCGTTCCCAAAGATGACTCATGTTCTTCAGCGGAACTTGAAAGTCAAGGTTCTCCCCTTTAAAGTCTTCATCTTCCTGCAGCGTCAGTCTCAGTGATTTTCCATGTAAACAGGGAAGTTTTAATTACATAATGGTTGCTTCTGCTGTTTTCACAAGAATTCCTTTATTCGGAGGCAATGCTTAAAGGAAGCTGTTCATCTTCAAAGGGCAGGTTGTTGAATAAAGTGAATTATTGTTCAGAGCAAGTGAAGGATCGTGGAAGTAGATCTGAATTAAGTGTCATAATCCAACACTGCAGGTAATGCTCCACACACTCCCTCAGCCCCGGCCAGATTCAGGCGACAGGACAGGCTTGGTGCTGGGTCTGGAGATTCCTGTGCAGAACGGCAGCAGGAGCTCTGCTTGGGGCTGCTCTGAGCTCGAGGAGCAATAGCAGCCACAGTGACAACCTCTCACTGAGAGGAAAAGTGAAAAACACCCCCAGGGCTGACCTGCTGCCTCATATACAGGGATGAGGCCGAAGTGGGGTGGAGATTTTCCTAGGAAAAGCTTCCACCTTGTGCTTTGTGAAGAGCTTGGGGGATGTTAGGGCTTTAAGATGCAGGGGCTTTTCCCCTCCCCTCACCCTCTTTACTTTGTTAGTTCTATTTCTTATGCTAGGATGAATGAAAAGAAAATAGCTTGTGTTAAAATATAACGATTGTAATTATTATTTTATTATTATTATTATTATTATTATTATTGTTCTGTTATTTTTGGGGCTTGTCTTGCTGTTCCTTACTTACAGATGCATGATCAAATCCCTATTCTATAACTACTTATATTATAAAGGTCATACTGTAACCTGCAGTGCAAAAGCAGAGAAAGTTCTAGATAGTCTGTACCTGTTTATTTATTTTAGGGTTTTATTTTGTGTCCCTATGTATTTTTTCTTCCAAAAATGATAGAACTATTATGTGCTTTTCCCATGGTTTTTGCCCATACTAAATAATAATTGTATTCATATTCTAACCTTCATCAAACACAAGCTTCCCAGATTTTTTTTTTTCTCTGTAATACTTCTCTCAGGGGAAGAAATCCTTTGGGATATGTTGGGCAAAGCTGCTGGACCACCCCCTGCAGCTGCATTTTAGTTTAAGTTAATCAATATTTGCTCATATCTGTTCCTTTGTGGATCAGCCATGAGATGGGACCAGGTGGTGCTTATTGGGGTCTTTCAAAAGCCATTGATAAACTCACTTATGGAAAGGTTTTGCAAATGAAAGGTGTGAATCAACGGGCTGCGATGGCCTAAAGAATAACTAAGGAACAGAATAAGAAATTCATTTTTTGTTGGAGTCTGGTGGAGCTGCCTCAGTCCCCTGAGGTGACACATGAACACTGAGAGCCTTCCCAAGAGGAAAAAGGCATCAATATTTGTGAAGGACACTAAGGTAGGACACCTCTAGAGAAAATCAGGGGGAGCAAGTAGAAAACAAAAAAAATCGGGAGTTTATCGAAGAGTTCAAGGTAACCTCCCTTTATAACACAAATATTTGGTGCATGTTACTGACTGTTCTGTTGTACAAAAAAAAAAAAAAATCATGTTGGCTTTGCTGTAGGCAGTTAATGAAAGTGCTGAGTGCCTGGCAGCATTAATAACAGAAAAGGGTGTCATACCTTAGAGTGAAATCTAATCTAGCCTGACGTGGTGGATTGTTTACCTCTGACCTTCCCGTAGCCAAAATCCTTCCCGAGACATGAAGAGGCTTTGGCTCATTAGGATGAGCAGCAGCAGCCCAGCTTAAGCTGTTTTGCTTGAGAAAGTTGATAAATGACTGTTGTCATGAAAGGTGGAGAGGAGGGAACCTGGGCAGCAGTGCCAGGGTGCTGGGGAAGGTGAGCCAGGCCTTCCAAGAGAGGGGATCTCCATTATTTTACACTCCTGGGGGACAGAATCCTTGGGCATGGTGAATCAAAGTGAGCTGAGATTATATCTGGAAATTCTTGTCAGGTTTTCAGTGCTTCCCTCTGTCCGTGGGTCTCTGCAAAGCCCAGGTTGGCTTTAGGCTGCTCTGTTTTGGGTGCCGAGCATGATTCCACTCTGAACGGAGCAGGATTGATCCCACAGCTAAAAAAGTGGGAGCATTTGAAGAGTCTGTGGTCTGCTCAGCCAAGGAAAGACAGATATTGGCAAAGAGGTAAAAGCAGTAATAAAGAGGGAGGGAATAAATGCTTGTGCCTGCAGGAGAAAGAGAATAAACATAAAGGATGCAGTAAACATAAAGGATACAACAGAAGAGCCAAGTTAAGTAACAAGAAAAGTCTAATAAAAAGAACAGTTAATCAGTGGAAGGAGTTTATCCTTGAGAAGCAGGCGAGAGCACCTGGTGAGGCTGCTCCTGCTGCTCGGGGTGACCGAGGCTCACGGAACAGTTTGGGGGGAAGGGACCTCCAAAAACCATCGATCCAAGCCCCTGCAATGAGCAGGGACAATGCCTGCTGGTGACTGTAACCCCACGGCAGGGAGGGGCGATGCTCCCATTCCCCTCCTGCTTGGGATTCACTTTTTGGGGGTTGATGTCACCTCACGCCTTCCCATCGTTTTTAAGCTCCCCCTTCCTGGAGTCTCCCTGCAGAGCGTGAACCCCACAGCTTCTCCAGGGCCCTCCCAGCTCCATTTGCTGCTCACCCCATCCCTGATCCATCTGTTCCCGCTGTTCCCTGGCTGGGGATGGCACGGGAAGCGTTCCCTGCCATCGTCCCCTGCCCAGCAGCTGCTGCTGGTGGGCGAGGGATGCCCACAGTGTCTCACAGCCCGCCCAGAGCTGCTGCTGGCACCATCCCAGATGCAGAGAGAGCCAGCTGGTGCCTGCTTTTGGCTGCCAGAGCGAGGTAACTTCTGCCATCTCCACTTCCACAAAAAACCTGCCTCTTCTCCTGCCTGCGAGAGGTGAAGGAATTTCACATCACTCAGCTGGGGCTCTGGTGTCTGAGCTCTCTGGGCTCACATCTGGGCTCTGGTGCCTGTCCAGGGATTTCGGGAGTGCCCCTCTGTCCCATCAGCCAGGGGTTCTCTGCTAGTTAAAAACCTTACCCTGGAAACCTGGAGAAGCTCAGGGAGTGTGGGGCAGCTGAATTACAAACCTGAAGTGAGTGCATTCTGTATAGCAAAGCTAAAAATGGTCAGGATTTTGAAATGTGAGGTTGCAGAAAATGTGAGGTTGCTCATGGTAGGCAGCCACTCATTACAGCCTCAGGTGGTGGCTTTTTCCAGGTCTCTGTTTAATGCACACAATTTAAAACAGGCTGTTACAATGACAAGCATGAGACTGTTTCAGGAAATAGAAGCTTCCTGGGCAGTCTGTAAGAAATATAAGGCCCTCAGTTGTAAAACTTGAGAAGAGAACCTGTTTTAAGTGCAGCGTAGGGATTGAGAGAAGACCTGAAACTCACTTCTTTTTGCCTCATGAAAGCTAAGGCTATAATAAAAATGTGCCACCTTTTTTTATGCTCTGGGTCACTTTGGAAAACTTCAGAACTCTGGCTTTAGCCCAGCCTTTTTGCTAGGATAGGTTGTGGCTTGTAGCTTCAATCATAAACAAAAGTCTAAAATGTCTCCCAGCTGTAAAATTGTCTGCTCAACGCTGCAGGATTTTCATGGCTTTGGAAGTGCCCTGAGTGCATCAAAATGCCAAATAATGCTGATTTGAACCGTATTTGCAGATCATTTTACTCCTCTTGACAGTCCCCAAACACAAAATAAATAGCTGATGATTTCAGTGTTGTTTATATACAGAACTTCAGTAACCAAGGTGAAAAAATACACGAGCTCTTTATAAATCAGAATCACAGAAAGCACCTGCTCCAAAGACTCATAATCAGAGGGAGATGCTCCTTGAAGCTTCCCACAACACTCGTGGCTCTGTCCTTATGGCTCTTGTGAGTCATTTCACAAATTTCTTTTCCACATTATCCCATTCTCTGCAGGCAAAGTGTTTACTTATGTTAATTAAAAACACAGAGTGATAAAGTTTAATATCAGCAGAGCTGTCTTCACCTTCCCGGTGGCTGAAGAATGCTGCAGCCTGTAGACCGGAATGCTATAAATAAAAACAGTTTTTCGGTGTGGTTCATAGCCTCAGCTTCAACGAAGGCATGCTCAGATGTGTAAATCTTCCCTTCTTGTTCCATTGCAGCACCAGAGAAATCTGGGAGACTTTTAATTTAAAAAGCAAGTGTCCATGAGCTTATGTGTGGCACATATTTCTTTAGGGGGAAAAAAAATGGTTGGTGTTGTGTGATGTTGCAAGTTTGAGAAAATTAATCTATTGTTTACTGAAAGCTTTAGGAATGTTATTCAAAGAGGGCAGCTCAATAAATGTGTTTATTTAGTGTTTTTCTGCCGGTGATGTCTGTGCTGGATCAGTGGCTGACTTACAACCTGGCACAGGTATGAGAACAGCTCAGCTAATTTCATGTACAGCACTGATGAAGCTTTAAAAAGATGAGAGTAATGATATAATTGAGGTCTTTGTGCTGTCTGGATGATTTCCTGCTTGGCAGCACCGTCTCTCCTTACCTCAGGTGGCTTTTGGTGCCCGCAGGTGTCACCTGGTGAGCGAGGCACAGGCGAGGGGGGACTCTCAGTTATGCACCACACTCAGCTCCTTTTTCCTCCTCAGTGGAGCTGCGAGGCTTTCTCACATGGCAATGAGTTGGTTTGGGTGGGTAACCAATAATTCACATGCACAATTCCTCCTTGCCTTCTGTATCATGTGCTGAGATTAATCATTAATTTTCATTTGCAGCCGCCTCAGCAAGTTAGCGACATCACACATATTATAAACGGCAAATTTCTTTTCAATAGCCAGGCTCTGAAAACCAATTTTTCATTAGTATAATTGACAAAACTCCACTGTACTTGTCAGCATATGTCCAAAAATTATGTAGAAGTGAGTGTACTAAGTAATTTGCATTCTAGTGTGAAAGGTTTAAAATGATAGATGCATGCTACATCCATATTTGCAACAAATTAAAAGCTAAAAATGAGATGAACAACAGTGTCCAAATCTGTGAGGGATCTGACCTGAGTTGTGGCCATTGCAGCAGGTTTTTGTACAATAGAAAACCCTTTTCCTACTAATTTCTGGAAGATATGAATGGGGATTTTTTTTCCTGCTCATAAAATACAACTTCACGTTGTCAGACTTGGCTGCAGTTGGTTTTGACGTGGATTTCCTTACTCTAAGGAAATGGTATCGTTTAATCTCATCTAGACTATAGCTTTTATTTGAAAATTTTTCAGTGAGAGAATCTAAAGCCAGCTCAGTTCACAATTATTACATTGTTCCTTTTAGGACAGGGGTCCAACCAGATGTGCTGTGCTCCAGCACAGGGCAGCCCTCCCCAAAGCCATTAACTTCCCAATCCTTTTCCATCTGCCAACAAACTGTCTTTGCTTTTCGCTTCGGTTTCCTTTGATTGTTCGTGCTGTCCAAACGAACGCTCGGATGCTGTTCTCGCAATTTTTTGCATTAAAATATCAATGGCAATCCCTTTGTCTGCACGTGGCTGATTTCCCAGCACTGTTCCCCTCCAGCCTTTCCCCCAAAGGAGGTGTTTCTTTTCCACCAGCAGCCATAAACGCCAGTGGGGTGAGGAGTTCCAAATCCTTCCATTCACTGCAATAAACCTTTTTAGCATCAGTGTGATGGATCTGTTCCATTATCCCCAAGGATGAGGGGGAATGTCGAATTCAGGGGAACTAACGTTAGACAATTCTGCAAAGTTTTCTCTGTAACGTGAGTTCTCTGATGCCATTCCAATTTTTTAAATATATTCCAAAGGGAGAATATATGATCTACCAAAACATGAACAATAAGTGAATCCTTTATGGCACAAATCAGGAAAACTTTGATCCACTGAGCTCTGCAAGCATTTGCAGATGGTCACATCCTACTGATTTTTGGTTTTAAATAATCATCTCGAAACCTAACCTATGAAGTTAATTCGGAGAGTAGGCTGGGGTCTCAAGTTCCAGAGTGATCTAAGGAGAAAATATTTCTTAATGGCCACAGAATTCTTCGTGTGAAAATTTTTTAAAAAAATTAAAAACTAAGGGTCCTGCTTTCAGAAAGCTAGTAAGGATTTTAAAGTCCGTTTTGGATTGGCTTCTTTTCCTGAATTTCTAATTTTTAATTTTTTTTATATGTTGGGTGTCCTTTTTGGGCTGGTCTTGAATCCCTCATGCATGGGCTCATGATGAATGTTTGTATCACACTTAGATTGCACAAATCTCCTGCTTCTCTTGCTTACACAGAGGAGGGAAAACAAGCTTTCCCCCACTTGACTTTTGTTTTGAGAGGGCGATGGAAGAGGCAGACACTGCAGAATTAGCACAAGAATAGGTCCAAGGTGTGCTGATGCTCCTGACCTTTGGGTCCTGGCGTGGCTGAAGTGTTCTGATGGTGGAATTGCTCACCAGGAGCTCTGAGCCCTTCCTCCTCTGAGCTCCACTGCCTCCAGCTGCAGGGAATCCGCACACCCAACAGCCTCTGGAGGCTCAGAAATGCTCGGGCTGAGCTGGGCTCACCTCCCCTGTGCCCCTGGGGTGGAACTGTTGGGCTTTGTGAGCTCTTGGCACTCTCCAGAGAGCAAAGCAAAGTTGGTAATTTTTCAGTGAAGCATAAAAAGATCTGTTTAAAGATCTGTTCTGAGCCAAGCTGTGTGTTTGTCCATTTCCACTTTAGTGGCCAGCAGTGTGTAATAATACTTCAAGATGAAAGATGATAACTTCACAGACACAAACAAGTCGGAGCAATAAATGCATTAGTCAAGCACTTTGCTGAGGTGCAGAAGGATTTTTTTAGTGCGAAATCTAATGCAAAAACTACACAGAGAAGGATTCTCCACTTGAGCTGAACCTATCAAGAGCAAAATATTTCAATGAGACTAAAACTCTTCAGCTTAAGTGGTTTGCTTCACACTGCGAGGAAGGATAAATGGTAAAAAAGAGATGTTTGCATTCAAACAGAGGAAATGCAGTGAAATTCTGTGCAATAAAGAGGTCGAAATGACACTGGGTTGAAAAGCCACAGCTTTGAAGCTGATTTCTGGTAGGCTCAGAGAGTGTGGATGTCATTAAATAGACACTGGTAGCCTTTAAAAAAAAGAAAATATGGGTGTGCAAGAAGTAACAAGGAGCAATAAGGAGGTGGATAAGCAGGAAGGGCTGGAATGGTTACAGAATGCAATTAAAGACTCTGAAGAAATAACATGGAAAGTAATGACATGGAATAAAATGTAATTCCACCAGATGATGAGCAACAGGAAGTGTTTCCAACATGAGAAAAGTGTCGATGGAGGAGACTATAGGCTTTTTAAGGCAAAGAAAGTAATTTCTAGACAATAGGTTCAGCCTCTGCAAGAAAAAAAAAATTAAATAAATTCCCTGCTTCAGTGTTCATAAAGGATATGGAACAGATGCCAAGAGCAGATGTACAGTTTCCAAAAGAAAAAAAAAAAAAGAAAAAAAGAGAAACATTGCAGAAAATCATTGCTATAACAGCTGATCAAGAAATAAAACAATCTCAGCAGTGGGGAAGAGAGCCAAAATTAAACAAAGATTCATCTCACTGTTCAGAAGACATCCAAAAAGGAAATATGAGCCTGGGTCACAAATGTTAAAACAGGGAAGCAGGGACAGACTAAAGGGATATTAAATAGGGATATTAAACTCAATGCCCCAGAGCCTCATCTTTCAACTCAGAGAGAATGCAAGGGTATGAGCCTTAACTTGTGGTTTTCTCAGAAAGGGCTTGAGGTGTTATGACAATAGAAGCATCAGTTTAAAAAGGAAAAGGAAAAAAAAAAGGGAAAAATAAGAATTTGGTTTTGTTTATTTCCTCTGAAACATCCATTTTGTGGCTCTTAGCTTTCTGGATTGTGCCGTCCCTCTACAGCACTAGATGTGGATCAAATACATCATAAAATAATTGGTTTTTTCCATTTTGGCACATTCCAGCCACTGAGTATTATGTTTTCAAGATGAGGAAGGACATTTTTCCCTTGTGTTCCCGTGCTTCATAGGATTTATAACAATAAATATGAGCTGGTAGCTGAGGGGAATTGCGCTTTGCAAAGTGGCTATCATGAAAGCAAAGCACCGTGGACTAAAAATGAAACTTGGGGTTTGGGCTGGTTTCCAGCACTGGGATCCAATTACTGGCGATGAAAGGAAGGAAGCAGAGTAAATCAGAACAAAGTTATTCATGCAGCCAGAAACCAGAGCTGTGCAAAACCTCATGGGTGAGGTGGGGGACGGTTTGGACATTTTGATTGGGAGAACCAGTGGGTTAAGGAGGGAACTGATGCAAAGGTTCTGGGAAAAACACTTTCCTGTCAAAAAACACTCAAGCTAACAAGACTTCGCACTTCAGCTGAAGTTGGGTGGATTGTTTTGAATTTCCTTGGGAAGCTGCCAAAATACTTAAAGAAGTTGAAGTAAATTCATAAACTTATCAAGAGAAAAATAAGGTGCATAATGATATTTGCGGGGAAGGAAATGTCAGCACGTAAAGGAACTTGTGAAATAATTGAATGCATTAAATTTATCTTCCAAAATGAAGTCAAAGGTTAAAATAGAGTATGGAGAAAATGTCATGTCCTTGGTGCCAGGTGACATCTCTGAAAGCCATGGGTTACATGGCTGTGAGAATATGTTTTGGCTGCTGGAGGACTTTGCAAACACATTTATCGCTGTTCTTTTCCCCAGTTCTAATTCTGCAGTCGGAATAGCACTGGGACCATATCCTGCAGCCATTCCTATGTTGTATGACCAAAATTAATGGCAGCTTTCTTTGCATAGACACCTGGCACAGGTAAAACTTTCTGTATTAATAAGAAATCTGTGAAAAAAAAAGGAACCTCAAGAGGATTCAGGAGGCCTGGGGCACTTGCACTGGCTCCTGATTTTTTGTCATTTTGAACAAAGTGGAGATGTTTTTCCCGGCTGCAGAGACTGAGAAGTAGAAACCATTTAGTGCAGAGGAGTATCCACCCAGAGAAAGGATAACATCATGGCCACTTCAGTAAACAAGTTTTGAAAGAAAGTTGAGAGGGAATAAAAATAAGATTTAAGAGGGAGGGCGAGTTTCATCAAAGTGGGTACTGTGTGGGAGGGAGTCGTGTTTGTCTTTTTGCTCAAAGTGCAATAACTCCCTATCATTTCCTGCACTTTATTAATAACTGCTCTTCTGTTTAAAAATATTTTAATCCCTTTCATAGCTGGAATGACTCACCAAGTCTTTTTTCATTGTTAAAGATGATTTCTTCCAGTCTCTCAGCCACCAGAACAGTGTCCCCGGGGAATAGCATGGTGCTAAACCAACACTATGTCTATTTTGTTCCCCCAGATCCAGTCTAATTATCCTCATTAAGCTTAACAGACAGCTAAACATCTATGGTTATTAAAAATAAAAGAGTCAGAAAGCAATGCTGTACTCTGAGCTGTAAAAGAGATGTGAATCTGTCAGAAACAAGAGGATTCCTGCTGCATCGTATGGAGATGTGATGCTATTTTATACCCCAGGAATCACAATTTTGCCTGTTCTTGCTCTCAGCATTCATGAATAAATAATCTGAGGGAGGCTTCATGCTTTTCCCAGCAAACTGTGCAGGAAGGCTCATGTCTGACCCTCCACCCTGCCAGCCCAGCTGGAATTTTGCCTCCAGCTCGGGGGTCCCCAGCACGGGAAGGACAAGGAGCTGCTGGAGTGAGTCCAGAGAGAACCACCAGGGTGATCAGAGGGATGGAGCAGCTCTGCTGCGAGGAAAGGCTGGGAAAATTGGGATTGCTCAGCCTGGAATGGAGAAGCTTTGGGGTGACCTAACTGAGGCCCTCCGGCAGCTGAAGGAGGCGACAAGAAAGAAGGAAAGAGACTTTGGACACGGGCATGGAGTTCTGGGGTAAGGGGGAATGGATTCACACTGGCAGAGAGTAGGTTTAGATTGGGTGTTAGGAAGGAATTCCTCTCTGTGAGGGTGGGCAGGCCCTGGCACAGGTGCCCAGAGAAGCTGTGGCTGCCCCTGGATCCCTGGCAGTGTCCAAGGCCAGGCTGGACAGGGCTTGGAGCAGCCTGGGACAGTGGGAGGTGTCCCTGCCATGGCAGGGGTGGCACCTGGTCCTTTTTGAGGCCACTTCCAGCCCAAACCATGCTGGGATTCCATGGCAGATGGAGCCCAGCACGTCTGGCTAGCAAAGATCCTGGTCCCAGAGCAGATTTTCACCCTCGGAATTGTTACCCCACAGTTTCCCCTCCTTTGAGGGGCAGGGAGCTCAAGGAAAGGCAGGAACTGCTGCACCCTCCCTGAGCCAAAGGCTGCAGTCAGGAGGGGAAACTGCTCACAAATGGCACTTCCCAACGATGGAAAATGTTGTTTTCCCCCGAGGTTTAATCCCTTTATTTCCATTCTCTCCGCTGTCCTATGTCCCTGGTGCAAAGCTGGGCTGTCACACGCTGTCACCGCAGATGATGAGACCACATCTCCTCCTGCTGTGAGGTCTTCCAGCCGAGCCCAATGGAAACCAGAGATGTCACCAAGTCACAAAGGTGCTGTGAGGACACTGTTCTGCCTGCTGGGCTCAGGCACAGAGTTAAGTGTAAAAGGGGGAGTTTATTATGCTACATCAGACAGGAATATTTTAATTTAAAAGTAATTCTTTTTGTAGCATATTGAAGTTATTTTCCCACTTGTTGTCTATGTCAGTGCTGTATGCAGAGAAAATTAGGCCTGGGGGATGGTGGCTCTCTAGTTTTTTATTTGAAGTCTATGAGAAAGGAAAATGTGGTGGAGCCCCCATTTTTTGAGGTCTGTGTTCCAATGCATCAAGACAATAACTCCCTGAGAGATAGGCTATACTTCAAGTGTGTTTTATGAGCTGAAGACAGAATTATTGACTCAGTTCCTCTAGACTGTGTTGCGCAGGAGATCAAAGAAGGTGTTTGCAATTGTATTCGAGGAACCTGACCAACGCCAGCATCACAAATCCAACATTAATAACCAGTGTTTGCCACCCAAGAAGTCACAAAGATGGTAAAAAAAGGAGTGACACAGAGAAAAAATGGAAATAATAGGAGAAAAAACCTGACAGCTTTCCAAGTGCAAAATTTGAGAGTAATTATGTAAGAATACTATGCATAGTTTATTCCATGCCAGATCTCCTGCTGAGCATATAAACATTTTCATGCTGTTAATGTTTCCACTCAGAAGCAAATTGCCATTGCACCACTTAGAAATTTGTCAGGAGAGAGGTGGAAAAGGTGGGAATGAAGGTCCTGCTGCAGTAAAGACAGTCCCACTATGAGCAGTGAGCCAGGCTCAGGCACAGCCCTGCAAGAAGCTGTTTGAGCAAGATGTTTGCCCCAAATCACTTGATGGTGATGAGCTCCCAGAAGCAGAAACAGGAGCTACCTGTCTCACTCTCAGCCAGAAGCAAAGCACTAGGAGAGCTTCTGCAGGGTATCAAACAATGGGGCATTGCTTGGAGTTTGAACATTGTTCCTCTATTCAAATCTAAACACAATGGATTTATCTTCGATGGGCTCGCCGGGGCCCTCGGGTGTCAGATCTGTAACCCTGTCAAGCAGATCCTCATCACTCCCCATTGTTTTCCCCCAGATGAAGATCTTCCATAGAAGCTGCATAAATAGCCCATTCACAAAAATATAAAACCATATTGTACCGAGACAATAGCCCAACACCATCCCTGGTGAAGGGAGCAGAGTTAAACATGCAAAGAATTTCCCTCTCCAGTGCAGAATCCCAGCCACCACCATCTCTGCCTCATCTCCATTTCCAGCACCACTTCAGAAAGACTGAGAATAGAAAATCAAGAGCCAGGGCTTTGGTTACCTGGAGAGCTCCTGTGCTCATGGTGCAAATGGATGGTGATAATGGACAGAAAAAGAAAGCCTGTTATCTTGTTCTCTTCAGGAGGACTTCTTAAGAGATTTCTTTAATGCTTGAGCATTGGACAAGTTATTGATTTTGCAATTCATGATCCCATTTCTTTTTTTTTCCCCTTAATCAGTGTTGGCTGTTTTCCTCTCTGCTATACATGCCCAGATGGGAAGCAAATGGAGCACCAGGACAGTAGTGAGGGGTTAATGAATTTAATCCAAAGTGGGTTTCCTCACAGTATTGCCTCCATGGAAACATCCACGTGTGCTTTAGCCTCCCCTCTTCCATATGTACCACGTGTGTTCTGCTTTGCTTAAAAACTGGGGTAAAACGGAATTGTTCATCACGAGGCCTATTTTCAGCCTACATTTGGTCATGGGAGGAGTTTCCTTTGGTCCTTGCTTGAAAAGAATTAAATGTGGAAAATGTAAGGAGGATGTGGATGCAGGCCGTCCTTTTATTTACACATCTCCAGGTCCTTTGCCTCTTTCTTGGACATGTAATGTCTCATTTATTTGTGCAACATCACTGAGAGCATCGTGGCAGCCCTCAGTGGTGATTTACTGACTGGCCACTTCTTCAGGTCAGCATCAGCTTTTACACAAAGCAGAAATGTTCCTTCCACCTGATTAGGCAGCACTGCAAGAGAGCAATGGGAGGCCAAGGATTCTCTGGTTAAAGGGCAGATTAGCCTTCCTTAAAACAACCTTAAACTGAACCAGGGGTGAATGATCCAGAAAATAACAAAGTGCATCTAATTGGAGTGGAAATGGAACAAACTGTGCTCTTCCTTTTTGGCTTCCTTTTATGTTTTAATGAGAAGTGATAAGCACCATGTCTGATATTATTAAAGGGCTTGAGTGGATGAGCCTCTTGCCTTCGGCCAGATGCTGCTATCATTTCCCCCAACATAAACAAGAGTCTTCCCTGGTATGGATCCAAGGAGCAGAGGCCTCTCAGCAGCCCAAGCCTGAACCTTGAAAAGCCCAGGCTTCTTTTCAGTCCTTCACATGGCAATGAGAGCATTTGACCTCTCTGCTTAACCCTAAATTAAATCTGCCTTTGGTTTTTCTGGGCAGGAGGGTCGATTCACAGAACATTTGGAGCTGCTTGGTTCCCACCAGTCTAAAGTTCAGGGCAGGTCAGCTCCCAGCAGTGCCACAGCCCCAGCCCTGCACATCTGCCCACTGTCACACATCAGCTGTGCTCAGCACAGAATTCACGTGGCTTCTCCTCGGGGCAGCTCCTGATGCTCTGCACTGAGGCTGAAGGAGAGTGCACAGCAATTCCTTCAGAAGTCTCTGGCTGAGTTGAAAAGGAGGCACCGAAATGTGCTGCTGTAACGGGAATGTAATGAAAATTGTGATAGCAGCACGGGGCGCTGGTGGAATTATCCACGTTTTTAATATCATGCTGCAGATTTCTCTGCTGTCCTGTATCATCATATTCTTGTGGGATAGCTTAAAAGAAATAGAAGTGCTGCTGATGCTTGGGATTTGATAAAAACCAGTCTCTCTTACATCAATATCCCTTAACTATGCAAATAGGGACAACACATCAATTCCCAAGTGTAAAGAGAGTAGAAAGCTCTTTCCTGTGTTTAATGCAGAAATTATTTCCTGTAGATGCTGAATCCTGTCCTTACTGCCCTGGAGGTGTTTCAGAGAGAACACATTTGACCGTACACTGAGGCTCACCAAGGGCTGGGCTGTCCCCTCACCGAGCACACAGCTGCACAACATCCCACACAGGGCAAGGATGAGGCTCTGACTCGGATCTGAATGCCTTCTTGGTCCAGACAGGAACCAGCCTGGGCCAGCTCCCTCGCCTTGGTGTATCTCTGGAAGCTGAGGGATTCTGGGGAAGCAAGCCAAGGCTTTGTCCCTCCTCACCTGCCCGCTCAGAGGGAGAGGCAGCAGTGCCAGCCCTCAGAAAGGTGCCAGTTGTGCTCTTAAACTCACTCAGATGTTCAGGCTGAAGGTGTGGGGATAGGCCAATCCGTACTTCTCAGTTTAGGTTTTTTCCAGAGGTGATGTGCCCTCCTGCCCACGGAGGTTTGCAGCTGGACAGGGCTGGGATGTCAGCACTGGCAGGCACAGCTGCCAGCATTGCTCAGAGGTCAAGCTCCCGAAATTACAAGAGTCCAAGAGGAGGAGGAAGAAACCTAAAGCTTGGAAAAAGGGAAAAGAAAAAGCCTGAAGTTTTAATGTTTGTGGCAGTTCCTAAACCATGGAAGAGGTGCTCCTGTGTCTGCAATCCAGCTCAGAGCCAGGGCTCAGCCAAGAGCCAGGCTTCATTCCCAACTCCACCCTCAGCTTCAGCAAGGCCAAACCCATTCTCCCAACACTTGACAAAGCAGATCTATCCCAGGGAAGAGTTTTTCCATCATGCTGGGAAAAAAATCTGGCAACGCCTCTGGACAGCTTCAGCGATCAAAACACTCCAGGGCCTCTCATTTATTGGTAAGATTTTCCTAGGATTACTTGTTTAGTTTTCTTTTTATAGATTTTTGTCTTGCCTGTGAAATGACAAACCCTAAATGTCTTTGCTTTATTTCTGTCCCTCTAAAACCGTTCTTAACGAGGGTAGCAGAGAGATGCAGGAGGATGGGAGAAGCTGTGGAGGGATCAGCTGCTGGGCCACGTCAGGGATCCGATGGCTACGGACCAGTCTGAAGTTTGGCTCCATCATTCGCGGCACAGGTGAACATTTTTTGGAGCCTGAAGGATATTGGTGTGTCCCTTTCCTGCTCCCTCCATCCCAGCTGATGCTGTCCCAGCTCCGTTTCACAGCGTAGGGCAGGAATTCCCTTCCCCCCCTGCAGAGGTTAGGAGAGCATCCCAGGCTGCTGCTGGGCAATCCAGCTCCAAAAAAGCAAGTGAAGGCTTTGAGCAATTTGTGAGCAAGTGGTACTTTTATCTCTGTGGAAATGTTCAGACCTCCAAACACAGGCTGTAATTCTGCATTAACTCAAAGGGAATGATCTCATAGCCTTGAATTAAATCACTGGGGACGATGATGGTAAAGTTGGCTTTATATGGATAGTGTCACCTTACTGTCCCTGCTCTGGATCTCCTTGCCCATGTCCATGTGGCACTGAAACTCCAGCGTGGATGTTCCAGCATCGCTCTCATTGAATGCAGCTCTCTCTGGCCTTACAGGATAGATGGCTCCATCCTAAACAGATTAACTCCTTCTGAGGAGCCCCACAAAGAGGATTTATTTTCCCTAGATGTGCCTGCAAATACACAGCTCTACAACGAGGGGACTTGTGTGCACATCAGGGAGAAAGCACACCCTGGAAAGTCCCTCCCCACATCCAAAGGCCTGCAGAGAGGAATTGCAGGAGGAACAGTGGGAAACTGATCCCAGCCCGAGGGGATTGCATCAGGCTAAATAATATTTATCTGTGCTCATTTATCTACCAGGTTCATGTGGGATAAGACACAGGTGACTCAATGGGATTTTTGTGTCTCTCAAACCTTATTAAACTTCTGGAAAGTTCCCAGCATTAAACTCTTATTAAAATTTCTTTTTTATATGTACAAATTTACAAGAGCAAACTGCAAATTTTTGAAGACAGTCTAGAGGCCTGTCCCTAGAATACAAAATGATATCACATAAATTTCTGTGTTTCAGCTCCATTTAATAATAGCCTATTTTTCTAAGCCAATGGCAAAATAATTTTTCTAAACCACTAGCAAATTTATTCTATTCTCTCCTAATAAAAATTGAGATGTCCTGATCAAGGGTTTGATGCAAAACTGAAAGAAACCAATGATAATCTTTCCACTGACCTCAATAAGCTTGGATAGAGACCCTGAAACAAAAGTTAATGTGTATCAGGAGAAACAGTGAGCTGGAAGTGAAACAACATAGAAAAATCTATTGCCTAAAATTGATGCAGGAATAGCATTTATTTGATGTTTTAGTATGGTTACATTTTAAAATACATTGTCTGTGTGGTTAGAGCAAGCATTTTCCTTAAATGAAAAAAAAATGGGGCCAGCCACACTTCTCTGTTTGAATGCTGATGGCATTTTTCATTTTTATGCCCTTCTCCAAAGCAGAAAACCAGGAGATTTTGCTGAAGCGATAAGGGAATTTATACATTCAGAACAGATCTGCACTATTATGACTCCAACATGTAATGCTGAGGCAATAAAATTTATGACTGTCTTCCTCAGTGCTTTAATGAGGCATTGCAAGGCTCACTGTATATTTGCAAATGTCTCAACAGATAATGATTTTAAAAAGTACTGGAGTACAGCTGCCAGCACAAATGGTCATAACACCAATTATCTTCGCAGGATTTAGTCATTATGTGGAATCAAAGGCAAAACTGAATCCCAGGCCAGTTTTCTCCTCCAGTTTGGGAGGGAAGTCAAGGGAATGCCTTTCCCCAGACCCATCTCCTGTTAGCTTTCCCCTCCACTGCTGCCATAATCCTAGCAATTAAACTGAGCCTCCTGACGAGACTTATTATTTTTAATCCAGCTTGTGACGGGGCACAAGTGGTTTCACTAATCCATTTTTGGCACCTGCTGTTCCCCAGCTCCCAGGGGAGCTCCGGGAGCACCTGGCATGGGCTCCCCCACGGATGCGTGGTTGACACTCGAGTGAGTGATCCCTAAAATCCACAGTCAGCTCAGAGTCATGTGGGACCAGGGAGAGACGGGAAAGGTGAGTGGATTGGCAGAATCAGTCATGGAAATAAATTCCTGGCAGAAAACTCTCCATTTCCGTACATCTGTGGGGCTGAGTGCAAGAGAACGAGTGGGATCTACATTGTTGCCCATCTCCAAGCTCCCCAAACTCTTCCATGTTTTTTGGAGTGAGTTAGTTTGCTTGGGGAGGAAATGGCAAAGCACTACCACCTTCCCTCCCTTCTATTTCACTGCCAAGACACAGCCAAACCCAAACCCACGGGCTTGTTTAAGGTTGGGCCAGTGTACAGGGCTTGGGAGCGTTCCAGAAGGGTGCAATCACAGAATCATGGAATGGTTTGGGTTGGAAAGGAACTTAAAGATCATCTTGTTCCACCCCCCAGCCACGGACAGGGATGCCACCCCCGAGATCAGCTTGTTCAGGGCCCCAAACAACCTGGACTGATGCTAATTTCACTTCCCCTAAATTCCAAATCAAACCATAGGAAGTAGCAACTTCTCTGTTCCTGTTCAGAAGAAGGACATCTGTGGCCCATTGACCTCTTCAACTTCCCCTGTCTGCTTTTAGAGCGAAGGGAGAGCGCTTTCTGTGCCATTTCTCCTGGGGAGACTCAACCGACCGAGACAGCGCTGGCTCCTGTGAACAGGCAGAAGGAGGAAGGCACAAAGGCTTCCCCAACACCACCTGAGCACCGTGCAGCTCCACCCTGAGAGGCCTCCAGGAGCAGCTTGGGCACAGGGTTGGGTCAGGAGCTGAAGGCTGCTGCTGCTTCTCCCAGCACAGGATCCTCGTGGCTCCTGGGGTCTCTGTTCCAGCAGCAGTGGCTTTGGGACACACCGAGGGCTGCTCTGCTCTGCCCTGCTCTGCTCTGCTCTGCTCTGCTCTGCTCTGCTCTGCTCTGCAGTGACTCAGCTCCCCACCACAAAGGCCAGGGCTTTACTCACAGGTCGTGATGAAGTCATTAGCTCTGAATTTCCACCAGGCTGGACTGTGGTTCAAGCAGCTCCCACGGCCTCGGCGTTTATCTGAGCAATTCCTCTGGGCTGGTTGGGAGCTGAAGCCGTGGAGAGATGGCAGGACACTGATGTGCCCTTCACCCCTCAAGCACTCACAGTTTGCTGCCCAGATCTGAAGGACAAACCTTCTCCATGCTTTCCTTCTGCTCCCACACCTGACTGGCCAGAGAAGGGAGAAATCTGTTTATTAATTTAGCTTCCAGGTCAGGCATGAAAGCAAAGGATGTGATGAGCTCGCTGGCTTAATGTCCTTAGCTGCTTGGGTTGGTTTAAGGTATGTGTTTTGGTAAGGTCCAGAGACCAATTTTTCCTGTCTAATAAAGCAGATAAATGAAAAGGAAACATTTGCCTCAAAATATTTTGTGCACATGCCCGTGGCTTTCCCCTCTGAAATAAATGAGACTTTTATTTTTGTCTCATTCACTTGGATGCACTTCATAGGATCATGGAATAGTTCAGGTTGAAAGGGATCTTTAAAGGTTACCCAGTGCCACCCCTGCCATGGGCAGGGACACCTTCCACTGTCCCATGGTGCTCCAAGCCCTGTCCAACCTGGCCTTGGACACTTCCAGGGATGGGGCAGCCACTGCTTCCCTTCCATCCAGGGACAGAGCTCCATGAGAGGCTCTGAAAAGTAAGATTTTGGTGATTTACTTTAGCTGGAAAATCCCAAAAGAGAAAAAAAATGGTGCTGCGAGTTGCACTTCTCCCCATTCTCATATCCCTCAATTTCTCCTTAATATTAATATTCCATAGACACATTCACCTCAGCGTATGGTGCCACTGCAGGATGACAACTGCCTTGAAATAGGTGCTGTGTAAACCACGGAAGGCAGAGAAATTCCTAATCCAACCATTAAACACAAGAGGAAACAGTGACAAAACAGCCTGGCAGCTGCCTGCCCACACCTGAGAGCAAGCAACGCTTCTGGAAGTGAAGATCCCTCAGAAATGCCAGTTTTGGAGCAGCATCCCACGAGCAGGTAGAATGTGAGCATCAATTTGTGGATTGCAACATCCACTGAGGTCAGAGTGAAGACTCAGCTCTTTTATGCACTCATGTTGCTAAGAGCAAGCGTTGCTTTCATTTACCAACCCACAAATCCCATGTGTGGTATTATTTCCCTGTTTTTCAGCGCTAAGAAATGTGTCTATATAAAACCTCTCCGAAATATTGCTCTAAGGATTCTGTAATTCATTGTAACTCCCAGCCCTAATAACTGCAAGGTGATTTTTCATAGATTTCTAAAACTGGCAGGCTAATATTTCTTGGATCGGTCAGAAAAGAAATACTGCTCCATCCTCTGCTTATCCTTTCCTCATCAACAAGTGTAATTACAAAAACATATTTCTCCAGCCCTGGATTTTAGGATTCCTTGTCAGAGCCATTTTCCCATCCTCCAGAAGCCAATCTCAATCCTGTTACCCCAGGGGAATGTCAACAGATTCATCTCCCATCCCTGATGGCCATAACTTCCATTTCTACCTATCAAATACATGTCACAGCTGGAATGGATGAAAAGCAGAGATAATCTTACAAACCTAAAACAGAAAGACATTCATACTGAGGAGAAAAAACAGGGATACAGCAGTTTCCATTCTCCCCAGAGAGAGTGGGACAGAGGTTCCTCTGAACTCTGGGGAGGGAACAGAGAATCAGCTCTAGAAAAATAAAAAAACAAACAACCTTTTGCTTAAGGAGGGCTCTGTCTGGTACCATTTACTGCTGTCATTTAATCAACTCAGAAGTTTAACCTGCTCTGGGAAACTGCCACCTGTATAGAAGTCATGAGTGAGCTGGGCAAGAAAAATGGTATTCTTAAGCCAAAGAGAGGAAGCCCTTTCCACACAAAGGTTATGGATGCTTTTAATTCCAAAGCCCCGTGTGCCAGAGCTGCAATAATTGATGCTGGAGCTTGACAAGCCAGATCAATGATTAATGGTGAGTTTGCTAGTTTTGAACCAAGAGCTGCAGCAGAAGTTAAATCCATTTGTTCCCTGTCATAGGAGGGGTGTGCTTTTAAAAAGACAGGCAGAAATTGGCAGGATGCTTTACAAGGAGTCTGGTGCAGAGCTGGATATTCTGCATCCTTTAATAACAGCTTCATTTCATTTAAGGCATGCCACATATTCAGGTTACTACAAGCACAGGGTGGCTTATCTGACAAATGGTTGTGATGGATCTCCTGCATGTTAAACACTTTCCTTCAGGAAGTGTCAAAAACATGATTGATTTCCTTTTATCCCTGTGCCGTGGGGAGTTCCGTGCACTTTGTCAGAATTAAGACAAAAATCCAGGCAGGCAATACTGAGCAAAATGGAGTACAGGCAGTGTGTGTCGTTCCTTTTGGTGCGAAATAAGGAGTGGTGCAATTGTCACCTTTCAAAAGATCTTTACCCACAGGTGGAGCATCCCTTTGCCTGAATGGCACGTGATTTATTATTCCCAGCCCTGCTCGCCTAATAAAAGAGAGACTGTTGGATCTGCAGCCAGGATCAGCCCTGTAATGTTGTTAGTCTCAGGCGTTAGGTAACCAAGAGTTAATCCTCGAATTCTCACTCAGGGAAATTATCCTACATCAGCAGCAGGCTCCTGACTTGTGCACCCAGGTCAGGATTTGATGAATTTGTGATGATCCTCATTAGAGATGCTGCAGTGACCAATGTGATAAATGCATTATGAACAAAGAGCAGCACCGTACTGGGATGGTGCCAATGGCATCTTCACCTCAGGGGTGGCTTTTTGGGAGCACCCTCTGCCCTCCCTGGGGTGCCACCACAGCATGGCAGTTGTGTTTGAAGGCAGTGGCACAGGACTGTCCCATCAAACAGGAGGAAAGTGCCACCACACCATGGCAGTTGTGTTTGAAGGCAGTGGCACAGGACTATCCCATCAAACAGGAGGCAAGTGCCACCACTCCCATTTTTACCGTGTGAACCCAAAGGCAAGGTAATGAGAGCACCGAATTTCCCTTCCCTGCAGGAATGAGTGCCTGTTGCTGAAATATTTTCAACCCAGTGAAAGGTTAATGTATGCACTGCCATGCATGTAATTAACACCTCTTCTCCTGTAGCACACCACCTTTTAAAATTAGCATTGCTTTTGTCCATTTGTCGCAGGAGCTGGCATTTCCCTTCGTTTTTTTTCATATCTTTAATTTACAGCGCTGTTTTTCTGTCCTCCACACGTGTATCTGCAACCCAAATCTCCTTCCTGAGCCTGGGCTGGTTTCTGAGTGTGTGCCTGGGGGGCCCCAGAGGATGCTCTGCGCAGTTCCCTCTGCACCCACAGCTCCCAGGGCCTCCCTCCCAGCCTCCTGCAGTCCATGCCTGCAGCCTGGGATGCAGCAGCTCCTCTCTGCCACTTCAGCACCTTGTCAGAGCCCTGCAGCATCCCCAGATGCTTTAACCCACCCTGCCCCTCCGTCCCAGCTCCCATCTCAGCTCCTTAGTGACACTTTGACATTTTTGGTTCATCTGCTGAGCTGCTCCTGATGCTGACGTGTGTCAGTGCTCCCAAGGGATGTCAGTCGATTGCTGCGCTGCAGCTTCAGCTCCTTCTGTAATGATCAAGGCTTTATTGGACCCTGACTAGGAGCTGACTCAATTTGGGCTTTGATCGAAGCGTTCAGTCCATTTAATATCCGAGTGCTCAGTGCTGGAAGCGAAGCCATCCCAAGGCAGATGCTGCCTGCAAATGTGTCACTGTCCCAGGTCATGCTTCATCCCAGTCTCTTTGAACCTACAACACTCCACAGAATTGAGGATAAGATCATTTCCCGTTTCATATTTTTATTTTTTGGCAGGTTTTTGAGCAGGACTTCAGGTGTCACCAGAGCCAATGGCAGCACGTTGTCTTTCTTTCACCAATGCTCATTTCCTGATCAGCTGTCAGACCTCTCCTTTTGCCATTCCACACTTTGTCCTTGTGTCCCCAGGGCTGCTGAGGGGCTTGGGACAGGGACAGCACAGCCTGTCCCGGGGGTGTGCAGCCAGGAACGGAGGGAGAGCAAGGGAAATACTTGGAGGCTGTTTTATCCCACCCTGCTGTTTGTTTCCCCTTCCTCTGGCCCTGCTCCTCCACAAAAACACTCCGGGCTGGGGAGGCTCAACAGCCTTCCCATGGCATGGTGGTGGAGGTACAAATGGGGCTGGGAATGCCCTGAGGAGGAGGAGGACACCCTAAACCCATTCTTCCTCCTGCTATTCCCATTACTGCATTATCCTGCACAAGAGGGGCGATGAGTGCCCTGCCCTGGGAGTTCTGTCCCTGCAGACAGGATGCATCACTCCCTTCCAACCCCCGAGGAGCTTCAAAGTCAAAATATCGGGAGAAAGAGAGAGAAAAAGGGTCCTTTTCTATTGTAGTTTTCTGATTTATTTTTCACCATCACAGGAAAAAAAAATACAAGGGAGGAGAAGGCTTTTAAAAGACCAAAAGAAATAAACATCAACTGAAGTTGCTTTACTCCAGTTGTCAGACTCGGAATTTTTAATACTTTAAACATATCCGAAATGCCTCTGGAAACCCAAAGGCCTTCTTGGGTTTTCTGTATTTCATTTTAGCTTGATGAAAAATGAGCAAAAGCCCATGTTTTTGTTTTTCCAGCCTAACACAAAAGTTCTCTAAACAAGGAGGAATCTCCAGGTCAACAAAGCAGGAACAGGCTGCACCATGGAAAAATGAAACATCAGCTCAGTTTCCAGAGAGGGGAAGAATCAAAGGTCTTGTCCCTGCCAGGAATTCCCATCTCCCAGAGAAACTCAACCAATTTGAAAAGACCAGCAGAAAACGCTCTAAAATGGGGTTTTATTTTTTTCTCCCCATGGGAAAAGAGGCTTCTACATCCTCTGCCTCTTGCAAAAACCCTACATTTTCCTAACTGAAAGCTGGGGATGTTTTCAGTGCTTTAAAATCATTTTGCATTATAGCCTCCCTTGCTCCCCAGCTATGGGAAGAGCTGAATTTTTGATTTATATTTCTTAGGGATAGGTGATGATACTTTCAGTCATCTTGGAAAGTTGTTAGCATGAGGAGTCCTGCTGGAACATAATCCTCTGCAAAAACTGCCTCTCTGTGAGAGGTATTTGCAGGCTGGCTCCCACCAGCAGGGCTGGCCCAAACCACAGCCAGTCATAAAACATGATCCTAAGCTCTGTTCTTTCCCTAAATTGACTATCTTCAGGCAAAAACCCTTCAGCAGGTATTTTAGCCAGGCACTAATCATATTTTATCCCACTTGAATAATCCCACTCCCACTCCCAAAAGTCCACGTTATCTCAAAAGCAGCCCTCTGGATTTAGTCGTGCTTTGTCAGTAAAGCCCAGCCTATTTATTTTCGTTCTTCTCCTGAAAGCACTTAATAAATTCAAACACATTATGAGAATTGCACCAAACCAAAAGAGTTAAAAAAAAAAAAAAAAAAAAAAAAAAAAAAAAAAGTATGAGGTATGGCTTCCAAGGATTCCTTAGGAAAATTCTTTCAAATTCATGTGCATCAAAAAAAGCACTTTTTATTCCAGGCACACTGACAAAAAAAATGTTAGGAACTAGAACTGGGAAAAATATTTTTGATTTGGTAAATGGTGGCAGCTTCTTCTTTTTTTTTTTTTTTGTACCTGTTCAGTAAAGACCAACATGTAAAAATAATTTTCATCAAATGCAGAACAACCCGGACTGAATTACAGCAACAAAACCCAGCAAAAACAGCACTTTCCTTGGGAATTTGCAGTGAAAAGTCAGGCTAGTTCAGCAACCACATTTATTTATGCTCCACATGTTGTTCTAAATTTCAGCAGTGGCCAAGGTGAGCATATTTATTTGAGGAGCTGATTCTGTCACCCTTCCTTGGCTGGCATCGAAGAAATTGCACGTAATTACTGGAAAATACAAGGTGGGAAGAAACTCTTCTTCCTTGGACTGAAAACCTAAACCATGACATGTCCTCAGAATCACAGACTCATAAAATGGTTTGAGTTGGAAGGGCCCTTAGAGATCCTCTTGTTCCAATTCCCTGCCGTGGGCAGGGACACCTTCCACTGCCCCAGGATCCTCCCACTATTGATCACTGGGAGGAAATTCCTGCAAACATGGGGCTCCAAAAATGTGTCCATCCCTTTCTTTGCTCCACTTTGGCTGCCCATGTCCAGCTCTAAGTCTTGCTGCATCCCTCTGTAGTCACCACGACCTTTTTCAGGCTTTAGGCACAGAGAGCAGCTGGAGATGTGAGAAGGGGCCCAGCAGGAAAAGAACTCCCAAATGCCTCCTCCTCTGATTTCCATTTTTTGCTATATCTTATTTTAGCTTTTTTATGACACTGGCAGCTGTAATAAAATATGCAAAGTCATGAAACTCTCGGGGCTGCCTTGAGCTCATCCAGTTTGGCACAAAGGCCAGCAAAGGGCAGAACCTCCTCCCTGGTGGATTGTGCAGAAAATTCTCTTTTCCAAAGCAGAACAGCCACAAAATGCTGCAGAAAATGCCACCAGGCATCACCAAAGACTAGGGGACAGCCCCTCTTGAGGATTAAGAACAGTTGAGAGCAGCAGGATTGTGAAGGACAGGAAGATGCAGGAGGTAGGGAAGCTCCAGCCTCCTGTACATGGTCTGTAAAAATAAATTCATAAATAAAAAATTGTCTCCGGGTGACCTCATTGGCCATGCTTTCATCTGTAGACACTGCAAATTGGGAACAAGAAGGCACTTCAGCAAATTGGAAAAGTCACTGAAATAGAAAGAAGAGGGAAACTGTTTCAAGCAGAACATTGTTATTTTTGACAAGTGTTTACCAAAATACAAGTGGAAAAATTATTTTGAAAATTCATCCAACTCTAATATCACTCAAGGCTGAGCAAGGGCAAGGGGGATGTGAAGTAGTTTTTGTGTAGATGTGATTTACTCTACATTAGAGATGGATGTAGACTGTCTGACCTCATCAGGTTAATTAATTATACACCAGCCCAAGTCAGATTAGGTAATTGCATTTCCAATTGTTCGGCAGTCTTACCAGAAGGTGGATGCAAGCCAGATATTTTAAAATATCCTCACTACTCCATTTGCTATCAAATAGACATTTTAGCTTTGAATTTGAAGCCAGAGCAGCTCCTAACAAAGCAACAAGCACCAGTCTCAGTGTGCTGACGCCTTCTGGGCTCTCTCAAGTACAGATGCACTCACAGGGTGGAAGTTCTGCCTCAAAAAAGAGGGGCATCACTCCGAGGTAATTATAGACACATACCTTGAATGTCAGGGACTTGCCACAACAGATCTACACTCAAGAGTGGGGTTTTTATAAATAACACGGCACTTGGCACATCTCCCAGTGCAGCAGGAACAGGGCTGTCACATCCTCATGGCACCTTGGGGGATCGGCAGAGCCACGGGAGCAGCCTGGCTGACACTGTCATGTCCTACTTCTGGAGATGTGTTAACCAACACTAAATTTGTTCTGATCCCATTCTGGCTCCGCTGTACCTAGAAGAGAACTCTGGGTCATGAGAGTCTACCTTATAGTCGTACCATATGGGCTCGAGAAGCGCCTGGCATCCTCTGTGGGAAATTCAAGAACGAGCTGTAGTGACACCGCCTGCTAAATGCTGCGAGGAGATCACTGGAATTCACTGCTATTTTCATACCTCTGTGACAGGGGAAACTAATTCAAGGCGCTTTGAAAATGTGGCTGCCGTGCTCTGAAGGATGAAACAATATGGGCTGAGAGCAAAGGCCAAGAGCAAATTCTTTCCGAGGAAGCTGAGCATGTGTTAGATGTGCAGGGACTTTCTAAATCAGTGGGTAACACAACTGCTGCAGCAAACAGCCCTTGCACAGACTCCTTCCTTTCTAGGATTCAGAAGGTTTTGAAGCTGGCTTTTGCCAACCTCACCGTTCTCCTCCCCTCTGCATTTCAGCTGCTCCAGCCAGCAAGAAAAACGAAATAATTAAATATTTTGAAAAAGAAAGAAAAAAAAATGATGGCAGGAACGAAGGAGATCATCAACTCAGAGAGCAATCCCTTTTAAAATGTCTGTCTTTGATATGCATCCCTCGCGGTACATTTAGGGCAGCTCCTATTGAAATTGGTGGCAATTAGGCACTTAGGTACCTCGGAGGTACCTCAGCCTTCCCCCTCCCCAGCCGTCAGAACAAAAGCTTTTGAGAGTGAGCCCCCGCAGGAAGAATTAGTTCGGAAAAGGG
This sequence comes from Acanthornis magna, assembly GCA_036785705.1. Lineage (NCBI taxonomy): Eukaryota > Metazoa > Chordata > Aves > Passeriformes > Acanthizidae > Acanthornis > Acanthornis magna. The sequence continues at coordinate 19,677,670 of JAWUZG010000013.1, forward strand.
AAATGGGTTTACAAGTTGTGAACTCAGACAAGGACATTCAAACAACAAAAACCTGGCCGACTCCTTTGTTCAGTCACAAAAGCCAACCACCATTTGGCTGAAACCTTCGGTTTTTCCACTGCTGCTCCTTAAATGAGCTTTTGGAAGGTCAATTTGCAAGGAGCAGATAAAACCAGCTGCCAGTAAGGAAATGCCATCTCTCAGTGGGGAAAGGACGTGCTGGGAAGGGAGTGCAGATGCTGGGGCTGAGCAGGGTCCAAAAATGTCCCCTCCATCAAGGGGAGCTGAGGGCACGAAGCTCCTGCAGCAACTGCTCTGGGGGAGAAGCTGCCCGTGCTGGGGCTTCGCAAGAGCATGACAGGACCAAAAAGATTTGTACTCCCTTTTCATTGCACAGCTTCTCCTCCCCCAAAACCCTGCTGATGATGAAGGAGACAGGACTTGCAGAAGCAGAGGCTTTTGAATAAAGTGTAAAGGGAATTTCTGAACAGCCTGGCTGGGTAAATGCTGAGAAGAACGTGAGTATCTGCCTGCCTGCGTCTGAAAATGGGAAGCACGGGAAAGAACTATTCCAGGGGTTTCAGGAGGTTATAAATAAAAATAATGGGATTTCAGAGAGAAATGTTAAGGCTGAATATCAAGGGGAATTTCCTGACAGTGGGTGCTTCCAGTGGTTCCTAGCAGGTTCTTAAGGAAAAATGATGGATGAGTTATCACTGAAGGCACCGAGTGGAGAAGACACCGGGAAATGCACATCTGCACCACTGGGCAGAGCAGGGCACTCAGTCCCCTCCATCTCCCCTCAGTCCTGCTTATTGACAGAGATCTTACCCTCATGCAGGTCCCCAACCAGCCAGAAGCAAACAAATTTTCGTCACACAAATGCAGAAGCTTGTGGGAGTTCCACTGAAGTGTGTGATCCTTGCTTAGTAAGGTTTCTGCTAAATTCAGTTTACTAAAGTTCCTGAATTAGATTATAGGGTTACTCCTTTCTGGATTTCATTTCTATCAGCATTTTTAGCCTCCACTTAGAAAGTCCCGTATTACTTCAAACCCATGTTTTTTGCATAGGTTCAGAAATAAAATCACTGGCCAGTTTTGAACAATTCCAGGGATGGGGCAGCCACGGCTTCTCTGGGTAACCTGTGCCATTTTTGTTTTAAATGCAGCCCAAGGTAGGAGGAAAAGCAGGAAAATTAAAGTTTCTGCACTTGTCACACTTTACACATGAGATTTATGAACCACACCATCTGCACACACACCAGCACCAAACACAAGAACTGGATCCTCTCCAATAGTCTGTTCCTGACTTAGCAAGTGACCTTAAAAATTGTCAATCTGTGCGTTAAAATAGATATAATAAAGTATTTTCTTTCTTTTTGGGTACTTAACTATTGGTTCCTCAAAGCTGTGATGCAGATGCTGGAAATTAAATAAAATGGATGATAGATTTGATTCTGCATCAAACAAATAATGTTAAACCTAACGCCAGGTTCCTGGATTAGGCTTGTACCTTCTTGTTCAGAACTTGGGCCTTTTCCTATGGACCTGAAATCAGATTTTTTCTCAGCCCTGTTAGCAGAAGGGAGGTCAGAGAGATGCAACTCTGCCACTAGAGCTGGGACCACATATTTGTGATGCATTGTGCTGTAGGATTTGATGATAAATAAGACAGTTTAGCTTTCCTACCCTAGAAAGAGAAGATAGGTGCCCAGAGATCCTTGCAAACATCCCTGTTCCTTATTTCAATCTTGAAACATCGGCTTCTACATCAATGGCATTCAACTCATTCAGAGAAAAATGGGTGTAAAGACAAGGCTCTGTGATAAAGCTGTGTCATATTGGCTCACAAAAGCCACAGGCTTTTTTTTTCTAAGCCTGTTACAATTGTTTCGGGTGTTGGATCTAATCCTGAAAGATCCCAGTGATGAAACATATAAATATCAAAGGAGGGATTATATTTACTGTAACTTCAGAGTCTTTTTCCTGGTCCCTTCAGGTGGATTTAGAAATGCTTGGTTAGTTTTCATTCACCATAGGTTTTAATCTCCCCAGACAATAGAACATGTTATTTAGAAATTACTGAAATGGTGAGAACATTTCTCCTCCACACTGGTCACCGTTGAAATTCTTGACATAAAAAAGAAAAAGCCCAAAAGGGAATAAGGTATTTGAGTCACTTTGCAGCAACAAAATACAGCTCTGATTAACCATACACTCTCTTTTACTTCAGCTTCTAAAAAATGTATGAAAACTGCAATGCTGCACAACAGAAGGTTGGGTATTGCAATAAGCTGGAATGGCTTGGCTGCACACAGAGAGTGGAATGACATCTCTAATGTCAAAGAGCAAATCAAAATTACTCCCAGGAAGAGGACGTGGGCATTCACATGTGCCACTGTGTGCCCTGCCCATGGAGGTGATGATGGAAAAGCAAATTCCTGCACTGCTTTTTTCTAGAAGTGTCCTGAAAACATCATAAAGCATCACTACTTAACACTTGTCCTATTAGTAAATATGAATGTCAATGAAATGTTAATGTGACATTTTACCACAATCAGGGCATTAATTTAATTATGTAAAGATTCTCATTAATTAGATCCTCTAATTGCTAAGTTTTTTGCTTCCTACGCCTGAAGTTATTAGTAGGATCTTTCTGCAATAGTTTCCATTCCAATATCTGTGTAAAGCCCCTGGACCCACAATGTTCTCCATAATCCATTAAAAAAAGTGAATTACTTTCACTGCCATCAGTAATAGTTTGGGGGTTGTCATTTTACCTCCTGCTTTTAATTTTAAAAAAGCCACCTCTTAACCAGGCAGCCTGAACTAAGGCTTTTCCTTGATTTTGCAGAACATCTTCATAAGGAGGAAAGCTTGCGTGAATGACACAAAATACATTTGACAACAGAGTTTTTATCTCCGTCTTGCCCCAAACTACCTGCCCTGTCTGCTGGGAAGGTGGAACAGAAGTCTTTGCCAGCCTGTTTATGGGAAATGTGTTAAAAACAAGCAGATGCTGAAAAGATTTCCAAGCTTGGTAGGGGGACCATGTATTCTTGCATTTCAAATTCAGTAGCGTGGGGATGTGTTTCTGTTTATTAACCACAAGTCTGGTGTGTATTCCACACCTAAAGCCCAGCAACAGAAGCTCCCATTGCCATCAGTGGCAAGGCCATTATCTGCCTTTCTCCATGAATTCCAAATGCTCTTTACAGTAGCCAAAAGCACCATCCCAGATAAAATATTACTTTTCTTTCACTTCAGCAAATAGATACTCGGGAGGGTGGAGGGCTGGGTCCCTATGTTGTCAGAACAATTCATTTCCAGCTGATGATGACAGGGAACAGAGAACTGGGTGATGAGAAACCATCCATCTCCCTTGCTTTGAGGAGCTCAGCACCACGGTGAGCTGAGGGAAATTCGGCTGCAGTCGAGGTTTGGAGCTGCAGGGCTGTGTGTCCATGGGGTAATTAGGCACACAAGTCCTCTGATCCGCGGCTCCCTGTCAGCTCTGTGCTCCAATGCACAGATTATTGTGCAGAGAGGGAAGGGAACAGCAGGGAATGTCAGCCAGAAATTGCTGTTTCTGTCTGTCTGTCCTGTGGGAGCTGAGGGAATCCATCAGAGCTCCTTGCAGGGAGCACTGGGATGCCACGGGGACACCAGGAGCTGCAGGACGTGGGATCTGCACATCCTTTCTGCATGAAGAGACCACAGTCCCACAGGCAAGCAGCTCTGTCCCACAACCTCCTGCTCATTTGTTTCCCCCGTTTATTCCTGTTCTTTCAGGTGGAAATGACTAACTCCTTCCAAAGGACGCTGGTGGAGAACAACTTATTTCTGTCCCTTGCACAGCTGGCCAAGCCTGTGCAGGAAATGCAGGTGATTTATCAGAGGCTGTTCCAGGCACAGAAGAGGGGCTTCCTGCACAGCTCAGGGGCACACACTGCTCTTCCCTTCTTTTATTTCCTCTGCTTTTTCACTCTTCCCTTTTTATGAGGGTTTCCAAATTCCTCTCCAAGGGCTCCAATCACGTTGCTGTAAAATTACTGATTCCTGTGATACATAACAAAGTGCTCTGCCCCTTTCAACACAATTATTTTCCTGCATCTCTGTGTTTCCTTACATCTCTCCCAGTTCACAGCCTGCACCCTCCATCAGTCACAGCCACAGCTTGGAGCTAAATGCAGCAGAAAACCACATAAACTGTGTGGTGATGACATGAATTCAGTACACACCATAAATCTTAAAAGTAGTCCTAAAAGCATCACTCATCACATATTGCACATATCCATTGTTACCAGGATCTCGTAGCCGTGAACTTTGAGGTTTTCTCCTTGAATGAGAAACTGGGAAATGTTCTCCATCAGGTAGCACTGACAGATTTGCAGATGACATGGACAGCCCCAGGCTCAGCTGAGGGTGCCCGGGTGGCACCTGCAGACAGATTCTCACCTCATGCCATGGCACGAATGCCTGAGCTCATGTTCAGCAACTCTTGCCCTCCTCAGCAAACCTCACCTTTCCCCTCTCACTCCCTTCTCCTTGCATCTGTCCTTCCTCAGCAGCACCCTGTACTTTCTGAAACGAGCTGGTGCCCACCTTCCTTTTGGCATGCCCTTGAATTGCTAAGAGACCTGCTCCAAAAATCCCATTCTTCACACCTCCAGAGATCGTCCCCTTCCCAGTCCAGCACCACATTCCCCAGCACTAGGTGTTACCACAGAATCACAGAATCATTTACCTTGGAAGAGATCTGTAAGATCATTGAGTGCAGCCACTGCCCCAGCACTGCCAAGGCCACCCCTGACCCATGTCCCCAAGTGCCACATCCCCACGGCTTTTAAATCCCTCCAGGGATGGGGACTCCACCACTGCCCTGGGCAGCTGTGCCAGGCTGGACAATGCTTTTTGTGAAGAAACTTTAGTATCTGTTTGGAAATATCTAATTTCTTGGCTACCATACGCATTTACACAACACAGGCAGTGCTGCCTGCTATTTACATGCTTCCTGGCATCCTAATAAAAAGAATGTTCATGTTTCAGTGGGACTCCTCCTGTCAGAACAATTCCCACATGCTCTGTATGGGTTATGGCTGTTCTGGAAGCATCAGGACTCTGATGGTGGAGAGGGAAGTGTCACATAATTTCAGGAGCACATGGAGTAGAAGCACAATTCAAAATCTTTCTCTTATTAATATTTGATGCATTGTTTTCTTTCATCTGTGCTGGAGAAATCAGAGGAGTTAAAAGAAGCAAAATGATTTAAACCCCCACTTTCCTGTCCTGAGGGACTATAAACACCATTTTTCTTCCTTGATGTACCGAGTGAAGTCACTGACAGGTACTGCATTAGGGAGCAGAAACTCTCTGTGCTTTTCAGCCTGTTATAAAAGAAGGAAATGCAAACCCAGCCAGGGTCTGCAGCTGGCTCAGGGCTCCCGTGTCTGCTGGTGACAGCTCACGTGTGAGCCAGGAAACAGCTGCACAGGAACGGGGCAGTGACACTTGTCAGGGTGCTGGTGACACTAAACTTCAGGTCCAGCTGACTTGTTATTCAGCTCCCATGTGGTTTGGCTTTTATACTCTCCCTTCTGGAGTTATTTGTTGTTTTTTACCAGCTTAGATCTGTGTGGAACTCCCAAGGACAAAACCACCTTTTCTTCCACTCCTCTGGACCCCTGCAATTCTCCCACTGCAATTCCACACAGGGAAGGGTCCAGTGACAAACCTGGGGTCCTCCTGACTCTTTCCATGCCATTCATGCCCTTTCCTATACCCCTTAGGAGAGATACTTACACAGCAGGCATTCCACTGCCACTGGAATAATGGGTTTTAGGGAAGCATCACTGGAAACACATGTCCTGCTTGCATTGGTATTTCACCAGGACATCTTCCTCTCCTTGGAAAACCTGCTCAGAAAACAGGCTACACGCATGTCAAGCTGTTGTTTGGCTGAAATTGTGGAGCCAACAGAATTTTTAATGAGCCTATCACTGTAAAGTTTGAGTTTTAATCGCATTAAGTCTTTCAGTTTGTTTTCTTAAATGCATTGATCTTCTTATATGGAGAAAATCTCCTTATAGTTTTCCCTTATATGGGAAAAAATGGAGGCAGATATAAAAGACCATGTACTAATGCTAATTTTTTAGCATTAAAAGGTTTTAGTTTGCCTGTGCCAAAAAAACATTCATTCATGGTGGGAAAGCACAGCAAAAGGCAGGAAATATCCAGTGCAAACAAGAAGCCAAACACCTCCAATTTACATCCCCAGCTGGTTTCCGGCCATTTTTGTGGACATAGGTTTACTGTGGAAAAATATCCATAAGAGATCTGTCCGTCCTTTCCTCCTATTTCCTACCTATGAGTGTCTCCATAATGCTGGGTTTCCAGTAAATGCTGCTGAGTTTTACAGCTGAATGAATTCAGGATTCCCCTTAATGAAAGCTCAGAGGACCCCAGCCACCATGGACACAGTTGTCCCATCTTCTTTCTCCCAAGAGGAAACTCCATGGATCCATCTCTCTTCTAGCCACAAAAATCCCTCTTTGCTTTGATCACCAAAACCTGGCTGAGAGTCACCCAGGGACGAGGCCTCGGGCTGAGAGAGTTCATAGTTTTTTTGATGATGTTGGACACATTTTCTCTTTTCTGCCTTTGGTTTGTATTTGTTCATGGGAGGGAAGTGTGTGATCTCTTTGTAGTCTTTAGATAGCCAAAGCTGCACACAGTAGGCAATCCACACTGGATTCAATCCCAGGCCACAGCAGGAGCTTTGCAAGACAGTCTTATCTCAGAAAATAAGAGATTCACGCTTGACCTTCTCATATATGAATCCCTCTACAGATTAAGATAAAGACTTAGTTTAAACAGGTCTAAAGGACACATCCTCCTGCTACAGATTTCCCAGGAGGAGCAGGGGACTTTCCAGTAGAAAGTCTCCTTGCCAAGCTTCTTGTTCTTTGGAGACTGAAAGAACAGATTTAGCCACTCTCCACTAATGCAGAGCAGTAATTAAAACCATGTGACCCAAGTGTGATTACAAAAACAATGAGAGCACTGCTAAGCTTTTATATTTTATGACAGCAAAATCCTTCCCTGAATCACGGGAATAAGCATCCTCTTGCAAAGCTGGGGTTTAAGTGGGGTTTAAAACCAGAGGCAAGGAGCTAACAGGATGGGTTTATTTCAGGTGACTTGTCTCTCAGCCCTTTTCCAGGAGCCAACTGCAGTGATGCTGCCCAAGCTCAGGTGGTGTTGCTGGACAGACAGACAGACAGAGGATGTGACCCCCACTGGGCTCAGCTGTCTGGCCTCGTTCCCACAGAGGGAACAGAATCATTGCAAATCACCATCTTTTCCTTCAAATGATTTGGGCAGGAAAAGCCATCAAAGTTTTGTTTTGGCTTCCTCTTTCATTTAAAAGAAATGCAGGCAGATGGGAGCATGTGTGAGAGCATAAAAAGGGCTCTCCTGCATCTTCAGGAAATAGACTCTTCCAAACCTCAGATCACCCTCTCTCTGGGAATATATGCTTTTTTAAAAGAGTTAATTATAGATTTACCTCGGAAAATAAGGGAGTCTTGCCTGACCTTCTTTGTGGCAGCTAGAGTACACATGTGAATCTCTCTGAAGATTAAGATAAAGACTCAGTTTACACAGGTGTAGCCCAAGCCTCTGCCTGAGCCCTGCTGAACTTTTAATGGCTCTGACACCTCTGTAAAGGCGAGCCTTGGGTGTCTGCCTGCACACAGGGCAGAAAAGGGGGACTCTTCCAGGAAATGCTGTGTTTTCATTCCCCAAAAACATCCTCCAACAACTCCCTCCAGCTGATTTTTGTCCCCTGCACCTCGGGTGCCACCACCCACGGGTGCCCACCAGTGGTGGCAACCTGTCCCATGTCAAGCCTTGCACCAGGGCTGCCACCTGAGCACCCAAACACATCCCCCTGCATAGGAATGACATGAACAAACATTGCAGTGTCATTGCCCCTGCACAAAAGCTCCTCTGCTTTTTTCCTTCCCCCAAAAAAAGGAGCAGCCGTGCCTTTTTTAAACCCAATCCCTGCACATGCAGTTGCCTTCTGGATCCTGCGGTGTGACTTCCCACATGTGGATTTTTTCCATTGTCCTTGGCAGCCAGAGGAGTCAAATGCCAACTGGTGGAAGATATTTTCTGTAGCCACAGCATCTGCCTTCCTGGCTGGTGGCTGTGTCAGTCACGCTGTTGAGTGTGGAGCTACCTCTGGTCCTGTTTGGTGTTTAAATCCATGGAGTTGCTTCATCCCCATATGCTGTTTTCCTTTCCCACCTTTCAACTGCTTTGAAGATTTTTCCAGAAATTAATACTTCCTTGCGTAGCCCCCACATGGGCTCAAGATGAGAAATTTCCCTGCAATGGCTTTTCTCCTCATGTTGGGAAGCTTCTGGAGAAACACTCCAAGTTCATCCACGGTCACATTTATTTTATGATATCACTGAAAGTTTTCCCATGGCTTTATGACAGATGGTATTTGCTCTAAAAACAACCATATTTTCTGTTACCTCAGTGCTGCTCTGTACTCGTGGTTGTCTTCTTTGGAAAATTATGTGCCTTCCACCCCAAATCACTTTTTATCTAAAACATTTGGAGGGTTGCTTTGTAGGAAATGTATTAATTTGGTTTGTTCTAATTACCAGGAGATATAAAAGTCTGGGCCTCAGTGACAGAGAATTTAAAGACAGAGTTTTTCACAGGACTATGGAACATATGTTAGACAGGAGAGATGCATAAAGCTATTGACAATAAAACTTTTTTGTTTCACTGAAACCACCAAGGATCAGTAGGATCAGAGTCAGCAATTTTGATGGGGTTTAGCTGTTAATAAATTTGGTATAAATCCAGATTCTCAGCTGCTATAAATCAATATATCTTTATTGAGTCAAATGTAACAGCTCAACCAGCTCAGAATCCAGCCCATTGCTCTCACATCTATTTGAGAAATGTGTGCAGACAATGCTGGGAAGAAAGAAAAGAGAAAAAAAAGTCTTTCAACAATGTCAAAGTTCTGCTACCTGACAAGGAGTTCAAAGGCTGGCATTTTTCACCCACAGAGGAAAGCTGTCCTGCTCCTGCTGAGCTCAGCACTGCAGAGGGCACCCAGGAAAAGCCATTTCCCACTTGCTCCTGATTAAAATGAACCTTTCTGTTCCTCTGCTAAAAAGCAGCTAAAAAGTGGCTGCAATCACGAGACCAGGAGCACTGCTAAGCCAAAATACACAGTAAAGAGGGGAAAAGATGAGCAGATAGTGACAGGACAAAGGGGAATGGTTTCAAACCAAAGGAGGTGAGATTTAGATTAGATATTGGGAAGAAAATCTTCCCTGTGAGGGTGGGCAGGCCCTGGCACAGGGTGCCAAGAGAAGCTGTGGTTTGGAGCCTCCTGGAGTCTCCATGCCCTGAAAGAAATGAATGAGAGCTGTTAGACACCACAGCTCTTCAGCAGGCAGGAATGAGCCAGAGCATGTGTGAACTGAGGACATAAATTAATAACAATCTCAGCACCTTGTTAATTATGCCCTAAGCCATGTACACGCCACAAATCAGTAGCTTTACAAACCTGCACAACCCTTCAGCATTGCAATCTTTTCAGTTTTATGTTACAACAGGGAAAGTTCTTTTTTAGGGATTTTTTTCCAGGTTGGTTTTTTTTTCACATGATGTAGTTATGGGTTACAATACCTAGGAAATTAAGGTTTATGCTACAATGTCAATGTTACCTCAACTAGAGAGGAGAAGATTGTACAATCTCAGAAGACCATCTGGCAAGAAATTGTTTTTGAAAGACATAAAAGCCAACAGATAGCACTGTTCATCAGCTTCACACCATCAGAAACCTTCGGGTTTATCTTTGTACTGAGACCATCCGTGTCATCAGTCACATAATTTAGAGTAAGAAATATATAAAGATTCTGTTCAGTGGCAATTACAGTTATAAAGACCAATAGAGAAATCATTTGCTGTGCTGTCAGCTCAGGGATTACAGATTTCATGTGAGGTTTTAGTGACCTCGGGGCATTAAAAGTGATATCCCTCTCAGCACAGTAGATTGAAAAGTATTGATGAGAGAGTCAAGATGAGAGAACAGCAGCTTGCTAAGACATTCCTCTGCCTCTGCCCATTTACTGCTACATTAATCTTTCCTTGATCTATTAAATTCCATTTTCTTGGACATTTATTCTGGGGACATGTAGGAAATGAGCTGAACGTATATCATCACGTCAGCTGGCACCCTAAAAGGACTCCAAAGCCATGAACCCAAAAGGACAGCAAATATGTCATTTGGCAGTGCAGGGTAGGAGCTTTCCACCAACAAATGAGTGAGACTGTGACTTCCTTTCCCAGTGGCATTGGCATCAAGGTTTTGAACTAAAGCTGAAAGTATTTTCATTTTGCCAGGTTAAGAACCACACCATAACCAATATGATCTTCACAGCACAAACAATCCTGGGCAGACTGAGTAGGGGAATGTATTGACTTCCTTAGGGTCAGGAGGCCACCTGCTTGTACCTACCCTGTACAATGGTCATTCACATGAAATACTGGGCAAGGGATTCCAAAGCAGATGGACTCTCCACCCCTGGAAGTGCCCAAGGCCAGGCTGGATGGGGCTTGGAGCAGCCTGGGACAGTGGGAGGTGTCCCTGCCCATGGCAGAGGGTGCAATGAGATGATCTCCAAGGTCCCTTCCAACCCTCCACTCTCTGCATGTGTCCGCAGAAAAGACATTCAGGCAGAGAGCAAAAGGTATGAGAAAAGTAAGGTACCATCATCAGTACTCTACAAACACCAAAGGAGTGCTGCAAACAGCTTTTTTCAAAGCTTTCTGGAGGAAAAAGCAAGAGGGCAAGGGTCAAGCAGGCACAGAGCAGAGTGTGGGTTTACCTGCTCTTGCACTGCAACCCTGATGGAACATTCATTTATAGCTTTAGAATTGCAGCTTCAATATTAACTCTTAGGAGATTTGAAGGGCTTCAGTTTGGTTCAGCAGTCACAAGATTTTAGCCCTTAATGCCCCTCAAAATGTGCTGCTCAAGGCAGAGAGAGAGTCCCCCTCCTTGCTGAGATGATGAGCTGTGACCATGGGTGGTCCCAGCAGGACTCAGGGACATTCCTTCCTGTACTTGGGGAAGGCTTTCTCATGTCCCTGTCTGGAGGAACAGAAACTCTTCTTCTGCTCCTCATCGTAGCCCCCAAATCCATGTGAGCTGCTCAGCCTGCACAGCTGCACTTGGGAGCAGACTGCACTACTTCTTCACTAGGCTGCAGATGAGCTGAGGCTCCCTGAGTCACCAAAATCTCTGCCATGAAGCATTAGCAGAGAGAAAGGTGCAAATAAATATTTGAAAATAAAAAAAGCTTTCATCTGGTCAGATTCCAGGGAATTTCATATTTAGTCATGAAAACTTTATTTAGTCTCCTGCAAAGCGGTGGCCAATGCTCAAAATTGCTCATAACTTCGTTGCTCACAGACCCCACTGAATGCCACAGGGATGGAAGGACTGCTGGATTTGGCAGTGCTGGGCTAATGGCTGGACTTAATTTTAAAAGCTTTTAAATTTTTTTTTTTTTTTTATTAAAAGCTTCTTCCAGCCTTAATGATTCTATGAATCTATGACATATCCCTGCTGAGCTTCACTTACCACCACTTGCCCCATCCAACTCTTCATCTGCATTGCCTTGCAGCAGCCTCAGCCCTGTGGCTCAGGGAAAACTGTTCTAATTTAAGCCAGGGTTACTGATAAAAGGATGAAGAAAAACACTGCGATGTCCCTAATCAAACAGGGAGGATTTTGAAGGTGCTACAGGTGCAAAAGAGAGTGGCTTCAAGCCATGAGTTACAGCCCTCGGCTCTGACTCAAGGTGTACACAGAAAAGGGGGAAAATGCAGCATTTAGGGAACAAGGCACCTGTACAAGAGGCACTTGTACTCAGCTGATGTACTCAGTTAACCACATTTACCTGCCTGTGCATCTCATTTATTTTTCTTCCTTTGTGCTGCCTGATTTGCATTCCCCAGAAATAGTCACTCTTTAGGATTTAGAAAATAGTCTGCATGTTCCGGAGAAAATCAGATTTTCTTTTTCATCTCTTTGTCTGCCTTGCTGTCAAAATCTTATTTTATGCTTTCTTCTTGCAATCCATCTTAACAATGGCAGTGGCACAGGTAATATTTCTCTGTGCCTGATGAACTGAGGGACACTTGCTTATATAACTGGGGGACAGTGATTATGTCTGAGGCTTTGTGAAAGATTTGAGAGCATGAGGGGAAAATGCTGTATCCCAGTAGCACCTCACTTATCTTCACATAAAGAAAACAGCTCTGCAAAACAAAGTGTCTCATCCATATTCAAAGTTTAAATCAAATAAACCAGCACCTCCACAGAGTGAGTCCAGCCAGCCAGGGCTGCCTCACCCAGGATTATCACCTCTCCAACTGATATTGTACTCCATTTTTTTACTCCGGATAAGGAAGAGAAAAAATGACTTCTTGCCAGTGTGATATTGGGTTAATGGATGTCTCAAAGCCCCTGGCTGCGATTCCTCCTGATCTTTCATGACATTTTTGGTGTAACACTCATATCTGTGCCAGAAGCAATGGGTCTAGCTGATAAAACACAATCCAGAAAGGAAATGCAGCCTTTCACTCTGTGACATGTACCTCAAAATCATTAAATTAAGCAACAAAAGCACATGGCCTAAATCCATTTGCCATTATTCCCACACATAATTGCGTTTATCCTCAGAAAGCAGCTCGTACAATGCACCTAGCTGAAAGAAAAGCAGAGGAATGTCTATCATACACCACAAATGGAAGGAAGTTTATATTTTTATAATTTTGACTACAATTCTCTAGCTGTAGCATTTCAGTTCACCAAGTTTTCAGCAGATTCCACCACTGGAACTAGTCATGATGCTGAGGGAGTTCCAGGAAAAGGATATGCATAACCAGCCCAATTTTTTCACTATTCACTGCACTTTTGCAAGAGCCTGAGAGAGATTCCAGGAGTATTCTTGTGCAGTGAAATTACAGGGCTGGTCCTTGTTAAGGGCAGTGATGGCAGTGGTGAATGAGCACTGATTGTTGTAACCTCCTACATTTTAGAAGAGAGTTATTGCAGATGAATAATGCAGAAGTTTGGAGTACCTTCCCGAGGCACTTGGAGCCCTGAGTTGCCATGCACAGCACACACACATTGCTGTGATTGCCTTGGGTGTGCTGCCTTATTGTTTGAAATGCAGAACAATGATGCCCTTAAAACAGGAGTTATAAAACTCACACCCACCACAAGTGGGGAGGATTTGGATGAATGAACCTCTTACAGCTCCTGTGCCTCACCAGCACCTCAGACCCAGGCTGATCATTGCTGTTAGAACCAGGAAACAGAATTTGGGGGTTTTTTTGACAGAAATTACGTTCCTGCATCACCTCAAAGGCTGCTACATGTCCTGTCCTTGTTTTCCAATGGTAATGGATTATTGATCACTGCTGATCAGGCAAATGTGCCTCCTGATGAATATGCAGACACAACATCAGGAGTGCTCTGAGCATCACAACATTTTCTACGTGGCTGGATTCCTCACCCCAGTATTTTGAGGGGTTTTTAAGTGTCTCTCTGTAATCTCAATTAAAATGGATTAATTTCTACTTCATGCAACATCCAACAAATCACTTTGGAGACAAAGTTTCTTAAAAATGCCATATCAGCCTCGCAGCCTTGCTTTCCCTGCTCTCCTTGCCAGATCTCTCCTCCAAAGGAGACACAACAGTGAGCCTGGATGTGCCTTACTGCATCATTGACCTGCAAGGGATTGGGAAATTCAGCATCCCCCAGTCTTCCTGCAAGAAAACCTTTGCAGAACAGACAAAATCAAAGCGTCACTTTATTCCATTTTTAAACTTCAGGTCATATGAGAGCTTCTCCTGACAACTCTACCTTCTTCTCCCAGTGTTTCTTATTAAGGGACAGCATTTTCAGGGCTCACAGGAGTGGCATTACGAGTGGTGCTTCAGGTTTGTACCTAAGTCTCAGGAAAGTGGCTCCTCTTTAAATAATGGAGGGTATTCTCTGACCTAAAAGACCTTTTTTTTTATGGGGAAGTATCAGGGAGAACTGGAAAGAACTACAGAACTTAAAGCACCGAATGCTTTCACTGACAGAGCCCTGTGACAGCACTCCCAAAATGTTCTGTGTAGCTTGTTCAACACAGAGGGAATTTTGGTAAGTAGGATTTCTATTAGTGTCTCAGTTATGAATCGATGTAGTCAGGCAACATTAAAAGCAGTTTCACAGCTGTTTCAGCGTAACAATTTCTTTGTAAATAAGGTGAATGTTATGTCAAGACAGCTGTGAAAGTGATTTTATTGAGTCTCTGGGCACAAGTATCATGTAACTTGTCCTTTAATTATTCTGAAACTTTGTAGATTTTGCTAACAAATAACATGTGACAGCAGGGTATTTATGGATTCCTACAGATTGCCATGTAATTACCCTTAGAGAGCTTTGTGGTGTGTGTACTGTGGAATTGTTATGTCTTTATTTTGGTACGTTGCAATCTTAAATCTCAGAGGCATCCCCTCATTCAGCACCACGCCTGGCAGCCTCTCTGCATTCATGTCAAGGGAGGCTGTCAGGGAGCAGACACAAATCCTAACACATGTCTTCCCTGAAAGAATTGACTTTTGCTGTTTTTCTTATTACTCTTCTCCCTGAAGGGTAGTAGAAGTCTTTCAGATTGAAAACAACATCCTTGTGCCATGTGTGGAAAAAGCAGCGCTGGCTCCGAAAGTGACTTTAGTGCAAACTGTGCTTCTGTTTAGGTGACAACAGCAGCCTCCTTGTGAGCTCTGTATTCGAGGGACTAGGGATGAGAATCTGATTTCCACAGCAGTTAAATCTGCTACCATAGCTCATAAGAAGCAGCTCAAAGCAGCAAGGACAAACCCCCTTGGTCTGGGCATATTTGGTAAGGGCAAGTTGAAAAAGGCATAAAATGGTATTGGTTCAACGAACTTTAAAACTCATCTCGTCTCCACCCCCTGCCAGGGCAGGGACACCTTCCACTAGACCAGGTTGCTCCAAGCTCCATCGAGCCTTCAAGTCCAGGTTTTCCTGGGAAGCTCCCAAAAAGAGTGAGTGACAGGTGAAGCTGTCACTGTTTTTTGTGGATATGCCAGGACCAAACCCCTCTCCTCTCTCGAGGTGTGTCAGGAGAGCTCCATCTCACCACGAGTAAGTGACATCAGTGTTTCAAGGACTGTGCAGGTCAGGAGCAGCTCTGCTGCTTTTCAAGAAGAGCTATCCTGCATTTCTGCTCCCTGACGTGAAGGGCTGTGAGATGGATGTGTTTTATTTGTATCCGTGTCATTTTGATGTTTAAACTCTGGAAGCAGCTGCCATCAGCGCTCCTGAAAAAATGGGAAAATATGGGGTCCTGGAGAAAAAGTAGATGGGAAATTATAAATAAACTTGTGAAAAGATTGCCGTGTGAAAGGCATCATGTTGGTCTTTGATGATCTGGGAACTGACTGAAACTTTTAAAAGAAATTTCTGTGACTAATTCTTCAGCAGCTTTTCAAGAACGAGCTGCCCTTTGTTGCTGTTTTTTACTTAATTTTACTTTCTCATTCACTTCTTAGTGCCACATCTTCCCATGGGAACATTTTCCATTAGAAATTCGGTATTAATTTACTGTGGGTATTCTTCAACTGTTCCTAAGAAGATAGCCATTTGCTACAGCTTTCATGGAAACGATCATCACACATTCAGCAAAGGACAGAGTCCTGTGAAGCCACACCACTATTACTGGGGACACTAGAGTCTCAATAATTACCCAGTTTCACTAAATAAACCACACTGTGTAAAGCACAACGTCCTGTAATAATAAAAACATTATTACTGATAAAATGTTATTTGTCGGTCCCATGATTGTTATCCCTGGCATTTCTTTTCCAGTCAAACTAGAGAAATACAGCTCCAGCTCTGGGTCAGCTTTGCCAGTTTCATTTGCTTTTTAGCTGGCTGCACGTTTCCTAGAAATCTTAAGGAAATTAGTTTCACGCTGTGTTGATTCTCATCTTTAATTACAATGATTTGGTAAAAGAGTTGGAACGAGACCAGAGGAGGCCATGAAGAAGCTCCAAGGGATAAAGCATCTCTGCTACAAAACCAGGCTGGGAGATTTCGGGTTGTTCACCTGGAGAAGAGAAGGCTCCAGGGAGACCTCAGAGTTTCTTCCAGGGCCTGAAGGTGCTCCAGGAGAGCTGGAGAGGGACTGGGGACAAGGGCTTTCAGAAATTATGTGTCACTGGCCTAAAACTGATCCCATCAGCAGGTCACTGGCAGCAAAGATCAAACCGAGCATTTTTTAACATTTAAGTCTCTTCTTGACTGCTCATTTCTAACTGGCCTCATCACCCATGAGCAACATTTCTGTTCACAACTGATTACACGCCAGCCCTGAGCAGAATAAGGGGGGAGTTTAGAAGAGATCAAGCAACAATTGATAGATCAAGACTGGGCATAAGCCCTCCTTTATCTAGAAAAATGATAATGGAAATAATTGGAAAAATGTATTTTATTATTTTCCCAGAGGAGACGATTAGGGAACCTGAAGGCAAAGGCTGCTCTATGGAATCAATTATTAGAATTTTAACTGAAAACACTGAGGCTCAAATGAAAAACCATTTTAGACAGAAGGAGAGGGTTTGCCCATTTTTTTTAAAACTGTTTTCATTATTTGTAGTAAATATATTTGTACATCCAAAGTATCCCAACTGGGACTAATTATCCACTGTGTTAGACAACATATAAACACACAACAGAGCCAACCTCTGATCTGCAAGTCACAATCCAGCGCTCAGTTTCAGCAAACAACACTTGATAAGCCAAAATGTTCATTCTCTTTTCTCTTTTTGCCCCCATTTATTAAAAAGGGCTCTTAGCCAAACCCTCAGTGGCCCTTTCAGAAGGCAGAAGAACAAGGAAATATTGTGCCCTGGTTAGTGCAGAGGGCTGGGGTTTGCTAATCAAAGCCAAGTCTCCATTCTCTGGAGCAGACTTTGTATCTGACAAGAAGTAGTTCAGACACTCTGTGCCTCCGTAACCTATTTGTAAAAGGGTAGTGGCACTCCCCATCCTCTTAGAGGGAGGCTGAGAGGGAAGGCATTAAGATTTGTAATGCAGTATGTAAAGAAATTCCTAGAAGAATTTAAGAGACTAATACTTCAGGATTTTGTCACCCTGGGACTGGATGGGCTGATCATTGGGTGTTTTGTTTCCTGGAAGCAGTGAAGTTTATGGTTTGCAGTACTAAAACTTAGCATTTGCCAGGTTGGATGTGTTTCTCCAGCCAACATTGCTGCTCCTGATAATATCCCTGCTTATAAATGCCTGTTCCTGCTTCGCCATCAGGTGCACTGTGCAACTGCACTGCCTTTAACCCGGCACACACTCATAAAACCTGGGCTGGTGTTCAAATCCACCTCTGCATCATCAACTAAACCATCAAGAGGAAAATGCCAGCCATAAAACCTGTGGAGTTTCAGCTTCTGGGACGCTGCAACATTCAATGTTCCAACTGCTTGTAGAGGTCAGGAATGAAAAATGAGCCAATGAGGTTTTTTATCAGATGCACCACCAGTTCTCTGGGATGGATTTGTCCTCTTTACTCCCAGAGGGCAAAGCCTTGCTGCAGGAGCATTTTTACCCCTGATGTGATCTCCCATTTTCTGATTTTTACCTGGGTATATCAAATTCATATCCTGGTTCTGAACCACCTTCCAGCATTTTAAAACATGTCCTGCATTTCAGAACAGTCTCCCCAGGGAATGGTCATGGCCCCAAGGCTGCCAGAGCTCCAGAAGTGTTTGATCAATGCTCTCAGGCATAGGATGGGATTGCTGGGGTGTCCTGGGCAGGGCCAGGAGCTGGACTGGATGATCCTTGTGGGTCCCCTCCAACTCAGGATATTCCACGGTTCTGTGATCTTTGTATCCTGCCCAAATACCAAATATTTGCAGTGAGATGTGCTGTTAAACAACTTTGAGCTGATTACACTCAAACGTCTACAGCTTCTCCAGAAACTTATTCTGAAGTCACGTTACTACCATTGGTAATTCCAGGGGGAAACACAGAGCAGGAGCAAGGCTGATGTGGATGAAATCTAGGCATGCAGTAAGAATGAAGAATCACTGTAAACAACAAAAATACTCAGTGCCCACTTAGAGCAGAACAGCAGAAGGGCCTCTAGAGAACAAACCTATTATTTCCAGACATAGCCAGACTCCTACACATAGTTCAGTTAGGACCTGTCTAATTACAGGAGTGTGGAAAAGTATTGCCAACAGTATTAGACTGCCAAGTATTTTACTTCATGAAGGTATTAATTTGTTGGTTGAGGAGCAGAGCTCTGGAACAGCACATTTCTACCTCTATGACCCAGGGCCATTTGGGCAGCACCACTGCGACTGAAGGATAAACAAGGAGCTGCATTTGCAGAGCATGGAGCAAGGTTTACTGACAGCACTGGAGAGCTGCATGGTGAAACACCAGCATCCAAGAGTAAAAGGTGTTCACCTCTACTCCAGAGCATCCTGAAGATCTGCCTTCCTGCTGGAGGAATCGGCTGCCTGGAGGAGTCCAGGGGGGAATTCCCTCTTTGGTGTCCCGGGCAGAAACCATGCCCTGTGCAGCAGGGAAGCTGTGTGGGGACACCTGGTCAGTACCAAGAGCTCTGGAGCAAATCATCTCCTTACCAGCCCACTGCTTCCCTCCAGCTCCTGGCTGTTACCTAAAAGTACCTTAAGACCAATTTTATGTAGATATTCCTTTTTATATGGAAGAAAAAAAAAAATAAACAGGAACACTGAAAAAAAAAATTGTCCTTCTATTGAAGTTTCTGGAGAAAGCTAAATAGTTCTATTCAAGAGTCCCTGTATGCGATAAATTAAATTTCTGGTTTGGTTGAAAATAACTAGTGGGAAATGAAAGGTCACTCTTTGAGAGGGGCCCCACAAGTCAGGTGTTTTCAGGGAGCACAGAAGCAATGGGATGTGCAGTACCACTGCAACAAGGTCATATGGGAGGGAGAACCTGGCCCCTGAATTAAGAGAGCCTTTTTTATGTGGATCTGAGCTTCTGCTTGACCACAGAAGGAGAGGGAAAGCTGACTCCTCGCAGGGCCATGTGCAGAGGCACACGAGGAGCCTGCTGTGACAAGCCTCTCCTCTTTCTCAGCCAGGAGATGATCACGGGGAGAAATCACACAGGCTCTGACATGTGGGTGGTGGTGTTTGGGTACTTCAGGCACATTTTAGAAGCAACAGACTGGACTCCACAACACTACAGCCTTGGAGCACTCAGATAATGCACAGACTGGGTGATAAATTAGGGGTGAGGATAAAAGTGCATTTATCCACTAAAAACTCTTCATTAAAGAAACAAAACTCTGCATGGTTTCCACAAAACCCCTGGGGAGAAGCTCATGTCCCCAGAGACAACACAGACATACAGGCAATTAAAAAAATCATCAGGTTTTAACGATTCTCTCAATACCCACTCCTCACCTCTGCTCTGTAAGATTTTTTCCTTCACCCAGATTTGAATCCTTCCAAGCTTTGTTAATGCCTGACAAGATACCATCTGCAATATATAGTGCCTCTTGCTTTCTTTGGGATTTGTGAAGGAAAACCAACAAACTCTAAATTGCAATGAATTGTTCACTAGACATATTATCTTCGGATTGCTCCACTGCTGTCCCAGTAGCATTTTCAGTCCATCTTTGATGAGCGCAGTGCTGACACGAGCACATCAATCTCTTCTTTTTTGCCCTGTAGGTCTGTAAATACCAACTACTGCCAGGCACCTGAGGAGAAAGCAGTTGCTGTGTTGAGTCAGAACCTGCAGGTCCAGGCATACCCCAGGAATGTTATAAATGTGTGCCATTAGTGAGTTATGTGTGCTTGTCTGAGGGTAGGGAGGGGTACAGATGGTTACCTGGGACTGGGGATGTTGGCAGAGCCCAAATCGTCCCTTTGAGAAGGAGGATGGACAGAGAATTTGGCCAAGGCAGCTGCAGCACCCAAACCACTCCAGGATTCTGTGGTACCTTGGAAGAGCAGTGTTTAGCACCAGGCAGCATTGCATTTCACTGTTTCACACTTGTCATTTCTTAGAACATATTTATAATGCCACTACTCCGTATAATTAATTTTTATCAAAGGGCCCCTCCAGGCAAGGAAACCAAGACACATGAGATCTGGGAAATTGTAACAGAGGGTGCAGTCACCGCATCCTAGGCCTGAGAGGATGCTGGGCTGAGTAATCTGTATATAAAGAAAAGGTCATTTTGAGGGGAGATTTGCACAGAGGAAAATGGTTTACAAGTAGTAGAAATAAATAATCCTTGCAAACCACTGGAGGTGACACAAACCAGCTGGGATGAGTAGACAATGGGGGGGGAAAAAAGCAGAATTTTCTATACAGACCAAAGAAACCATAACCCCCTCCCTGACATCCTATCCCAACCCTGTGATTTACACATATTCCTAGCTCAGAAAAAAAAAAAAATCTGCTGGGTTTTGTCTGTCTACAGGAATGGCCACATTCTTCCTACACTTCAGAAAAAGGTTTGTTTCAAAGTCTTTAGCCTTATGCTGGGATAAACTTTCCATAGGGCAGATAATTTTAATCATATTTGGAATAATTTGGTTTGAAAGAACAGAAATTTGGACTGGGAAGAGTATCAGGCAATGCAGTAAGAGTCAGTCTAATGGACTGCTTCTGATGTTCTCTGTCTGGCTTAATAAAACCATGTCCAACAGTTTATTGCTTAATGAAATATCATCAGGTGGCCTCAAACAGATCAACTTCCTAAGATAACAAAAAGTCTGGGATATTCCTTCACTTCATGTCCTTCACGGATTTGGAGGAGTGAAATGGAAAACACACAGAAACATGCTCCCCTTGCTCTCGAGAAAACCTGGCATTGCTGGGTCTGGAGGTAGGAAATTCAGTGCCAGACATATTCATTCAGTATTTTGGGATTTCCCAGGCAGAACTGCACCATCCCTGCTGTGCCCAGGCAAAAACCTGTCGTCAATTCATCTGTAAGAGCCGTCCCCTGGATGCCACCCAGACACGGGAAACACGCCCAAAACTTCCCAGATAGCCTCAAAAATGTCGGAGATGCCTCTCCCAAGGTATTACAGGGGATAATTAGAGAGACCTTTTAGAAATTAAAGGTGATGAGGTTGTAATGAATAAAATTTTCTTTTAAGTGAGGATTAGAGAATATGATGAATGACACAGAGTTGGGGGAAGGAAAAACATCCTGGGAAAGTCCAGTTGTCCTGGAGAAAGAATAAATACAAATGAACAGCAGAACATTCACTCCAAATTTCCTTACAAAAAACATTTTTTCTTACATCTTCTTACAAAATTTGCTATTGCTGTTTGCTACACAGCAGAATGTTTTATTTATGTTCTGCATTTCCTAAAGGAAAATATTGGGAATTGCACTGAATCTCATTGGGAGGAATGATGTAATTGGATATAACATGAAGGATCACTGTTCCCATTGCTTTTACCTATGACTAAACTATTTAATCATGCCAATTACATCGCCTGTGCTGATGATGAGCTCGCTATGAAATGCAGATTTTAAAACAATTCCTGCCAAATGCTTCTCAGCCTTCACAATTTCTTTTTTTCCAGGCACGGAACTGTGTCAGACAGACTCAAAACACATTTTTATTAATCTGCTCTAGAAAAAACCTGGTTACATCCAAATCGGGGTGTGTACTGCCAGAGTTCTAAAGGCATGACTGCAAGGTGGCACATAAATCAGATCACTGCATGGGCAGCCCCTGCTTTCAGCAGACCAGTAAATAGGTCAGTACCAGTAAACAGGTCAGGAATTCAGGATTTGAGGGAAAAAATGAGATTATATAGCAAAGGAAGAAAGCTTATCCCCATGGAATGGACACTGCAAGAAACACAAGGTTTGGATTTTTCTAGTTCCATGTGAAAGAGCACTTTCACAATGGGGTGAGGAATGGGAAAAAGTAGCAGTTTGAGGCTTTCTGTATGTCTCTCACATGAGAAGTGTGTAGGATGGTATTACCCAATCATGTGACTAAATCTCTTTCCTCACTTGAAACAGAAACTTTGGCCAGGATACAGGTACCATTTGGGCAGGCAGATGAAGCTCCCCCAGCACATCCCAGCTGTCCAAAGAGGGAACAAAGCCACTGCCTTCAGGTCTTCTGGGACTGCTGGGAAAATGAGAACATGCTCCACATATACAGCCCCGCAAGACAAAATTTCATGAAAGCCAAAGTACGCAAAAATTAAGGCTACAGTTGACCTCCAATGGCATAAGAGTTCTTCAGAGGTTTTTTGTATCTGAAGAGTCTCCAAATTCAGCATGTCTTTAGAAAGTCTTGACCGATATAAATAATTAAAAAGATCACTTATCAGCAAAGTAATCACATGTCCTTTGATAGCAACCACCTCTGAGAACTGCTCTTACTTCTTTTCTGCTTATTTATTCAAAAGTATGTGCTACATTTTACCATCTCAGGACTTACTTCCTCCTTTTCCCATTTGTTTCCTAAATACACAAACCTGTTCCCTGAGACAAAACACAAACCCCAAAATGCCTCCAACCTCTTTCCAAGCATTGGCAGAACAGTAAGATCTCCTCCAACCCTCCTTTTTTTGAGGCTGAGACCTACGGCTCCCTCAGCTGCTCCTCATTAAATGTGTGCTCCAGATGCTTCCCCAGCTCCGCTCCCTTCCCTGGACATGCATCAGCAATTCAAGGACTTTCTTACTGTGAGGGGCCCAAAATTGACTCAAGAATTTGAGGTGCCTCAGCAGCACCAGCAGAAAGGGATGGGAACTGCCCTGCTCCTGCTGCCCGCACCAGTGCTGCTACAGGCCAGCTGCCACTGGCCTTCTTGGCCACCTGGGCACATGCCAACCCATTTTCACCCACTGTCAACCAGCAACCCCAGATCCTTTTCCACCCATCAGCTTTCCAGGAGCATTCCCCACGCCCGGATCGTGAGCTGAGTGCCTGACAGGGCAGGGGCAGACACCAGGCTTGGCCAGGTTTTGTGTCTCTGGGGCTGGGAACGCTGACGAGACATTGAACCCATCATTGTCAATAATATGCTTTGCATATCACGGTTGGCGCAGGAGCTGATAGGACCAAGACTTGCGGGCCGAGACATTTTAATCAGCAAAGCAAACTGGAACCATGCAAGTGATGGAAAGGTGACGGTGGCTCACACCCAGCTGTCCAGAGAGTCACTGGTCCAAGAGCAGCTGCAGCAGAAGCAGCAGCAGCAAGTTGCAGTTGTGCTGCTGAGCCAAAATGGTGTTGTGTCTGGGTCCTCCCTGGGATGTGGGGGATCAGCTGTCCCGCCGGTGTCCCCTGCCAGCGGCTGCTGCCCCTGGGCTGCTCCCTGCTGCTGGGGCTCAGGAGCAGCAGAGGGCTCAGCACTGCGCACCGGCTGCTCAGCCATGGCTCACGCAGCGCTGTGTCACCCACGCTGCTTTGGTCACAAATCCAAAACTCAGACCCATGAGAAATTCATCCCACCCTCCCAAAACCAGCCACCACTGGGACTACCATCACTCAGGATGGCACTGGGGGAGCCCACAGATCACTGCTGGCCATGTCACAGTGGCCCCAGTGACATCACCAGCCTGGCCTAAGCCACAAAAATGGGGCAGCGCATCTACACAACGCTCAGAGTGGACGAGAGGATCGCAGAGAAGGAGCTTGCCCTAGGCTGCTCAGGCACAAGGGTAAGTCAGGTGTTTCTGGTGCCACTGAGGCATCTCACACGCATCCCTCTCTTCACTCAGGGTTGGCACACGAGGGTCAGGAGGAGGAATGCCAGCAGGGCTGCGCAAGACACGCTACAGGCGCTCAACATCAACCCAATCCAACGTGGCACAGCCAGACACTGTCCCCAAGGAGCAAGGTGACAGCCAAAGCCTCCGTCCCCACAACTCCCCTTCGCTGGCACAGGGGAGCCAGGGCAGACAGTGAGCAGCAAAGAGCAGAGCTGGGACAAGGCAGGAGCTCCCCAACCAGGCTGAGCTCTGGGCACTGCTGGAGCATTTGTGCCTGCCCTGCCCTTCAGCCAGCGCAGCACAGACCCAGCAGGGCCCTGGGGCTGATCCTGCACAGACACTTGTCCAGCCCCACAGAGGTGCTCATGCCTGGGCACTTGCTCTCTCTGCAGCGTGCATGCTGTGCCACCGCACCGAGGCAGACACCGACATCTGTGGGGACAGGAGAGTGAGATTCAAGCTCTGTGTCCACAACTATTGCCAGGTAAGTTCTCACGAGGCTCCTTCCAGCTTTCTGCCCAGCAGGGCCCTTTCCTTCCTGGCCTAACGAGCTCCTGGCCTTCTCTACCCTGCAGCTCCTCGCCAGTGGGCTTTTCCCGCAAGAAAAGACAGGACACATTCCTGTTGGGGACACACGACACGTCATCAGAGAAGCAGCCAAGAAGGTGAGGGCCTGGCAGGAGCAGGGAGCTTTGCACCAGCAGTGATCGTGGCATCTCCTCCCAGCAAAGAAACCCCAGCCCAGCACAGGCAAGAGCCTCGTGCACAGCCAGCTCCGGGGGCTCTGAGCCCCACTGCCCACACCCTCCTCCCTACCTGGAGACATGGGGCATCCACAAAGCCCCGATCCTGACACTCAGGGCTGCTGTGCTCTTTCCAGTGCTGCTTCATCTGCCACAAGATGGGGGCCAGCATCACCTGCTGTCACACAGGCTGTGACCGCACCTTTCACCTGCCCTGTGCCCCAGACGGCGAATGTGTCACGCAGTACTTCGGGGCCTACAGGTAAGGCCTGCCTGGCATCGCCTCGGAGTCCCCACATTCATTTCCAAGCCCCTTCCATCTGCAGTGGCCACGCAAGGCAGGAGCCCACAGGGACAGGTGCCAGCAAATGGCCACAGACAGGGGCAGAACCCGCCCAGGGGCTGGGCTTCCCTCACAGCTCCTGCAGCCACATCACCATCGCCATGGAAGGACTCTGCACGTCCCACCTTCCCTCACCCATCTTCTCCATCTTCCACACAGGTGCTTCTGCTGGGAGCACCGCCCTCAGCAGGCAATGGAGGCACGCCCAAGCCAGGACAACACCTGCAGCATCTGCCTGGACACCATGGAAGACAAAATCTCCTACAAGTCCATGGGCTGCCCTGCGTGCCAAGACGCCCGCTTCCACCGGCACTGCATCCAGAGACTGGCTCTGCACGCTGGCATCTCCTTCCGATGCCCGCGTTGCCTGAAACAAGAGCCGTTTATGACAGAAATGCTCATCATGGGGATCCGAATCTCCAAGAGGTTGGCTTTTCTCTTCCCAGATCACGAGGCATCAGGCACAAGCGCAGTGCCGGCCTAGAGACTGCCCCAGCAGGCCTGGCTGCCTTGTGTCCCGTGCCTCTTGCCCTCAGCTCCATGGAGGAGCTGGAAACAGGGCAGCTCAGGAGCAGGGACTGCCAGGATCTGCCTCATACTGGGACAGCTGGGCCTCTTTGCCCTCCTTCTCCGGCAGACCCCCATCATGGGAGAGTGACCGAGCGGTCGGACCCTTAGATCAGAGGCACAGCCGCTGCGACGCTGAAACGTGCCTGTGTCCCAGAGGCAGGGAGCACGTGGAGCGAGAAGGGTAAGCTGCCAAAGCAGCAATGTAGGGCTCTGAACGGGACCTGTCCCCCCACGGGCTCAGGGACGAAGGACTAAGAACAGCTCTGCTGGGCCAGCCCTTGCTCTGGCACTTTGCCCTCACTGCCAGCACCTCCTTTGCTCCTCCAGAGCCTGGCAACTGCAGCTGTGCAGCTCCTGCGCTGCCGAGGGCACCCACCGACACTGCTCCTCTCTGGGGAGCTGCACCCACTCCTGGGAGTGCAACACCTGTGCTGGCACCCAGACGGGTAGGCACCACAGCCCTCACTGCCCTGCGCTGGGGGCGGTGGCCAGGCTGGGCCGGCAGCACGGCCTTCCACACCGTTTGTCTCCAGGAGGGCTCTGCTACCGCAGTGGCCTCTCCTGCCCGCGGCCTGGCTGGCCATCCTGATGACCCTGCTGCCCCTCTTTGCAGTGCCCACACGCACACCAGGACTTGTCAGCCCCAGCACGTCCAGCCGGGCAGTGCTGGCACTACCCCAGGGCACTCTGGCGGTCAGCACTCAAGCAGCTCAGCCAAGATGCCCATACAGGCCTCCATGGCTCTTGCACGGATCCATGACGGACAACCGCTCCCAGCCTGGGCCGATTCGCATGAGACATGTCTGGAGGCAACAACGACGCGCTAAAAAGCCCTACAGCCAGCCCAAAAAGCCCTACAGCCAGCCCAAAAAGCCCTACAGCCAGCCCTGAGTAACACTGCAGGACCAACTGCCGGCCAGCCCGTGGCCCCATCCTCCTCACCCATCAAAGTACATTAGAAACAACAGAAATAGTATTAGAAGTAGTAGAAATACTAGAAATAATACTAAAAATACTAGAAATACCAGAAACAATACTAGAAATACTAGAAATAATGCTAGAAATACTAGAAACACTAGAAATACTAGAAATACAATAAAGGAAGTTTTTTTACACTAGGAGAACCCGCTCACCTTTTCCAGTCATTTTCCTCATTTTCCCTCCAGGCCCCTGTCAGTGGATGGGACTGGGATCTTCTTCCCCAGGTTTGGCAGCAGCACTCTCCCCCATGCAGGCTGGCCTTCCCAGCCCACCCAGCACCATGGCCGTGCCCTTCAGGCCCTGCTGACCCCAAGAACCTGCGGTCAGTGCCCCTGCAGGGCAGCACTCAGCTCCTGTGGGATGTTCATAAGCCTGAGCCCAGCTGCACCCGCAGCCTCTGCCTTGCCCAGCATGCCCTGTATGCCTTCCTCAGGGCAGCACCTTTTCAAGACCTGTCAAAGGCCTGGGCAGCAGCTGCTCCTGCCTGGAGCATGCCCTGGGACAGCCCCTGGTTGGCAGTGCTGGGGCTGCTTTCCTCAGCACTCATGGCTGGCATGTGGGAATCGTAGGCACATAGTAAGAGCTACTTTACCATGAGAACACCTTGTTGTTCTCAATTCTCACAAACGGCTCTCTGGTTCAAAACAAGCAGGGATTCATAAACAGAGATAGCCTGCCTGATGCAGGTGGAGTTTTTCCAAGATGTTGTTCTGGCTGTAGGTAGCCAATGATATTGTGGGGTGGTGAATTGAGAGCCAATGGATGCATGACATGAAAGTTGTAAAACAGTATAAAAAGTCTCTGGAAAATAAAGAGTTACTTCTTCCTTTCCTTGGACCCAGAAGCTGCTGTGGTGAATTTGTTACTTGTCGTGACTGTCTTGACCCGACAGCTGGCACATCATCAATCCTGTGACATTCTGACAGAGGGCTGTAGGATGTCCATGCTCCTTTGCAGAAACCCCTGCAATGCAATTCAGCAGCTCCCACAGAGCACTGCCCTTGGCACTGCTGGACAGGGGGACGGGCACTGCCCTGCTCCTGCTGCCCACTAGTGCTGCCACAGGCCAGCTGCCATTGGCCTTCTTGGCCACCTGGGCACACGCCGGCTCATGGATCCTCACACTGCTGCTCTCAGACCGAAGCTCTGAAAACAATATCTGCACGAAGACACAACATTGGTGGAAACATTTCCACATCTGCCTTGTTTAGCCTTAATAAAGAGTGAAGGGGCGTGTGCTACATCTTAGAGAATAAAGAGTACTCCAAGACCTGGGTGATCAGAGCAAGGAATCAAGGCATGAAAGGAATGAAGTGGGAGACGATAGCCCAGACCCCCCTTGGGCAAGAGAAGAGCGTTTTTTTGATGTTTCCCAGGTTCTGGAGAGAGCAGTAGCCTGGAAAGTGGGGCTGGAAGGAGCTCTGTGACCTGCTGCCACTGCCAGCACTTCGTGTCTGCTTTTGCAAAGCTTCTTCATCACTCAGTGAAACCTCAGTGAGCTGTGATTCCTTTTACTGAGCTACTCCCGATTTTCACATCCACATTTCTTCTTTGTTCTTTAGAAAAATAAATATTGATCACATCCCAGGTTTCTCTGAAATGGCAAAAACACATTCTCCAAAGATCCAAAGTTTTGTATGCCATAAGAAGGGAGACCCTCAGAATTCTCTCAGGAGGCAGGCAAGGCAGGCACCAGTACTTCTATAACAGTGCTGGACTTCACTCCAGGCCTTGTACTTCTCTAACAGCGCTGGATTTCAGCCCAGGCCTTGCTCTCCCTCTGTTCAGTAATTTTACTTTCGTTTCTGGACTGAGATCTCATCTGTTCCAGGCACACCAGGGCACCAGCATGGTTACATGGGCAGAGCTGGCCCAACCATCATGAGAGCAGGAAAGTTGTGCCACATGGAGAAGCAGTGTCCAGGCCTAACACCATGGCTGTTAGCCCTTTTGTTTTAATTTCCTTGCTATTGGTTTAGCATGTGACCACCCACCAGCTTGCTGAAGAACAGCATGGGCAGAGGACTAGATTAAACCAAAATGTTCCTTCTCAAACTCGTGTGAATTAAAAAGTGGTGACTTTCAGCTCGGAAAAAGCCCCCCCCACCCCACCCCATCCATGTCTCAGCACCCTGCGCTCCCCGGCCTCCCACCACCCCACCTTCCCCTCCCCATGAGGGGTCTGGGATGCAGCAAACATCCATTTGGAGAAACACCATGAGACTCTCCTAGAAAAACTGGACATCTGGGCTCCTCACCACAAAACAAAAACACCCACAGAGCTGAAAGCACAAGGGGCCCTCCCTGCCAGGGATGAAGTTCATCCAGGTTGCCTAATGACAGGCTGTGCCTCATACCTGTGGACATAAATAGTGGTACCAGCGCTTAAAATGCCCCATTACATGACCCCAGTTTGCCTCCACAGGGCCACAAAGAGCAAGGCCATCCAAAATCATATTCTTTCATTAGCTCCTTCACTAGCAAGAAGCAGCCATGCTTGGAGAGGCTGCTCTGTTGTCACCTAATGTCTTTAATGATGCAAGTATGGTCTGCTCTGAAGGCAACTGCTGCACAGAAACACCCACCCCACTTGGCTTTAATCTCATTTTCATTTTTGTGCTCTCCAAGGTTAACTTCAGAGCTGGGAGCTCCAACCTGAGCTCTTTAGCTCTGAGCCTGCACTGCATGCAAATGCAAGTCCCTTTCTCACGCTGCCTTTAGCTCTGACATTAAAGAACTGTTCCTGCAGATGAGAGGGAGAGATCAAGGACAGTATCAGCAAGACCACGGTCTGTGTTTGTACAGCAACTGCCTGGCATTTATTGCTGTCCAGACAATACAAAATGTCCCAATGACACAGCTCTGGTCCATGCACACACAGAGCCTCCCCTAGGAGCAGTCAGCCTGGTGCAGGGACACAAAGTCCAGCAGTATTTTCATATAACAGCCTCATTTTCCCTGTCCTTTTTGATTTTCCCCTTGTAATATTCTGCTATGTACAAGTTTGCAACCGCTCACTTCCATCAGGCATCGCTCCATGGTGGCATTGCTTGGATGCCAGAGGAAGAATCGTGGTCCTGTCACGCCAGGCACAGGGTACCCATCAAACGTGGTGGCAGAAAGGTGGATTATCCTTGCTCTGTAGCAGGGGACGGTGCTGTGCTCAGCAGCAGGGCAGTGGCATCTGTCCTGCACAGAGCTGGGTGACTGTCCCCATGTCACTGCAGCTCCTCAGGCACAACTGGCCAGGAGTGACCTGGGACTGTTCACCACTCCCTTCCCTCACCAGAGCAGCTGAAGCATCACGAACTGCTCAGAGGAACTCAGCACTGACTGGTTAACATTGCCCCGCTGCTTCAGCCAGAGGGAGCAGCCAAAGCTCAGTATTTGGGTTTTTAATGAAGGCAAAGCGGCAACAGAACTGAGTACTCCTGCAGAGGCTTCATGCGAACAACATAACCCCAAATAAAGGACGCCTCTCAAAGCACCCACTCCAACAGTCTGTACAGTTACGCACCTGTAGTGCCATATAACTAGGAATTTTTTACTAAATATTTAGACCTGGCCAAAATCTGTGTATTAAACTACTGAAATACAGTATGTAAAAGTGGGTTTTTTTCCCCCTGCATCTCTACAGCTGCTGCTGCTGCTACCTGTGATGACAGAGCTGGCCAGTCCCTGTGGGACTCCCCTTACCCTGGTTATTCAAAAAGAAGAGTTTTTATCCTCAGAGAAGGCAGGAGCTGCCACAGCACTGGCAGCAGAAGGTGTGGAGTGCAGGATAATCACTGAAGCTTTCACATGCTTTGTGATTGCCTCAGCTTTCCTGCCTCCATCAGGAGGGAAATTAATGATTCTGTTCTATTCACACATTATTCAGAAACACTTCCAAAACACCAATATTTAATGATATCTGATTGTTGTTAAGAGCAAAAGATGAAAAAATATTAAGGAATACTGGCAAACAGATGTTCTTGTCACAACAGAGATGAAGGTAAGGAAGCACTCCTGTGCATCTTCCCCCTCAGTGGCCTTACGATGATTTCTGAAGGAGAACGACTTGGAAACTCCCACCACATCCATGTGAGGCCATGCTCCTTCAGCACAGCCCAAATTTCTAAATACTTTCATACACACTGACCAGGCGTTGGCCATCTTGCCAGCAAGAGCCAGAGAGAATGCACACCATGGCCATTCCTGCCAGGACAGCTCCTGTGAGCTACGGTTTTATTCCTTACACAAATCTAGGCTCTGGCACAAGTCATCTGATGCAGGGCAGCCTCAGTGTCTGCTGGAAATACCTATGGCAGACAG
Source organism: Acanthornis magna (assembly GCA_036785705.1). Classification (NCBI taxonomy): domain Eukaryota; kingdom Metazoa; phylum Chordata; class Aves; order Passeriformes; family Acanthizidae; genus Acanthornis; species Acanthornis magna. The sequence goes on from JAWUZG010000013.1 coordinate 19,708,532, forward strand.
GGAACTGAATGTTTAGAGGGTAATTACGGCCCTTTCTCATTTTCACGGCTCTTCCAAATGACTGTATTAGCTTGAGGATTAGGTCTCCCATGTGTCAGAGCAGGGGAAGGTCTGGGAGTTCATCCAAGGTCCAGGCCTTTGTTTGGTTTGCACATTATGCAAAGGGTCAATACTCTTGAGGGGCTTTCTCTGCAGCCTAAATCATAGCAGATTAATAGGATTTTATACAGGAATGAGTAGGAGTTGCTTTCTACCCATATTTGTTTGGATTAGTGCCTGGGGATTTTCCAGACGGCACAGTCTCTGCTCAGATTTCTCCAAGCAAGCCCAAGCAGAGGGTCAGAAAGAGTGGAGGGAAACAACAACTGAAGAGGATTCCTGATGGTCACCTCTTATCTGCACCACAGTACGCTCAGCACTCTGGGCTGCCTCAACAATGATAACAAAAGCACAACAACTTCAACTGGAAATTAAAAACAAAGGCACATTCCAACCTGGGACCTAAGTCAGCTGCTCTTCCTTGGCCCCTGAGCAATCCGACTGCCAGGGCCCCCATGGCTCCCTCCTGCTCCCCCAAGTTTTACAGACAAAAGCAGGAAGGTTGGGTTTGATCTTAAGAGGTCTTTTCCAACCTTAATGACTCCATGAAATGCTACCACTTTCAAGCATATTTAGTGACCCCCAAGACCCCTTACAAGTGATGCTCAACACAGAAGCTTCATGAACGTCCCATCAGGGTACTACGAAAAATTTTTAATTGCTTTATAGGCTGGTGCCATTTCTTCCCTTGCCTGAACTTCCCGCTGAGGCAATGTTCAGCAAAACACCTCTTTTACTGCACAAATACAGCAACTCGAACTGGTTAAGCCTCTCACTCGGGATTGAAACATCACAGGGAGGCCCAGGGAAAGCAGTTCACAAGTTTAAAGGTATATTTAAACTTTTGTATCAAAAATCTTAAATTTTTAATTTTTTTTCTAATTAAAAAAAAAAATTAAAACCTTCTCATTTGCTCTACTTCAGTGATGCTAGAAGGAAAACGTCTTTTTTCCTCCCTCAGCTGTCCCTATCAGTCAGAATTGCTGGGCATTTACCACACTAGCGGTACAGGAATTCTTCTAACAATTGCCTTCACACAAGACCAGCCACAGGAGTGCACAGCAGAAGTTATGCCCTAAGACAGCACTCAGAGCTGAGACTGAAGCTTCTGTCACACCTTGGTATTAAAAAAGCCCAAAAGCAAATCCCCAGGAGCTCCCAAACTCGAAAAGCTCTCCACCCAGCAGTAAATTCTCAGTTTAAAGCCGAGCTTCTGGCTCCACCTGCTGCCAGAAGGCTGGAAGAGATGAAGAAGCAGCTGCAGCCAAAACAAAACAAACAGAAAAAAAAAGAACAAAGAAATAACTATGGCCTGCTTTTCTGCTTAACTCATCCACCAACATGGTTGTTAAAAGACAAACAAAACCGATTTCTTCATCATGGAAAATTCTAACAGTTCAAGATGCGCAGCTCCTTACCCGGTCATGACCACCAGGCACTTGGGTCCCATTACGTAATTTATTTCGGTAATTTTTAACTTTAAAAATACTGTTGGATGGTACAAATTCAGAGGTTTTGAAGCTGAAAAGAGCCCAAATCAATCACAATGTCATAAACATGGTTCCTAAGATAGCCAGGAAGGGGGGGGAAAGGAAACCCTGCATTGTATGCTTTTGTATGCTTTCCCATCTCCCTCTGTTCACTGCGAGGTTCTTGCCTCTCAGTGTTTCACGTGGGATCCTTAAATCTTGGTTTACATTTACCCACAAACAGTGCAATTTTTTCTTTTTGTGCCAGTATATATACTCAACGATTTCATGCCAAAACCCACACACTTTTCCCTTGCCAAAGTGCACAGGTGCCAGCACAATTGGGCATTATTTCCACCAACAAGGCTCCCAGTGAAGCCAAGGGCTGCCCCGGGTGCCCCAGGAATGCTGGTTTGGCTCTGGGGTGCTTGGATTACCTCTGTGTGTTTGCACAGCACTGAAGGCAGGGTCACTATTCATTTCGAAAAGCATTTCATATACCTGATTTAAAGAAACATCAGAAGCTACTTCACAAAAATATGTGCAAGCAATATGATGGAGATGGATTAAGCCTTCACAGCCAAATTCTTAAAGCAACACTTTGCACATACATATTTGTACCTTCATAAAGTTTTATTGCTCTGTAACTTTTGCTAAAGAAACCTAAGCTCTCTGGCTAGGCAATAGAGAGCTCTTTTAAGTGTCATCTTAAAAATAAATTTTAATTACAGCAGCAAAAAGTATCACAAGAGGAATACCATTTCCACATCTGCATCTCTAGCCAAAATTAAAGAATATATATACTAGGAAGGTACAGAAAGGGCATTCTCTGAGCTTGCGCTTCTCACTTCTTCACCTCCTACAAAGTTACCATGCAAAAACCAAACTCATTTTATGAAACATCTTACAGATTTTCTTTGTACACTTCAGCCTGTACATTACACTACTTTGTAAATTATTTTCGGTTTGGCCTCCTTCAAATTAAACTTTGCTCAGCACCAACCTTTGGCTGAGCTACCTCCACTTGAGCAATCAGTGGAACACGTACAAGCCCCAGAGCACTGAATTTCTGGCACTCGGCAGGTAGGGGCACTTTAGTTGCCTACATTTTTTGGGGAAGAAAAGCCCTGAAGAAATTTTCTAAGGCTAATTAAGATCCCAGACAACAAAAGCACAGACAGGTTTACAAGCACGTTAGTTATACACGCAGCTATATTCAAGTGTGAGAGCTTTAAGCCATGCCACTGACAACTGGCCAAACCCTAGTTTAGGATTGCCAGAAGACACAAAAACCACTTTCCATGATAGAGCAAACCCCCAAAACAGACACAACATTCCAAAGGCGGACAAGCTTTCTGATAGCCTATCATTTAGTCACTTTGCACAGAAGAAGAAGAGCTTTGACACTCCCTTTGGCCATCCAGCTTCTCCTCCTAACTCACAGACAGCAGCCAACGTGGTTTTTATTGTTTCTGAAGTGGAGGTTAGCTGGTGACAGGTTCAGTGTCTGTTAGAAGTTCTAGCTTTCTGTCTTCACTTCTGAAACAGCACACGTAATTCTGTACTTTTTCTGGCACTGAACTGTAATAAACCAAACAATCAAAACTCTCTGTCTGCTCTAGCTCTGGTTCCAGTCACGCAACCTGGACCGTGCTTAGTTAAGACAGCCAGAGAGCTTTCAGGTTAAAACAGAAAACTCAATTATCTCACCATTAAAAAAGCTCAATTCAGGATTACAGTCTTTGACTTGTCTTGGGAAGGGCTATACATACTCTGATTTTCATAAGCTTGCAAAAAAAAAAAAAAATTGCACTCATGAAGCAACTAAAAGCTAAATTAAAAGCTCTAGAGATTCAGTAATAGCATAATGTGTTGGTTTTGCTTGGCCCAGTTTTTGCTAGTGGGGGGGGGCACAAAGATGGCTCCTGTGAGAAGCTCCTGGAAGCTTCCACCATGTCCACACATGCTATAGAAAACAAAAAATTTCTCAAAGGTCTGAGAGTCTTGGCCTGGTAAATCTGCAACCAGAAAGAATGGTGGGTAAGATCAGAGCTCAAATTGTTCACCAGCAGCCAAAGAAATAATTGCAGGAGATGCAAATCAGCAGAGCAAACCACCAAATTTTACATGCAATTCTTGTTTATTACACAGATTTAAAAATGAGGAGAAACAGCTTCACAGCTATTTTTCAAAACAGTTTGCACAAAAACCCTGCCCAGTATACTGGGCATAAAGTGCAAGACAGCACCCAAACCACGTGGACTTGTCTGGCTCTTCCCAGCATTAATGACAGCACAGGGAACTGCAGAAAAACAGCAACAGCTCCAGAAAATGCCACCTCTCGGTGAAAAAAAGAGAATTTCAACAAGAGGAGGAGCACTACAATGGCAGCACGAGACACATAGCAATGACTCGCTGACGGAATGGACACGAAAGCACTGAACACAGAAGTCTTCTGCCCTCCAGCCCTTTTTGGCAATTAGTGGCATAGCTGGAGCTGGAGAACATGTCCTTCCTCCTTGCCAGCCCTATTACTCTGAAAATGTAAACTTTTGTGCTGCCAAGGATTTTGAGGGTTTACCTTTTCGGTCTCTGAAAGGGCTCCAGCAACTGCTGTTTATCCCGTGGTTTAAGGTTATTTTCCTCCTTCCCCATCAGGTTACATAAGCACAGCTTTCAGGAATGTGAAACTTCCCCAGCAACACCTTCCTGCATTTTTTTTTATTATTCCTAATGTGCAGAAAATCACTCTACCAAACACCAGCGTCCACAAAGGAGACAGGAGTCAATTCTACTCGAAGAGGAGACCCCAGCATGCCATACCCCGGACAGGCTTTCTAGAACACTCGGACAGCAGAGCCCCTTTTATCCCGAGCTGCCCACCCCAATGCCCTCCTCCCTGGGCCATTGGCTGCGGTCCCAGGAGACACCTCCTTCCCCATCCGCCAATGTCCCCTTCCCCATCCGCCCGTGTCCCCTTCCCGATCCGCCCTTGTCCCCTGCCCCATCCGCCCTTGTCCCCTGCCCCATCCGCCCTTGTCCCCTGCCCGATCCGCCCTTGTCCCCTGCCCCATCCGCCCATGTCCCCTGCCCCATCCGCCCTTGTCCCCTGCCCCATCCGCCCATGTCCCCTTCCCCATCCGCCCTTGTCCCCTGCCCCATCCGCCCATGTCCCCTGCCCGATCCGCCCTTGTCCCCTGCCCCCTCCGCCCATGTCCCCTGCCCCATCCGCCCATGTCCCCTGCCCCATCAGCCCATGTCCCCTGCCCGATCCGCCCATGTCCCCTTCCCCATCAGCCCATGTCCCCTGCCCGATCCGCCCATGTCCCCTGCCCCATCCGCCCTTGTCCCCTTCCCGATCCGCCCGTGTCCCCTGCCCGATCCGCCCATGTCCCCTTCCCCATCCGCCCTTGTCCCCTGCCCCATCCGCCCTTGTCCCCTGCCCCCTCCGCCCATGTCCCCTCCCAGCGAGTTCCCCACGCCCATCCCTACGCGATCCGATCAGGGGCTGTTCCTAAAGTCTGTCCCCTCATTCCTGCAGAGCCTGAGCGGTGCTTTCAGGTCGTCCCCACGCATTTCTCCTGTCCCTAAGGATAACAGTCCCATGGGCACGTTGCCCCTTGAAACAAGGAGGCTTTTCTCCATGGAAATCAGGCTTACTGCAGCCACACGGGACACAGCTTTGTCTCACCCAAAGCAAGAGGGGGGAAATTTTCTGTCACCCCAGCCACCACACTGGGTCACTTCATGAACTAAGGTGCCTTCCAAAATCCCAAATCATTTGGGATTATAATCATGTATTTGGGATTATGATCATGTATTTGGGATTATGATCATGTATTTGGGAGTATGGTCATGTGAGGTCTGTATTTAACCCCTATTTAACATTTTGCACTGCCTGATTAATCAGAGTTTAGTTCAGCTAAAACCAGCTAAGAAAAATTAAAAACTTTAAGTTTCTGCGAGGTTTGATCTTTCTGAAGACACAGTATTTTCATTGCACATCAATGTATTTTTTTAATGCAAAGCATGTTTTAATATAAACATCCAGATGATAGAAAGTTGTGTAACAGTAAAAACAGATCTATATGCTCAGATCTATTTTACAGGATTGCAAAGCCAAACACTGAGGCCAGGCTTGAAAACAGCATCTCTTGTCATACAATCAAAATATTGTACACACAGAACACAGCTCAATGCTTCTCGAGTTCGCCAGCATAACACCCACTTTGTCAAACCTTCAGCATTAGAAATTTTTTTTCAAGCTGCACGTGAAAAACACATATTAACCCACAATAATAAGTGCTTCCATCCTACAGACATCTTGCTGAGGGGCAAAAATTGCCAAATACCGTGTTTTGGAGAGTGATATGAGAGTGCAAGACAACTTAAAATATATATATATATAAATCACACTCTAAACTTCGGCCAAGACTTACAACAATTAAGCAGATTTGTATATGTATCTCCCCTCAAACATTCCGACCTAGCTGTTCAGTAAGTAAACAACTTTATTTCCAAGTATTCCAAGACTGGAAAGTCTTCAAAATCATTCTGTATTTTCTACAGAGCCATTATAATTTAAAGATACAGCTATGTTTTAACAGTCAAGTCCTCTTCGATAAAAGGAATGAGAGATGCTCGCTTCAAGAGCAGGCCTTCATCGCACACATTTCAACACACCCCCTTGGATCAGTCAGCAGCTAGACTGTTACAGGCAGGTTTTCAGAAAGACAGGATGGTCTTGTGAATGATTTCGATGGACTCTCTGATTTCATCCTCCTTGATCACGAGGGGTGGTGCCAGGCGGATGATGTCCCCGTGCGTGGGCTTGGCCAGGAGGCCGTTATCGCGGAGCCGCAGACACACCTTCCAGGCATCATAATCTACAGCAGGAGGGAGGAAAAGCAACAACAGGACATTGGGGACATTTCCAGCACAGCACAAGAGGTGTCACAACTGCAGCACGTGGTGCTGTTAGCCAGCTGGCAGCGAGATGATGGAGGGTGTTCACAAAGGGAGAGGTCACTCGGAGCAGCTCCCTGGAATCTGCTCCAAAGCTGCCCTTTGCCTCACAGGTTTGCCTCAGCACACAGAGTTCTGCTCCTTCACAGCTCAGTGCTTGCCTAGCACTCAGCTAGACTTTAAAATAAATTTTAAAAGGGGAAGCATGCAAAGAGGAGGTAAGAGAACATGTGCCCAGGGCTTCAGACAAGGTTATGTTTCTGTAACCTGGATTTCAGTGCATCACCTCAGAAACTCGCCACCATTTCCCTGCAGCACTTTATCCCTTGATCAAGTACCTTGATATTCAGTTTTCTGATACAATTCAATGTGTTAATCCCTGCAAATTTGTTCTCTGTCATTAACATTTTTCCTTTTGTACCCTCCTGCATTCATTGGACTCTTCTAACTATGCTGGGAACAACCAATCTCAGCCAATCCTCCCACAATCTGGCAGGAACTGGTGTTCCAGAGGGCAGTTTTCTTCCAGTGAGGAGAATAAAGGTATTTGTTGGGAGGCAGATTCACCATCATGTTTGAACATTATCAAATCATAAAAGAATCCAAATAATTTTAAAATGATTGTTCAGCTTTTCTTAGTTTAGAAAACCCTTTTTTTCATAGCATACCTTCAATTAAATAAATTTTCAGTGGGTACTACAGTACTATAGCCATGGTCTGAACACAAACATCATGTCTATATGCCACTCCCTACCTACAATTTAAGTTGAAAAATACTTTTCCATGCTGTGATTGTGCAGTCAATTGTATTTCCTCACCTTTGGTTTCCCGAATTACGATTGCATTCAAGAGCCCTTTTCCTCTTACAGCAGTTACAATATTAGATGGAGTCTTCATGAGCTCATTTCTTAGCAGGTTACCCATTATTTCTGCATTTTTTGCCAAATTTTCTTCTTCAATTACCTAAAGAAAAGTAAGATCTACAGTCAGCTGAAGGGCACTCATTTGTTTTATGTACCATGGGGAAGGCATGGTTAATGACACTAAACCTGCTGAGACACAAAAGCTGTTGCAGCCAAAGTATCCTTGCAAAGGCTGCATATCCCACAAGGTTGGCATGAAGCCTTTACTCATTCATGTTTACAAGAAACAATTACATCTTTGAAATTTTATTCTAAATTAACTGCTTTTCTCTTGTTGTTATTTGCAAGTGAACAGTAAACCTCTGAAAGCTCTTAATCTGTCCAAGTCTGTGTATTGGGTAATGATGAGCCTTTCTATGTGACCTGCATCAATGCAGTCAATTAAGCGATCACAAAACAATTAAATTGCACTTTCTGGAGAGGACATTTTAGCTTCTGTTTGAGCTCCAGTTGCACATACCTGTTCTCAAGCTCACAGAGCAGCAGTCTCTGCTGATACAGTAAAATAAGCCAACTTCACAGTATCTTCATGAAATTAATGAAGGTATTTGACCAAATTTACATAATTGCCTTGAAACTTCCCCTAGATAAATTATATTTTGATGTTTAAGACATTAAGACCATAAGAAAACCAGAATTGGGACCCATTTCCAATAAAAACTTTAACATTTGTTTTATGCTCTATAGATAACCACTACCAATTTTCCATTCTTATTTAAAGCTAGATTTCCACCTGCAGCATGAAAAATAATATCATTTATTTCAGCAAAAATCATGGCACCCTTTTTAATTCGGATTCCAGATCTCTATCCCCACACACAAACCTCCAGTGCTGCCATTGCCACACGGCAAGCTAATGGATTTCCTCCATACGTGGATCCATGTTCACCAGGTTTAATGGTCAGCATAACTTCATCATCACACAGCACTGCTGACACCTAAAATGGGAAGGTCAGCAAATTTAGAGCTGTAAACTTTAATATCTCTGAAGCAAATTTTTCCTCAGGACTCAGGAAAGGGTACTTTTCAACCTATGGTGATAAATTACATTTACATTCCCAGGCATAGCAGATCTGAAAATCCCAGAATTAATCCCTTAAATACACTTAGCTATAGTGGTAACACAACTTTCAACCACAGCTGAGGGGCATTTCTCCAAACTGAATATTATTTCAAGAGTTTAAGCTTCAATACTTGGTCTAACAACTCAGAAATCCCTTCAGTTGGCCAAAATAGTTCAAGGCATTGTAATTTCCAGCCTAATCAGCAGGAATTTAAGTCACTCCAAGAGGATAAAATCAGTCATGCAGGCATGCCAAAGAGATGAAATAATGCCAGTTGTTCAGCCATAGAGGTAGTATTAGGTATTCCATTATTTTATTATGTCTCTCTCACAGGTTGGACTGTCTGGTCATAAATCATAGCTAATCTTGCAAACAACAATTTCCAAGTACAACAAACATCAGATTTATTGCTCTTCCAACTGGCAGGTTTTCAGTGTTAATGGCTAAAAAAAAATGATTATTCAACAAATGCTTGAGTAATTTGATATTATTTTAAATTATTGGTATTTCTTTGGTACTCACAGGATATAAGCCACCAGAAAGGGCTTTTCCAAGAAGAATTATATCAGGTCTCACATTTTCATGGTCAACAGCCAGCATTTTTCCTGTTCTGGCTAAACCAGTCTGTATTTCATCAGCTATAAACAGAACCTTTAAAGAGACAAAAAAGATGAACAAACAGAACAGAGAATTATTTTCACTCCCATTCCTATCCCAACAATACAACTTTTTTTTTGAGGTATCACAGTAATAATGAAGACAACTTTATTAATATGTCAATGCTTTCCTCTGAAAGTATGGAAAGAATTATGAGTAGCACTTGCAAATTAAGAATCTGAATTCTGTTGGAATAGACACCCCTGATTTTTAAATACGAAACCACTGACAGTTTTCTTCATTCTTTCATGTTTACAAGACACAATAATCTCATTTCATTCTGTGACCCAGTATTGTTACTGATTCTTGGTAGCAGTTACATATTCCAGCAACAAGGGCCCTGAATAGCCATGGTAACTCGAAACTTAAAATGTGGAAAAGAAATTAAAAATTAAATTAATGTAAAATAAATGCAGTTGAAGACCATTCATTAGAAATTAAAATCAATGATAATAGTAAGAAATAGTGACAAATGTGCCCTGCTAAGAAGTACTTTCTGGGGAGGTATTACCAAGCACAAGAAGTATCCCTGCATTATTCCACTGAAAGAAAAGGGAATTATTAAATAGCATACGAAGTCCTATCCCTTGCATACGAGGGTGACTTTACAGGCTACACCAATAAACACAGTGTGTAATGCTCAGTGTTTAATGTTACAGTGAATTCCTCACGTTGTGCTTTGTGCAGAGGTCCCTCACTCCTGTGAGATAGCCCTTGTCAGGAACAATCACACCTGCTTCCCCTTGGATTGGTTCCACCATGAAAGCTGCGACGTTGGGGTCTTGAAGGGCCCGCTGTAACATTGGATGTAAGGAGAGGAAAGACAAAAAGAGAAAGCTTTTACTCAGGTCAGATATAGAAAATACAGATAGCAGAACCCAATTGTAGCCCTGGTGTTCTTTCTCAAAGGATGAGAATAGCATTCCTGTCAGGCAGGTTTCCCTGAGTGCCACTTCTGTTCCCACACTATGTCATTGTAAAATCAGCTGCTGTGCTTGCTTGGGAAGGTACAAACCTTGCAAATTGCAAATCCAGACAAGCAGTTTATCAGATCAGTTCACATATCACCTCAGAAATAGCCTCAATTTTGTATTACCCCATACAAGACAAACAATTGCTCAACTCTTCCCTCAAACAAATAAGAAAAATTTTACTTTAAAGCGAAGTCCACAGGTACATTCCTGCACTATCAAGTTCAAAAAGGTTTAGAAGTCCATGAGACAAGATATTTAATGATTCCCAGCACAAATTTACTACAGCTTTTCTCAGCATTGCACCATGAGCAGAATGAACTGAGCTCTAATGAAGGCATTAAATACTTGCAGGACTTTCACCACAGGCAGCCTGATGGAGATTCAAACCCCAGAAAGCTTTTCCACACTGCAGCTATAACACAGTGAGAGACCTTTGTTTCCCCTGACCAAACTCTGAGGAGACAAACAGCTCTGGCCTATAATTGCTCCAATCTCCACTGCCCACTCACTTGTACGAAGCAGACCCAACAGGTACTGAGCTTTTTACTCACAGAGTACCTGATCAAGGTCACCACCTCCCAACAGCTTGACAGGATTAATCTCAGAAAACACAGGGAAATACAGAATCACTGCCATTTCAGGAGCTTGTGAAAGTGAAACAGCAGCCTGGCATGGTTTTAAGAATGCTGTGAAAACTGGAAATAAATATTTGCGACTGCAGTGAATTCTAGTCACAGAATTACAAAATGGTTTGGGTGGGAAAGGACCTTAAAGATTATCTCATTGCAGCCTCTGGGCTGGGACACCTTCCAGTGGACCAGGTTGCTGAAAAATTAAACAGATCATGTGGTTTTCCTTTCACATCCTAAAGCAAAACTGAAAATCAAAGCCAAAGCAGAACTTACACACGTTTCCTATATGCAATTATAACATATACATTTCTAGTATATGTCTACATATGTACCCCTTACTGTCAAAGCATGTGCTTCAAAGTATAAACTTCTGATTTTCCTTGCTATTTACCAAAAAGACATTCTAAAATTATTTCATACAAGAGAACAAAAAATTGTCAGATACCTCAAGAGCTGGTAGATCATTGTATGGGATCAGTTCAAAACCTGGCATGAAGGGTCCAAACCCATCATAGCTGGATGGGTCAGTGGAACTGGAGATGGCAGACATTGTCCTGCCCCAGAAGTTGCCAGCTGGAAAAAAAAGGGGAGATTGTTACAAAACTGACCAAGAGCCAGAACAGTTTAAAGGACATCACACTTTCCATTTGGTTAAGCATTTTAAGAGTTATCTAACAATGGATTAGCATTCTCCTATCCTCCTATCCTAACAAATGCTATTTGTTAGCATTTTGTGTTGATGTCATAAACACACTTCATTGCTATATCAAAAGCACATATCAAAAAACAAAAGAAAATTATACTCTAAGACCTGACAACTATACAAAATAATTTCCATAACTTTTGTAAGTAGTCTGAAAAACTGAAAATAACTCAGATAACATCTTTTTGCAGAACATGCTCAGCTGTTATGTAAATACTACTTATTAAATGTAGGGGGGAAAATAAACAGCATTAATATTTCAAATCCTAAAAACAAAGCTGCCAGTAAGCCTAAATAAGAAAATATAATTCCATGCATTTCAAAGTCCCAGAAGAACCCATTTACATACATAAAAATATTGGGATGTTGCACTATTTTATTCAGAAACATCAGTTAAAATGTCCAGGAACCAACCATTGCAAGGACAATTATATCTTCATTTTAATATTTCAGTTAAACCAAGAGAATCTCAGTAATCAATAATAAGGTGTTAATAAGACTAAGGAAGATTAAGGCTTCAAAGCATTCACAGCTCACTATCCAGCACAGAGTCTGTGTCAAGTTCTCTCAACTGATGTTCAAAGTAATTTCTTAGCTATCCAAAAGAACTTTTCTTCTGCCAAAATGGGGAACACATTCACTTTATCAAAATGAAAAAAACACTTCTCTGAAGAGAAAAATTCTTAATTGTCTGAAGAGCAAAATTAAATATATAAAGGGAAAGAAGGAGAAATATTTGTTCAAAGAATTCCCAGAAGAAATGCAAAAAAACCCAAAACTCTATTCAATCCCAGAAACCATAAAGCAAAATTCAAGTATGCATTGCAGTTTATAAATGCTGCCCAGGGACGTTCGTGGTTCAGTTCCTTTATGTACCACAAGTTAAAAATAGTACCTGCAGATGTAGCAATTGCAAAAGAAAAAAAAAAAAAAAAAAAAGGCAGTATTTAAATAGCAAGCTTTATTCTGGAAGGCTTTATAAAATACAGAACAATTAAACTAAATTAGCATTGACAAGAATGCATTATCTATAACCAAACAATACTAAATATAAGACTTTTTAAAATTTTATATGGGTTTTTAGATTTTTTTAATTCAAAAAATCACAAGTCTCCTCTGGGGCAGGTAACTTCCCTGTGTTAGAGCCAAACAGAGCAGGCAGTTAAAGGGAGGAAATATCCCAGTAGAGAATCAGGGTCTAATATTTACTTTAGCAATATTGCTTTTATTTTTCTTATATCAAGACTCCAATGTTAATGCCAATTTCTGGAAGGCCTTAAGCATGCAGAACAAAAGCCCTGGTAGGTGAAGCCAAGAGGGCATCTTAACCCTATTGTGCAATCCATGAAAGGTGTGGCACCAATCTGAGGAATTAATCCACAAAAAAGTTATGTAAGAAACAACCAGTCAGGAATACAAAGCACTGCACTTTAAGTGGTTAAAAGAGCATGGAGGACTGGATGTGCTTTCCATGGGACTTCAGGCTGCCTCCCAACAATCCAATGTCCAGGTCCTCAAGTCCTCAACTCATAACACGCACTTTACATACCTGCAAAAATGATTTTAGCTTTGTATTTCGGAATTCCTTTCACAGTGTAGGCCCATTTCCGAGCCAGTTTACAGGCAGTTTCTCCAGCTTCCACTCCTGAAACAGAAGGCAGCACCATTATCCCTCTTGCACATGAAACAGTGCAGTAGAAAATGTTACACAAGCACTGAATCTCAAAGACAAGAAATAAAAGATCTCTTTACCTGTGTTCATGGGCAGAACTTTGTTATAATTGAACATTTTGGTGACGAGCTCCTCATATTCCCCAAGGACATCGTTGTAGAATGCCCTGGATGTCAGGGTCAGTTTTTCAGACTGGGCTTTCAGAGCATCCACAATCTTTGGGTGACAGTGGCCTTGATTAACTGCACTGTAAGCACTCAGAAAGTCAAAATACTTTCTACCTTCAACATCCCACACATAAACACCTGGGAAAACAAATGTATGGTCAGTACACAAAATAAAGGAGGACATAGGACAAAAAAAGCTCCTTAAACATAATTAAAGACCTGAGTCAATTTAAATTAAGCAATAATACATGAACAATACACAAGGACTTAGAAAACACTCCAATGCACCTTTTTCTGTTCACATTAATACTAAATCTCTCCACACTATATAACAAAAGTTGATTGAAAAGTTTCTTGCTGTGTTATTCTGGAAATTATGCACACTTTAAACCCTTTTAGAGACACAACAATTTTTTCAGGTGCCCTTATGAACAATGATCCAGCTCTCTAATCAACAATTAGCTGTCTTTATTTCATCAATGATCTCAATTGTCCCCCCTCCAAAAAAACAAAAACAAACAAACAAACAAAAAAAAAAAACTCCAACAAAAAAACAACAAAGGTTCAGAAATCAATCAGGTCAAAATCATTCTGCTACGATCTCACTCACAGACACACCACAGGGAAACCTAAATAAAATACCTTTTCCTCTTTCCAGAGCAACAGGCAGTGGGTGATAGTTGTGGGCACCATATTTAGCCTCACGTTCAAAGATTAAATCAGAGGAGAGAGACCCCTGAATGGTTTTTTTTGGAGCAACTGAGGTAGCACAGCTCAGCGAGGAATGAAGGCCTCGGCAGAGAACAGCAAGGCTCTGGGAGCGGGTTAGCTTGGAAAGCATGATGGACTTCAGGAATTCCGATGCAGATCTGGAGGGAAAAAAGTAAAAAAGTTAATAATTAGCACTAAGAACACTTCAGAAGAAATGTCTGACACGATTGAAGTGGTTTTACCGCCAGGATTACAGGTTTCTCAACTGTTTTGCAATTCAACCAAGAAAGCTTAGATGAAGTATAAATTGATGTGGGACTAACTTCAAACAAATTGTTTTTTCTATTCTAAAATACATTTACAGAAACAAAAAGAAAATGAAACTGTGTGACTCACCAAGTCTATGAATCACTTGCATCATTTTTCCTGTAAGTGTTCCTTTTTCACTGCGCCTTAAATTCTGATTTGCTAATATAAACTACACTAAAAAAGCTAAGTTCATCAAACTTCTTGTTCTGTTGAAATGTCCACTTTCTACCAGATGGCCATCAGACAAATCGTGTCACAAAATCAGAAAGCAAATAACACTGGGAAGAAGCACCCAATAAAAAGCACATTTAGCTGATACTATTAACAAATTTGATAGAAAGATTAATTAGTTTTAACCGAGCTCTGCTTTAAGAAGGAAAACTTGTGACATATATAAATTGCATTCTGGATTTTAAAATGTTGCCACCTACCCATAAAGCACTCACTGATAAAACCATTTTAAGACCATCACTCTGTTCAGCCTGGAGAAGGCTCCAGGGAGACCTCAGAGCCCCTTCCCGTGCCTAAAGGGCTCCAGGAGAGCTGGAGAGGGACTGGGGACAAGGGATGGAGGGACAGAACACAGGGAATGGCTTCCCACTGCTAGAGGGCAGGGACAGATGGGATATTAGGAAGGAATTGTTCCCTGGGAGGGTGGGCAGGCCCTGGCACAGGTGCCCAGAGCAGCTGTGGCTGCCCCTGGATCCCTGGCAGTGTCCCAGGCCAGGCTGGACAGGGCTTGGAGCAGCCTGGGACAGTGGGAGGTGTCCCTGCCATGGCAGGGGTGGGACTCGATGATCTTTAACATCCCATCCAACCCAAACCATTTTGGGATTCTACAATCAAAAAGCAGATGGAAAGTAAGAGTATGACTGATATTAAAGATCATTAGAGCACTCTGTATTTTCTTGGCAAAATTCAGCAATTTCCCCTGAATATACAACCTTGTATTGTCACCATCTAGGGACAACCTGAAGGTAGGATTTCATGAGGCAAATGCACTTTGATTTCTTCTCCGCGCCTGCACCTCAGTCAATATAAAGATACATCCCAGAGAAGAGGAAGTGAGTTGGCACTTTAAAAGCTGTTTGAGGAAGCTCCTCTCACAGCAGGGAACGGCAGAGAGCCAAAAGTTCTCAAAGCTCAGGTTTCTGGTCTCACAGAACATCACACTTCCAAAACTGGCAAAAGGTTTAATCCCCAAAGGAGGATCACAGATCACAAGAAGTTACTCTGATTATCAAATGCAGCCTCCTCTGTAACACACCCCCCAGCAAACTGAAGAGCTGAGCAGCCTGGACACTGCTGCACCACCTAACAGAGCACACTGCAAAACATAACCAAAATATAGGGATTAAACACCAACAGGAGAATGCAACGATGGCTTGCACACAAAGGTGCTGTTATTTCAGGCTGCTTGCAGAGACAGAAGGATTCAGTCATGGATTTATCCCTAATTTATTTTGGAAAATATCCTGCATCCTGAATGTGTTCCCTTGAACAGAGAGGCATTTCTTTCAGCAGACTCCTCGGGTATTACTTTGCTGCTCCTCACTTCTTACCAAAAACAAAAGACTTTTTTCTCCATGCAGCAAAACCCAAGTGTTTAGGAACAGTCAATATTCTCCATTCCAGCAAGAGATGAATGCTGCACAGCTCTGGGCATGTTTCCAGCTGTTAAAGATTAGCCTTTTGTGTTAATACTTTTCAAGATTTAAAGATTTTGTAAACAAAAAAGACAAAAAATTCTCTGTGCAAGAAAAAAAATAATCTGACCACTCAATATTTCAACCTGCTTAACTCCTAAAAAGTAATTGGTCTGTGACATCCCAGCCCCTGGCACACCTCCATGGCAGAGCAGCTAATCCTATCACAAGCTTCTAGATTTTGGAGATTTTCCAGACATTCCTGAAATGAAAGGTACAAAGAAGTTAAACTCTTACTTGCCCTGTATCAAAGAGGTACCTTTCTGCATGAAGAATCACAGATGCCTAATTTGAAGTTCTTGTTTTACTTCTTTCAGGTTGGAAAATATTAATCAGATTTTTTTTTAAATGGCTTTTTCCTCCATGAGGAGAATTGCCCTGCAAACTGTGCTAGTGAGGCCACATCACTTTAGCCAAGGTATGGAAGATTACATGGAGAAGGGCTGAGTAACCTGAGAATTACAGATGAATCTGGAGCTAAAATAAGGGAGGAAATTTGGGTCTGATGATCAGCAAGACAGGGTGAACAGATTTCAGGAAAGAGGAGCGGCACAAAAAGGAAAAAACCCCAAGCAAACAAAATGAAATAAAATCAAACTCGTTACCAACTGTGAGAAATATGATCGTGCACTGCAGCAGGCAGTACAGGAATCAGAAGCCAAGGAATTACACCAACTGGAAGAGGTCTTGCATCAGAATATAAAAACCACTCAAAACACAGCTGTAAAACACTTGAACAGCTTTGCTCAGCTGTTGAGCAAGATTATCCAGACAAGAGCTCACAGACTGCAAACTGAATGGCTGTATGTACCCAAGGCCTGACAGACACTGAAACACACCCCAAGGTAAATGGGGGATATTAACAAACACATGAAAACACTCGGGTTCACGTTGATAGAGCAGAGGGGAATCAGTGCCACACTGAGCCTTTACCAGCTGAATCCAAGGGGTGAACGCTTAAGGGGACAAGCAGAAGGGACATCAGTGTGGACATGCCAAGCTACCTTTGCAGACCAGCACCACAGCAGGAACAGCTCAGGACCCAGACTGGCAGACAAGAATCACACCATCGCAGAATCACTGAGGTTGGAAAAGAGCTCAGATCACCGAGCCCAAGCTGTGCCCGATCCCCACCTTGTCACCCATCCCAGAGCACTGAGTGCCATGTCCACTCGTTCCTTGGACACCTCCAGGAATGGGGACTCCAACAGCTCCATGGGCAGCCCATTCCAATGCCAAATCACCCTCTCAATGAAGAAATTCCTCCTGATGTCCAACCTGAACCTCTCCTGGCACAACTTGAGGTTGTTTCCACCTGTCTTGTCACCACAATCCTGATTGAGAAGAGCCCAATCCCTACCTGGCTACAGCCTCCTTTCAGAGAGTTGTAGAGAGGGATAAGGTCCCCTCTGAGCCTTCTTTTCCCCAGCAAAACAAAACAAAAAAAGGAAAAGCAGCAAACCCAGCGGTGAAATACCAGATGCCCCTCGCCATCTCTCCCCCCGCTAAGGCCACGGTGAAAGACACTGCAGAGGCAAAGATGTGGCACCGCGGACAGAAGCGGGGCTGACACAGGCACAGACGAGGGACGGGCTGTCACCTCCCCCGCTCCCCGCACAGCGACAGCGCTCCCCGGGCCTTGCCGACGGGGCCGGCTGCGGCCTCCCTGCCGCGGGATGGAACAGGGCACGGTGGCCCGGCGAGAGGCAGGAATGGCCCCCGAGGGCCGGGCGGGCCGTACCTGGTGCTGCCGGAGAGCCCGGAGGTGCCGGAGATGCTGCCGGTGCCGGGGCCCGCGGATAAGAGACGGAGGCGGATGCGGCCGCGGGCCACTGTCACTGCTCCTCGCCCCGCCCCGAGAGCCTGACGTCACCGCCATTGCGCTCGCCGATTGGTCTTACCACTTGATTGGCAGCCGCCGCCCCCGCTCTGCCGCCCCGCCCATTGGCGAGGGGGCTCCCCATTGGCTGGCGCGCGCGCACCGGGGCCCCGCCCACTGCTCCCCTCAGGGGCGGTGCCAGCGGGGCTGGGCCGCCGCCTCCCCCAGGCCTCGCACCGGCAGCCCTGGCCCTCGCAGCGCCTCATGCCGTCCGTGTTCCCTCAGCGCCTTTCCCCGTCCCTCGGAGCGCTTCCCCTCGTCCCTAACACCGGCCGCCCCGGCGCTCAGAGCGGGGGCTCCGCTCCCCTCTGCCAAATTAACCTTGGGAACAATCTTTGCAGTCTCAGACCCCCCACACACCCTGCCGGGATGAACCCCCCTCGGCTCCGCCCGAGAGCGCTCCCGCCGCTGTCACCGCTCAGCCGCGCTTGTGCCCTCGGGAAATGCAATGTAGAAAAGGGCCAGCACTGATGAAAAATTGAGAGGGACTGGGAGAACATTCCTGGGAATGGGAAGTGTGTAGTGTCGGTGGTGGTAAGGCCGCTGGCGGCTGCAGCGGAGTTCCCCTGGGATGTGATGGATGACAAGTGCTCAGTGCGTGCCCAACCCTGACTTTTCTCTCCACAAAAGCTACGTGTGAGCCTTTTTTTTTTCCCCGATCTTTTTTTATATGGCTAACATAAAATAATTCAAAATAACAGCCAGGGATTCACTACGTTTTCTGAGGAATTCCTCGCGGAGCTCCCGTGCCAGGTGTTTTTGCCTACATGCACCAATCTCCTCCCTAGTCCACCACGGTCCATGCAGCAAGCCCGTGCCCTGCTCCACATGGAAGGGCACAGATGGAACCCCGAACTTCACGCCCTGCTGCCGAGGGAGGGAGGGAGGGAATGGGGGGAGTAAGGTCCAGGAGCGCCCGGTGTGCTCTGAGCAGGAGCTCTGGGCTGGGGCCTGCAGGTGAGCGGGGACAGGCTGGAACGAGCCAGCACAAGCCTAACCTTTCCCAAGGCTAAATTACACCTGGAGAGAGTTTTGTAACCCGAAGATCCGGACGTTTAAAGGGAGCTGGGAGGTGTGTTTCATAAATACATGCTGGTTTTATCCAACAGAGTCATCGGCTGGTTTGGGCTGGAAGAGATCTTAAAGTTCATCCAGTTCCATCTGCTGCCACGGGCAGGGACACCTCCCACTGTCCCAGGCTGCTCCAAGCCCTGTCCAGCCTGGCCTTGGACACTCCAGGGATCCAGGGGCAGCCACAGCTTCTCTGGGCACCTGTGCCAGGGCCTCCCCATCCTCACAGAGAGGAATTCCTTCCCAATATCCTGCCTGACTCTGCCCTCTGGCAGTGGGAAGCCATTCTCCCTTATCCTGTCCCTCCATCCCTTGTCATAAGTCTCTCCACAGGTCTCTTGAAGCCCCTTTAGTTGCTGGAAGGGGCTCTGTGGTCTTCTAGAAGCCTCCCCTTCCTCAGGCTGAACAATTTCAATTTTCTCAGCCTTTCCTCATAGGAGGGGTGTTCCATCCTTGTAATCATCCCTGTGGCCTCCTCTGGGCTGCCTCCACCATTCCAGGTGGGATCTCACAATAAGAGAGTACAGAAGAAAACAAATAATATTCCCTTTTTACTGCACCCACCTCACTAGGAAGGAAAAAAAACAAAACCAAAAAATACCAAACCAAAAAACCTCTCAGTCTTAGTAGTGATGACTTCTGCGTGCCTCTTGCTCTTTGTCCGTAAATTGCCCTGACAAAATTATCACTGCTGGAAAAGAATTTATTTCTTCCACAAAGAAAACATGGTATCCTAGTTGACACACGGAGAATTTGCGTATCTTCCCCTCACTAAAACAAGCCATTTGAAAATATTCCCGAATTTCGTCATATCTCCTCACCAATTTGCTCAAACCTTGGGTGTCAGGGAGCAGCACTGCTTCTGCCTTTGGAGAGCAACACCCTCAGAGAAAATTTTCCCAATGTGCAGTGAGCTTCATGCAGCGAGGGCTGGGAGGAGAACAGATGACGTTGTGCTCTTTATAAACACACAGAGAGTTAGGCTCAATTTGCTAATATGTTTGTGTCTCCTACTAGCCTGATTCTGCCAGCAAATAGTGCCCTACATCTGCTGCCAAAGATGAGTTCATGAAGCACCAAAATGTTGTGCCTTAGGTGCTAAATTGCAAAATACATTTCAGAGTCATGACTGCTGAATGAATACACAATTGTACTGTGCCCAGTTTCTTAAGTCCAGAGGCAGTTATTATCTAGGAGCTATAGAGATCTCTTTATTTCTAGTTAAAGTTATTCTTTTTTATGAAAAGCCTAAAATTTGAAGGCTGAGAATAAGCGATGACCTCTCTGCTTTGAGTACTGCGCATTGTCCCAGGTCATTCTGCCCCTCTGCTCCACTCTGGTGAGATCCCACCTGAGGTTCTGCATCCAGCTCTGGGGTCCCCAGCATGGGAAGGACAAGGACCTGCTGGAGTGGGTCCAGAGGAGGCCACCAAGATGATCAGAGGGATGGAGCAGCTCTGCTGGGAGGAAAGGCTGGGAAAATTGGGATTGTTCATCCTGGAGAAGAGAAGCTTTGGGGTGACCTAACTGAGGCCCTCCAGTACCTGAAGGAGCCAACAAGAAACATGGAGAGAGACTTTGGACACGGGCGTGAAGGAACAGGACAAGGGGAATGGACAAAGAGTAGGTTTAGATTGGATATTGGGAAGAAATTCTCCCTTGTGAGGGTGGGGAGACCCTGGCACAGCAAGCTGGGATAGTGGAAGGTGTCCCTGCCCACGGCCAGGCAGTTTGGAACTGAATGGTCTTTATTGTCCCTTCTAACCCAAACCATGATTCTACGATCTCTGGTGTAAGGAAAAAAACTCTTCTTTTTTTTTGTTGCATACTCACATTTCTTCAATAGCCTTACAGGAGACAGTCCAGGATTTGCAATCCATGAGATCAATGGGATTTTCCCAGGTAAGAAATGTAGGTTTAATGTTGGATTGTTTTTCACTTTGGCATTTCATTAGCATGGCAGATCACTTATCTGTTAGCTCAAGTCATGCTAATGATGCCTTCTGCCTGTTTAGCCACAAAAATAACACGCTGGGAGCTACATCCCTTTCATCTTTCAAAGACTCAGCTTAAGAGCTGCCTTTTACCTACCTTTAAATGCTCTTATTCTTAAGCTCACCTCCAAATTGGTTTAGATTCATCCAGCTTCGTGCTTTTCAGAGGAAGCAGAAAAACATAGAAAGGACAAATCTTGTCCAAAGGATTAAGTATCCCCTATCATATGAGGGAAATACACATCTGAAAACATAAAGAATGCAAACTAAAGATCAGTTGAAGTGCTGAATCTTGGGTTCAGCTCTGCCTCATGGAGCTGGAGGCAAACTGCCTCGAGAGGCAATTTCAGAAGCTAGACATCCAGGAAAACAGCAGATTCCTGGCTGAAAGGCAGACGTTCAAAAACAAACAAATAGACAAACAAGCAACCCTCCAGCAAGAAAGGGCTTGCTTGCTTTTGGATTCCTTAAGGTCTGAAAGAAGAAATACAGATGTAATATGGAATGCACAGATACCATATGTAAATCTATTTTTAAAGCTGATATGGGCTGCTTCTCAGGTTTAACAATTACAAATAGGAAAAAACTCTCAATCTGGAATCTAATAAATCAAGACCTGAAAGTACCTTCAAAGTTCTGTTTAATATAAGCATGATCAGTTTTATATAGGATCAGTGTATTCCTGTCGTGGTTCACTTGTTTTCTTCCTTTGTTTTTGATACTTATTATCAAGACACAGAAAATATCCACTTTTCTTCTTTAAATGCCAGCAAATTTTAATTTTAAACCGTTCACATTGTGCACAGTAGCAGCTATTACTGTAAATCTTGAAGGACTTGCTCTCAGCTAGATGTAGTATTTCATGTGAATGAAAAAGGGAAAGCAGAAGCTTAATGTGTACTATTCAGTTACCTGTAGATACCTAAAAGATTCCACATGACAATAACCAAAATATGAAAAAGAGAATCCATGAAATGTTCACATTTTACAGTAATTTGCCTTGCAGAACAGAGGAAAATTCTGACCTACTTGAGGAAAGAGGGTTATTATATTCATTCTGCTAATCCAGAAAATACAATTTGACATGTAAGTAAACCATAAAGTTATACGAAGGAACAAGTTAAGTCATGCCAGTTGTTAAGAGTAATTCTGCAGCTCTGTCTCTGGCAGAAATGCTCATTGAAGTCGTTGGGAATTAGGCATGTGAAGAGACTGAGGAATTGCATCCCACTTATTGTGGTTATTTAGAGGTGGAGCAAACACAAGGGAATTGTGTGTGGGTTTGGCTGCACAAGCTCAGCGTGTGCCACGGATGCACATGCTGCCCGTGGGAGCTGCTCGAGCACTGGTGCCATGGCAGCATTGCAGGACCCTCACTCGAGTTAAACACTGTCTTAGGAACGCTGAGGAAATGTCCAGAGTTCTTCAAGAGCTGATGTTTTGCCCCGTGGTTCAATTCTTCAGTGGCACGGACGAGTTCCTCACCTCAGAGCAGACCCAGTCCCCAGGTTGGATACGGAGTTCACCCAAGTCAGGAGGCTCAAGGTGCAAGTTCATCATTACCTAAAACCTGCACACATCGACAGAGCTGGCACAAGGACAGTCCCAGCTCTTCTCCCACCCGTGGCAAAGCCTCGAGGATGCTCTTCACCCTTTCCCGTCCTGTTGAAACTCTGCTGCCACTCAGCAAAAATAAAAAATAGACGCTTTTCTGAGCCAAAGGTGGATTTGAAAGCAAACCTTGCAGTTAATATTGCCCTGGGGAACTCAGCCTTCCATCCCAGTCTGATGATGAAGGGTATTGGGAAGTGACCAAGGGAAGCTATGAAGATGGTGAAGGGTCTGGAGGGGAAACCATACAAGTGGCAGCTGAGGTCACTTGGTTTGTTCAATCTGGAGGAGGCTGAGGGGAGACCTCATAGCACCCTACAGCTTCCTCACGAGGAGCAGAGGACAAGCAGCACCGAGCTCTGCTCCATAACCAGGGACAGGAATGAGGGAATGGCTGGGGCTGAATTCATGCAGATTATTCATAGTGCCTTATATAGAAAAATTGCTTTCCATGGCCCATGATTGTGTTACTCTGGTTATTTACTGACAGTGGAATTCTACATTAAGACATTTCTTGCCGGACAAGAAACCTTAGTCTTTCCTGCAGCACAGCTAGAATATTTCACAGTGCAGTGTGTCAGAACAGTGCAGCAACAAATTATAATGCATGCAATACAGATCTGCCTCTCCAGTCCACTTAGAGATTTCTCTTTCAGCCCATATCTTTCCAGATAGTTTGGCAAAGCATAGCACAGCCCTCTCAAAATAATGCTGTTTTATTGGATGGGTGCTAGTTAACCCAGCTTAAAGCACCGCCAACAACCCTTAGAGCTGATATTCCTTTTGCAATATAAACCTTGAGCTATAGTTAATACTTATCCTCCCTGATTTGTATGTTGCCTCTTTTTACAAAGATTTCCATGATACTCTGTTAGATGACAGCATGAATAACTGAATTTAGAATCAAAGTAGTTTAAATTGCTGTCTTCTCTCAGGCTTTGTTCCCCATGCTTGAATTTACAGTTATTTTTCTTTGCAACTCAACAATACCTCCATCCAGAGCCTTCCACAAATGAGGTGAGACATTTTATTTCTATGTGAAACCTGAAGGTAAATTACTGGGTCTTTTCTTTCTTCAACTTGTAGTTAATTAAACGAAAGAACCTTTCTACACACATTTCTTTTGAGTATCACATTCCTTGGGCATCATACTACCAAGAAGACACAAATTGGAGAGAGCTTGGGAAAAACAACATTTTCTTTGGCTTTCCCAAGACAGATTAAAAGAGCTTTATAAGTGGCATTTTCTAACATAAAACTCAGAAATGTTAAAATAAAATCCAAAGAAAATTGGAGTGAGACTTTGTTTAAATTTCAGGCTTTCAAGTGCTTTGTATGTGACCTTGCTTCTTCCTTGAACAAATGTATTTTGGTTTGGATCTGGAGGACCTGCTGCTTCCTGACTTCCAGTCCTCATTCTTGGATTTTATCAGGACAATGATTTCTGGAAAAACTCCTTTACATGCTCTCCTGACTTTCCAAATCTGACCCAGATGGCAGCTCTGAGAGCACACAGAAAATGAACATAAATATATCTGACTGGCTAATCAGAATAAATACCTTGTCAATTTGGTTAATCTCAGGATTGAGCACTGAACATCTGGATATGCTTTATCTCAGGAGCTGGGAAACTTCTCAAAATTCCAGCATGACACATCCCCACTGGCCCTGCTGTCGCAGAGTTTGACATTGCTGCCACCAGGATTGCTAACCTTGCTAAATGGTGAGCACTCAGCTGCTCAGGGCTGCTGTGGTCAGACACTGGAGAAGTTACATAACGCTGCACCAGGTCAGGCTTTAACTTGGCATCACTGAGGTGAGAGATCAGCGAGGTGACCTATTGCATCACATGCCACTTGTCCTTACCCTGGGATGATGTGCTGTCACTTCCTGCACTTGCCCAGCCAGGACTTTAACTTACCCTTAGATTTTTCTAGAATATTAGATAATTCAGAAGATTTTTCTAGAATATTAGATAATTCAGAAAATTAAAGGTTTTCTTGGTACATCTTAGGACAAAGGAAATTGCTTTCAATCCATTGTTTCAAGACAATTTCCTTCATAATAATGGTCTTCAAAAATCATACAGCTTGAGATATGGAAATATGGGAGGCATATTCCCAAAAGGAAGGGATCTTCAGAAAGCAGAAAGGACTTGACAGAAATTACCTGCCCTTAAACTATCATGTGGCCGTTCCTTAGATGGACAAATAAACTAGTAAAGAATTGAATCGATTCTTTGCTCTCTGCAGCTTGTCTATCAGAGTTCCCTGATTGGTTGGAACTAGATGGTCTTTAAGGTCATTTCCCACCCAAACTGTTCTAGGATTCATCCTATGATTCTTCAAACTAATGTTCTTCTGGAGCAATTCCAGTGAAATGCAGCAGTTCTTGAATTCCCCTATGCTTGTGACTTGCAGGGTGATTCCTTGGAAGGAACTGGATGATAAGGAAAGCTGTCAATCCAGTAACTACCCACAAACACCACAGGAGGTATTGGATGTTGGGACACCATCACAGAGCTGACCTCACCTGAGGGGACAAGGTTTCAACTCACCTGACTCTCCGTTTGTTGTGTCAGGCTCTTAAAGACCCACAGATACAAAACCTGACTTGTTCTAAGGTTCCCATTTTGTAAAGTTTATGTGCTATCATGTATTTTCTCTATTTTGGTTTTGGTTTTGGTTTGGTTGTTGTTTTTTTTTAATGAGTGTTTAAGGCTTCTTTCTTTAAACAATAGCAGTTGTTTGTGATCAGAGCTCCTATGACAAATCAGCATGTGTAGAAAAGAGTAAAATCTTTTTTTGTATTGATCTTGTACATAGATCTGGTATTATTGAAAGTGTTTTCTGTCTGTCAGAGCCTGCTTGGTGGAATAGCACAAATCTTGAATACTGCTAAAATCTCTCTTCAGTGTTACAGAGTGCTTAAGCCCCATCAAATGCCACATTTTTAATTATATTTTTCCTGTGGCATTACAGAGAATACAGAAAATGAAATTATCAGGTTGAGAAAGAAGCTGGCTTAGGAACTCTTCAGTGTTTGAAGGGGTAAATCTAAGAGAAATGGAGTTTAATATTTGTGCTGCAGTAGAAAGCAATGATAGTGTTGCTACAGGCTACATGAATCACAACCACCACAGAACAGCTCCTGTGAACAACATGGCAAAGGTGACAGCTGAGAGGATAAAGCAAACCTGTAACGAGCAGCTCAGAAATTAGTTGAATGCATCATTATCTTCCCAGAAACTTTTACTGAGTGCCCTACCAGAAATGAGGCCCACAACATGAGTTTTCCATGCCAACAAAGTGCTGTAAAGATTTGAACAAGGTGATTTCAGCTGATAGATGGCTATAGTGGAAAACAAAAACTGTGTTCAGACCTAGTGATGCAAGAACATTATTATCAATTTTTCTTCAGGAGGATCTCTCCTACCAAATATTTTGCTAGACGTCTCGTCTGCCTGTGAGTTGTAAAGCTGCTGGAAATGGGACTTTGATCTCATTTTCTAAGAGGTATTTGGGACCACAGCAACACTTCTCATTCATTCCTGAATCACCTGACCATTGGTGGGCTGATGAGGCATTTAATAGATCACCTGTTATATTTTGTGGGGCCCTTGATAAACACTTGGCTTTCACTGCTCTGCTGAACATGGTCTAGAACCGGATGGCCAAGAGGACACCTGCCAGAGGACACTGCCACACACCTCAACCTCTGCTGCCACCAGGAGGTGAGACTCACAATGCTCCGCAGTGACCACAAAAATCACATCTCTTTTGAAGGAACTGTCCTGCCAAAAGCAGGGAGAGTAGAAAGCCTCTGAGCTCTCTCTGCTCCTTGTCTTGGGTCATCCTTGGATCTCTCTCCATGGTCCTACTTGACTTCAGTGAGGAGAAATCCGCAGGTGGAAATCAGGAGATTCTGTCCTCAGCTCAAGGACCTGTGTGTAGGTAGCACATACCCTATTGCAGATATTCTAATAATAATGAGAGAGAGAATAAGAGAGAGATTGTTAGGAAGGAAATAGACTTTAGTTTAATTTTCCAGTCATGTATTACACAACAAATCACATTGATTTTCTTCAACAAAAATGCTTGGTCACTGACATGTCAATAACTATATTTTATCTTTAGTTCCTTGGATGTATTTAATTTTTTGTTGTATTCTTCCAACTTTGCAATCCCAACTGCATGAATTGTTATGGGTATTTTTTCTTAAGTGCAGATCTGAAAGTCTGGTTAAATTGACATTTCTAACACTTCGCCAACTGCAATGTCACAGTGTGTCTCCATGTACTTGTTTCATTTTCAGGTTAATGAAACCAGTTTCCAAAGTGATTTTGTGATTCCTGGACCCAGAAGTTGGCAGTAGTCTGGGTAGTTTGACATCCAGGTGCTGCTGCCTGCTCACTGCAGACACTGTCAGGTGCTGAATCACAGAATGGTTTGGGTTGGAAGGGGTCTTAAAGATCACCAAGTTCCAACTCCCTGCCATGGGCAGAGATGCCACCCATGAGATCAAGTTGCCCAGGAATGAGGGAGGCTCCTAACTTTCCTGTTATCTCTGGAATGTTTGATTTCAAAGCTCTTTTAATTTAATATAGATGCATTTTTTGCTTTTTACACATAGGACTTACTTGTGATTCCCTTTAACATCTATATTCAGCTGTGAGTAAAGTCAATTTCTGTCTATGCCTGAAAACATTGCACAAATCTTTATTCAGAATTGTTAGAGATAATGGATACTCAGTGGGGCATTTCCAGAAGTGTTACCATCGCAAATGGCCTCATCTGGGCAACGCAATGTTTGACAGTGAGTGCTGTTCCCAGGACTGCTTGGAATCTCAGCCGTAATAAGTGTCCAGTCACCACATCCCTAACGAGAATCACCCACCCAAGCAGCCCCACCTCGACAAAGCAGGGAGGGAAGGCTCTGTCCAAAGGGCGTGAAAGCATTTAGCATTTAGCCAGGAAAGCTTTGGTGGCCTGGCATCAGAGCTGCCAAATCTGCATTCCCATTGGTGCGCACCCCCTTCAATGCCATGCAGAGGTGCAGGTCATGCAAAGTGGGGACCATGACTGGCATCTTCTCTGCAATTAACGGTAAAACGTTTTTGGGACTCTGGGCTAAGTGACTAAACAGAGTGATGGAAGAAAAAAAGGTTGGAGCTTCTTGCATAGGAATCAAAATTTTCAGTAAAGGTAATGCAGTTTTGGCAGAAGCAAAATTGCTGGCAAAGCAGAGCCTTGAAAGTTTTGTGAACAGCAAAAACCACATCTCAAAGGAAGAGACAATTTATGCTATTTGTTTATTTTGATTTGTAACATTCCCTGGGGTTTTGCTATGATTTACACTTCTTAAGGAAAAGAAGTAACCATATGACCACACCAGGGCACAAACATGTCTTTCACCAGGGATCTGAGTGCACCGTGAATAACCAACCATGTCATGCTCTGGGAACCTCTTAGAGTGACAGCCAAATGATATCAAGAGCTGTTTTTTGCACAGACAGTGATGACAATCAAAAGTAGGAGGCCATGAATAGTCACGAGGATTTAGGTTTAGTTAGTCCTAAGATGAGGCAGAGACAATAGACTAGACCAGCCTGCAGGAATGCCTCTCCCTCACTGCAGAACTTGAGCTCTTAACTGCTCACGAGTGGCCAAAAGTGGACACACAGTTTGTCAGCAGTGGTGGGACCCAATGGCTCAAACACCTGGGGCTGCTGATGGCCTGGCCAGAAAGGAAGGCAGCTCTGGAAGTACCCCGAGCAGCTGAAACTCATCTTTTGAAACTCCAGCTTAAATTAGGATTGAAAAATTACTTTAATTAACCTACAAGTAAACGCATTCATACAGCAGTTATGACTTCCAAACCCATGACCTGAGCTGAACTTTGTGTTCTGTTTATAGCTCTACAAATCACTGAGAAGACACTGGGTGCCTCCTCTCGGTGTGGAAAGACAACCTCAGGTCACTTCAGCTGGCCCAGGCTTAGGCTTTGGCTCTCACACCGTTGATCCCTGCAAAGCTGGAAGTCGGGAGGGTGATTTTTGCAAGAGATGGTTGTCCCATGAATCATCTCCTTGCAGCCAGCCTGGAGGAGAGGAGGTGTCACCCACAGTCACTGACATGCAGCACAGGGCACTGTCAAGACCCACACCAGGTGGGCGAGGAGTCCAGGAAGCAGACACTGCTTCAGCCAAGTACAATTAAAAACAATTAAACAGGGAATAATTAAAAAACCCTTTTTATTTAGACCAACACAAGAGCTAGATAGGATTAATGAGCTAAGATTTTTTGGTTGGAGAGCCAATGTGTACTTTAAAGCACTGTCAGGGGCTGAGAGGATACAGTCTGGAATACTGTGTTGTAATAATTTGTAAAACTGCATGAGACAGATTTTTTAAAACCAATTACTTCCCATCCATTCAGGGACAGATAAGCCCCCAGCTAAAATTCCTTTTCATTCCGGTGCTTGTAACGATGAAGATGAAATGTGATTTTCCTTCTAACAAATGCTCCAAAAAGCAAAACAGAAAAAAACCCCACGTGTTTCTCTGTTATGGAAAATAGGTCTCAGCATGCTGGAAATTCTGTGTTTTACTTACTTTCTACCACAAATACCCCATTTTAAAAGAAATGAATAATGTAATCATCTTCTCTGATTTATGTTTTCTTTTCTGCCTCATTTGGCACTAATGCTGTGTTATTACAAGCACAACTGTTCTCTGCAAAAAGAATGATCTTTAGACTTGTCATCCAAAACCTATGAAGACACTGGGAAGGAACTGCAGAGAAAGACACAGAGGCTGTGGGCGTGAGCAGCAGTTCTCCTCCTGACCAGGCAGATTTCCTTCTTGTCTCCTGATGACACAGAGCTGCATTTTCCTGCACCTTCCCGGACAAAAACTCTCCTCCAGGTAGGGTGCCACCAACATTACTGGCAGTTTTCAGAAACGATAATGAAACGTGGATCAAACAGGGCACAGTAGAGTCCCATGAGCACAGTCAGAGCCTGGGGACGTCTTCACTGACGAGCATCCCTGGGGCTGGACACGGCCGCGTGCACCCTCATCAGCATCAGGATCACAGCAGTGCTAACGAGTGCCACAGCTCCCGAGCCCTCGAGGGTTCAGACATGTGCTGGCAAGCCGAACAGCAACGAGGAGCATCTTAACAATGAACTTGGAGAAGAATCGGCAGGGAATTAGTGTCAGGCATGTGTAAAGAGGTTTGCTTTTCCCATCTCCAACACCTATAATTACATCTCAAACGTGCTAATAAAATCCAGTGGTTACAGTGGGCTTTTTTCTCTCTGTGTCAAAGTTAAGCATGCTGCCGTGACGCCTAGGAAAAATCAACTTTCTTACACTTCAAATCACCATGCAACCAGCAGAAGCCATGACGGTGTTCCCCGCTGGGTCAAAAGGGCTGAGGTGCGCTCCTGCTCCCGGGGGCTGCCCCGGCCCTGCCGCCTCAGAGGTGCGGGGCGTAGAAGGGGCCGAGGTACGCGGGGCCCAGGAAGGGTGCGAAGGGGCCAGCGCCCAGCGGGAAGGGGGCGGCCGGCGGCACCAGCACGTTGGCGGCGGCGTACGAAGGGAAAGTCTGGAAGGGCAGAGCGGCGGGGCCCGGCGGGCTGGGGCTGCCGCCGCCCGCCGCCGCCGCGGGGGATGCTGCGGGGGCCGCCCCGTCGGCGCCCGGGTGCTGCTTCTTCCACTTGGTGCGGCGGTTCTGGAACCAGATCTTCACCTGCGTCTCGGTGAGGCTGAGGGACAGCGCCAGGCTGAGGCGCTCGCAGACCGACAGGTACCGCGTGGCTCGGAACTTGTTCTCCAGGGCCACCAGCTGCTCGTAGGTGAAGGCGGTGCGCGCCCGCCGCGGCTTCCCGCAGCCCGGCTCTGCCCGCCGCCGTCGGGCGCTCCGCGGCGAGCCCGGCTCCTCCTGCCCGGGCGGGGTCGCGGTGATGGTCCCGTCCCCGCTCGGGTCCTCCTGGTCGCGCTCCTGCTCCGCGTCCTCGGCGCCGCTCTCCTCCGGGGCGGTCGCATCTAGGTGAGAGCGCGGGGCTTGTCAGGGGATAGCGCCCCCTCCTCCCGGCCCCCCTCCGAGCCCCCTTCTGCTCCGACATCCCTCCCCCCAGCATAAGGGCAATCATTAAAAATAGAATAAAGGGGAGAAAAATTCCGCCCGTCCTGCCAGAGCCCCCCCGCGTCCCCCGCTGTGCCACCGCATCCGCGGCGGGGAGGGGGGAGCCGTCGATATGGATTTCTTACCAATTAAAAAAGAAGTTATTAAAGTCCCCTTCTGAAGCGAAATAAATCCCCTCCCCCCCTTCCCATCCCTGCGCTAATGGAGTTTCAGATTTGCGAGGGCCAGATCGATAGATGTCATCTATTAAAGGTAAGTTTTAATCGAACAATATTAGGATCAGGCCGGGGGAAGGAGGTTTGAAGTGGGCACCTGCAAGCTGCGGGCAGGAGATAGGCGGGAGTCGGTAATAGGATATCGATCACCGGGAGC
Organism: Acanthornis magna; assembly: GCA_036785705.1. Taxonomy (NCBI): domain Eukaryota; kingdom Metazoa; phylum Chordata; class Aves; order Passeriformes; family Acanthizidae; genus Acanthornis; species Acanthornis magna. The sequence goes on from JAWUZG010000013.1 coordinate 19,739,660, forward strand.
TAAGGCATCCTCCGGTGGGGACGGGCTGAGCAATTACCCAGCCGGCCGTCCCGCGGGCCGGGGCAGCCGACCGCTGCCGCCCCGGGGAGAGGAGCGCCCGGGGGCGGCCTTGCTGGGGGAAAAAATCCCGTGCGGTGCCTCGGAAAGAGCCGCGGCGCGTCCGGCGCCGGGATGCGACGGCGGCGCGCCGATCTGCGCGCTCCTCCTCGGGCAGCGGAGGATGCTCCGCACGCCGGGCAGGGCACACGGGTATGGAGAACTTTTCCCTTTACATCAGCAAGACTTAAAATCTAGTTCCAACCCCCTTCCCTCGCTCCTGCGGGACCCCGCGCGGGGAGCGCGTTCCGGGGGCGAGGGGCCGGGGGTCCCCGTCTGCCGGCGCCTCCACCTGCGCGCCCCGCCAGCGCCGGCCGGAGAAACTCGAGCGCATTCCTACCATGTGCCTCTAGTTTATTCCTCCCGCTGCCGGGAGCAGCAGCGTCCTTTCCTACTTCAACTCTTCCCAAACTTTTCTCCCGCTCGCCCGAGCGGGGGGCGCTGCCCCAGCTCCCCGCGGCCGGTTCGCGTCTTCTGCTGAATTTCTGGGGATCCAGGATGTCTAAGATGGAGAAGGAGATTTTATGATGGATGGGGGCCGCCTTGGCCCCGCGGTCCGGGCATTCCGGCATCCCACCCCACCCTCCGCGCTTGCCGGAGACCTGCTGGCTCCCAGCGCGGAGCCGGCGGAGCGCAGCGCCGGGCGCGGAGCCGGGCCGCTCCCGAGCCGCACGCTCGGCGCTGGCGGCGCGGAGTGAGCGGCGGGGAGGAGGGTCGGCCGGGGAGGCGGAGGGGCCGGCGGCGGGGTGGGGGCAGAGGAGGGGGCAGCGCAGCCATTGGCACGCCGCCCCCGCGCCCCCTCCCCGCCGCGCTGGCTCCGCGGGGGCGCAGCAGGCGCCTCCCTCCATCCCAACCTCCCACCGGCGGGGCTTTCCCGTTACCTGCTCGGTTGGGCGGGGGAACGCGCAGAGAGGTGGGCTGCGGGAGCAGGAGCACCGGGGCCGGGTCCTCCACCCGAGCAGGGATGCGGCTGCACACGGCAGCCCGACGGCAGCTGGTGTCCCCAGAGAGCCACCTGCTGCACCTGTCCCCTCGCCCTCCACTGAGCCACCTGCAGCTCCCCTAGTCCGTGCTGGTCCCGCAGGGTGAGCTTCGTGTTCAGAGGGACCCAGAGAAGAGGGCCGGCTCCTGCATCCCTCTGCTGCACCGGGCAGGATCCAAGCTCCAAGCATGCCCTGTGCCCGCAGCTCCTGTTTGAGGTGTAAAGCTCCTGTCTGGTCCTCAGGGATAAACGGGCAGCTTTTCGTTTGGGAGCAGCTTGGATCAGTGTGGTTCAGACTCTGGGCCAAACTCCTGGAACTCACCTGTGGTGTTCACACTATTCCCAGTTAGTAGGCAGGGAAACTGAGACCTGCCTGTGCTGGAGGAGTTCCTTCCCCCTGAGCAGCTCCCTGACTAACCCTCCTTGTCTTGTGGGGAACACTTTCTGTCTGTTCATACCTATAATTCAGACAGGGTAGGTGGCCAGGCCTCCCCACTCTGCACACCCCCATGACCACTTCTAGCCAGCCCTACTTATTGAAAATGTGCTTGCGGTGTATTTCTGCAAACCTGTATCTGTTCAGGGGGATGCTTTTCCTCTCCTTGGCATTTCAGCATTTATTGGTGCCACAAATCATCAGATAGATTAGGGAAAGGCACCCTTCAGCCAGGGAAGGCAGCCCTCAGTAGGAATCCACTATTCCACCTGCTTCTATTCCTAAGGAAAGATGCAGAGCACAGCCCTCCTCTTCCTCCTCTTCACAGCTGTCTCAGCCTCAGCAGAACTGGGCTCACAAATAATTCTTGGCATAGGCCTTAAGATAAGGGGAGAGCAAGAAGATGAGATGATGATGTGCAAGGGTGATGTGATTACAAGAAACTTACTGTTAATTATGTGGTGGCGGCTTCCAAGAGCCCATTTGGCACGGGCCTCTGGGGTAGAACACCACAAATGCATGGAAGAGAAGGGAGCTGAGACTGGAGGAGTTCACACGCAGAAGCTACAGGTGGCTAAAGCTTGGTTTGGGGAATGCAGAAGGTGGTGAACTGGGGAAAAAAGTCTGATACATGAGAAAATACAGATGCATCTGTTTGAGGTTTGGGGTCTGCAGAAGCTGAAAAGGTGAATTGCAGCATTGAGATTAATCTGTGAACTACAAGACATCTTCAGATATCATCGGTTTCACACGCGTATGCACACAACCGACAAACAGACATGCATGTGGACAGGCACACACTCACGGATTAGTTCCAGCACTCTGAAGTTGGTCCATTTCCCAGCTTAGTCATTAAAATTCAGCCCAAGTGCTGTCTTTAAATTGCTTTGATGCTAGGTGGGTTTCAACCCTGACCTGTCCTGACGGCAAGTGATGGCTGTAACAAGCTGTGGATCAATATTCATAGCGGGTGTCCTGGACTGATAACACTATCCAAGACAATGTTCACTATCACTGCAGACAGCTGAGATATTGTGCCATTAGTAATGTTGTTTTAAATAACCTGATCCATTTCTGGGTCTATTTAATGAATTTCACAGTTTAGATATTATCTTGAGGGAGAAGCCAGAGGCTATTCCAGAAGCGGTGATGCAAATCAATGCTGCCAAGGCTCTTCTGCTTTCCTTAAAACAAAATGGACTATAATTCCACCACAGCTCCTTATATATTCTGGGAGCCGTGGCGTGCTATTGATGGCATTAGCGACGAGAAGATATTTGGGAGAAAACAATACTGTCTGTAAAGCAGGAACACAGCTGATAAAATCTTATCTCTGATTGTAAAATTCTCTATATGATGAGTCAGTGGGGTTTTTTTTCTTGGTTGCTATATGAATCATAGGACGGTTTGGGTCGGGAGGGACATTAAAGATCATCCAATTTCACTCGAATGGATGCCACCCAGGGGTGCGGCAGGCGCAGCTTTGTGCGTTTCCCCTGGCCGGGCGCTCGGAGCGGAGCGGCTCCGCGGGCTCGGGGCGGTGCCGGGACTGCATCTCCCGGAGAGGCCCCGGACTGCATCTCCCGGAGCAGTGCTGGACTGCATCTCCCGGAGCGGTCCCGGACTGCATCTCCCGGAGCAGTGCCCGGACTGCATCTCCCGGAGCAGTGCCGGGACTGCATCTCCCGGAGCAGTGCCGAGCCTGCATCTCCCGGAGCGGCCCCGGACTGCATCTCCCGGAGCGGTGCCGGGACTGCATCTCCCGGAGCGGCCCCGGACTGCATCTCCCGGGGCGGCCCCGGACTGCATCTCCCGGAGCAGTGCTGGACTGCATCTCCCGGGGCGGCCCCGGACTGCATCTCCCGGAGCAGTGCCGGGACTGCATCTCCTGGAGCGGCCCCGGGACTGCATCTCCCGGAGCGGCCCCGGACTGCATCTCCCGGAGCGGCCCTGGGACTGCATCTCCCGGAGCAGTGCCGAGCCTGCATCTCCCGGAGCGGCCCCGGACTGCATCTCCCGGAGCGGCCCCGGACTGCATCTCCCGGAGCGGCCCCGGACTGCATCTCCCGGAGCGGCCCCGGACTGCATCTCCCGGAGCGGCCCCGGACTGCATCTCCCGGAGCAGTGCCGAGCCTGCATCTCCCGGAGCAGTGCCGGACTGCATCTCCCGGAGCAGTGCCGAGCCTGCATCTCCCGGAGCGGCCCCGGACTGCATCTCCCGGAGCGGCCCCGGACTGCATCTCCCGGAGCGGCCCCGGACTGCATCTCCCGGAGCGGCCCCGGACTGCATCTCCCGGAGCGGCCCCGGACTGCATCTCCCGGAGCGGCCCCGGACTGCATCTCCCGGAGCGGCCCCGGACTGCATCTCCCGGAGCGGCCCCGGACTGCATCTCCCGGAGCGGCCCCGGACTGCATCTCCCGGCAGCGCCGGGCGCGGGGCGGGGCAGGGCGGGGCGGCGCGGCCATGGCGAGCTGGGGCTGGGCCCGGGCCGTGCGGGGGCTGCTGCTCGATGTCAGCGGGGTCCTGTACGACAGCGGCGCCGACGGCGGTGTCCCCATCGCCGGCTCGGCCGAGGCCGTGCGCAGGTGGGTGGCGGGGCCGGGCGGGGACAGCCGCGGAGGGAGGGAGCCCAAAGCACGGCGCCCAAGGGCAGCGGTGGCACCTCCTGAAGGTGGTTTGATTCCAGCCCCGCTGGTTTGGCTCCATTCCCGGACAGCTTTTGGGGGTTTTTAGGATGGTTTAAGCGAAGGGAGCCCGCAGACCCTGGGCTGATGGGGGGCAGAGCGTGGGGCGGTGCAGAGACACGTCCCGCGTGGTTTGTGTTTGCTGTTGTCGCTGCACGTGGGGCAGGAGCTGGCAGGATGTGGCACTGTCCCCTGCTAACCATGTGTTGAATATTACCCACACTGGCACGCTGTTTCTGCAAGCTGAATGACTTTGCTGTCAAATTAGCTGGGACTTCTTGCAGGGAACTTGCACCCCAGCAGAAATGGGGAATTTCAGCGCTGGGGTTAGTGATTGCCCAGCTTGGAAGTGACTCGAAAGCAAAGTGTCCCAATGCCCACAGGCAGGGAACTCCTTCACTTCTAGCTGGGTGATACTATGCAGGTAACACAAGCCAGGTAACTTTAACTTAACTAACTCTAATTGATTAGATGGGCTTGCCACTGTGTCTGTATTGGCCTTGCTTGCCCAGAGGCACAGGATGGGGCCAGGGCAGAGCAGTGGCCGCAGGGACAACTTTGTTTAAAGACAGGTATTGATTGTGTGGCTGCGAATTTCTGGAAGAGCCTTTTGGCTCTGTGTGATGTTTCACTAACCCACTGTGGAAAATGCAGATCTGTTTCATGTGGCGAGTGCTGGATGGGGCTTGGAGCAGCCTGATCTAGCAGAAGGTGTCCCTGCCCATGGCAGAGGGGTGGAACAAGATGAACTTTAAGGTTCTTTCCAAACCAAACCGTTCTATGATTCTGTGCGGCTGCATGTACCCCATTCGAAATGTTTTAAATGTGTAAATTCTGAACCCCTGTGAAACACTGACAGCACTGCTTGGTGAGCACTTCTGCTACTTCTGTCCTCTGGGGCCACTCAGCACAGACACACTTGGGACAAGTGCATTATTGAGCAGGAAAATATACAGGAAGAAATATTGAAACCAGTAAAATGAATCATATGAGGTTAGTTAAATATGTGTCTAAGTGCTGGTGGAACCACCATGGAAAGGCAGAACCGGAGAAGATCCAAATGAAGTGGCAATAATAGAAATCTTTTCTGCTTTTTTTTTTTTTTTTTTTTTTTAATGTAATTATGTCTTTGTTCATATTTTTTGAAACATGTGTAGGAGGCACAGAAGATGTTGTCAGATGGATCAGAGTTCCCAGTGCTGTCAGAGAGCAGTGTTTGGAGCAAGTTTAAGGCTTATTGAGGCTCTTGGCCCATTTGTGGTGCTCAGCTGGCCTGGGGAAGCTGCAGGTGCCAGCACAGCCAACACTGTCCAGCAGCATTCCAAGGGAATTCAGTGAAACTAGGCAGAGGGAAAAGTTGTTTCTGTTGAAATCCTGTGGCACGTGGGTCTTTCAAGGGATTGTGCATGTGCAGAGCACAGCGTGGGGCAGACCATAGCCAAGGCCTCCAGGCATGGCCAAACCAAGCATAAATAACAACAACTGCATAATTACTGTCAGAGATCAGATCATTCCTTTAAAAACCAGGACATATTCAATAATACCTGCATCGTGGTTCTCCAGATGCTTTTGACATTGTTTTTTTTCTCCTAGGTTTTTAAACTTCATTTTCTGTTTTGTTGCAGGCTGTTATTAAATAACCTTTGTCACTGCATTTGCTGAAACCTCCTGCATGGAGGCATCATAAACTACAGTCTAACTTCCAGCAGTGTCAGAAATATGCTGATGAAACAACAGTAAAACTCTGGCCTTGGGCTAAATGTAAGAAATTATGGGTTTTCTCTGGAAATCCTGGAAATTTCTAAACCCTTTCATCCTGTTAGCCACAGAAAACCCTCGGCAGCTAATCCAACCTGTCTGCCTGTCTGGAAGGGGCTGCAGGGGTCTTTGAGGAGGGTTTGGAGAGGCAATCCAGCAGCAGGCTCTGGAATGCTGTGCGGGGAAAGCTGATCTTGTTTGGCCAGGATTTGGTGAGCAGTGGAGAAGCAGTGGTCGTAGCTGTGGGAATTGGGGACAGCAGAATGGAAAAGTGCCAGGAAGGGAAAAAAACCCCCACCAAACCAATTTTTTTAGGTCATTCAGTGTAAGTGGTGAAGAATAATAATTTTCCTTGAGTAAAGTCAAGTAGCCTTATTTATCTGCCTATTAGGTTAGTAATTGTTCTGGCTCACACCATTTAAAATCTTTATTGACTCATTATCCTATTGCCAGTTGGTCATTAATATTTGTGTCTGTGTCACAGTACAGCTGGGTGGTTTCAAGCAGATGGATCAAAGCTTAAAAGAGCTTTTTTTAATTTTTTTTTTCAATCAGTGAAAGAGTCATAATTGCAGATAACAAGGAACTTTATAACTAATTCAAATTGCTGTGTCCTTCTGCTGAAGGAGCTGTCTAACATCTTTTAGTGCGTGTGTATGTCCAACAGAAACCTTAAATACCATTTCGATAACTCAGAGTACAGGTAAGGATTCTTACAACATGACAGCTGACCTGTTCCTTTCAGACTGTATTGCTACATCATCTTCTCTATTACAGCAATTAACTTAGTGTAACAACATATAGTACACTTCAATAAAAATCCTAAGTAAACATACCAATTTGTCATTGGTTTCATGTGACTGAAGTCATTCTAACCTCTTAAAGCTACATTTGCTGCATTATTTCTCTTGTTTCCAGTCAAATTCTGCTATGTAGTTATTTGAGAGAGCAGCAGTGTAATTTCTGGCAGCAGAATTTGGCCTGGTTTCTATTTGTGGTGGCTGCAGAGGGGTGCTTCCCTCTCGTTTGTTTGTTTGTTTTTAGCTAACAGTGCAGTCAGATGGAGCAGAAACATGGCCAGAGAAGCTGATGGACACTGGAACACCCTGAGCAAGGTGACATTCAGTAACTTCCCAGTGCTGTAGAGACCCTCCTGAGCAAGGCATCGATAGTTGGTGTTCCCATGGTGAAACACTCAGTGTTACACCTGGGAATGCTGTATTTATTGCTCACACACCTGCATCCCTGATACCTCTTGCCTGTGAAGTGTCATAGGATTCAGTGTGCAGTGAGAGGGAGTTGGTGGGTTGGGGGCTGAGAAGATGAGCCACAGGAGTGTTTGCCAAGCAGAGCAGAGCTCATCCCATGCTCAAGGGATAAGGTGAAGAGCAACCTTGTTGTCACTCATCCAGGCTGTGACAGGCAGGCACCCGTGTGCCCAAGGGTATTGGCACCCCTGGTTTAACCCAGGAACATCTCTAAATTCTCCAGGGACTGTCATTGTTATTTGTAGGTGGGTATTTTAGAGCAGTGGATGGCTAAAAAATTCAAGAGGCTCGATAATTTATCCCTTTAAAACTTATAACCCATAACATTTCTTGATCATTTAATTTACCGTGGCATATCTTTGTTGTTGTTTTGAAGAAGTTCCACAATCCCCACCCATCTCTTCCCAGCGTGTGCAGTTCCCTGGCAGATGCTTTGGAGCAGATCAGAAAGCCCACGGACAACATCAGAAAGGCCATCGGTGACTTAAAGGCTTCTCCTGGAGCCAACCCTAACAGAGCCTCTGTGCTGTGCTGTTATTGCCTTAATCGATTTACACAGCATTGACACGAGGTGAGCTAGTTGCTTTTTATCTTCCAAATAGCAGGGAGCTGGTCCCTTACAAGACAGAAGGTGGTTAAACATCCATAAAAGATGCTCAGCCTGTGCTCTGGCATTTGCATTTACAGCTGTGTGCTGATAGTGTGTCCATTAGCATATCCATATGAAAAGCACACAGTAGTTGGATTTTTACAACATCCTGTTGTTGGCCTGGGATAGTGCATCTGTTAGCACAGCTTTCCACAGAGCCCTTGAAAAGGGCAGCGGAAATCTGGGGAGCAGGGAGGCCGAGGAGCAGCTGGACAGTCCTGTTAAAATAAAATACCTGGAGAGTCTAACAAGGCGAAGATTGTGAGGGGAACAAGCGGAACTGGGACTGTAAAACAATTCAGGGTGTGGGGGTTCAGATGAGCTGGGAGCTCACAAAGAGCCTTTTGGAAGTGTGTGTGCCACAAGGAGTAGGAAAGCTTTGTTGTCACAGCAGATAACACAGCTTAGCACAGGCTGTGCAGATGTTCAGAGTTCCAAGGCTTGCTGTGCCTTCGGGACATGTGATAGAAAAGGAGTTGTTCCTCCTAGAAAGAGACCTTCAGATAAACTATTCAGCCTCCTGTGTAAATATCTGTTCGTTTGTCTTTGTACTTGACTCTCTTTGCACTTTCTACCCAGAGAAGGATAGGTGTCACTGCCCTCCTGAAGCAGCAGAGACACAAAAAATGAAATATTTCTCTATTGTCATGTACCTGTTCCCTGGCAGAGCCAGAAAGGGATCCAAGAACTGGTGCTCAGTGGGTGCAGAGTTGTCTCAACTCCACTGCAGTCTGTAACATTAGCTGTGGTCTCAGTTTTCTGAGAGCAGTGGATGTTCCTAGCTCATATTTGTTTTCCTAATCAGCAGTGTTCATTATTTCTTTAGAAAGATCTGTGTCCCTGAAGTTGTGGGTGCTCCTGTGTTGTCTACACAAATTGCCTGAGTAAGTGCTTGCATTTTTGGAGTTTACACATCATTAACCTTCAGGGCCTGAGAAATAGAATTCCTTCCTTGCAAACAGGTGCTGTTTGTGTAAAAAGTGAGAATTCAACCCTGACAAAGATAACTTGGTTTTGAATAAATTTTCAGTGTAGCAATTAGCAGCTTCATAGAATCATAGAATAGTTTGGGTTGGAAACAACCTCAAAGATCATGTTGTTTCATCCCCCAGCCATGGCAGAGACCCCACTTTTTGCACAGAATGAAAGCTGTTGGAGTATCATTCACTGTATTGTCCATAAAAATATTTTACATAATGCAACTAAATATATTCCAGACCTGTTTGTACTAACTGAATCCCCAAAGATCTGATTTTTTTTCCTTGACAGCTCCCAAAATGGAGATTTACCAGCTATTTAAGGTCTACCAGGGTTTACTTATTTAACCACTTGCAGTGTGGTTAAAGTCTTTTAGGTGTAATACATTAAGCTGATTTAGTAATCTGCAGTCTTAAATGCATCTTGTTACTGAACTTAATGGACCAGAGAGATTTCTCTTGTTTTCTGCGTTGTGCTTCCTTTCTGCAGATTCCCTTCAAAAGCACGTGCTATTTTTGTTAAATACTGAATTCTAGGTTTCACTCTTGTGGCATATTATTGCCTACAAGTCTGTTATGTTCCCTGCTGTTCAGGGAGGCGGACTATGATTTATGGGGTTGGATAATTCGTGCAGTAATTCTGGTATCCAGCTGTATTCAATGGCCTTTGTAGAGAATTCAGGACAGCATGGACTTTGTGTTTGTTTTGATATGTGACTTCCAGGGTGTCTTTCTACCCCTGGACAATTCAAAATTATTAAAATTCCTAAATAAAGGCATTGATGGGTCTTTAAACTTTACTTTGAGCTACAAGTTAGTGATTTTTTAATTCAGTTTTTGCTGTCAAATACTTTCTCAAAGTGTTTCCAGAGTCATTACTTTTGTAACTGTACCCTTTCTCACAAAATCCTTGCCCACCCTTAAGTAACATTGGCCTCTTCTTGTGCCTCCTACATGAGTGCCTATTAATCTGCTTTTATTCATGTGCAAAGGTAATGCCCTCCTATTTTTTAATCCCTTTTGCAATCCCTCCTTTGGATTCCCTCCAAATTATCCCCTTCTATATTTAGAGAGAGGTGAGCCATATGGGTCTAGAGAGGAAATTGTGCTCGGGAGATAGCAGATGTAGAGATGTAGGAATGCAAAGAGGGATTGGGGCCAAAAAGTGCCATGTGTAAGGATTTGCCAGGGCAGCCTTGCTACGTGGAGCAGAAAGTTGGATCAGCAGAGGAGCAGAGCTTTAATGAGCCTGGCTGCACTCAGGGCCAATGACAGGACATCAGTGAAGGCAAACACCGGGAGGTCAGGGGACAAAAGTGGCATCAGGGATGTGACAGCGAGAGTTAAGCAGTTTGGATGAGCTGTGATGACAGAAATCAGAGGAACTGAAAGTTTTGAGCGCTGGGGTAGAGATAAAACATCCTGGAGTTTTATCCACAGTGCCCTGATTGCATTGCACCCACCAAGTTAAAAAAGAGCAGGAAATTCAGTGTTTCCATGGAGTTAGGAGTACCACGTAAGGATGGGCAAAGGCACTTAGGGCCTCCTTCAGGCTTCTGAAATAATGGTTGTTGGTTTAGATTTCGTGGGATTCGCAGAAGCTGGCAGAGGAAGCAGGCAGGAGAACCCAAGATGGTGAAAAGAGAAACTTTATTTACAGAAACTTCTTTATATATCCATTAATAATCTAGCAATTATTGCTTAGCAGGGAATCCACCTCCTGAAACCATTGGTCACAGCTATACAACACCTAGTACCAAACACAGAGATAAAGAAAGTACAAAAATGCAGCTTATCTCTATTCTCCATGAGAAAGAAGAGAAAGATTTCTAAAACAGTGCAACTACAAATGGCTTTGCCTGGTGTTATTTCAGAAGCTGAAACAGTCACTGGAGTGGCAGGAATAGAGATTGGCAGAGAAAATACAGCACATTATTGCCACAAATACACTTTTTAAGCAGAGGAAATGCACTCTCCCCCCACCAGGCATTTCTACAGCTGCACCCCAGAAGGGGTTGTGGCTCTCAGCCAGTGCTGAGCCAGAAACCCTTTTTCCTCCTCAGGTGTGTGTGATGCTCCAGGGAGGTTCTCCTGGGAAATACCTGCAAGATCAGGAGATGTTTTACCTGGAGCACCAGCACCTGGCCCTTGCAGAGGGCACTGACATTAGCCATGCCCAGGTGGGAGGATGGCATTGCTGCACAGGTTTTACTTTCTGGCTTGTTTGCAGGTGCTGTTGATTCCCTGTCTTTCAGACAAAGTGTTAGAATGCTGAGAGGTTTACACTGATCACACTGATATTTGTCCACTGATGCAAAAAAGCCAAATAGCTAAGTGCTGACCATACTTTCTTTAAAATTAAAAAAATGCAAAACACTCTGAAAAACCAAAAGAAAGATAAAAAGCCGATTCTGGAATCTCATGTAGCACATTTCCAAACCTCTTTGAAGCTGAAGTTGGACAGTGTCCGATTTTAGGCTTGTTGTCACTTCCAGGGTTTTGCTTTCTGCCCCACTGCCCATCTGCGCAGGATCTCTGGCTGTGGGCAGGACTTTTCCGTGTCTTAGGGAAAACCTTCACTGCAAAAGACAGTGGGGAGAGATGGGAAATCCGAAGTTTAGCCTTCTACCGTGTCCTTAGTTGCTTCAGCCATGTGCAGGACAATGTGAATTTAAGTTGCGATGGTTTCCAGCCCAGATTCCAGGACCATTGCTTTCCCTACTGGTGTCACAACCTCTTTATCATCTAAACAAACAGGTTTTGTGTTTTATGTGCCCAAAGGCTGCCCGTAAAGGTTGGCAAGGGCACTTGGCTAAGTCTGCACAAGGTCAGTGAGGATGTCCAATAATTGTCCTAACACTTTACCTGTTATGGAACAATAATGAGAGTTTTTTCATTATTTTCGGGTGAGTGAGCCTGGCAGATGCTGACAGCCAGCAGATGTGTAAAGTTCGAGGTGATTTGTAAGGGACTGGCTCATCTGACGCATGGTAATTGCATTGTGGGACATTGTCACTCAGCCCCGTGTCCTGCTCCAGCAGAACGAGGTAAAGGTCAGTTCAAAGAGCTGCTGCAGCGTCAGGGGCAGCTCAGGGCTGAAGTGAAGCCCCTCACATCCACCTCTCCCCTGGGCAGGTGCTCAGAGCTGGGTGGGTGTCCCAGGTGTGGATTTAGGGATCATTTGGGCAACCAAGTGGTTGCTTGGGTCTGGAGTGGGTTTAAATCCCTCCTCTGGTAAGGCCTGCTGGTGTGATAGCTCAGTGCTCCTCCGTTCACTTTTAATTTGGGGCTCGGAAGTTTCTCTTTGTGCCTTTTTCCTTCAGTCCTTGTGTGTCGCAGAGATGTGGCAGAGGCTCCCAAGTAAATCAGGCAGACAGCAGCAACGAGATGGCAAGGGAAAGATTTATTTACAATTCTTCTTATATATGCATTAATAGTTTAACAATTTATTGGTCAACCGTTATCCACCCCCTAAGAGGATTGGCTGGAGCCTTACAGCATCTAGTACCCAAACAAAAGATTAGAAAAGCACAAGAATTCAGCTTATCTCTATTCCCCATGGGAAAGAAGAGGAAAACTTTTAGAATAGTGCATCCACACTCGGAAGTTTCTTTTTGTGCCTTTTTCCATCGGTGCCTGTGTGCCGTGGCCGCTCCCCGGCAGAGCAGGCACTGGCAGCAGAGCCTGTGTGGCACAGCTGGAGGGGACACTGCCCTTTCCATCTGCTCCCTGCTGCCCTCTCCACTCTGCCAGCCCCTCCAAGAAGGGCTCTGACAAGTTTCTTTTGCCACTTTAGCTGAGTTTGGCATTGGTGACACCCTGAAGGGTCAGAAGCTGCTCTCCCTCCCACAGGTGACATTCCCCCGTTCCTGCTCGTGGGCTTTAGGAGGGATAGGAGCAGTCATGTTGGAAACAGAGAGGATTTGTCTGATGCTGAGCTGGCTGATGGCCCCAAGCAAGGAGGGAGAGGCAGCTTGGGATGTCCACAGCCTCCTGGACCATGCTGAGTCCCTGCAGCACAGAGTGCTGTCCGTGTGCTTCCCTTGTGCTCTAACCAGGATCGATTCCTGGTGCTTACGGAGTTTCAGTGGGATCTTTATCGCGGCCACGGTGTGTGGAAGTCAGCTGAAGGCCTGATTGACTGGGTGTCCTGGGTGTGCCTGTGCTTCTGTAATAGAGCTGCTGATAAATCTGTAATACTCTGGAGATCTCGATAAAACGTGTGTCGTGTGTTTCATCTCCTGCTGCCTCATTCTTCTGTGCTTGCAGGTGTCTAATCCCTCGCTCTTTATCATGTAGGACATCACATTACAAATCTTGTTCTTTATTCTTCTCCTGACATCCCCACACTAACCAGCAGTGGAAATTGCAGTCCTGGCTTTGCTGGGAGCGTGGGCACTGGGTCAGTTCAGAGCCTGCAGCTTTCCCTTGAAGCTGCTCAGCTTTGCAGTCTCACTGAGCAAAGCATCTGAGCTGTCAGACAGAGACCTTCAAGCCACCTCTTTTAGCTTCTCCTGGTGCCAAACCTGCCTGACCAGGGAAACTGAAGGGGAGTTTTGCTGTAAGAATGATTGGAGCCAGGTTTTCCCCCATGATGGTAAAAGCTCTCCCTGATTATTTAAGCTCTGAGTTTATAGCTGCTGGCCTGCAGGCTCTGCTCTCCTTCCCTGTGCTGAGATCCAGGGGTGGGTTCATCCCAGTGGCTGTGTGTGTGATCCTGAATGCACAGGTGAGTGTGACTGTGACTGTTCTGTGCGAGGACTTGGCAGAGTTAACAGAGTTAACATTGTAGAGATGCCAGTTGGGAAGGAAAAGGTGACTTTTCACTGGAAATGTATTTTTGTAGAAATAAGTCTTCTCTAGAGTTTTTGTGGATTTTTCTTTAATGTTGCAGGATATTTTTGGAAGTCCTTTTCACGTGTCGCCAGAGGACTCCCATTTTCTGTCTAGCTTGGCCTAACTCTTTGCAGACATGATCCTAAACATTTCCTGAGCTCATTTGTTGGGGTGGTAATTTCTGATGGCCACGAAGGTGTGAAGCACTCTGGGATGTGTCCAGACTGCTTCTGCTTTGGTTAATATTTTCAGAAGTGTCAGTCTGGTTTTCTTCTGAAATGCTGAGAAAGAAGTGAAGTTTGTATTTGAGGAAAACGGAATCTGTGCTGTCACCAAGCTGACCCCTGAGGGTGCTGGTTTGTCTGTGCAGGTCTGTGGTTTGTGCTGTCCCTGCATTCATTATGTTGACCTTTAGGAAGAGAAAAAGTAGATTCTTATTCAACAAATGTCTGCTTCCAGGTAGTTGTGAATCATGGGATATTTTTTTTCCCCTAAGAGTGTGCAGAGAGGCTTTGCATTTAGAATAAATTTTTTTTAACCATAGCACACTCTATTAAAGTTTGTTGTGCATCCAAATTACACTGCTTTGCTTTTTAACTCCAGCTGAAGCCATGTCTCGAATAACAGATGTGGAATATTGTCATCCCACTGTCACACCAATTGTTCATTGTTCTGAGAAGGTCACATCATAATTCATTAACAATAATTATTCCCTGGGTACAACCTGCACTTCTTCACTCAATTGCTTCATTAACTTGAGAGTGAATCTCACATTCAGTGCTCCAATCAATGAAGATATATTTATAATGTACAAGTGGATGCTATTAGTTACAATATATTAACTGCCTAATTTAAAAGAGAAAAGCTATCTTTATGAAGGGCAATTAACCACTAAGTGTAATTGATAATTCACATATCTATGATTAGGAAAGACAAATAATAAGAAAGAAATGAATCACCAGCATTATTAAAGAAGACACTGGCGTGCAGTTTTAACGAGCAGAAGGGGCTCTCTGGGTCAGGACCAGATTTCCAAGAATCCTTTGATGGAAAGTTCATCATGGGATGCATTGTCTCGAGGTGGTTTTGGTGTTTGCACCAACCAATTGAGATCATCTACCCTACAATATGAACCCAGCATGTTTTGTTTTCTCAAGAATCAGTGCAGGGATTTTCTTCATAAAAAAATCATTTTTCATTTTAATACAAAGAAGAGTTGTAGTATTTTTATAAGAATTTATAAGCCTAGTTCCAGACTTACCTAAGTGTCTGAACCTGCATATGCTCAGGTCCTCAAAGATAATTATGCACAAATTCACATGAAAACTGACAAAAATTAGGCATTTTCACAGATTACAGAAGCTGAGTGAGAGTCCCTTAGGCAAACGTTTGGGTTTTTTTAACTGTGATATGTTTTCAGTGCTTCTGATTTTCTGTGGCCACTTTGAGATATATTGGGTCTCCAAATAGCTGACAGCTCATCCTTGGGGAAGAGGCTTTTTGGGGACATTCACAGCAGGTCACCAGCTCGGGTCGGGAAACAAAGCTGCTCAGAGGCCGAGCACTCACAGGGGATTCACAGAATCCCAGAATGGTTTGGGTTGGAAGAGACCTTAGAGATTATCCCATCCCACCCCTGCCATGGCAGGGACACCTCCCACTGTCCCAGGCTGCTCCAAGCCCTGTCCAGCCTGGCCTGGGACACTGCCAGGGATCCAGGGGCAACAACACAACTTCTGCAGATCCACAGGAACCATGTCCTCGTCTCTGGACACTCGTGGCTGTGTTTTCTTCCCCCGAGAAGCCATTTACCTGGAAACATTTATTAACAAATCCCTTGAAGTGCCAAATTTTTCAGGGTCATCCACCAAATAACAGCACAAGTGTTTTGTGAGAGATTTAATGATAAATGCATCCACCCCAGTGCCGATAAACCTCACTGCACGAATTGGCAGCTGCCGTGCCCAGAGTGAGGATTTCAGCGGAATCTGATCCCAGCAAGGCTGTCTGGAGTGTCACCTCTGCCTTTTTATCAGGACTGGCGCTCTTCCCTCACTTTCCACCTCTTCCCCTCCCCAGGATCAAAGCCTCTGGGCTGAAGCTGCAGCTGTGCACCAACGAAACCCAAGCGACGCGGGAGAATTTCGTGAGGAAGCTGCGGGGCCTGGGCTTCGACATCTCGGTGGCCGAAGTGACCGCGCCGGCGCCAGCCGCCTGCCGCCTCCTCAAGGAGCGTGGCCTGAGGCCACACCTGCTGGTGCACGACGGTGGGACAGCCCTGCAGGGACACGGGGACAGGGGGGATGTGCTCTGCTCCCCTCTTTGCTTCAGTGAAACACAGGGTTTTCTTTTAGACACTTTAATGTAGAGGTTTTAGATAAAAGTTCCATTAAAGTCAGCTAGAATAGAAAAAGACGCAGAACTCAGCTAGAAAGAAATTAATGATTAAATGTGGAGTAGCCCTTTGATTATTTGATATTTACTCAGCTGTGCTTAGAATAGATAATTAATAATCTTAAGAAAAGAGGTTCGAAGGAGAGCCTAGACAGTTACAAATTTTGCCCAGATGCAACCTACTCAGAAGCAATAGAAGAGAGCATTGGGAGTTTTCCAGGGTCAAATGTATTGTCAAAAATCAGCAAAGTAAGAAGGTCACACTGAGGAAGACTCATATTACTTCATCAAAAGCAGCCCTCAGACCCATTTTAAGACCACCGACCCAATTCCATTGCAGGAACTGCAGATGCTTAATGACTTTTTGCTAATTTCCGTACGAAGCAGGGAATGGGAGGCGCTTATGCTATGAATATGTATCTGTATTTTAAATATGCATTATTATTATGGATAAATAAGTTCTGTGTTGCATTGTTACTTGGGAGCTGTACGTTTGGGAGCTATCCCTGCAGCTCTCCGGCGCTGAAATAAACATTTCTAACCTTAACAAGTTAGGGAGTCTCTGTCCGTCTCAGGTGGATATCGATATTTGATCTATATCCGCATTTTAATAATTCATTAGGACAGATGAGGAGGGGTCTGGAGAGTGCTTGATTCAGACCAGGATGTGTTTATTTTCTCATGGTGAAGGGAAGCGCGGGTCTGGGAAAATGCTGTCACTTCCACGGAATCTGAAATGGTGAGAGATTTGTGGTTCTTTTCTTTTTCTCTCCTTCTGTAGATCTTGTCCCTGAATTTGCTGAGCTTGATAAGACAAACCCAAACTGTGTGGTTCTTGGAGATGCAGCAGAAAACTTCACCTATGCAAACCTTAATGAAGCTTTCCGACTTCTGATTGGGATGGAGAAGCCTGTTTTGATCTCCCTTGGAAAAGGGTGAGTTAAGCTCTGTTTTTCCCTCGAGTCTCTGCATGTTTTGATTTTCCCCCATATCTTTAATGAAGGCCAGAAGTTGGTGTGGGCACTCACAGTACCAACGTTTCAGTTTTTGATCTGTGTGCCTGGGCTGAGAGCCTGATCTGCTCAGGAACCATCAACGAGGAGGACTTTTGTTGCTTTCAGAGGGTCTCAAAGCCCCATAGGAATCATGGAGAGTCTGGATTTTGGTGTGTGTGACCCCCAAGTGAGTGAGTATTTAGTATCTCAGAGGTGAGAACTGTTGGTTTAACTGCTGCCACGTGTTCCTCTGTGAACTGAATAGAAATGATTTTTCATAGCAAAAGAAACCCAAAATTCCCACAGGCCTTGCTTGGATAAAGGGCTGCTGGTGTAGATTTGTGATGCAGTTTGATGTTTCTGAAGTGGCAGATCACTTGTTTTGGTAGTTTTAGTGTCAAGACAGCATTTTAAATTATTCTCCACCCATTAAAGGTAAATTTTGACCTCCTGCTTTCACACACAGGAAGAAATCCAGTCAGGGATTTTGAATGTTTTCCTGAAAGCAATTACTTCACATTTATTCTGATATTTTAGACAGAAGTTATTAATTCGTGTGCTGAATAATGACAAATCCCAACAGCCTCCGAGGAGTTACTCTTATCTGTTGTGTGGTGCGTGGGTTTAAAAGAGACTGTGCATGTTTAGCTCGGGGAAACTGCAGTGACAACTTTGCTCAGTGGTTCAATAGCCTGTAATGGGCATGAAAACCCTTCTTAGTCTGTGGGTTATTGATCCAGCTGGGGAGGACTTATCAGTGGGAAGTAGCAGTTAAATTCATTGTGTTGCCTTACCTGACTCTCACGCTCTAATCCTCCAACAGGCGTGGAAAATCCTTACTGTTCCTCACAAAGATAAGGAGGAGATGTTGAGCCAAGAGGAGAATGGCTGATGTACATAAAACTATCAAATTTTGTGTTATGTAGTGCCATATTTCAAAATTAAATGTAGAATCAATCTTTGTTTAGGAATTGTAGTGTGATCAATGCAAAAATGCATTTGTACGCTCTACATGTAAAAGTATTTATTTGGTCCTTCATCGATATAAACAGCTCTTTTTTGTAACTTTTTTAAAATACTATTTTTCATTAAAAAATAAAGATTTTTGGACACTCAGAGGTCAGTTTTCACCAAGAGCATGTTGTTTTTTAATGACTGATCATTGAGGTAATGTGAATACAAGTTCTCTGGTGAGTTCTCTGACTCGAAGGAGGGAGATTATAAATTATAAGAATTGTTCTCCTGACTAGAGAAGCCTCATTGATGCAGAGGACCATATACAAAACCCAGCTTAATTTTTAACCTGCAGAACCAGCACAACTTAGCAAGGCACCTGCCTTGGGCCAGTAGGTTGGTTTTGGTAGAAGTTTTTGTTCATTCCGTAGAAAACAAAAGTGTCAGAGTCACTGAAGCAGAATGCCCTGCTCCTGAAAATGGAGTGATTTACATTTAGCATCTGTTTTGGGCTGAGAGTGGGAATTGGCTTTGTAATTTCTTCTGTCATGCCACTGTCAGAAAATTAAGCTGTTTACACCAGACTATGGAAGGTTAATGGCTGTTCCAGCAAAGGTCAAGTGGTCATTTTAAAGGAAGGCTATGCTGAATAATCGAAAATGGCAGAAGGATAAGGCATAAAATCTTAGCTGACTGCTCATCCTGCCTTTTTTCCTGTCATGTAGGAACCTGGTTTTGCTCGGATCAGGAGAGCTTGGCAGACCTGTGTGAATGTGAATGGCTATTCCAGAAAAACTCCTTTTCCTGAGCACTGCATGCTCCCGAGCCTGTCCTTTCCTTAACTCCTGCTGTTAAACCAAGGCCCGGGATTTTCTGATTACTTGACTTTTTATGCAGCCATATGGACATCTATAAAGGTCCAGAAATAATAAAATGTGGTTTCTTTGTCTTTAACTGCCAGCGCTTCCATTTCACGGGAACTTTATCACTTTCATTTCCAGACGCTACTATAAAGAAACCGATGGTCTGAAACTTGATGTTGGAGCATATATGAAGGCATTAGAGGTATTTTATAGCTTGAATTATGCTTACCCTGTGCACCTTGTTAAAGGAGTAACTGGGATAAATATGGGTCATCCTCTGTAATCGCTCACCTTGGTGGAGGGAGTTTCCGCACACTGAAACTCATTTGCTGCATTCTAAAGATGGGTGGATTCGTTTGTTTTCTACCTTTGTTCATTTTTTAAATTTGAATTTGTTTTACTTAAAACGTGAACTTTTTCCATTTATCACAAGTGAAGCCCTTGAAAGGAGGAGTCAGAAAATTTAAAAAGTGGAATGTTGTGTGCAAGATACCCAGGAAAACCTGAAGGTCCATGCTATCTGTTGGCTTTTTATTTGTTTAAGAATACTTTTTTTCAGCACAGCACCGATACTTAGTTGCAGGAAAATCGTAACTTTTCAAATCCGCCTTTTCAAATGTAACATCTGAAAACCCAGATTTAAAACTGGGTTTTCACTTGAATCATTAAAATTATGTCTAGGTGGTTGAAGAAAACCTCTATGTCTTTTAGGACCCTCCAGTACTTTTGATAGTTTTATGTAAAGGATATTTGTTAATGTCTCTTAGAGTGATGCTCTTAACAAAATGTGCAATACTGAAACAGTTTGGAGAGTACTAATCAGTGATGGAGAATGTGAAAGATTTGTAACTTGAGGTGTTTCAAGAGAGTTTTCTCCCCTGCCAAAGAACTTTAAACACTTCTGTTATCCAAATTCTCTGATACTCACCTTCACCTGCTAATCCACTGTGTTATTTAAGGGCAAAAAGCAATAATCATGTAGGTTTTATAACTGGAGTTATGGAGTTGAACAAATCCTTTTCTCATCAGCATTTTTTGTGTTTCTCTCTTTTTTCTTTTTTTTTTTTTTTTTTTTTTTTTCCCCAGTATGCTTGTGATATCCAAGCTGAGGTTGTGGGGAAACCATCAAAAAGGTTTTTTGAGTCAGCCCTGGCAGAACTGGGAGTTCCACCAGAGCAGGTAAGGTTGTGGTGCCGTGACCACAGGCTGTGCCATATCTTGATGGTCACTGATGCTTTTTTCCTGCTTTGCTATAACTTTGGAAAGTTGTGAAAGAGGCTGAAGGGGAATGTGACCAGGGCTCAATGCCTGGCAGAGGCAAAAGAGGTGCCCCAATGCCTGGAGGCTGCAGGATGGTGGAATTGATCCCAAAATTATTATTTATTATTTATTGTTATTTATTTCCTTTGCTGTCACACTGACCACTTTTTTTTTTAGTAAAATGGAAAGGCAGAAGTGAAATATTTTGTGATTTTGGAGAGTGGGAAGCACTGATTGACCCCAAACCTCCTCCTGTATTCCTGGCTTCCCAGGAACACGCTGGACCTGTCGTGCTTCCTCAGCACAGCCCATTTTCCCCTCTCTGTAGTTGTTCCCAGCTCCTCTTTATTGATTTGTTGTTCTGTCACACAGGACATAAGGATGAGTATGAGAAGACTCACAAACAGCAGTGAATTACAGCACAATAATTCCATCAGGGCGGTTTGGGTGGCATTATAAACAACAGGAGCCAAGTTTGGGTGGCTTGTAGGTCCCTGGAGCCTGGAGATGAAATTATGGCCCTGTAATTCAGAATGTGCTTGGGTTTTACTTTATTATAGAGCAGGGAGATGGAAAAGACCTAGTGAGCAATCTAATCCATCTCCTTCCCCATGCAGGTTATTAATGTTTTGTCCAGGGTAGTTTTCAGAGAGCCAAACAACTGTCAGTGCCCTGGGCACAGTGTTCAGCCTGGTAGGTCTTGTGGGAAGGTAGTTTTTTCTAAGATTCATTGGGATATTTCCCCTTTAAACTGCATCTCCTTATTTCCAGTTTTACTCTAGTTAACACCTGAAATAACTGCTTTTCTTCCTGGATATTTTCTCCATCCAATTATCTCTAGACTTGTTCTCGTTGCAGTAGTTTTTTACTAAAACCGTGTGGTTTAGCTCTGCTGCTTCCCTCCATTCAGTCCCTCTGCTTTTTTCTGTGCTCCCTTCAGTCTGTTCATTTCTTCCCACGAACAAGATAGCTCAGTCTGGAATATCCCAGGTGCAGTTCGGTCCATTCATCCAACCAGCACACCCCAAAATCCTTTTCAGACACAGAGTAACGTTGGAAGAAAAGCGATCAGGGAAAAAAGAACAAAAACAAACAAAAAACCCCCCCCCCAAAAAACAAAACAAACAAAAAAAAACCGAACAAAAAAATTAAAAAACAAACCCACAAGGCACAGGGCTCAGCCCTTGGACACTGTTTGTGTAAATAACACAGATAAAAGTTTGTGTTCTCTCAGCTCATAGCAGAAACCATTGGTGTGCAGGAGCAGGAGGAGTGTTATTGCTGAGTTTTCCATCCTGCTGGCCCTGAGTAGGGACATTGCTTCCCCTTTTCCACAGGCAGGGAGGTGCAGTTGTCCTCAGACACTTTTTTCCAGCTCAGGGAATGCCAGGACCACTGAGGGAAGGTAACATTTCAGATCTCCTCTCTCTAAATCCTTGCCGCAGGAAATCTGATGGAATGCATCACCAGGCTGTCAAAAACGGTCCTGTAGGGTGAGCCCCAGTGAGTGGTTCCCATCAGCTTCAGGAGGATTTGTTTTGGGTACAGAAAAGCAAGAATACTCCCCAGCAGAGATTATTTACTCATTCTCTGCTTTTGCCATAGTGCTGCCAGTGCCTAACTTTTTATTTTGTCGGAGTTTTGGCTTTTTTTTTTTTCGATTAGTATCTAATCCAGGTATAATATTTAATATTCAGAGAGACTGGAGATGAAGGGAGTATGTGCCTAGCCAAGGAGGAGTGCAGCAGACACCACTGTGTGAGCTTTCCACCATGGAAAAAATAATCCACACTGCTGGAGATAAAACCTGGATCATTATTTGCTCATGTGTAGGAGGAACAAATTACAGCCAAGCAAACTGCCTTAATTCTGACATCTTTTCCTAACTTTGGAGTGCCTGACCTTGCAGCTTTAATGTACTTCTGGAGAAGGATTTGCAGGTTGGTTTAGTTCATGGTACACAGTAGTAAAACCTCAGTATATTCAGTTTAAAGGCTCAGTATATTCACTTCAGTAAGTTCCTGTAACGCACTGCATTACATTTTAATCTGTCTCCTGAATGAACTCTGCATTTGCAGTGACATGACAGGGGCTGGTTTCACTTGTCTTTGCTTTTACAAAATGTTTATTCCAATAATTTATTCCACCTGTGGAATGCATTTAATCCATACCATCATTAAACTATTTTAGGTGAGCTGTGCTTTTGAAAACATTTTACAGATTTCTTTCACGTGTCTTTTAATGGAAAATACCTTTTTAATAAAGC
This sequence comes from Acanthornis magna, assembly GCA_036785705.1. NCBI lineage: Eukaryota > Metazoa > Chordata > Aves > Passeriformes > Acanthizidae > Acanthornis > Acanthornis magna. Next base: position 19,762,079 of record JAWUZG010000013.1, read on the forward strand.
TGTCTCACCACAGTAATTCAAGACAGTGGCAATTCTGAAATTCCTCAAGCTGCTTTAATCAATAAAGTTATCACCAGTCGTTTCCCTTGATAACTGCTTCTTACTGAGACCCTGACTTTGCCTTCTGCTGCTGAGATGTTTTCAGCCTGCACTTAGAATAAGAGGAACTCCCCAAAGTCCAATTTTCATTTTAACCTTTCCTCAATGGCCTAGAAATAACAGATTGCCAGTATTACTTTAATAGATTGGAAATTTAAACCTCTTAGAGGTAACCAGACCTATCTTACAATTCAGTGATATGACAAAGAATAACACATCTTAAAGGTTACTGAAATGCCTAATTCATATGTTTTAAGGCAGCTGTAACAGTGGATGGTTTTTACAGCTTTACAATAAAACCTAAATAATGTTAAGGTTCTGGTAGTTTTATATAATCATAAAAAGTTCTCTGTGTGGCAAATTATCCTGTTTTAATGGGAATTATGGCAGGTCATGCTGGAGTCCATAAACTACAGGTAGTTAAGCAATTCCCACTGCTGCCTCCTGTGAGTCTCAGGTGGGAGTCAGTGGTGCATGAGAGCAGAGGAGGTCACCCAGGGGTGGCACAGGGGACCTGCTCCCCTGCCAGTGTCCCCTCCTTGCTCACCAGCCACGACAGGGCAGGATCTTCCACCTCCAAATAAAAGTGAAGAGGCCAAGGCAAGTTTCCAGCTTCAATCTAGCAGAAAGCTTACTGAGAACTGTCTGGCCCTGCACCTTTGGGGTTCTAAGATAGAAACATAATCAACAGTAATGTGGGATCCTGAAGCCTGGGAGGTTATTCCTTGGGCCAAGGAGAGCAGGGAGAAAAGGAAATGTATTTCTTGTGCAAAGGGGTTTAATACATTAATCAAAGTTCAGTGTATAAGCTTTATTTCCGTATAGTTCAGGCACATTTAGCTTGATTAAGGTTATTAAATCTATAGGAAAAAATCTGTTTAGGTATAAATATGCCTGACTAGAAGCATTCTCTCTGCTAAATATTCTGGTGGAGTTAGCACAATGCATCTCTGTTTGCATCCTGCATAGGCTCCAGCCTCCAAAACACCTCAGCTGAGCTCATCCTGGCAAACACTGCCCTGCAGCTCTGCAGGGCTGGGCAAATCAGGGTGTTCTCATCTTTCTCATATTTCTCATCTTTCATTTCCTTACTCCGTGATTCCTTTTCCCGTCAGTTTTTCTGTGATTAGTTAATGAATGCTGAAACTCTGTTTGCAGACAAAAGCCATCTGAGGTTGCCACTCACCACCCCAAGAGCATCTCTGAAGAATTCTTAGTTTTGGCTGCTCACCTCCATTCAGCTCTGGGATTACTGACCCTGGGGATTCTATTTTGCCTTTCCACCCCAAATTCCTGGGGGTCGTGCTCATCTGCTCTGTTCTCACTGCCCCTCTGGGCTGAGTCTGATGGGAATCCTTCAAGAGCAGCGTTCTCCCTGAGCTTTGGCACATGAGCTTTATTTACTGTGTGTGTACTGCCACACACACCATCTCTCACCAGCTTAGGGAAATGGAAATTACACCCATCCTGAGTCTGTGATGATTGGTGTTAAAACCGGAGAGACTCACTGCGTTTTTCCCCTTCTTTTTAGTTAATTTGTAGCCAATCTAAAAAAAGTAAGTTCTGCAGAAGGATGGAACAGATTAATGTAGTGATCCCTACATGTAGTGATAATGTGTAAAATGTGAACACAAACGGAGATCTTTTAATTCCTGCGTTCAGTGGGTATGTGACCTTTCAGTTTTATATCTTTCTCTCTCTTCTTACCATATTGCAGTCAGAGAGGAAGTTAAACCCAGGTTTGACAGGTAGAGTTTTTTTATTTCCCTTGACAGCGCACCTTTTGACCTCTATCTTCTTGCCAATGATTTTTTAAATCCTAAATGATTTGGGAATAATTGCTCCTCCTTTAGTGATTATTGCCCTTCACCGATAGTAAATCTGTGAAATCCCTGGGGGCTGGAGCACATTTTTGTATGCGTGTGCCACAAGCTGGCCTGGACAGGCATCGCTGCTCAGCTGCAGCTGCACTTGCAGAGCTGCCATAGTCCTGCAGGAAAACTTCCCTGGATGGGGTAAAACACAGCCCTGGTGAGCAGGAGGGTGCCTGGTGGGGCTGCCCTGCTCTGCCCTTTCCCTTTGCCAGTGGAAATTCCTTTTAGGGTAATGAGGACACAGGACTGAAATGATCTTTGCTTCAGAAATCTCGTCCTGAATGTTGGGGTTCAAGCTGAGCGAGGGCACACAGGTGGTGCAGGTCTGTTCCCTCACACCCTCAGGGAGGTGTTGGAAGGAATTTTGTAAGAAAAGAGGTTATAATCTCTTAAAGCAAATGGCTGAGAATGATTAAATATCTTGGAAGAGTTTGGGGGGAATTGGTAATGGTGGTTGGCTGGGGGTGTTGTTTCCACATTCTGTGCAGCTGTGCATGTAACAGTGGGATTATTCTCCTTTCCTTACCCACATTTACATGCTTTATTTACCAATTACTTAAATTTAACCCATCATTTTCTCCCCATTTCATGCTGGATTGCTTGTTTGGAAGAGTAGTAAGGAAAGTGAACTATCTACAGGAGGAGCTGTCCCAGATATACTTGTTTGTAGCTCAGTTTGGTTTATGAACGCTCTCAGAAAATTTAGGTATATGCTGAGATTTCCTTTATATGCTCAGTAATACGTGGGAGAAGATCCTGTTGCAATTAGATAATTCATAAAAATATCTCTGGAGGTTTAGTATTTTTATTCTTCCTCAATATGGGTTTAGTCCTGCCAGCAGACAGCCCACAGAGCTGAGATGGGGAAGGGATGGAAAAATGTGCAAAAATGAATAAATTCCGTTTTACAGTGATTTCCCAAATTTCTGTATTAACCTGAGGACAGGTTGGGATCGAGCTCTCAGTGATTACAAGCTTAAGCTTTTGACTAGCTTGTAGAACACCAGTTTTAAGAAGTTAAGCCTAATTTAAGCTGCTTGGAGCGTAGCAGGAGTGGATTGTCAGGAACAAAAGAGGCCTAACTTAATAAAACTCCCCATTTTCTTTGAACTGTGCCCCAAATCCCTTTGATTCCTGTGATTGATTACAAATTGTACAGATGTGTGCTGTGCCAGTACATTGCTGGAGGAGCTGTGGCATGAATTACCCTCAAGGTAGGATGACTTTTAATCAATACGATGACAATATTATCTTGTTTAATTTGTCCAATGGCAGCATTAAACCTCAAATCAAGCTGTTTGTTATGTCAGGGGAGGGTGACGAATGGCAGAAATGAACTTTTCCTGTATTTCACTGCCCTGACAGGCCATCATGATCGGGGATGACATCGTGAATGATGTCGGGGGAGCGCAGCAGTGCGGGATGAGAGCTCTGCAAGTGAGGACCGGCAAGTACAGGTCAGTGCCCACCCTGCACATCCTCACCAGAGCCACAGGGCCAGCTTTTCCCATGCCTTTTCCAGGTATTTCTTGGTGTCCACAATTTCCTTGGTGTCAATGTAGACTTGCATTTCTTTTCTGCACAAGAACCTCCTTGTGCAGAGAGGCTTTGGGGGATTGTGATATTTTCTTTCTGGGAAAGCACTCCGTGTGTGAAAGTGGCAGGAGTGTCTTTGATCTTTTGAGGAAATATTTTCTGCCGAATTACTGCTGTATATTTTCCATCACAGCACATAGAACTTATGTATTCCCTGGGGTTTGCTTATTTTTTTCCTGCTGCTGCATGAAAGTGTTGTACACTTGATATAAGACGTGTCTGAAACCCGTAGACTGTAAAAGAAGGATGCTCCTTTGGGGGGCATGCAGCACATGATAATCATGCTTGCCATAAACTCTCTGAAAAGTTATTTTGTTAGTTTTCAAATCAATCTGTTCATCAGTTTTCCTTTTCAGCTTGTGTAAGGTGATAAAATAATACCCAGTGCCTTAATTCTAATGGACCAGTAAGAGATGGTTTCTGAGGAAAAAAAAAGTCAGGTACAAGTGTGTTGTGTTTTCTATAATTTTAAGGTAGTACATCTAAAAATCAGATATGTACCTGATTAAAGCTTGGAAAATCCCAAAGATGAAAGAAGTATATAATTTGTGCTTTTGGGATTATTTGTCTGTATTCTATTTAGTCTCAGGAGCTGGACTTGATGATCCATGTTGGTCCCTTCCAACTCAGGACTTTCTATGATTCTAATCCCATTAGTTTCCTAATGGAGAAAATAAGGATTCAGTGGTTGATTTTATTATGATATAAATGGCTTTGGAAAGCCACATTTTATTGCCACGCAGATCCGGGTCCCAGAGAAGGAAGTATCTTTGCACACAAAGGTAAATTAGATCTTTGCTACTGAACAAATCTCTCCTGTTCCATACTTTGCCCATCATTAAATATGCCCCAGGTGATATTGCATCCACACTGTTCAGGCAGTGACATAAACTGTATGTACGCACACACAAACACACATAAATATGTATAATCATATGCTAGAAAAACATTTTCTTGTCTCAAGTTTGAGTCACGATTTCACAGCTGAAAGGGAGTCACCAGCTGTTCTAGATGGGGAACAAAGATTGTTTTCCACAGTTGTGTTTCCTATTTCAGTGTGTGGTTGGTGTTTTCTCAACTCATGCACGATTGCAGATCAGTGAAATACAGATGAGTGTCTCTCCCAATTCCCCATGTGGTGCCAGGCCTGCTGGCAGCAATTGGGAGTAAAATGAAATAACTCCTGTTTGCCAGGAGAGGTCAGAGGTGTATCTCTATTTTTAAGAATGACTTATTTAGTATACTTAGAAAATCAAGGCTGCACAGTGAGGGGAGAGAGAGACGGGGAAAAAACAGACGATGGACAAGATAAATTAAAAATGAATAAAATGTAATTATTTGGTGGTGGGGTTAAAGTCTGATATATAAGATCACATAGATCCTGTCTTTCCCTTTAGCCCTGAGCTCTGTGCTGCACCCGAGCACCTCTGGATGGCATCCTTGGCTCATGCACATCAGTGTCAGCCACAGCCTGGGGCTTCCTCACCGTCTCAGGCTGTTGGTCCAGAAGTGTTTGAGAGCACAAAGGAGTTGGGGTTGTACTGGAGCTGTGCAGTGCTGCTGTGCTGGGATTGCCACAGGTTTCAGGCCAGAGCGCCAGGAGCCTTTGGACACAGCGTGGGATTGTTGGGGTGTCTGTGCAGGGCCAGGGGCTGGGCTGGATGATCCTTGGGGGTCAATTCCAGCTCAGGATATTCCATGATTCCACAGTTCTGGGGTTTTGAGGTCTGCTGCCCACCCAGTGCCAATTCAGGTTATGCAGGGATGTGCCCTAGGGCCGCCCCCTCCCCAGGCTCTCACCTTCCTGAGCTCTGCAAAATCTGTTCCCAGGGTGCTCCCAGGATGAGATTCAAAATGTGGCTGCTCCCAGGATGAGATTCAAAATGTGGATTAAGCTGCTGCAAAAACATTCCGTTTTGTACCACCTTGCATGGAGGTCCTGCAAATTGGCTTCTTTGTCTTGCTTCTCTTGGATCTTAGAAGTTAACTAAAATTTGTGCAGCCTATTTCCTTTAATATGACACACTTTGCCTGTTCCTCCTCAGTCTCAACTGTTGAAATGTTTCTCAGTAGCCAAAGCAGGCATGGCATAGGTGAGTCCAAGAAATGCTATAAATCCTGTCTGCAACATGGAATAAACTTCTGCTGGCACAAGTCAGGGAGAAAGTGGGAAATGAGGGGATGAGATTGGTGCGTTGAGGTGTCCTGGCATGGGGTGAGTAGCTGTTGGCCAAGCCTAGCCTTCCCTAGGTGCAAAGTCCAGGTGCAAAGGGTCAGTCTGGACTGCAGGTTTGTCCTCTCTCAGTCCATGCCATGTCCAGGACGGCTCAGGCCAGGGCTGCAGACCCCTGGGTGCTGAGGGATTTGTCAGCACTGGGAAGCGCAATGCCAATTCCCAAGTTGCTGTGCACTCCTGGCCAACATCTTTCCCATCCAGGGAAGAACATGTTCTTGTCTTCCCGCACAGGGGATGTGCTAATTCCACTCGCAGCTAATTGGCCTTGACATCAAACCAATGATTCCCACAATAACTATTGATTCTGCAATGCTGTATAATATCCTCATTCCTCTTTGTAGCCTGCAAGTTAGAGCAGGGAAAAATGACTTTGAGGCTTTTCCAAGTGTCTCCCTGCCGCACTGGAAACAGCTCTCAGGTGTGTCAGTGCCTCAGATCGCAGCTGGATCTTGGCACGGGGTAAGAATTGCTTCCCCCCTTCTCCTTGTTTTTATTTACCAGGTCTTGATTTATAAATAAAGAACTTTGCATCGCCATGGCAGTGGTGCCCACTGTGAGCTCCGGGATGGCTTTGGAATCTGGGGGCATGGGTTCAGCCCCTCTCAGTGCCCACCTGGGCTTTTCTTCTTTGGTTAGGGGTTTATCTCATGGCCGTGGCTGATGCTGACATCAGAGTCAACACCCCTGAGCTGCCTCATTACAGACAGGAAGGATTCTCCAGGGATGGAGGATGAAAGGTTGGAGGCCCATGAGAGCTGCCATCTCCCTCCAGCTCTGCCACTGTTCTCCAGGAGAACTGGGTCAAGTTACTTCATGTATCCCTGCTTTTTAATTATCCTCTGAGAATAATTACCCTGACTTCCTTAATAAAGTGGCTTGTGATCTGTTCCTCTTGCCTGATTAAAGAAAACACACAGAATTTGCAGCAAATTGGCTTGCCAGGAGAGAAATCAAGACGTGACCAAGACGAGAGTTGGGACAGAGGAGAAGTCTTTCAGGCTGCCATCATCTACTGATTAAGGATTGAGAGAAACAGGTTCTGTCATTAAATGAAGTTATGAAAGTATTCTTAAAAAAAATTTCAATGTATTGATAAATTCTCTGCTGTCACTGTGTAGTGACAACTTCTGTGAAGAAATAGTCACCTCTTCCTGCTCTGCAGAGAAGGAGTATCCATGCACCCTCCCTTTCCTGCTCCCTGTGTTACTGACCCAGCCAAGATGAACAATTTCATGAGTTCTTTCCCTTCTCCCGGGTACCAGCAGTGTATAATGAGAACAAGCAGGCAGAGGCACTCCCTTTGTGCTGAAACACAACCAGAGGCCTTCTTAGGGCCTCACATCCTGATAATTGAGCCTGTTTCAAGTATTATAAATGGAAAGAGTTCCAGCCCATATTTGCACTGTGAAAAGTTGTATTATAATTCATGTTGGTTAATGTCTCAAGCAATATTTATTAAAACCTGGTGTCAGCAAGTTGGCTGTGATAGCTGATGGCAGGCAGTCCCAAGGCACAGCCTTATCACCCTTTATTGCATTTTCAAATCATGGTTTGCTCTGTCTATAAGAGGGTCTTCATGTGTTTTTATCAATTTCTTGACCACAATTTGGTTACCATAATATTTCAATCAGCTTTGTTAGAGGAAGCTCAGGGTAAACACTACAGTGCTGTAGTGTGCACATCTGATCACAGCCTTACATCTTCCAAGTATATTCCAGTGTCCAGTCACAGAAATTAGTAGCTCATGCATAAATTTAATTACCTTCAAAGAGAAATGTGAGTTTGAGGGGGGTTTATTAGCAGGTAATTTATTTGCTGGTAGCATAACAAACCCCGAGGGAGCGGAGTGTGCTCAGGACATTGCCGTGCTTGGTGCTGTCTGTGTCCTTGTACTATTCTGAAAAATTAGTCTGAATATCAGAAAAGAGATCAGTCTGTGATGAGAGTAGGATAAATAGAGGAGGAATGGAACAAGTGAGTGAGGAAAAGCACTATTGCTGAGCAGTCTGACAATTCTGCTCTCTGCCTGTGCAATGACTGACTTTTCCTCAGCAGTCCCTCTCTAATTAACTCATCTGCAGCACTTAGGAAGGGAGGCAGTGTGCACTTTGCAAAGCAGGGTGGCAGTGACCACAGCTGCAGTTTTGCTTCCCCTCTTGCCTCACATCCACCCAGCTCGAGCAGCAGCAGACACAGCTCAGGTTTCCATTTCCCCTCTTCAGAAGCTGATAAAGGGCTGGAGCAGGAGGAGCTGGTACCAGAATCTGCTGCCAGCGGGACCTGGGAGGGCACGTGGCTCTGCTGGTCCTGATGTATGAGACTAAACCACTTCCAGGCCCTCTCTGACAGCATCCAAAGCTGATGGCCATTCTGCTTTCTTTCCCTTTTGCTCTGGTGCCTCGATGTCTTGGCAGTACGTGCTCTTCCAGCCTGGGCTGGCAGCCACCCTCTGTCCCCAGCCACGTGCGCTCCTGCCTCTGCCTGAGCAACACCAGAGCCCTTGGCAGCTGCTTGTCCAAAGCATTTGCCTTTCCCTCCTCCCTGCACGTACAGAGTTCCCGGGCTGAGGTGGTGGTGGTGGCAGGGTTGTCTGGAAGGAGGCAGCTCAGGGGTTTTGCAGGGCTCCCTTGGGGTCTGTTCGTCTGCAGAGCACCCGTGACCCGAGCAGCGCAGTCCAGGAGGTGGCCCTTGCTTATTTTTATCCTTAGAGGCCTTTCCTCAGCACCTGCACGAGGCTGCAGTGAGAAATTCCCCAGGGAAGCAGCCCTTCTCAACACTTGTCCCTTGCAGAACACCAAGCTGTATCAGCTTGTCCAACCTTGGACAGCGTTGATGAATTCCATACCGATGGCAAACCACTTTATTTCCATGAAAAATGAGCAAATGAGAGTGTTGAAATGTGCTGCAGAAAGGGCACAGCTGGGACAGCTGCACAATTTTGGTTTCACTAGACATTCCCTGCTTTTAAAGTGCAGGTTCCTCTTCTCTGCTTATCTTTTTCCTGGAGCTAAATATCCTTCAGGCTCTTTGGTGCATGGAGTCCTCTTGGTGAGACTGCTCTGATGGATAAAACCAAGGCAGAGCGTTGTTCTCAAAGAGAGAAAGAAGCAAATAAGAGACAGACAGGCCAAGTCAGCTGCTGATGTAACTCCCTTGAAGCAAATGGTTCAATATCTGAAATTTAATCTGGCTTGGGCCCTTGCTTGTGCTGTAAACATGCTCAGGAGCAGCAGTGCCAGAACAGTACCTTGTGTTGGCACCCTGCAAGCACAAAATACCTGAGTATTCCTGTTTTAATGCTGTTCTGTGTGCCCATGGATGCTCCAGGGTCCCTGCAGGCTGAGTTGGTGACATTTATTTCTTTCTCTACAAGTGGGTTTAACCAACAAAGCCGGAGTGGCTGCCTTCCATCCCTGGAAGTGTTCACAGCCAGGCTGGACAGGGCTTGGAGCAGCCTGGGACAGTGGAAGGTGTCCCTGCCATGGCAGGGGTGGCACTGGATGGATTTAAGGTCTCTTCCAACCCAAACCATTGTGTGATTCTGTGACTCGAGCAGCTGCAGAGGGGATGGAGCCAGCTGTTGGTTGGGGTGCAGGGGACAGGGCTGTCAGCCTGCTCAGGACAAGGGAACAGCCCCAGGACAGAGGAGCTGCTGCCCTCCAGCAGCCTCTGCCGGGCTGGGGCTGCTGCCTGGGCTCCATCTCCTTTGGGAGACGTGGTGGGACTCACCCAGAGTTAGAAATGAGCTCCCAGCAGTGCCAGCTTTAGGGCTGCTGCCAACTCAGATGCGTCTGTGTGCGAGAGCTCGTGTGCTGCAGCAGGAGCAGGAGTGTGGAGCGAGAGAGGGTTTGGGTGCAGGGCACTCCCCACGCTGCCCCTGCTCCTGCCTGGTGCAGACAGCCTGCAGCTGGCCCGGGACGTGACTCACGTTCACACTTTGCCCCAAAACCATGACAATTCTCACTGTGTGTGGTTTGCAGTGGCTGTCAGCAGCCTGGCTGGTTACACCTCAGCCCTGTGAGATGAGCTCCTCCAGCACTCGGAGCTGCTGCTGCTGCCTGGGGTCTGCATCCTGTCGGCTCTTTAAACTCCAACCTCCCAAAAAACAGCGATGTGTCTCTGCGAGGAGCAGAGGGACAGCCTGGCTGCTCTTTGTGTGCATCTGCAGTCCATCCCAAAAGCTCTTCGTTGCTTAACTGTGCTCTGTGCACAGCAGCACACATCACCAGCTTGAATGGCCAAATCACAGCACGGGCATTGGCTGATCAGGCGTTGCAATTAGGGAAATTAGTGCTGTGAGTCTGATGAGGAGCCTGGAGAGAAGGAGGCTGGGGGGGACCTTCTGACTCTGTGACTCCCTGACAGGGGAGCGCAGCCCGGGGAGTGTCAGTCTCTTCTCCCAGGTAACAATCAGTGGGACAAGAGGAGGTGGCCTCAGGTTGTGCTGGGGAGGTTTAGATTGGATATTAGGCAAAATTTCTTCACAAAAAGGGTTGTCCACCCCTGGCACAGCTGTGCAGGGCAGCGGTGGAGTCTCCATCCCTGCAAGGATTTAAAAGCCGTGTGGATGTGGCACTTGGGGACATGGTTCAGTGGTGGCTTTGGCAGTGCTGGGTTAATGGATGGACTTGATCTTAGAGGACTTTTCCAACCTAATTGATTCCATGACTCTGACTTTGGCACTAAGGAGAATTTTGGGAGGCACAGGGGGAGGATGGAGCTGTCGGAGCAGGGTGGGTGGTTGGAGCTCACAGGCTGCAGCCACAGGGCCCTTCTCCATCCCCCTCCCCATTCCCAGTGCAAACTGGAGGGGACACATTTCTCACTGTCTGAATGTCCAGAGAGCTCCATGGGGCAGGACACAGCCAGCAGAATAACATGAACTGTTCAGCTCAGCTGTTGGCTGCATGACTCTGAAGCCAGGCCTAAAAATGTCTGACCCAGAAGTGAAGGATTTTCACTCGAAACCCAGCCTGGCACCCACCCAGGGTGACATCATCCAGAGGGGAAGTTGGAAAAGCTTCCAAACTCATTGCTTTCCGTGGAGAAGTGCTAAATGCATGTGTCAGCGGATAATCAAGCGGCACATTTGCTGTGGCCATGAATCAGGGGAGAGAGGGAATGGGGAAGGAAAGACTTGAAGGGGGAGGAAAAGGATTGGAGCCGCATGTTAGAACAGAGTTTTGGGAGTGTATAACTTGAAGATAGGTGATAAATGCAGAAAAGGTGCTGTTCAGGCTGTCTGTCCTGTAAAGATGACACTTTTCTTTCCTTTGAAGTGTGCTAAAAGTTCCTGAGCTGCACTCGAGGTTCTGACTGTGAACCCACCCAGTGGCTCCTGGTGACAGTGGCCACAGCTGTGGTCTGCATGGTTTAGACCTACAAGTGCATGGCTGCTGCTCGTGGTGGCCACAGAAGCATCTGAGATGGCCAGGTCCTGACTGACTGCCTTGGTTTCAGCTCTCTGGTGTTTGAAGCAGCTTTTCCCAGGCTAACCTTCAGGGATTTGATCCAAATATCTGCTCACGTGGCATGGATGACCTTGCTGTTGTTGTTCTAACTCCAAATGGCTTTAACACAGTTTCTTGCACTTCTGTGCTGAGCTGCTTTGTCTTCTTTAAAAGTGATATTTTGTTTAAAATGTGGTGGCAGTTTTCCTCTGAAACTTGACGTCTCTTCCCTCTGGATGCTGCCAGGCACTCCTGTGCTCATCCTCTAACGAGGACACCTTTCCCTCAGTGCGGATGAGCACACGCTGAAATTTGTAGCTCTTTTCACATGATGAAAGCCGAGTGTGATACGAGGAGTCTCCTTTATCTGTTTTCCTTCTGCCTTTTAAATTCTCATTACGTATTTATAATGCTGTTATAGCAAGGATGCCTGGAGCACTACCGTGGGCACTGTTTGGTCTCTGGGTCCCCAGTGAAGCTGCAAAAGCTGCTGTTGCTGTGTAAACACCGTGTCGAGAGCTGATTTCGTGTGTGCTGCTGGGCATTTTCAACCAACTCTGATAATGAAAAGAGGGAAAGAGTTTTACCATGTCAACGTAGACATCTGATAGGAAATCAGTTTATTTGGTTAGAGGCTGAGAATGGGGTTCAGGCATGCCAGCCCTTCCTTCTTGGGGTTTTAATGCCTTTAGGTCCTCACGGCAGTGAAACTTCTCCTGCAGACAAGCTGGTTTGTAGGCACTGCCACAGCACCAGGCGCAGAGGAGCTGCTTCTCACTTTGTCAGCCTTTGGGGAGGATTTATCTGAGTAAGCACGAGCATATTTCTGGTTGTCTGCGGGGAAATGACGTGGCTGGAGTTGCAGAGGTGCTGCACTGGCATTGGCTGAGCCTGCGGAAGGCAGATGATAGCCCAGGCAGGGCCAGGAATTTGCTTCCCATGCCAGCATTAAGTACATGGCCCAGACAGGAGCTTGGACAGTTTTTCCATGGTTTGCCCTTTTTTTGCATGAAAGCTTGAAGCCTCTGACCCAGAGATGAATCTATACTTGCAGCCACACTGTGAAACCTCTTAGCTTTTGATCCCTGGCACTCTTTGCGAGGTACAACCCAACTGGAGCAGCAGAGTGAGCAGCAGAGACCTGAACCTGAGCAGCTGGGATGGATCTGGTGCTCCTGCACTGAATGCCAGTCCTGCTGCAGCTCCAGCACAGCCCCTTCATTTCACAGAGCGTTAGTGGGGCTGACAGACGTGAGAGGGAGCACACGCTGGAAGAGCCAGCTCTCATTCTTGCAGACGGAGCACTTTTATTTTTCCTTGCTGGTTGAGATGTTCTAGCAAACACTCGACTTCCTTGTCATCCTTAAACTATGTGGAGAGGTGGGGAGTTGCCTTTCACCAAAGCAAATGGACTTGTGCTTTGAAAAATCCCTTCCTGCAGTTTTTGGCATGACCGATCCCTCTGTTCTCAACAGCCCCTGAGCTTCATGACACAGTAGTTTTGTACAAAGCCGTATTTTTACGTGCATAAGCTTTTAGAGCTCTCTGAAAACACATCCTTAGATGTGTGTCCTGTGGTTTTAACGGAGAGTTGCTCGGGAGGAGGGACAGGGCTCTGGGATTGTGGCAGTGGCCAGAGGCGCTGGCAGGCACATGGCGCTGGCCAGCGCTGCTGCACGTAGCACAAGTTGTCAAATAGCATTCAGATAAAAACGCTGCAGATTAAAAGACCATTACAGCGTGAACTGAGCCATATTGTGCACGACTCTGAGGAGCAGTGCTTGATGGAACACTCACACCCTCTTCCCTAGGCTGAATCCTCATCTCCCCATTGCACACTTGTGGGGGGACTCAGAGCAACCTTTTCCCCTCTCCAGTCACGTGGATTTTTCTACTACGGCTTTCTGGTAGTTAAATACAAACATGAATGTATTTCTTTCTGGAGCAGAGCTCTGGGATCCTTCCCTGCACACACAGGGCCGAGGGGCACAGCTCAAAGCTGGCACTGGCCGCAGGGTCGGGTGCTCACGTGCTCCCTTTGAAAGGACTCGAGCATTTTGTGCAAACATATGTTGGAAATGCCACTCGTGACCGCCTCAGGGCCATCGTGTGGGCTCAGCTCTGCTGCAGATGGACTCCCAGCTGGCCCTGGGCAGGCACTCAGAAAATCCCAGTGCCCTGAGGAAAGCCTGGGAATCACAGAGGAACAGTGTGGCAGCACAGAGGGAGAATCCGCTCCTCTGCGGGGCAGCACTGACCTTCCTCATCGCAAAAGCATCTCTGTGTCCCTCCATCAGGCATCAGAGCATCAGTCAGAGGTGCTGCTCTCCTCTGGGGAATCACAGAGGCTCTGCTGAGGTGGCTCTTCCCTGTGTCCTGGCTCCTGGGAGTGGAGTGAAAGGATAGGTTTTGGCTGAGGATGTGGGGGCTGGCTCCTGTTCATACAGAGTGGGTACAAAGACCTCAGTGGAAAGGAAAAACAAAACCTGTCTGCATTTCAATCAGCCTAATTAAAGTGGCTTTTTCCAAGGGCTGGCAGGCCCAAAGTGATTTGTGCAATTAATGCCTTTTGTGTTTGTCTGGTGGGGTTTTTTCTTACATCACTCGTGTATGGGACGATCACCTATGGCAAGCTGTGATTTTAAGATTGGAAATGAGGGGCTGGATCCTCAGCTGCTCTGAGGAAGAGTAAATGCGAAGAGTTCTGCTGATTTACACCCTCTGGTGCTCTGGATGCCTGGAAATAGCTTAGCAAGTGTAAAAGGGGGAAAAAAAAAAGGTTTCTCCATCCATCTGGAACACATTGCATCCATCAGGGGAAGGAGAGGCATTTGTGAGAGTGAACGCTTCATTTATCAGTGCATGAGCTATTGTAAAGCCTGGATGTAGCTGGGATAATTATAACCCAGATTAGTCTTCTTGGAATGGAAAAGTAACGACAATCCTAATTTTACCAAATCCTCTGAAATTTATTTTCTATTTGTTTAACACCCCAGACCCTTTGCTACGGCAGGGGATCCGATAGATTTATGGAGGTGCAGTTTGTAAATCTACATACTCGGGAGTTCATCTGCGTGGCCCGTGGGCTGCTCTGGTTATTTTCACTGTCACCACTTGGAGGCCGTGGGAACTGGGGATGCATTTGGGAGCACAGGACCTGCCTGTTTTTCTTTCCTGAATATCTGTGGGCTTTTTTCCTGCGTGTTTTCCCATCCCTGCAAGTGTTCAAGGCCAGGCTGAATGGAGTTTGGTGTAGTGGAAGGTGTCCCTGCCGGTGGCTGGGATTGGAACTGGATGGTTTTTAAGGTCCTTTCCAAGCCAAACCATTCCATGATTCTCTCTGAGGAGGGGCAAGATGTGTTCAGAAATTCCCTGAGTTTCAGGGAAGGTCAGAGCATCAAGCACGTGTTTGGAGAGCTGACTGCAGTTTCCTGTGCCAAGCCATGGCTGTCACCTGTCCATCTCAGAGCCTTACCAAAGCTGAAAACCTCTGCTAGCTGCAGGAATAGCAGCACAAGAAGGAAGATCCCCTTGGGACAATGCAGGCTTTGTTAAGGCGCAGAGGTTATCCCAAATCTGTGAAAAGGCAGGTAAAGGAGCAGAGCTCTGGATCTGGAAGCTTCTTTTGCTGCCATCATTTAATAAGAGAGGAGAATGCCTGGGCTGGGTTTTAATAATTGTTGCTGGTCTTTTTTGTAGTAAGTTCATAACTTGTAGGCCTGTCTGCATTTGTAGCTTTATGAGCTGTGCTGCCTTTTGGCAGAATATTTACTCTTTTTTTACCATGAAAGTGTCTTTTCCAGTGCAGCAGGAGCTGAAACACAGAGTCTTGATTTCCTGTTCAACTCTGAAGCACTTTGGGATTTTAGCGTTTTTGCAAGCACGCACAAAACTCCAAACAACGAACCCTGAAAGATGAAAATAATGGTCCAAAGAAGACAGAAGGAAAATTTCCTTTGCCTCCTTCTGAGTCAGGGTTTTGGTCCAAGGGATCCGGTAGCACTTCAGGCCTTCGTGCTGCAAGACACAAGCCAAATTCTCCCTAACAAAATTCAAAAGGCATTTTTCCTTCAGGGCACAAATTCTAATATAAAATCTCGTACATTTTCCTAAACCACTGTCAGAAACTGGCCACTGTTGAAAGTGGAATACACAATTAGCTCAGGCTGCCTGTCTGAACCGGCGTGGAGGCTTTTTCCTGCTGCACCTTCCAGAGGAACACCCAAAGGGGCTTGGCACTGGGAAGGCCACCAGCTCAGAGGGGACAGGTGAGCAGGGAGACAGGAGGGCTTTGGGTGTGTGTTTGGGGGTGTTTCTGGAAGCCTCTTTGCCCAAGCAGTGTCTTCACAGTCCCACGCTCCTGTGCTGCCATCCCTTGGTGCCTGACTCATTTCTGCAGGCTTCCAGACCCTGGAGAGTTTGGATGGTGTGGGACTGGTGCTTTATTAGGGAAAATCAGTGCCTTGTCCCCTGGGAGCTACAAAACTGCTGCCCTGAGCGAAATAAAGGAAGGAATCTTTGCATGCCCTTGGGGAAACGGTGGGACAGCAACAAAAGATGTCCTTCCCTTTGTCCAGAGCAGAGCAAGTCCCCTGAGTGCCAGCTCTGCTCCACGTTTAACCCTCCTGCGGGCAGGGCATTGATCCTGGAGCCGACAGCAGCTCCGAGGGTTAGGAAATCAAAGCAACTTCCTGAGGTCTTTGTATCTCCCAGGTTTCCTGCTGCAGCCTTGGCAAAAAGGATGCCAGTGAGGGATCTGGCAGGGGCTGTGGCTCGTGCTGCCAGCTGTGAGGCAGCTGTGGACCAGGGAGTGCTGCCATCTGTACCTGGCAGCCTCGTCAGGCTGGAGAGATCAGCAGGTCTGGTCCCTCTCTGTCTGAAGCCAGTGGGGGCCTTTCCCATCGCTCCTGCAGCGCTGGAAAAGTTCTTGCACCTCCCATGTGTATCACTTGCTTCCTGGCTTGTTTTTTTCACTTTTAAGACATCACACCCCACAGTCACAAGAGGCAGAGGTGTTCTTGAAATCGTTCTTGCACCTCCCATGTGTATCACTTGCTTCCTGGCTTGTTTTTTTTTACTTTTAAAGCATCACACCCCACAGTCACAAGAGGCAGAGGTGTTCTTGAAGTCCTGACCTGGGGTTGTTTTCAGCTGCGAAATGCTGTGGCAGTGTTCGCGCTGTGTCTCAGGAGAGGATTTTTATGCCATGTAAGCACAGGGTGTCTTAGAAGTTGCTCTTGGAAGGTTTTGGGGAGTGCATTACAGGAGATGTTAAATAGGATGGTTGAAGAGGGTGGGATGAAGTAATTTCCTTACCTTCCATCAGTGCCGTGGCCCCTCTGTTCCAGCTGCTGTGAACATTATTTAGCTCCAGAGTGCTGCTTCTGGCACCCTCCTCCCACACCCTTGTGTGGCCATTCCCAGGAGCTTTGTCCCTGCCAAAGCACAGCCTGTCACCAGAAGGAAAGGACAATTAAAAGGAAGTGGTGGAGTTTGCCATATAAATGTTCAAAACTTACCCAGGCTGAATAATAATGCAGAGCATCGTTCCATACGGACAGATGCTTCCTGGATTGAAAGGAGCCCCTGGCTCTGATGGGAATGGATAAAGAGCTTTGCAGCTCCCAGTTCCTGCAGCTCAGGTCCCTGCTGTGGTCCCAGTGGCTGTCCCTGCCTGGCCGTGGGTCGCTCAGGGAGGGGTTTTTGTGAGCAGCCCAAATCCTGGTTGCTGAGGGGTCTGGATGGAATTCTCTGTGCCAGCCCCAGCGTGGGCTGTTCCTGCTGGGCTCAGGGAGGGTTTGCAGGGGCACATCAGCAGTGCCAGTGGCTCCAGCTGCCTCCTGATGCTGCCTGCCTGCTCTTGGACTTCCTTCTGGGAGCAGAAATCATCTCTGTGGCTCTGGGCAAACCAGGAAAATGGAAAATTCCCTGAGTCCCCTCTCTGCTTCTGGCATTGTGCCTTCTGCCCTTCTTTCCGGACCACCTCCTGCACAGGGTGACATTGCCGAGGAGGGACCTCCTTGCTGATGGCTGAGCTGTCCTGCTCTGTCCCCTTGGGATGGCGTGGGGACACCTCTGACTCCACCTGGGGAACGAGGCCGTGCTGCAATCTCGAGGGAAAGGTGCAGGGACTGTTTGGGGGAAGAGCAAAGGGAGCCATGGCTGGGCTCTGAGGTGCAGAGGAGTCCGGGGCTGGGAGCAGAGTGCTGGCCCTGCTCTGAGCCAAACCCACGGCCAGGTGGGCTTCATCCCAGAGAGCAGCACTCAAGGAAAAACAGACAGAAAAAGCTGCCGTGCTTGTTCCAGCTCACGTGCACCCGTGTTTTCCAGAGGGAGAATTCCACAGCCCTGTGGGAGAGGCTGGAGAGGAGCCCCATCCTGCAGCCCCTGCACAAAACATCAGATCCTCCTGACAGCACAGCAAACTCGCCCGTCCCAGGTGGCCATCCTCGGGAAGGAGGCTGATTGCCAAGTAAATCCAGGAGCTGCTGCCTTTATGGGAAGCTCCTCGAGGATTGACAAGGCAGTAAAACAACAGTTTGCTGTAGCAATTGCTCCGCGGGGAGTTTGGTCAGATCGCTGCGCTGCAAACACACGGAACGCCTGCCTGTGGAAATCCTTGAGAGTGTGATAGGATTTAATCAATCCCATTTGTTTGGATGGAGAGGCAGCCCAGATCTCAGTGGCAGATGCCCAGGAAATGCTGGAGGCAGCAAAACCTGTTAAACAGGGCTACATGTGGCCCTGTGAACAGAATATACCGAATTTGCCTTTTTTTTTACTTAGCCAACCCCTCCCCTTATTACACCTCAGCTTCATCCAGTCTTCACTCATCCTGTCATTTTCCTCATTTTTTTTCTTTCTCTCTCTCTTTGCCCCGGACTCCTGTTTTTATTTCTTTGCTTATATAGTGTGCCTTGATTCCTCCTTATGCTTCACTCTGTGCTGGGAGGCCGCAAGAGGCCATTGGATGTGATGTTCTGCTCACTGTGGGGTGAGGGATGAATGTGCTGGGGGCCCTGCTGGGTTCCCAGGGGTGCTGTGCTCTGAGATGTCCCTTCAGGAGAACGTGACAAGCTGCAGAATGAGTCCCCCACCAGCAATGGGCTGGAGGTGAGGCTTTGGAGTTCCAAATCCCGAAAGCGTTCCTAACGATCCGTGTTGTTTTAAAGGGGTTTTATTTCCAGATAAGTGACTTTCTCAGGCGTGTTTTCCATTCCCTTTGAAAACTCTCAGTTCTGCTGCTTGTCCAAGCTGTGCACAAGCAACAAATAGTGATAAAAGAACAAACTATTGGCACAGGAATGCAGGGGCCAACTGGTTGGACTGTATATTTATTGGACTGGAGATACTGGCAGCATGGAAATATGAAGGTCTGCTGTTAGTTTACGCTTCTCCTCTATCTGGTTTGGCCAGCTGTCCTTACAAATAACAGGGAAGTTTCATGTAGTTTCAGGAGATGGGAGAAAAGTTTATTCTCTTGGTTTATCCGAGTTTGCAGTTTGCTCCCCGACCGCACGTTTTTTCCACCACCTTTACTCCTTCCCCATGGCAGCCAATTCTTTCCCTCCCGTTGTTTCCTGGATCTTTTGTCCAACAGAATTTTGAAAGAGGATCTTTCCAAGGGCCCAGCACTGTTGTAAAGCCACAGCAGGGCTCGGCACAGGGCTGACACTCCCTGGAGCTGCCACCAGCAGAAGCCAGGCCACGTGGCTGTCGCTATGTTGTCAAGCTTGTTTTGGGAGATAGTGTGGGAGAAGTGTCCTTTATCCTCAGATTGCTGGGTCTGCCATCCAAGGGGACACTCGTCAGCGATTTCCTATCTGCAGATCGTAATTACTGGGACAGGAAAAAAAACAACCCTGGGCCAGTCTTGGAAAAACCTGCTGGGGTTCTTAAAGAAAAGGCACAACTCCCTTAAATAATCACCCTAGGAAATTAAATATAGCATTTAACATCTTCCTAAAATAGCTAGGACTCAAAACCACAACCAGGTGTTGTCTCTTTGTCCTGCAGAGTGTCTGCATAAAGCAAAATCTGGTGATTTGGGTACTGGAGACAATGCTGGGATGCTGCATAGTGTTCGAGGGGAGGCAGCAGCAGCACAAGGGAGATAAGCAAAGATCTGAGCCTTGATTTTCCTGTCCTGAGCTGGGCTGGTGCACTGCAAGGCACATGGGTGAGGAGGAAGACTTAGTCGGTGCTGTGCAGTGACTTGATGAAGATTGGCCCATCCTCGTGGGAAAACCCCAGGGATTTCAGACATGCCATCCCAATCCTGCTTCTCCTGTCACTGACAGCACCAGCCCAGCCTTGTGTGATTTCACAGTCTGCTACCTGCTGTGTCCCTCCTCTCTGCTCCCAGGGGTGCCATTCCCTCCCGTAGGTTGAACCTCACAGCTTTCCTTGGGCTCTGCCTCCCTGCCAGTTCCTCCTGTAATCTGTGAGCTCGCAGAACCAGCACACCTTGTGTGGGAACCCTCTGCAGACCTCTGCTGCTGGAGTCCCACTGCATCCGTGGATCCTGCGGAGCATCACTTTGGCCAGGCAGTTTTTCCAAGCCTGTATCCCGCTTGCAGCATCCCACTCCTCATGGGAAAAAGCCCTAATTTTGTGGTCTCCAGCAGAGCAGCAGGTCCCAGGCCCTGGAGCCACCATTCCAGCAGATGGCATCAAAGACAGCACGTTCCTCTGCGGCTCCAAGGGCTCTTTTCTTTTCCCACAGTCCCATTTCCCAATGGCTCTGGAGCAGATATTCCGTTTAAAAAAGCAAGCTCCTTAGAAAAAGTAACTCATGTGTTGCTTTTCTTTTGCTTCAGTGTGAAGTTTCCCATGTCACACACCAGTTTGGTGCCCAGTTTTCCACCCAGCAGTAGGGACTGGGTGCCTTTTGCTCACCTTTGGCCATTCAGCTATATTCTCACCCGAAAAATGCATTGAAAAATTAATTATAGCCTTTCAGGTACAGGTTTTGATGTCTGAATTTAGTTTACTTTATATTCATATGTGTAATGTTTGCATATGCAGTGCCCTGCATAGTAGGGAGATTAAATCTTTATTTATTTATAAACTGTGAAGAGACTTCATTGTTGCTGAAGGTCATTGATCTACCAGACATGAAGAAATCCCTCTTCTTGTCTCCAACCTGTAGGATTTCCCACGACCAGCAGGTTTAGCACACCGTGAGACTTCAGCTGACACACCACATTGGAAAATCCAATCACGGCCACATCACATCTTTAAAACTTGATCACTGTCTCGCCATTATTGCTTCCCTCTTTGGGAGCATTCCAAAATCAGGTTCCCTACATTAGCAGAAGGAGGTCGGGAGCAGTGAGGGAGTACAGGAGGAGGGAGCATATGTGTAGTTTTTACTTTTAAACTTAGACCCCTGTGACTTTTAGATGTGATGATCGTAGCATACCCCACCCTTGGGAAGGGTATTTCGGCTGCCTCCCAGTGCTTGCATTAGCCAGTAGACTTGGCAGGATTTTATGGATCTATTTTCAATTAAAAGGAAAGAGCTGGAATTCCTTCCCACTGGGCTTGTCTTCTGCTCTATTTGTAAGCTCAAATCAAAGAGAAGAATTACCTTCCCTTCTTTACTGGGCCGTAGATACCAAATGACCTTTGGGCCACACTCTTCAGTCCTCAGCTGCTCGAGGTGAGTTTGGCTTCCTCAGGCTGGGAGAGCAGGGTTTGGGCAGTTGGGTGAGGTTTGGGGGAGGCAGAGCGTGGCAGGCACATGGCAGTGCCCATGGCTGGAGGTCCTGCTGGAAAAGTCTGTGAAATTGCAGGATGGTTGGTCTGTCCCACGCAGATTTTCGGTGTGTTCTGTGCTCAGATCCAGGCCACTGCAAAAACCTTGTCTAACAGAGAGATGTGACACAGAGCTTTGCTGGAGCTCCGGGAGAAAAGCAAATCTGCATAATGCATTTGTTTAATGGATTAGATCTGAAAACAGGATTAAGCCCTCCTGAGGGCTTTGAGGAGGCAAACAGAAAGCTCAGCCAGGCCAGAGGATGCTGTTGTGGTGTGGTCACATTGCAGTGCTGAAAGTGGTGCTGGCACTGGTGGACCTTTGGGGCTGAAGGGGCTGTCAGGCTGATGCCCACCATGGCCAGGACCCGCTGGGATTTGGCCAGATGTGCCCCTGGCCTCCACCTGAGGTGGGAGCAGCATCCTCCAGGACGAGCAGTCCATCCATGCTGCTCTTAAAACATCCCTGCTGCAGGGTGATAGGGGAGGGAATTACTACAGATTTAGCACATGGCTTCTAAGGCACAAACTTAGCCCAGAATGCTGGCAAATTATCCAATACCAGCAGCTAAATCCCTTTCACAGGGTGGAGCTGGACGGTGTTTTCCAGGTGGGATTGCCATCCTTGTGCTGCCCAGTGTCACACACTGCTGCACTGCCAGGGAAGAAGTTTCCTTCCTAGGAAACATAATGAAGGATGCCAGGCACTTTGTTTCTGGTTATCCTGCTCCTGGGGATGGGTGAGCAGAGCCTGAGGAGCAGGTGTTATGGGGAGAAGGGGGAATAGAGGAATGAAGCTGAAAGAAAACCAACTCGATGCTCTGCAGGAAGGGATCAGAGTGCCTGGGGCCATTTAGGTGTTACTCTGCTTACAAGAGCTGGAAAGCTGAGAAGAGCGAGATGGGAGGTAGGAGGGACCTCTCCAGGTGACACTTTATGACTTAGAGATTTATCAGGCACCTGAAGTCTACAAAAAAAGACACTATTAGTAATTTTGCTGAGAAGGGGGGTGGGTGTGCTCTCAGAATGCTGCTGTTCCGTGACTGACAGAGCTCACTTCCTGAGCTTCACAGATTTGGCCATTGGTTTTGGGGAAGTCTGGAAAATTCTTATTTCAGCAAAGGCAACACTTTTCCTGGCTGGAATGCTGGGCATTGAGGAGATGCTGCTTTTCAACCCAATGTGAGCCATCTCCTCTACATTTCAGGTTTTGCAGAGGTTTTTAGGAAGGTTTCCTCTGTCATTGTGCCAGGGAGGCAGTGAGGGGCAGGCGGTTCATGGTGGGGCGTGGAGAGCACAAGGACCTGCGAGGACAGAGCACAGGAGCCCAGGCACAGCAGAAGGCCAGAAGAACCTGTCAGCAGATGTGGGGGAGCTGACCTGGCCCTGCAGCTCCACTTTGCACCGAAACACGACCACAAAAGGGGTCAGATGTGACCGTGCCATCCTGCCTGGGCCAGCCTACCATGAGCCCTGTACAGCCCAGTCCAGCTGAGCTGTTTGGGGAACAGTGGGTGCCTCTGTGGGGTTTGGGGTTTTGGGGCCAGCTGCTGTCTTTCCTAAACAGCCTCTGCAAACTGAGTTTAGCTCGTCATGACTTAGGGACACGAAATACAGAGCTTGAGATGATCATCGTAAAGGAGAAAGGCCTCACTTCTCTCATCACCTGCCATGAAGGACAGGCTCACAATTAAAAGTTTTCTGTAAATGCTAATTACAATGGACTTAGCTAATGACTGATTGGTCTTTTGATTGCATTAAGACTCTGAGTGTAATGAACTTAACTGAAGTATGGATTACAATCTTGTTCTAATTAAAACAAAAACGTGTAACACATATTAGCACATATCAGGAAGAGTTTTAATGGCTGTTTGGGATCAAACTGTTGAAAATATTAATGTGTTGTCTAAAGCCTGCAGCACTTAATTAGATTCTTCATCCAGCTGGAATTCAGGTTACTTCAAAGGATGCATCTAGATAAGATTTTCTTGTGCTCTCAGAAATAGAGTGAATATAGATCTGAGCTGTTACTTCCATGCTGCCCTCACCTTGCTCCCAGCAGGGAAAAGGCGTTCAGTGCTGGTGCTTCAGCAGTGCCAGGGAAAGCTGTGATCAGAAGAGTGAAGCTGAGCTCAAGCTGAAATGCCAGGAATCCAGAGGGTCGGGGCTAGGCAGGGAAGGGCTCACAGCTCTTGTCTGGGCTCTGCCTCTCACCTTTGCAGCCCTAGAGGAACTGACGTGCTTTAATCCAACTTTTTAATGCCAGATGAAGAAGGGATTGGAAACAGGACCTTCTCCCTGGAGAGCACTGGACTTAATTTCTTCCACTCTTTTGGCAGCACCTGTTTCTGCACTTCTTTAAGACAAAACACACAGCCCTTTCTTTTTCTCTGGATGCTGCCTGGGGCTGGAGAAAGCCATTTGCTGTAGGTGGTGTCTCCACCCAGCTCCACACGTCCAGAAGTGACATGTTTGCAAAGTCAAAAAGTCACTGCTCCTGAGGCCTCCCCACCTATCAAGAAAAGTATTTTTTTAATATCTGTGATCCCTTTTCTCCCAGCTGTGACCTTCAGCTGTCTGCAGTAACCCTTCCTGTTTCTAAACCACCCGGAGGTCCTTGGAAGGGGAAGGGGAGCAGGATCCCAAAAGCACTAGTCAGACTCGGGCAATTCAGGCATTGACAAGCTGCTGCAGAATTTCTTTAACTTTGGTGTCAGGGCTTGATTTTTGAGGAACAGCCCAGCAGATGTCAATGTTGCAGGTGCCCCCAGCACGGCCAGGCCAGAGTTGCTGCTGGACACCCAAGCCCTGGCTGCAGCAGAGGCTGGTGGAAGGGATCTGCTCTCTGACCTGGCTTTCCCCCAGCAGACAGACAGATCCGTGGGAGAACTGGGAATGTGCAGCTCCCTTCTGCTCTCCCGGCCGTGAGGAGCAGGGAAGAGGCTCTGTGAGAGCAGCGCTTGCTCAAGGGCAGGGCTGGGGAGGGCAATGTGTGAGCTCAGGAAGAGCTGTGGTTACGAGTCAGGGTGCCACCAGCAGCGTGAGAGGTGACACTCAGAGCAGTCTGCGCTGAAGGCTTCCTGTCTGCAGAATATCTCATCTGGGTCACCCTGGGAGCAGAGCAAGCTCAGCACAGCCACGCAGCAGCACCTTGCTCCAATGCAGGACTGGGGCGTGGGATATTTTGCAACAAGACTGACAGTGCAAACCCTTCTGTCTTGGTGCCACAGCGCCTGCAGTGACACATCCACACCCAGGGCCACACGGCTCCCCCCAGGCTGTGACACAGCAGTGGATCAGGAATTTTATGGCAACTCTGGTCACCTCTCTCTACCCAAATCACTGCCTGAATGGGGAGTGTGGGATCAGCAGAGCTCTTCCCAAGCCCCTTAACACCGCTCTGCAGAGGCTGAGCCCTATTGTGGCAGTGTCACAACATCTGTGAGTTTTGCAGTTCTAGGTTAATTCAATTTTAGAGAGCCTTAACCAGCCCTGTTAGCCCAGTCAGTACCTGATATTTGTTCAGTGCATCAAGTCCTCGACTGTGCAGGCCTGGGTGTGCCCTGCATTGATAGAGGGAGGAGATTTTACACCGAGATTTGGAGGCTGATTTAGGAATCCTGCTTGCCTGATGTCCATGTCCGTGGTGTGAGTTTATCAGCAAGGCAGAGAGGGTTTGAGATTGCAACCATCACCTCTACAAAGAGAGGCACCCAACCCACTGGATAGAGAGGAGGTAGCACCGATGGAATAAACCTAATTACTTGCCAAATAGGTTGCCAGGAGCTGGAGGGACAGAAGATGCTGTAAGGTGAGCTCATTAGCATAAAATAATGTCACTCGTGTGGCAGCACAGAGAGGAGAGCCTGCAGCCAGAAGAGGCCATGTCCAAACAACAAAACACCCTGAAATTCATTGTGAAGTAAAGGTAAGTTAAGGAAAAGAATGGGACAGGCTGCCCAGGGCAGTGGTGGGCTCACCATTCCTGGAGGGATTTAAAAGATGTTTAGGTGTGCCTTGGCAGTGCTGGGGGAATGGTTGGACTCTTTGAGGTCTTTTTCAACCTAAAAATGCTTCTGTGATTCTAAGATGATTCAGTCTAATTTAAGGATAAAAAGAGGACTTCAGGACACTGAGAAGCCTCAAATGCATGTGGGTCTGTGTCTGTGTGTATACAAACATGGCCAAATAACTCTGGGGAGAGCTAGGAGAGTTAGCAGGCACCTGAGAGCAGGAGCACGCTGCAGCTGAACAGCCTGAAGGAGATTTACTGAGAAAACTCCAGCTCTGAGCTCCTCCAAAAGCCACAGATTTTGCTCATGAGGTTTCTGTGCCATTAATCTCGTTAGCGACGGGATTTACATGTTGAGATGAGGAGAGGTAAAGCAGGGTTAAAAAAAAAGATAACACAGATGCTACTTCATTGGCCCCAGCTAATTTTCATGCAATTCTGGTTTCAGATAAAGAGCCTTCCCTGGGTTTTTGTAGGAGAACAGCAGTGCAGGCTATTCAAAGGGTGATAATACATGGCTTTCGTGGCTAAAGCCTCCTGCTTCCTGAGCACACATCCTCAAGGAGCACAGGAGGGAGCAGGAATGTGCCTTCAACTGCTCTGCTGCCAGACTCAACCTCTCCCAATCTCTTGCTCAGCTTCAGCTTTGGAGCAGACAGTGAGAGAAAATTATTTTGAGTGAAGCTCTTACTCACTAATTGCAATTTGTGCTGAGAACCAAGCAGGAGCAGGCAAATTGATTTGGTGTTATGGCTATTTCAGGGAGTTATGGTGAGCACTGAACCCTGCACAGATTCAGGAAGGGGCAAGATTAAGGCTTTGTCAAAGCAGAGTAAATGCATTAGAGCTCCAGTGAAAACAGAGGAGCTGAGTAAAATCTTCAAGTGTTTAACAGAACTGCAGCCAACCACGTAGGGCTGTTTTCACAGATCCATAAACTAGATATTATAAAAAAGGAAAAGAAAAACAAAACAAAGGAAATCCACTTTAACTGAGATAAACTGAACCTGGACACATGTGCAGACCCAAAAGAACAAGAGGCTAAATGAGCTCCTCGTTCCCAAGAGTGTCAAGTGTGATCATCTGCAAAACAGGAATGCGAGCCAATGTTTCTTTTAGTAAAAGGGTGAAATGAAATGTTATTTTTGAAAAGTTTATGTAAAGTTAAGTGAGCAGGATAATCCCAGCCTCTTACAACAAACCTCTCACACTTGACAGTGCACGCAAGAAGGGAGGTGTGAGCAGAGCTCTGTCCTCGTGTGTCCTGTGCTGTGTGTCCCTAACACATGACCAGTTAAACTCAGTTCGTAGAGTTTGGTTAGGAGAGCCAGCAGCTGGCCCCAAAACCCCAAACCCCGCAGTGCCACCCGTCCTGGCTCAGCTGGATGGAGCTGTACAGGCATCGTGCTGGGCTGGAGCAGCTCAGGTCTGTGCAGTTTTACACGGTGGTGTTTTGGTGGAAAGCGGAGATGTAGGGCCAGGTCAGCTCCCCCACGTGTGCTCACAGGTTGTTCTGGCCTTCTGTTGTGCCTGGGCTCTTGTGGCATCCTCTGTCCTCATTATCACCCCCGTCCAGGTGGGATTTGCGTGCCCATCCTGATGCAGCTGCAGGGACAGCCGGGGGAAGCCAGAGTGGGGGGGTTGTCCTCCCTCCCAGGATGGTTTGGGTTGGAAGGGACCTTAGAGATCATCCAATTCCACTGCCGTGGTCAGGGACACCTTCCACAGCCCAGGCTGGCTGTGTGGGGGACACTGGCAGTGCCCAGGGCGCTGGGGGGACAGCCCCAGGCACCCCCAGCCAGCGAGGCCATGGAGGCTGTGGAAGGCAGCACTGGCTGTTGGCTGAGCCACGGCAGCAAGCTCTGCCTTTCTGCACTGACAGCCCCTAGATCTTCTCCCAAATTGCTTGTCTGCAGATAATAATGAATAGTCCCTTTATGCAGAGTAACCAAGTAGTACTGGTGTCGCCTCCCTGAGAAAAATCAGCATCCCTCCTCGAAGGGATGGAATTATGCTCCTGTTTCCATACACAGGCCGCATAATTCACTATAATTTTATTATCTCTGTGCACTCAGAACTACACCACGTGGCTCTTCTGTAAGTGGTGAAGGTAAGAGGCTACACCAGCATGAATTTTCTTTAATAAGATTACACCATGATAATAGGCTACTGGAATAATTCAGCTTCTAATGATTCTGTTCTGCCTTGCTTCCACATGATCAAGGGCAATATGCATTAAAGTTGGAGAGGCTTTCTTAATTATAGAGTAGTAAGTATTTATTTTATCTAACAGCTGTAATATTCAAAGGAAATTTTTGTTTTTGTGGGAAATTCTTACTTGGTGTTGCCATTTTCAAGGCTCTCCATGTGAGCAGGTGCAGGCCTACGATCAAATTTCTGCGATATAGTGGTGCTGTTTTGTGGGAAAAATCCAAGTGTTGAAACACAATGCAGCCAACCAAGTGTCTGGAAGGGGATCAACCTTGTAATACTTTAATCTGATTAAAAAAAAAAAAAAGAAGTAGTAAAAATTATAAATTATTTCTTCATGCAGATGAGTTGCCTAACATCAGGCATTCAAATTAGGAAACGTTGGCTCGACTCCCCCAGGGCCTCAGTTTCCCTTTCAGTAAAACAAATGAAAGAGTTGTTGGCACTTTCAGACCTGTCTCGGTGGGTTACCCCAGCCGGTTTGTAATGCACCCTGGGAGCACTGAGAGATTTAGTTCCCTGATGTTTGTAAAACTCTCTAAGATCTTTAAAGAAACAGCGCAAAGCCTTATTTTAACATTCCCAGCGGCAGCGCTGGGTAACGGCTGTGCCCCGGATTATACCCAATCCTTGGAGAGCACAGTTTTATCCACGATCCCACCTGGCACTGAGAGCTTCCAGCCCTCCACGCTGGAGCTGCCTTGACCTTCAGTGCTATCTGAACCTGCTCTGCCATGTGCCAGCCTCCCTCCAATCTCTGCTCTTCTGGATGAAACGTGGCTCAGCGTGGCCCGCTGGGAACAATAGCTCCTCAGTTAAACTCGTATCAGCATCGCTCCTCACACACGTGGGGAGGGCGGGGGCCCCGAGCCACACATCTATTAATCAGGGCTGGGTGTCACTTTGCAATTCTGAGATGGTTTGTGCGGAAGGAAGCAGAGCTCTGCAATGAAAGAGTTTTGAGGTTTGCTCTGAGAAGACTTGTCACCGCTCGTGACGTGCGTCCCCACCCCGTGGGCTTGCACAATTCACACCAATCCCCATCAGCTGGGGAGTCGTGGCTGAAATTTGTCCTTTCTTCAAGGACCTCTCAGGATGCACCCGGGGAAAGGACAGAGGTCGATGTCCCTGTATCTCACAAAGCTTTGGAGTTATGTAAAGGATGAGGATTTGCAGCAGACGGTGGTTGCACTGGAATTGTTTGGTCTAAGGCTGCTCACCACTTGGGCGTGGTGGTGGACATGGTGGTTTTCACCTGGGAATAGCAGTGGAGAACTTAATCAAGGTGGGACTTCAGGCTTCAGGGACTTCAGGGACTTCAGGCTCAGGTTGGAGGGAGAGCAGCAGCATTTCAGGCATTGCTCTGCTGGCTGAGAGAAGGGCTGTGTGACCCAGAACTGTGAAACTCCTCAGCTCCTGAGCTGTCCCGGCACTGGGTCTCTCCCTCCTTTTCCAGCAGAGGGGAAATAACAGAATTCTTCCAGCTAGATGAGGCAGTGGAGTTGGGAAATGGGAAAGGATCAGGTGAGTTTTCCTTTCCGGTGGCAAAGGCCCTTCCCCACTGCTGTTAACCAGGAGGATTAAAGAGGGAGTTCTTCAGACACTCCTCTGCCGTTGACCCCGAGCTGAACCCTTGGGTTAGGAGCTGACTTTTCATTTGGGACTGACAGACTTGCAAGCTAAATCAGAGCCCAGATGGCTTAGAAAAGCCCAGAGAGCTCCAACCTGAGAGCAGCTCTTGCCACGCACGTTCCCATGCTCTTTCAACAGGCCAGGGCTGCTGTGCCAAGTGTGATTTCAGAGGAAGCTTGGAAAGAAAGTCCAGCCCCGTCTGTCATCCTTTTTTTCAGAGAACTTCTGGTGCCTTTGCCATGTGCAGAATAGCCGAGAGAAAGGGCTTTTACAAAGCTCAAAGCTGGGCTTCTCTGTGTCCTGCTTCCCTTCTTCCTAAGATGTGTTCTCTTCCTCCATGAGTCACCCCGTGGGTGAGAATAAGAGACGTTTTAGGGAAAAGAAGACAAAACAGCAGAAGCCGGCTCTTCAGAGCGGCTGTGCCGCCGCCGTTCGTTCGTGGATCTGGAAGCATCTGTCATCTTTAGCCTGGGAAGCTCAGTCCCAAGGAGCTCCAGACTGAATTCCTGCAGGGTGTTTGTATGCGTGGCCGCACGCCGTGCCGGGTGGCCGCCTGCCTCCCCTCGCCCAAGGTGGATGTGTTTCACAGGAGGAGCAGTCTGCACGGATAAAAACATTCAGCGCCTGCGGGTGAGCCGCAGACTGCGCCAGTCGCGCTGCTGAAATGTTTCCTGGAGTTTGCTGGGAGGGCTGGGTGCTCCAGGGCTGCGGGATTTGCCTCCTTAGCAGCGGAACAGTGCCTGAGGAGTCAAACCTGTCCTGCCCTGGGGTCACCTGTGTCTGGCCACGTGCCAGGGAGGTGTCTCTGCTCTGACATTGCCCTGGGAGGTGGCATTGGGGACCTGGTGGCTGCTCCACAATGCTGTGGGACCCTAAACACTTCAAAAATGGCTTTGCAGTGTCCATCCAGCCTTGTCTCAACACCCAGCTCTGTGCGCCAGGCAAGCACACCTTGGCTCTGAGCAAGCACCCCCACTGCTTCTTCATCAAAACCTTCTAATTAAAGCCAGATTATTGGTCTTGGCCCTTCTTGTTAGTGTTTTGATTTGGAGTTTTCTTTTTTAAGTCCCTTTAAGATGTCTGGATAGATGATATCAAGGTTAATTTGTTTGTGATGGAAGAAATGTTTTCACATGGTGGCTAAATGTTGTTGGAAAAGAGCAAAATTAATAGCTGCTCACTTAATCCTGATTAAACTGGCAGCTGGGAGATATTGATCAGTGTGTTCACAGCAAACTATCCCTCTCTAAGGCTCGGGGTAAACAAGCCTGGGACTGTGGTTACCTTAACCCTTCCCACATTGGCAGCCTCATGCCCTGGGCAGGACCTGAACCAGAGCATCCTCCTGCTCCCCAGCTGAAGGGCTTTGTGTGGGGTTAGCTCGCTGGGGTCTAGCCAGGCTGGCTTTGCCCCAAAATCTCCTGGGACTGCCGAGCAGTCACCCAGGTCTGGGTGTTCCTGGGGGGCCCTCTCTGCTGGGGACCTTCGGTGGCCCCCACTCCCAGCCACCACTGCAGCCGTCACGTGGGATGCTTGAAGGGGATCCGTGTTCCACAGAATCCAAAAAAGCTGCTCAGGGGGTTACCAGCAACTGATTTTAGGGGTTTAAGTAAAAAACAGGGCTTGGCCAGAGCAGGCACCAGCTTGGACCCGTCCGTGGCTTTGTGATGTTCCCGAATCCTGCCGCTTCCATCAGTGTTGGTCATTTCTGACACACAATTTCTGGGGACAGATGGCAGGATAAAACCCTTGCTCACCTCTCAGCCCACCTGGTTATCGTGCTCTCACCCCCAAAGTCATAAACTAGAAGCAATTTTGAGGCTGCCTAGAGAAGGAAGGAGGCTGAATAGCCCCAGCTTTCTGCTCAGGCTTTATTACTCTCCGCAAACACATGTTCCACATTCAAGTCTGTGCATTCTTAATGCAGCCACTGCCAGGCTGGCTCCAAACTACACAAATTGCTCTGGGTTGGGTCTGCCTTCAGTATTCACAAGGTCACTGCATTTTTGCACCTCTGGCTGTTGCACTGTGGTTGAGTTTCTTGTTAACACAGACCAGGTCTGGAAATACCTAGAACTGTCTTCAGCCTTCTAGGAAAGGAGTGGGACTGCTGGAGTGGATGGAGAGTAGCATGACAAGGATCAGCTTTCCAGAGGGCACCCAGAAATGTGCTTTCCCCAAGGAGATCAGTACTGCAGGGGCTCAGTTTTATCCTTGCCAGAAACTCCGTTTAGAAGAGCACAACTCCTGCTGCTGGAGGTGCCATAACTGTAACCAGCACTGGACCTGGCCCAGAATTAATTCATTGTGGTAGATCTTGGCACTCATCCACTGCTCAGTACTTCTGGAAAAGATCTGTGTTTACTTTGTGAATGTCAGATAACAAACTATTTTTCCATGGGGTGAGTGGGAGACACGGAAGGGAATTGACCTCCCTGATACCTTGGGCAGCATTACTCCCAAAAAACAGCAGCTGGCTCTCACCACCCTTGCTCTGCTTCTCCATCCTGGTGCTCCCTCACCTCCTGATGGGATGAGGGTCCCTCACCCTCCCAGGTATCCCAAGGAAAGCATTTCCCCAGATGTTCCTCCTCCTGTGGCACATGAGAGTCTTGCAGGAGCGTCCATTGTGTGCTGTAAAGACAGGCGCTGTTATGATCCCTGTCCTTGGGAAGCAGGCTCAGGCTCCCTGGTCTCTTGCCGCCCTGATTCCACCAAATGCTTGGTGCATCCACACAGGAGCTGACTTCCAGCCGCTCTTGTACCCCGTGTGCTCCAGCCTGGGTGATGGATTGCTGTTGGACAGATCTCCAGGATGCAGATCAGCCTTTCCCAGGCACACTCTTGCTGCCCGCAGGGCCAGCTCATCCTCCTTGCATCCAGGTTTACGAGGTACAAAGCCGTGGCAGATGAAACCCATCTGCCATAGGTGAGTGGAGCTAAGCTGTTTTACAGCTGAGGGAGCAGGCTGTAAATCAGAACAGGGAAATTGATGCAGTTCTGGCTTTATTGCAGGGGCTGTTGTTCTGTTTTTCACACGAGTGAGAGCAGTGCTGCTCCAAGCTGGTAGTTCAGTTGTACCTTCAGGCTTCAGTGCCCTTCCTGCACTCCCTGGGGTTGGTGGCATCACTCAGCTCTCCTTTGGGCACAGAAGGACTCCCAGAAACCGCCGTGCTGGCAAAGGTTCACTCTGCCACTCCCCAGGGGATTTGACTCCTGCAAGCGATCCCTTGGCATATTTGCACTTGGATTTTCTTCATTCCAGCCTGGGCATGCAGGGGCTCTCTTTGCTGGCTGCTCAGCCACCGTGCCCACTCAGGACTGACCGCAGCATTTTTGTGCTTTGTAGGATTCTCTCAAGTCCCGGGGAGGTGCCGGGTGAGCGCTGGGAGCGCGAGGGCATCCGGAGGGATTTCACGCCTCGGAACCTCTGAGCCATGAACAAGAGGCTCCATTTTTTTCCACAACCTCTGCCGAACCTTGGTCCTTTCTTCCACCCTCCATATGCCGCCTTCTTGGCCTGAACAGCCATCCCTTAATCTCAGTCTGTCTGGGGAGAACCAGTTAGTAAAACGTTGTTAATTAACCTCACTGGATTGTGCCTGCGAGCAAACCAGACCGACTGAGGTGCTGCTGCCCTCGTGTCAGCAGCTGTTCTCGTTTCTAAGAGGGAACACACAGGTGGTGTGTGCTCCTCAGCAGCTGGGTTTTGATGTGCCTCCCAAAGCTGCTGGCGGAGGCTGTGCATCTCCTGTATCCCCATCCCTTTCCCGTCCTTTGATTTGCACGAGGTTTGCAGTTATTCCTTGTGTCTCCTTCTCGCTCAGTTAAAAGCTGAACCAGATGAAGCTGCAGGCTGTAAACAATAGAAACAAAATCGTTTTCCTACTCAGAAGCAAAAAGAGTGGAAGTTTGGGGTCACTCCTCAACAGCCAGTTTTCTCTGAGTAGGGCAAGAGAGACTCTACTCTTGGGTTATTTACCCCAAACAGCTTCCCTGTGGGAAATCTAGTCCTCTTCTCCTCTTCTCTTCAAACAGGGATGGGAGATGGAAGGGTTTGGCCAGATGGATTGTGATTTGGACAAATAAATGAATACATGGGTCAGTGGGCAGACAGGTAATTATTTTAACATCTGCGGCAAAGAGAAATGCTCCCTTCTTTTATTATTACTCCTGGAGACACGGAGCAGAAGACTCTTCATTGTTAAGTTAGCAGACTTGAGGGTAGGTGCTGATTCCAGCTCATGTTTGGAAAAATCTGGTGGAGCCCCAGAGTGGATTCATTCCCAGTAAAGGAGACCTACGACAGTAGAAGGTGATGGGTGAATTATCCATCAGGTGGGATAATGCTTTTGAGGGAAAATAAAGAGGCTCCTGTGATGATTCCTGAAGTCAGAGCATTTTTCCTGTGTGTCTGACTGCTCTCCCCTGATCCCTCCCCTGCCTGGAGCGACGTGTGTTCCACGGCCCTGCAGAGAAAGCAGCTCCGTCTTTCATGTTCACGGCGTGCTCGCGTTTCCGCCTTCCTCGTCTCGCAGCTCCGCATCTCTGCTATTGTGACAGAAAGTGTTCAGTGCACAGAACTATTAAAAATGTAGCTCAGATGGTGCTGATGGGAGGCTGACATCTCCTGAATAATTTATTTTAACTGGAAAGATTTGTAACGCTTAAGTGTTAGCGGGACTCTGCATTTTAATTCTTTCTGAGGTGCTGCTTGTTGTGATTCTCCAGTTCGGGCAAGAAGCGGCTCAGCCTCTTCGAGGACAAAGCCAGAGCCACCACCACCCTCAGGGGCAGTCAGACTGCTGGCCATGGTCCTCTGGAGGCTGGAGAGCTCCGGAAGAGCTCCAAAAGGAAGCTGGAGGTGTTGGAAGAATCCATCACTAACAGTTGGATTTCCCCTGCCTTGGGAATAGTGAGCTTTTTCCAGGGTGGAGGATTGAAACAGGCTGTAATTACTGGCTGCAAAATATTTACAGTAAGCAAGGAATGGCTGGCCACCTTTAATTCCTGGCAGCAGCTCCCTTCTTGGGGCAGTGACTGTGCGTGCTTGCTCTGAGGAGCAGCTTTTGCCATCCCACCTGTCCAGGGGGAAGGACCTGATGTGCTGCTGGGTTTGCACAGGGTCTTTTCCAGCCTTAACCGTCCTGTGATTCCATGGGTATGGCTGGAAGGAAGTCAGGGCTTTCTTGTATACATTTAGTAGAAATTTGGTGCAGGGGACATCCTTACACACAACCAGCAACCTGGATTTCTAAAAGCATGCTGGCAGAAGTGCAATCACAAGCGGGCTTAAGAGTTGAATTCTTGGTATCGGTGTTAGAACAGCCAAGATCATTTTTGTGATGGTCATTTAAGAAAGCTCTTCCTCCCTCTTTTTTATCATTACACATAGAGAGACAAATCCTGCTCTCAGCTGTGAGGAAGCAATTCTCAATCAAGTCCAAGGAAGCTGCTCTGAGACACCAGGGTTTGTCCCCTACTTTATAGACAAATTTATCACTGAAATTGCTGTGCCCACACCACGGGGCTGCTTCAGCCCAGAGGGGCTCAGCGCTGACTCACAAACAACTTCTCCCTACTCTCTCACACTCTTCTCCCTCTTGCTGCTGATTGTGTTCCTTGCAGGGCTGTTTCATTGCCTTTCAGCCATCCCCAGGTTCCTACCAAAGGTGAGTTTAACAGCTTTGGTAAGACACAGTCTGTCCCTAAAAAATAAAATCTGTATTGGGGAGAGGGAATGGGAAGACAGAAATCCTGCTATTTCTGGTTTACAGATGAGGTCCTGCAATGTAGAAGGTCAAACTCTGATGTTCTTCAAGTCAGTGCCAAAACCCATTTATGGCTCCCAGCTGGCCAGGGCATCATCCCAAACAGTTTGCGACTGATCCATCCTCTTTAGGGCTTGGCCACAGATTCTTCCATCACTCTGGATCTTCTCCCTGCCTAATCTTGGAGGGACCGGAAACACCTCACTCTTCTGTATCTCTTTTTCCCCCAATGAAGTTTTGGGGTGCTCACACGAAGGATTGAGGTGTTGTTACTCTCATTTTTCAGTTGTGGAAACCAATTCACGAAAGGCCAAGTGATGTACCTGAGGTCACTCACCAGTGTCAGAAGCAAAAAATAGGTTCTCCATGTCCTCTGTTTCTTCCCAGCCTCTCTCATCAACCCAAAGAGCAATAAAATGGAACAAACGTTCATACCAAGAAAAATTGGATTGAAACCTGCAGCAGCCCAGGACCAACCATGGAGTCCCTGTGGCTCAGTAGAAACCCTGGAGTTAATGACCTCTGCAAAACTTATGTATTTTTACATAACTAAATTCCAAGAAAAAATTAAATCCTTATTAATTATCAAGACAGGAACTAGTAGAAGAGAAGAGCCAGAGTCTTTATGTCAGATTCATCCACATCCATCAGCTAGCAAAAATTTATATTATGAATAAATACACCCTAGAAACTAGTCCAATAAATTTTTCTTATTGAAACAAGTTGTCTTCCTGCTTTATGTATCGTTTTAAAGGAAGGTAATTGAATATAAATTTTCTCCATCTACAGAGACATAGACATCCAAATGCTTGTATGTGTCTGTGAGTATCCGTGTTTTGGGCAAAGCGCTGACATCTGTGTAGGGCATGTTGGACTGAGTCTGACTGACTTCAATAGCTGTTGGAGTGGAAACCAGCACTGATCTCCAACCTGGGGAAAATTCTTCTCAATTCCAGCTTCTTTGTGCATTAGCAATTGCTTTCAAATGTTTGAAACTTAATAGCAGTTGCCAAAATCTGCGTTGCCTCCCAAGGAAAAACTCTTAATTTCTTCGTGTTTAGAGGCCAAATATGCGGCTAAACTAAGCTTGATGATAGCTAAGGTTTGGTTTTGGGCAGATTGTGAGTCCATGCACAGTTAGTGCCTGGAATATGCACACAGATGTGACTGTGCTGGGGCTGGTGTCTGTGGAAATGTAAAAATATTACTCTTAAAAAGAAGTTAATCTTTCCCACATTTCCTGCTATGGTTAGAGGTGATTTTCTCATTGTTTTGTTGTCGGCTGTCTCAGTGCTTTGAGACCTCCTGCCTGAAAATCTCTTCTTGCAGTCATTTTACAGCCTCATGTATTATGAAAAATGGCTGGTTAAGAGGTTTCTTGGTTTCAACCAGAAAAGAAGTACATAACATCACTAGAAAGTGACTTTTATGAAGAAAAGCTCGTATATACTATAAAATCAACCAGATATAACGGGCCTGGCTGTGAGCAGAGGTAAACTGGTCGATTTTAAGACTTCACATTTTAATGCCCATGAAATACAAGTGCCCATATGCACCCCACTGCCTGTTTTACAGCCCAGGGTGCAGGCTCGGGGCCACATAAAGTTGTCAGATGCAGGAGGATGTTTCCTGCAGCCCTGTCCCTGCAGCAGCAAAGAATATTGCATTGCTTCAAAACTGCAAGGAGAGGGTTATAAAATTATCATGCCTGTAAATTCCAGATGCAAACCATATGATTGCAAAGCCCTTCTCGCCGTCCTTGTTTAAAATGACTCTCTCCTAAGCCTCCTCAACATCTGCCTGGCCTGGAAGTGCAGTTTTCCCTGTGCTCAGTCACACGCTCAGTGAACACCTTGTGCTGGGACTAAAAGGTCTTTTGAAAAAAAACACTGTGCAACTGATGAAGTGTTTGCTTAGGATTAGGTGCCGTGGTTAATATAAGCATTAAAAAATGTCTCTGGCCACTGTCCTGTGTCACAGCAGCCTCGCATTTCCTCTGCTCTGGAGACGGATGTACATCTGGTTTGAGTGGCTTTTGTCCTATTCCCTGGCCACAAAAGCAAAAGGAGCACTGGGCTTCTAGGGATGGAAAGTTATGCAGCAATGCTAAATATATCAGTATTTCTTGGACCTGAATTGCCGAGATAGGCCGTTCTAGCAACACTTCCAGCACAAGAGGCAAGGCTGCTTGTGAGCACTCGGGGTTTTGTTTTGAAATAGGGAGGTCCATCCACGTGTAAGGGCGGTGGCTCTGGGAGAGCTGCAGGGCAGGGCTGCCCTTGGGAAGCTGCCTCTGCATGGCTGGGCTGAGCCCTGGGAGCCCTTGGATGTGTCTCCTGTTCCCCAGAGCGATCGAGTTACACGCCTTGAGCTCTGCCATAGTAGCAGAGGAAGGGAGAGTACAAAGGTTATGGAAAACAAAACATTAATTTTCTTGACCAGCTGTGTTACAAGCGAAGTGCAGCTTTATTTATACCCACGGCATAGTGTCCATAAATCAGGGCCGCTCTCCAGCAAGGCATTTAATGAGAACTATTAAATGATTTCATGATGTACTCATTGTTACTGAGTGATAAAAACCAGCACTCCCTCCAAGGACCAGGACTTTCCATGGGGGAAGGAGGTGTGGGGGGAAGCAAAGCCCTCAGCAGCGTCAGATGAGTTCTGCAAAGCTCTCTGGGCACATCGTGTTGGGAGGATCCACCGGCTCAGCCCGAGATCCTGCAGATCTCAGTTAGGGACGAGGGCTGCTGATGTGAACAGCCTTGGGGTTTATGGAACACCTTTTGTTGAGAAACACCTGATCTGATCTCAGAGTACATCCCAGCATTGCTGGGGAGGTGGGTGCTGCTCTCCTGCGAGTACAAGGCTGGACCCCAGCCCGTGGTGCATGAGGAACCATGGAATGGTTTGGGTTGGAAGGAACCTTAAAGAGTGCCCAGTTCCATGGGCAGAGACACCTTCCACCAGGCCAGGTAGCTCAGGGCTGGAGCAGGGAGCCAGGGAGCTCCACACAGCCGTGCACAGCCCCTGCCTGTCTCTCGTCCTGTTCGGGGTATTTGTGGGAGCTCAAGCCAAGGGGATCGTGCTGGATGCAGCGTGGCATCCTGGAGGCTCCCCGCACCTCTGGGGCTGTGTGGGGACCCTGGGGCTTGTCCCCATCTGGTGAGGGGGACACAGGTCTATCCACAGCCCTTTGGACCTTCCTTCTGGTTTTCATTCTGGAAGGGCTGGATCCGATGGCTGCGCAGAGCCCCGTGAGGCTCCTTTGTCACGGGCATAGCCAAGCCCCAAAATCCCAGGGATGGCTAATTTATGTGAGAAGGTTTTCTGTGAATCAGTGGGGAGGATGTTGTGCCCAAAGCCTTGCCGCTCTTCAAGTGCTTAATTGCTAATCAGAGGCTGGATTCAGCAGCTCCCATTCTCTGGCACTTTCTGTCTCCGTCAATAAAACTGGAGAGGCTCTTGCTTCACAACAAAGACCTTTCTCCTGCCCAAAGTTGTGGGAAGCTGTAGGAGGCTGTCCTTTCTTGCAGCAGAGCTCTAATGGGGTAAACAGTTGCTCTTACTTAGTTTCCAGCCAGATTTTGCTGAATGGGGTCTGGGAGGAGGATTCCTTAATTAATCCTTTGGGAAAGTGGCTGGGATTCTGGCTCCTTGGTTTTGGTTTGCATCTAACTAGCATCTCCCAGATGCAGAGTAGAGAAACCCAGGTCCGAATGTCACCTTGGATTTCTGCATTCCTCTGGTGGGTAATTTTTCTTCCTCCTTCAAGCCACCTGCCCCTTTCTCTAGGATGGAACTAGATGGTCTTTAAGGTCCCTTCCAACCCAAACCACGGTTCTATGATTTTTTTCCCCCCTGAAAGTAGGAACTGCCCTTTCTTGGGGAGGAAACTGCTGTGTGTGAATGGCAGCATGGTTTAACATTGACTGGCTAATTATTAAATTCAAATATAATCAATCATAAAACCTGCAGAGTATTGCATATGTGATGAACTGCTCAAGCAACTTCTACCAAACACATGTGGTATTAAATGTTCATTGCTTTCTCAGGACGTGCCCATTTGTATGGACTTCAGACAACTCCAGGCTGCCTTGCTGTTTTTTCCATCCATGTGAGAGTGTGAAATGGGAGTGAGGTGCATAAACAGGTCTGGAGGAAGGTTTTCCATTAGCTGCAGGTAGTAATTTATGGTGGGAAAGCAACAGGCAATTAAACTCTTTACATTGCTGAGCATTAATGTATAGTGCTGTAAGTTAGAACATTTCCTTTAATGTTTTACTTGATGAAGATGAATTCTCTCTCTTTATTATCTAGTAAAGCCCTTTCCACGCAAGGACTTCAAAAAAGTCCTTTATTATATTTATATATATTATACTTAAATAGCACACCCCCCAAGCCGCTGTTTCATTGTAGACTGAGAAAAAACAGCAGAGAGGATTGATCAGCTCTTCACAGATTGCTCTGTGCTGCCTTGAATGTGGTTTGAAGGGGATTGGGTTATTGTTGAGTTCTTTTTAACTCCATAGACAAATATCTCCACCCTGAAATGCCTTTAGAATTTAGCGATATGTGCAGACCACAGTCTTGGCTTTCCCACCTCCAGTACAAATTAGACCTTTGAAGTATTTTAAGTAGTAGATTTTCTCAAAGGTATTGAGCATGGTATGTAAATAAACTTCATTTAAGCCAGGTTGGGTTACAGAAGCAGCTGGTCCACAGCTAAAACCAGTATTATGGGCTGTTCATTCTACAAAGGATCAGTCTTCACTTGAAGCTGATGCAAAGGGAGGAAACTGGTCACAACCACAACGCTCAAATAAAAGCAAATACTGCAGATACCAAGAAGGTGAAGCAGTTGCCATGCCACTGCTCTTGTTTGTTTGGGGTTTTTCCTCCTCTGTTCTAAAGCTGTACGTCTTTTTTATTGATTTCATGGTTAAGAAATGTACCAAGTTCAGTCCTGAGAAATGGGAAAGCCTTGCCAGCTGCACTGGAGGTGGAGATGCCTCTGGGCACCCCTTTCATTCCCAGCCTGCTTGGGCACCTCACACAGCCCCATCCTTGGCTGCTGGATCCTGGAGCTCATGAAGAGCTGACTCAGAAACCATCTCAGCCCCACGAGGATCAATGTGGCAGGGTCTGAAAGCAGCAGAGGTGCCTGGTGCTGTTCTGAGTGTGCCAGGTGTGGTACAAACTCATCCTGCTGGATGATTTTGTGGTTCCAGGCTGTGGTTTGCATGTGTGATAACAGCAGCAAACTGCCATGGGAAATGTCCAGTCAGCCCCACAAAAACTAATTTTGAAAAGCTGTTTGGAGGTGGCCATAGTGTTCATTAACCATTGTATTTGTGAAAGTGGCAGCCAGGGACTGACAGAGTTGAGGTGAAGAATGTGCAAGTTAGCACAGGACACAGACCTAACCTGTGCAACTCCTTGAACTGAAACCAAGCATCCCAAATGCTTCGCTGCCCAAACCCAGGTATTCATCACTCAGCTGGTTCGAATTTGGGATTATCTATTTGACAACACAGAGCAAAATCCCTGCTGACGTGACAGGGACTCAGTGTTTGAGAACACTCCTGGAAGGCTTCAGGCAGGGGTTGGCTGTGAGTCTGTGCTGAGCACACAGCGAGTGGGACACACGAGCAGCCTCCATCCGAGGAGCTGGAACTCAGAGCTGGAACTCAGAGCTGGAACTCAGAGCTGGAAGGAAGGAGGTACAAACCTTGGCCTGTTCTCCGTGTCCTTGCAGAGGGCTGAGTGCCAGGAGCGCGGGGATTTAATCCCTGCACTAACAATGTTCGTTCAGCGCACTTTCCGTAATCCATTCTTAAGCACGAGCCTAGATGTGGTTTGACACCTTGAAAAATACGCTCGCTGGCTTCCCTCAGCCCGGCACTCCCTCCTGCGTCCTGCCGGGGTGGAGGAGAGCCAGGAGGAGGCTGCAGCCATCCCTGCTGCCTCCCTGCAGCACTGCCGTTTCCAGGGCAGCGGTGCTGCACGTTTCCTGCGGTGCTCCCAAGGAGCCCGGGATCCTTGGATGGAGCGCAGTCCATAAACGCAGCATGTCCTCATCCTTTGAACGGCTTCCCACCTTTGTGAGCATAATCTGCAGAGGACATCCTGCCTTCCTCTGGACGGAGGCAGCCTGGCCTAAGGCCCCATTGCCAGTTCAAAAGTAAAAGGGATGCAGTGTGGGCTGCCTGTTGCTGGTCCGTACGGAATTGTGTTGTTTTCTGCTGGATTTAGGATCTTGCACTCCCCAGTGACCCCATTCTGTATCCCAGAGGCTGCAGGCACACTGCACAAGGTTTCCTTCATTACTGCACCACTGCTCAGCAGATCTGGGTTTTTTCATCCGTGAAACAAAGCAAAAAGCAAAGCTGATCAGCTCCATCAGTTCACAGAATCGTGGAGGAGTTTGGGTTGGAAGGGACCTTAAAGACCATCTCATTCCACCCCTGCCATGGTCAAGGACAGCTTCCACTTGACCAGGTTTCTCCAAGCCCCATCCAACCTGGCCTTGAACACTTCCAGATATTGGTAAACACATCCCCCAGGCAAATGAAGTCTCATTTCCTTGGCACTGTGGTCATGGAAGCGAAGGGAGGCAGATATTCAGACCATGCAAACTTACAAAGAGAAGATTATGAAGATCTCATTTACAGAGTGGCTTAAGCAAAGGAGCCATAATTTGGAATAACTGTAGCAAAGTTTTTGCTTTAGAAGGGGCAGGAATTTCTGAGGAGCAGGGCTGAGTTATTTGGGTGGGCTCTGCATGCTCAGAGTCCTTCCAGAGGGCATAAATCATGCACTGACTCAAAGCTGAGGCAGAACTCCTGGGTTTTAGCCCAAATATATATTCCCTTTCGTTCTATCAGTTCAGCATGAGCACGTTTAGAAGCAGGTGTGTTCCTGACATCCTTGAGGGAGGTCGGATGTAGTGTTCCTCTCTGGAATCTGGTCTGGGAAGAGAAGTCAGACAGACGCGATGCTGCTGCCTAGTCCAGGCTGAACAACTTTGCAGACAAAAATAAAAATTGTGCCTTAATTTTCCAGTGTAGGTGCTTTTTTGGCTTCCCACACGAGGAAGGTTTTGGAGCAGGGTGGTGCTGGTTCCCAACACGTGCGTGAATTGGCTGTTCCTGCCCTTTGGAAGGAGAGCTGGCTGCATGTCTGTCTGCTTGGGTTTCCTGGGAGTGGCACAGATAGCTCATAGTTTCATTCTCATTTAAAATTAAAGCTGATTTAGTGAGCAGCATCGGGAGACAAATATTATTCTCCTTAGGGTAGCTCAAATTCTTCTTTGGTGAGAAACAGTCTTTTAAAGCTGTAACTTCAAGTGTCTTGTCTCGAGGGTTGCATTATCAGTGCCAATCTGGCCTAATACTTTTTAAGTCAAACTTCTCCAAACAGCATTTGAAACCCTTAAATTGAGACTTCATTCTTTTATAATCTGCAAAGCTCCTTTCTTGCTAGAATCTACATCTACCAGAGTTCTGTGACTTAAATCTCCATGAGATGCTTTGCAAACGCAGAAGCCAGCATTCATTTTACACCTTTCATAGGGATTTTGTAAGTGATATATTAAAGGAAAGCAATGAAATATTCTCTTAGGTTAAGGTCTTTAAAAGTATCTAACAGAGTAAGATGTCTGAGCACCACTGAGCTTTACATTCAACCCTTGAAATTAATCTTTCCCACTCTTGTGTAATATTAAGTCTGATTAATAGCTAATGCATCAGCTCCATTTAAGATGCACATCTGTTTGTGTGTATGCACAAAGAAAATGTTTATGTCCAGATTCTTTCTCAGGGGCGTTTAAAATTATTTTCTACTGAATTGAGTAAGGTCATCTGGCAAAGCCGAGCAGGTCATCAATAATTAATCCAAGCAGGCAGAGCTGAGTCTCAGGGTGCTTGCAAACACCCTGTTAGACTGGAGAGTTTGGCAGAGCAGGGGCAATTCTCGGATTTTCTCAGAAAACAAGCGAACGTGCGTTTAACTTTTGAGGGGGAGAGGGAGGCTTTGCTTTTATTGGAAACAGCTGCGCTGTGCTTGCACTGCAGCACTTGGTGCATCCACACGGGCAGTCAGAGCTCCTGGTCCCCCAGGGCACCCCAGCCTGGCCTGGGGGCACTGCACTTACACCAAAACCCCTGGCACTCATGGCCCATTGCCACCGTGTGCTCACAGCTTGCAGTAACACAAAGGGTTGGATTTAGCTCACTGAACTTTATCCAAATTTTATTAAAAGTTAGACAGATTCTTTACACCTAGCTCTGGCTGTCCAAGAACTGGCTCTGGGCTATGAGCTTGTCATCTGGTTTAAATAGAGTCAGTAGGGAGAAGAATCATCTCTTCCAGGGGTTATTTCCTATCCAGACTTGTTATCTAAGAGACTGGGATGAATGTGGGTTGAATGAGAAGGGGGAAAGAACTGGTGAAGGGTCTGGAGCACGAGTCCAATGAGGAGCGGCTGAGGGAGCTGGGAAAGGGCTCAGCCTGGAGAAAAGGAGGCTCAGGGGAACCTTGTGGCTCTGCACAGCTCCTGCCAGGAGGGGACAGCCGGGGGGGTCGGGCTGTGCTCCCAGGAGCAGGGACAGGAGGAGAGGGAACGGCCTCAGGCTGGGCCAGGGCAGGCTCAGGGTGGACATCAGCAGGAATTTCTTCGCAAAAAGAGCTGCCCAGGGCAGTGCTCAGTCCCCATCCCTGGAGGGACATAAAGGACCTGTAGATGTGGCACTTGGAGACATGGGGCAGTGCTGGCCTTGGCAGTGCTGGAGGAATGGTTGGTCTCAATGATCTCAGAAGCCTTTTTAACCTAAGTGATTCTGATTCCGTGTATACTTCTTCCTTTCCCCGTGGAGGGACCTGTCTGTCCTGAGTTGGAGGCTCCTGAAGAGGTTCAGGTGACCAGCCTGGGCAAAGCATCTTGTTTTTGGACAGACAGCACCCATTTCTGGGTGGAATGGGTCTGGGCCAGCCTGATGGGAACCCCCAGGTGACTGAGGGTGAATGTGCACCTCTGCAGTGGCTAAAGCATTTTGTTCTCTCAAATGTTTATGTTTCCTCTGGTGTTCTGGTTGGCCTACAGAGTATGTTGAACAAATATTACCAATGCAGTCCCTCACTGCATTAGATGGATTGAAATGGTTCCCATGAGGCTGAGGATGGCAGTCCCTGATGCAGGAACTCCCTTCCACCTGTGTCTCGTCAGGAGTCCAACCCAATGTCCATCATCCAGCACGGAGCCAGGATTTGAGCCGTGATGGCTTCACCTTTGGATTCAGATACCTGGATTATGGGCAGAGAAAAAGGACCAGAGCCCCGTGAGGGAGAATGGGCTGGCTGGGTGTCCCCCCATCCTGTGCCCACCATCTTCCATCTCTCCATGCCGTACCAGCTGTTCCCAGGACACGTGTGCAGCTGTTTCGGGACAAGCAGGCTGGGAACCAGTCCAAAACCAG
Source organism: Acanthornis magna (assembly GCA_036785705.1). Classification (NCBI taxonomy): domain Eukaryota; kingdom Metazoa; phylum Chordata; class Aves; order Passeriformes; family Acanthizidae; genus Acanthornis; species Acanthornis magna. The sequence goes on from JAWUZG010000013.1 coordinate 19,806,195, forward strand.
ATGAGGCATGTGTGCTGCTCCCTCTCCTCCACCATAACGCTGGTATGCACACTTTTAATGCCTGGCCCCTGCTGAACTGCTCTCGCTGTGCAAGATGAGAGAGCTCTGCAGTTTTGACAGGAAAATTGCTGCCCAGATGCCGGAACACCAGTGCTCTGCTTGTTTAAATATTTGTTCAAACCAGCTTGACTTTCCAGTGCGTTTTTCCATGAGGGATTTTGGAGGTAGGGGAGGGAAGTCAGTACTAATAAAATCTCGTGCTCTGGTGTAATGACATGAGAGCATTTAGCCAGGAGTACCCTCTGTCCCGACAGCAGCTCTTCCCACCACGTCTCCCCGTCACCATCCTGCCTTCCTTCATGCCTATTCCTTACTGTACAGATCTGTATATGCCCTATCCACAGACTTTCAGGACTTTTAATCTCCAGAGCTCTTAATCTGGCATGTTCACATGTGCTTTGTTTCCTGAGAAAGCAAATAAATAGGGATGGGTGGAGGAAAACGGCTGCCGTCATCCGCTTCGTCAGCGCTGTGTGCAGGCCCTGGAGGGTGCACTGCATCCTGCAGAAATGCCAGGAATTGGGCTTGTTCAGGGGTTCGTTTGCAATCACCACGAGTTAATGGCATACCTGGGGAGAGTAGTATGGGAAAGACTTGCTCCGACTCCCTCCCAAGCTTTATATGTGATACCCACAAATTTCGCTCCTGCTGGGCTCCAGCCTGTGATCTGCTCTGGTCACCTCTGCTCCTTTAACTTCTTTATTTTGACAAAGTCCCACTTGCTCTCCCTGAACCTCTTCATATCTGTGGTTACAATCCCTATTTCCAACCTATTCCTTGCTTCCCAAAGTGATGTCCTGCACCAGATCTTGGCAGTTTGAGAAGACCTGGGGGAAAACCCTGGTAGAGCGAAGTGCAGCACCTTCCTGAACTCTTCATGCACCTCTTTCGGCTCTCCCAGTGCTCTCAGCTCCCTCTCTTAAGCAGTTATTTCTGGAATCTGGAGGAAATTGTTCCTTGTGAGGGTGGGCAGGCCCTGGCACAGGTACCCAGAGCGGCTGTGGCTGCCCCTGGATCCCTGGAAGTGCCCAAGGCCAGGCTGGACAGGGCTTGGAACAACCTGCGATACTGGAAGGCGTCCCTGCCCATGGAATGAGATGATCTTTGTGGTCCTTTCTAACCCCAACCATTCCACGATTCTATGATTTCTAGCATTTGGCAATTTTATTTTATTTTTAGGTAAACTATGAAGAAAGATCACTCCCTATGCCCTCAAACTCAGTATTTTCCACATGTTGAGATATATTGCCTGGAGAAGCCTTGTGCTTAAGCTGATTTTATTCTGCTCAGTTAAAACTGCCGCAGTTTAACATAAATGGGAACAATTAAGTCACAAGCCCACAGACTTCCTTCAGGTGTTAGCAAACAATTTGGCTGTAATTTCTACCCGTTTGTGGATGCTCGAATTTAAATGAGTTGCAATTAAACACAATTAGCAGCATGTGAAGTTCTGCGAGGCAAGAGAAGAGCAGTGGAGAATGTTGGTTTTTTCTGACAGAGATTTGCTTTGCTTGGAGCTCTCCAAAATCCAGTGTTTTAACCACAAAAGCCTCTCTTCCTATCCCAGGGAGATCTGTCCATGACATGAGAGGGGTCGATGGGCGTCCCTGGAGTTCTAGGAGCTGCCCCAGCCCTGGGTGCTGTTACTGACTTCGGTGCAGTTTTGTCTCTAATTGTATGATCAGGAAATGTGCTTTACAACCATCCCTCAGCTGTCCATCAGTGAGCTGTCAGACACTGTGATTTATCTGGGTTTTCAGTGCCAAACTGATTGAATTGCACATTTCACTAAAAAAAAAGTTTCACTCGTGGCACCAGGTCTAATTATTGCATCTGTCCAAAGCAACCAGCAAAGGTTACAGTGTCTGTTTGCATTCCTCATAAAGAAAACCTTATTAAACCCAGTCTTGCATATTTTACAGCCATGGTAAGAGCCCCTGAAGAATACGCTGTCAGGAGAAATGGTCTCAGGGGTTTTTGTCTCATTTTATGGAGCAGAAGTTTGTGCTGTTCAATCAGGGGCTTAGTGGGAAGGCTGAGAGGTGACACAGAGATGCCTTGGTCCAACACAGGGTGATTTGTGGGATGGGATTTGCTGTGTGACAGAAAATGGTGCTGCTGGGGAGGTCAGTGGTCGTGGGACAGCAGCGTTGGGATCAGGTTTGCCAAATGACTGCAGCTCACTCGTGGAATGTGGGATCATTTGTCTTTTTCAAATTCACTTTGGTGCCTCGCTTTGGCTCCGCTTGGTGTTTTTCCTACCCACCCCGATTTCTGAAGGGCTGTGTAAGAGCTAATTTTAACCTGTGATACTGATCAGGTGTCGATCAACCCCATCTGCTCTCTCTCTCCCAAGTCAAGTTTCGGCAGGTCTTGCACTGAGCTGCATCCCGAGGCTCTTTCCATCCCTGTGGCCGTGACTGTCCATGTCAGCTCCCTGCTCTTGGACTTTCTCTGCTAAATATTTCACCCATGCAGTAATCCAGCTGTTTCCTTTTGGTTCCCCGCATGTTTTGTTGGACAAGAGCACAAGTGGGGTGCTGAGAAGCCATTCCCCCTGGTGTGTGAAGTTTCCTGGGATGGCATGAGGGGAGAGCCTGGAGCTCAGACATCCCCTTCTAGCTCTGGGTGGGATGGTTGGCTCCCAGCTCGTGGGACACGTTCTGCAGGTCCTCTGAGCAGTGATTCCCCACGAGAGTGCCAGGAACTGGCTGACAGTCCCATCCCATCCTCTCTTCAACCCACAGACCACATCTGGAATCCCAACTGGTGTGGGAACCAAAAGAATTAACTTAAAGTCTGTGTATTTGGGGTCATCTTTCTATGTGTAATTTTTCCTGTATTTGCTTCAAAAACTCCTAGTAGTTTCTGGAAGGACCAGGCAAGCCAGCATAGGTTCCTTCATCCCTCAGAGATATTCAGCTGCACCTGAACCATCCAGAAAATCACACAGAAATCAGAGCAATTCAAGGCCATTCCTGAGAGCTGAGCCTAGGCAGGGAATCCAGCCTGTCAGAACAGACACCCCAGTGGAAATCTGACCCACACAGTAAGTGAACCTTCTTAGTCTTGCAGAAGCTGATTTTTCCAATCAGCCCCTTGTGATTTGGGGTCTGGTTTTATGCTTCACCTGGAGGAAGCCGTCACTTTCTAACAGTCTGTAGTTGTGATTCCCTTCTGGAGCGTCTCTTCCCAAGTGAGGAGTTAAAATTGCAGAGCCAGTTTCCCACAGCATCCTGCTGCTTCCTGATGCCTCCAAGTGCAGCTCTGATCTGAGCTAAGCAGTTTTAGGGTGGGCTGAGGGTCTGGCTCAGAGCACAGGGGCCACGGATCTGCTCAGCTGCTGCAGCCCTGGCAGTGACAAATGGCCCCTGGGAGAGGACGGTGTTTGGTCATCTCCTGAGGAGGGTTTGATGGACATGAGTAGCTGGAGCCTCAAGAGCTCTGTCTGAGTTGCGTCATGTTAAAAATAGTTCATTTTTTTATATGCACTGGGCCTGTTGGGTGGCTTTTCTTTTGAAGAACACGTTCTCGCATCACCCCGTGTCCCCATAGGGACCGGGAAGGACCACCCTGGATTTCAGAGTGAGTTTCAGAGTGCTAATCCACTCCTTTCCCTGAGCCCTTTGTACACCAGCAAGGTGACCACCAAAGACACTGCAGAAATTAAGTGTCACATTTCACGGTGCCATGACCAGTTTGGGCTGGAAAATTGTGTGCAATTCCAGGCCGTGGTGCTCAGCCACTCCAAGGAGTCTTGCTTTGCGGAAGAGAGTGTTTCCCAAGGCTGTAGTGGATTTTTCACAAGCGAGTTTGTGCACTGGCCAAGAGTGCTGACAGCTCAATGTTCAGCTGCACTATATAATTTTCTGTCATTTTGATTTATGTTCTTCTCTGCAACCAGAGTCCCACGTGAGAAAAAAATCGGAAGGAGTCTATCCTAAAGTTAGCTCAATGCTAACTTCTCCAACTGACCTAGCAAATTAAAGATATTTTTAGATGGGGTTTTTTTTATTTATTTTTGGAATATGAAAGAAAAAAGTATTAAAAAGTAACCTCCACTGTCAGTTGTGTGCCCTGCAGTTGCCATGTGACGCAAAGGGTCATTGTCAGTGAGAGAGGAGCTGAGCTGGACCTGTGAGACCAAGATCTGCCCTTGGCTGAAGCTTCCACCTGCACCCAATGACCTTGTCCAGGGAGGCTCTGGTGCATCAAAGCAATGCCCAGGACATCAGGGCTGAGCTCCAGAGCATTGCTCCATTTCAGGACATCTTAAAACTCTCAGTGGCTGGGGATTTCTCCTGGGGAAAAGCCTGAATTCCCCAGAGAAGAGGCTGATCTAGAGCCATGACCTCTGCTCCCGCTGGACAGCAGAATAAGGGCTCATCCTCCAGCATCTTGCGTTTGCCCAAGGGGTTTCATGGCACAGCTCTCTCTTTTGCCTCAATTCTGGCACCCAGACTTGGGCTCCTGAGCTGTTTTGCTGCATTTGGAGCTTTGCTTCTTGGCATTCGAGTTTGGGGATTATTGCTTGCATCCCTTTCGTTGGATGCTTCAAGAGCAGCTCTGAGCCTGAGGGCAGAACAAACCCATCCCTTGGCTGTTTCTGTGAGCCACAAAATGCCTGTGAGACAAAGGAAGGGCCCACATGAAACAGCACTCCTCGGGGTGGCACTGACAGGGACAAAAGCTCCACGCACAGCCCCAGGAAAATGCAAGAGGGCAGGGAAGTGTGCTTATCCCAGCTCTCTGCTTTCTCATGGGGTTCAGACAATTTTATTTATTGTGTTTTCGTATTAATTTCAGTGGAGCCGCGAGTGTGTTGTGATCCCATGGCATTTGGGCAAATGGGTAAAAATACCTTATTTCATATATATATATATTTTTATATATATATATATTTGTATATATATATATATTTATATATACACACACACTTCTTTAACAGGACACATTAAGTGTATACAGGGCTTTTCCTTGATGACTGGCATTTAGCAGCTGAGTTACAGATGGATTTCTGTGTAGTCAGCACAGATATTAATCACCAAATCCTTTTAATAGATCAAAGAGTGCTGTGTAATCGAAAATTTCTTGTAGAAGCGTTCGTTTCAAGCAGTTCTTAACATTTTTTCCTAACGTGTAATCGAGGAAAGGAACATTTTTCAGGCTGTAAAATGCAAAGAGAAGTTTTGTTCGTTGCTTTATTTAGTTCTCCATCAAATTAAGGATTAGTGACAAGAAAATGATATTTTACTCTACACTCAAAGTTATTTTTGTACTCATCCAAGGCACTTGGTTAAATCAGGAGTGAGCAATAATCACCATTGAAGGGGTGGATACACACTGGATTTTTACTTGCTTTATGTTTGAAGGTTTTTCTCCATCAGCAAACTTCAGTTGAGAAAAATCTAAAAATCATCATAATTATTATTCTCATTGCTCCCTAGCCCTGTAACAGATAGAATTTGGACATTTAAAGAAAGACCCATCCAGCTTTTAAATAAGAGGCAGAGTCTGTTTCATGGAGCTTGGTGCTGGACATGGCTTTGCAGGTGACACAAATATGAATATCAGCTGAAAATGTAAAATTTATTTTATATGTAATTTATTTTAAATAATTTATTAATAAATAATAATAATGACCAATAATTTTAATAACTTGTTAATAGCTTATTCATAATTATATATTTATTAATGTTGTATTTATTTTAAATTCTTTTCCCTAATTCACACTGTAACTTTGCAGCAAGTTTTGCAAAGCCTTGAGCAGTGTGGGCTCCCGAAAGAGGCCATGCCTTTGTGAGGAGCTCATGTGCTTGGACGTGAGGAGCAGGGCTGAGAAAAGAGCAGGAAGGAAATACCCCAGGGGAGCTTCAGTGCTGGGACTGAAGAAATGATTCGCTGCTTGTACAGCCAAGCGCTCACCAAACTCTGCACATCGTTAATAATAATAATAATAATAATAATAATAATAATATTCTCTCTGCCTCCCCTGCATCCGATGGGAAATGCCTCTTCCCCAGGGAAAGGCTGTGCTAAATAAAGGTTTGCCCTTCCCAGGGAGAGGAGAGGTGGGAGGTGGACATTTGGGCTCCCATCTCTTTCCCAAAGGAAGGTCATTAAGCGTATAAAATACATATGTTTTCTCTTCAGCAGCTGTTGGGTTTCTCAGCCCAAGAGCCATAACAGGACCGTGCGGTTTGGAGAATTTCTGCCTCCCACATCTGCCCCCCTCCCCACCAGCAGTGCTGCAGAATCAGCAAAACGGGGCTGTGCATCTGCACCTTCTTAGGCCAGGGCTGCTAATTAGATCATTGGCAAAAAATGGCCTCGAGTTGATGGGCTTTGGGGTGGTGGCTCGGTGGAGGGTGAGACTGAGCCTTCTCCTGGTGGTGTTTCAAACCACCACTGGTTGGTTTGCAGACGGTGGTGGTCCTGCAAAATTAAACCCTGACAGAGCCTTCCTTTTCGCTGGAAGGATCTGAAGACCTTTCATGTCTCCAGGGAAGGGAATTGCTCTTTTCTTTGCCTATTTCTTGATAAAAACCGTGGGAGAATAATTATTTGTAATTTTGTAGGGCTCTAGGCTTGCAGTGAAGTGTTCTTACAGCGATCCCTGTCTGGTGCCTCTCCTGCTTGGGTGGAGAAGTGCCCTGTAAAATGCCATGCATTGACTTGGATTAGTTAATTAATGAATTGGAGATTCTCTTCCAGTTGAGGCTTTGCAAAGTTTTGCCCAGATCATTTGCACAAAGGATCTACTTGTTCATGTGGGAAAGACCTGGGTATAGGAGAGAGAAAGGAAAAAGGAGAAAACAAACAGAAGAGGGAGGAATGTGAACCTCAGGAGTGCCCCATGGGTGCTGCCTGGGCTCTGTGGGCAGCAGGATGGCTGGGGCTGTGGGGTCTGTTTGGGATCCTGTTTGGGACCTTGTTTGGGATCTTGTTTGGGATCCTGTTTGGGACCTTGTTTGGGATCCTGTTTGGGACCCTGTTTGGGATCTTGTTTGGGACCCTGTTTGGGATCCTGTTTGGGATCCTGCTTGGGATCCTGTTTGGGATCCTGCTTGGGATCCTGTTTGGGATCCTGCCCTTGCTCAGCTGTGCCCCTCTGACTCCTTGCAGGCCTTCTGATGAGAACCACCCTGAGGTGAAGCCCGATGCCTACGTGAACAACCTGGCCGAGGCTGTGGACATCATCCTCCAGCAGCTGTGATTCCAGCAGGAACAGGGACGAACCCTCCACGGAACCTCTTCATCCTCTCCCACCTCCACCTCACCTTCCTGAACCCAGCCCAGCCCTGCCCAGCGTGGTGGGCGCCTGCCTTCTGAAATATTTCACATAATGGTACTAAAATATCTACTGACCTTGTCCAAGGGAGCCCCAAACCTGCTGTCCTCTGGCGAGGTGTGAGTGTCCTGCCCTTGGTGCCTGTGAGGGGCCTCAGCCTCCTCCGGCCGATGCTGGGGGCTCTTCCCCCTTTTTGTCTTTGCTGACGCCAGGGACCCAGCCTGGGGGTGGGAAACGGAGCACAGGCACCCCCTCGGGAATGGATTTACCTGTTTATCCCAAACATGCTGTGCCTTTTGGGGTGGGGATGGCATGGGGCTGTCCTCGGAGGCTGATGGAGCCCCGGGGTCCTGTGTGTGCCCCAGGGGGCACAAAAGCCCTGGGGAGGGGACAGTCCCACACACCTTGGGAGGGCAGTGGCCGTGGTTCTGCCAGGGTTAGCCCGTCTGGAACAGCCCCAGGAATCCAGTAACTGATTAGGGAATAACTGCGCCATGCTGTCAGGAATAAACCCTGTCCTTTGGATCTGCCCTGTTTGTCGTTGTTCAGTGGGATCAGCGCTGGCAGGGGTGTTTACAGCATCTGAAATGCTTTTCTCCTCCCTGGAAAAGGCCATGGGACCGACGGGGTTTGCCTTCCCTCTGCAGGGGACCTTGTGAGCAGCCGTGGCTGTGTGGGAGGGAATGTGGGTGTCCTACCTCTGCTCATTGAAATCCTGAATGTGCAGTGAAGGGCTGCACAGGAGAGCTGTGGGGCTGGGTCGGACACAGCTCCAGCTGAAAATGGACTTTTCACAAGGGCGTGTGGTGACAGAGCACAGGGGAATGGCTTAGAAAGGATAGGTTTAAATTGGATATTGGGAAGGAATTCCTCCCTGTGAGGTGGGCAGACCCTGGCACAGGTGCCCAGAGCAGCTGTGGCTGCCCCTGGGTCCCTGGCAGTGTCCAAGGCCAGGCTGGACAGGGCTTGGAGCAGCCTGGGACAGTGGGAGGTGTCCCTGCCATGGCAGGGGTGGAACAAGATGAGCTTTAAGCTCCCTTCCAGCCCAAACCATTCTGGGATTCTGTGATTTTGTACTCACTGAACATCCCCTGGGACTGATCCCACCCCACATTCCTGCTGAGAATCTGCTGCACCAGCTCAGCTCCAGCTCAGCACCCTCCTGCTGCCAGGAGCACTCGGCACATCCAGGGCTGGGACAGGCGTGAAATTTGCCTTTTTCTTCTAATCAGAATAGGGATTGCTAAAAGGAGCTGCTCCCTGCCTCCAGGCATCACAGCCCTTCCCCAGGGATTTGAGTTTCTCTCCCTGTCAGTTCTGCAGTGCAGCTGTTGCAGCGTGTGTGGTAACACCTGGCCATGCTGCACCTGGCAAGAGCATGGAAGAGGCTCAAAATGGGTCAAAAAATTAAAGATTAGGGCTTGCTCCATCTAGTCTTCTGCCCACCCTCACTGACACAGGGTAGTGTTTGCAAGGGTCACCTTTTAGAGTCAAAAGTCCCATTTTAATCGACATATCAGCACCTCTGCACCCTCCTGGTCTTTGGGCAAAACTTTTGGGGCTTTAACTTGTTTCAGATCTCTCAAGGGAACCATAGAAATCATGTAATTATGTTTGTGTTAGATATATTTATATATCCATACACTCAGGCAGCGTGTGCTGGCCACTGTCTGCATCCAGCCACTGCTCTCTGCATCTGCAAGCAGGAGGTGAAGGAGAATTCCAGCTCCGTTTCCAGCAGTCCCAGCAGCTGAAGACAGCCCCAAGCTCGCTGAAGGACACCAAAATGATGCTCTGAGTGTTGGAACACTTGTTTTTCAGAGCTACCAGCTGGCTCTGGAGCTGCACAGCTCCCCTTGGGGACAGCGGGGGAAACAGGGCTGGGAATTAAATTCTAATAAAATAAACTACATCTGGGAAAATGACCTTAGTGCAGTTTTTTTGGTCTGTTTTTGTATCTTTTATCCTCTGGGTGGTGGTTCAGCCAAAGTGTATGGTGCTGTCAGCATCCACACACATGGAAGGATGCTGTAAACCCTGGTCAAACGTTCAGGCTGTGATGGATCACTGAGAATTTCTTTTTTATCCCCTAATTCTTCCTTTTTTGTTCTATTATACTAAGCCTATCACTTCAATCTGATTAAGTTTAGGCAGATAAACATCCTGCCATCTGTCATGAAACTTTTTATACTGTTTGCTTGCTGGAGGAAGTGCAGCCGTTTTCCTTTTTGGGTTACAAAGGCTGCAGGGAGATATTGCCCTGTTTCCCCACAAACTTATTTAACACTCCCATGTGCCTTTGGCCTGCTGTGGGCTGTGGCCTTGCTTTAGATTTTATTTTAAGGGGCAGGATATTATGTCTGTCCTTAAACACAAAGAATGAGGTGCTGCTTGGCATTTCAATTCGCATTTTGGTGTTTATATCTTTGGCTGTGTTACAGCTAAATGACAGGCTGGGGGGAGGCATGGGAGGTGTCCCCTCACCATGGGGAGGGTGCAGTGTGTCTGTCTGCATGTGAATATCATAAAATGTTCATTTTTCTTGTGCAGCCCATGGCTGGGATACCCTTCCTGTTTCTACCACAGGCACCCCCAGGGAAGGTCCTGGTTGAGGGCTTTCCCCACCCATTTTTTGGGACACCCCTTCCCAGCACCCATGGAGATGTCAAGGAGGTGCAGCCAGGAGAGGAGAGGAGGGGGCTCCATCAAACTCCAGCCCCATCAAACTCCAACCAGTGCCACAACCCCGAGGGTCAGTGATGTCCCCAGCCCCCCGGACCCCACGGAGACAGCACAGAGAGGCGAGACAGCGGCCGGGCGTTATTGAACCAGGAAGCTTTATTTACACAGTAAAAGTAACAAGCAATTTCCTGAGATTGAGCTGCTCTAGTGCAATCAAGTCATGGAGGGGGCAGGAGCAGCCTCCTCGCCCGCCCGCGGAGGGGACACCTCGGGGACACCTCGGGCAGCCCCTCCCGGGACACGCACGGCCCGCGGCGCTTGTGCAATTGCCAGCGAGACTTGGCTACTACAGGTCATAGCTTCAGAAGGCTTTGTTTTTATTCTTCTTCCCATTTTTTGTTTCGTTTTTTTGTTTTTTATTTGGCCATCCTCTTCTTTTTCTTTCTCGAACACCAAACCCACACACGCCGCAAAGCACTGCTACAATCCTAGAACATCCTACGTCAGTCTGTTCGCCTGGGCAGCCAGGAGCTTTAAACAATGCACTTGAAACACAACTTTATTGGCCAAACAGGCTATGCTAGCACGTGGAAAAATTACAATCTATTTTACAAACACTTCTTTTTGTTGGTTTCTTTTTTTTTTTTTTTAATGTACTCTTTCATAGGACAGGCTCAAAGAGCTACATCTGCAAAACACACAGCAAACTCCCATGCGCCTGCTAAGACTTTCTGTATTTAAAACCTATTTTTTTTCAGGATGGTCAACCTTTATTGCTGCTGCCACAGCTTTGGTGTCATCCCAAAACGGCTGCTGCCCAGACTGGGTCACACCTTGGACAAGCCACTGATTCTCTTCACAATAATGAGCCTATTTTAGCTACCTAGCAAGGAATAGCATCCCTTGTCTGCATATTACTTTAACATCACATTCTGGCAGCCGGCAGGGATTTGCCGGGGAATTTGGGGGTTCCCAAAGCGTCTGTGTAATAGGTGAAGTCCTTTACAAACCAAGAGCAGGACCCCCAGGGGATGTCCTGCTCTCCCCACTGCGCAGGGGATGGATCTCCTGACGCTGGGGGAACAACGCCACTTCTGACTTTACAATCAACAGGATGTCCCCTGAATCTGAGGCACATACTATATTATATTTAATATTCTTAATTACTTTATTTATATATATATTTATATATATATAAATCCACAAATGTTTTACCTCTACAGAGAGAGAGAGAGAGAGAGAGAGAGAGAGAAAAATTTAAAAAGTAAGGCTTTCTTAAACTGAGAATAAGTACATGAAATCATACAAACCCAACAAGAAATACCCAACAGAACACCACCGTGGCCTCAAAACTGTCGCTAACTGTAGTCTGTGCCTACGCCAACGTGCCCAGTGTAAGGCCATGACTCATTGGAGAAGCGTTTTTAGTAAGGCAAACGGGTTGTGCTGAATGTAAACTGAATGCTACTGCTACGCCCAGGACAGCTGGGCCGTGGCCCAATGTCCACCTTCCCACTGTGGGGGGTTAGCATGGCACCAGGAGCAGCCCTTGGAAAGAAAACAGAAGCCCTTAGGAATTCCAGCCCTGGGGATGCCCAAGCCAGAGCCCGCCTGGAGCTCAGCAGCGGCAGCCAGACGTGGATTTGGGTGAATTTGCCCTTTTTTGCTCAGCTGAGGAGGTGCCTGTGGCCAGCGGGAGCTGCACGCCCCGAGACCAGGACGTGTCAGTGGTGGGGAGGGATGGATGGAGCATCAGGAAGACTCAAAGCCAAGAACTGTGCTGTGAGGGTGCCACTGCAGGGGCATGGACAGAGGGGCAGCAGCCTGGGAAAACTCCGGCATGGCTGGACCCTCCCAAAACGGCTGAGACCAGCAGTGCCTTCCACAACAGGAGGGCTAAAAATTAACCCAGGATGTATTTTCTTCTAAGTGATGCATCAAGCGACGCTTTAAAAGAGCTGGAGGGTTCCCCAAAATGAAAAGACATCCCTGTCTTCCCCTCCCAAAATACCTGGGGCTCGTCCTGCTTGCCTGGAGGGAGTGGGCACGGCCACTGCCACCAGCAAAACTTCTGCAGTGCCAGGACGGGGGTAACGAGCGATGGGTTCCACTGCGGTGGGAGATGCCACACGCATCCCAAACCACTGCGGAAAAAAGTGCACTAACATAACCAGAAATGATGAATGAAACCTGTACCAGCAGCTCTCAGCCTTTCTGAGTTACGGACCCTCAAAGCATTGCCAACGGGGGTGCCGAACCCCACTAAAAATGTCCTGTCTTCAATTGCTCTTGGTATCAATTATTTTTTTTCCTTTCTTGCTTTTGCAAAGCTCGGGAAGTGACCCCTGAGCTTGAAGAAACCAGTAGAAGGAATCCAGAAGATGCTGGAAGCCATTCATACAGCTTTCCTAGAGCTTTAAACAAACAAACAAACAAAAAAAAAAAACAGAGGGAGAAAAAAAATATGTGTCCTTCTAAACCTGTTAGCAAGTGGACAGCTTATTTTTAGCAAAGAGAATTCATATCGTACAAACATAATGGTCACCACTTTATCTGTGCTTAAAAAAGGCACAGGAAGAGGAAAAGCTTTCAGTGCTGCTACCTGGATTTTCAGCCTTTTGCCAGCTGACTTTGTCAAGTAACCCCTCCTCGTGCCTTGGGCGTGCAGCCCTTCACAGTAAAGCCAAAAAAAAGAGGGTGGCAGCTGTGCCCCGGGTAGCAAAGAGGGCACAGCTGCTGGTAAATGGGTAAACAGCCAGCCCTGCTCAAAACAGGGTGTTGGGAACCCAAATGAGGGTGGCACTGAGCCTGAGTAGGGCTTTTTTCCCAAAAGGGTGGAGAGATGGGGCTGGGAAGAAAAAAATTAGGGAAGGAAGGCATTTGAGCATCCCTGAGCAGCGCCCAGCAAGCGCTGCCGCAGATGCAGCCCCTCATGGGCCAGGGGTCTGTTTAATTCCTCATCAGGAAAAGGAAAACTAAAAATAAAGGAGTAAAAATCCAGCTCTTGCCATTATTAAATTTAAGCAAAACACTTCACTTGTGATTTCCTTCTCGCGGCACTGCCAGGGACATGGGGAGCGAGGAGGTGCTGGGGCTGCACGGGATGTGGCTGGAGAAAAGGAACTGTGGCTGCCCCAGCAGCCACCAGCCAGTGCTCGGTCTGTAAATCTCAATACTCTGCTTTTCCCTCACTTTTCCAGTCCTGGCGGTGGTGGTTTCTCCTTGTGCACCCCTTTCTGAACTAGCACAGGTGGGACCTGCGGGAGCACGGCCAGCTCCATCAGCTCCAGCCCTATCCTGGCAAAAGCCATTTACTCGCGGATTTTGAGTTTTTGGCGATCCCCGTGCCCAGTTTCCCCGTGGGACAGGCACTTTCCTCCGACTGGCTGATCTCTGGCTACAGTAGTTACAAGGAATTTCAAGATTTACACACGCATGCACACGAGTTCCTCTAAATACCTGATGAAATTTTGGCAAAGCTGCTTGGTCCCCTCCAGCTGGCAGGAGGGGAGCAGTGACAGGATCCCACCAACTCGCTGGCAACGCGGAGCCCTCCAGGGCTCTGCCGGCAGCCCCCCGACCCCGGGGCGAGGGGATGCGCTCCCTCCTCAGTTGTTCTCGATCTGCTCGATGTCTATCTCTCCATCCAGCTGGAAGAGGCTCTCGGTGCCCGCGCCACCGCCGCGCCAGGCCGCCCTGTCCTCCTCCTTGGCGCCGCTCTCCTCCTCCTCCTCGCAGGACAGGTCATCCCTGCTGGCCCGGCGGTGGTCGGGCCGGCTGTGCCGAGGCTCGGGGACCGGGGTGCAGGCGGGGGTCCTGCCCGGCATCACCTCGGGGGCCGCGGGCCATGGCTGGGGGCCTGCAGGCCGCGTGGAGCCATCCTCGGCCGCGGCGCTAAGGCAGGTGAGGCTGTTGAAAGTCTGGCGGTTCTGCAGGGCAAGGGGAGACAGGGGGCTGAGTTAGAGACCGGGGCTGTCCTGGAGCTGGGCTGGGAGAGAAGTTACACCAGGTGAGGTGAGAGTCCTCCCCGTCCCAAATTTGAGCTCCCCCAGCCCAAGAGAAAGCAAGCAGAGCAGCAGGAACGCTCAGCTCGCAGCCAGCAGCTCCCCAGGAGATGGGCAGTGCTGCAAACCTTCCCATCCATGGCAGGTCCTGTGCCTCTCCTGCCCCTGCGACAGGCAATGCATCAAAAGCACCCCCAACCTGCCCCGGATTGATCCCATCGCCATCTCCACCCCATGCATTGCCCCATTCCGCATGTACAGAGCACAGAGCTCGCCAAAAATGAATGCACATTTCCAACAATCCCATTCACTAGCCAAGAGAAACTTCTGCCCTTTCCTGTGTGCTGCTAAACCCTCCTGTGATGGCTCATGGCTGTGCTCCCTCACTAAAGACCACGGCAGCACAGTTCTCTGCTCCCTGAGTCTCCAGGCCTGGTTATCTTGGCCAGGAACTTGATTTAGTTTATGTACTGTCACATCTTCTAACCAGTTTCAAACCCTGAGGAGGACAAGGAGCTTGCAGGCACTCCAGACCCTCTGGAGCAGAGCACACAGAAATCCCAGGGATGCCATCTGGCCACGAGCATGCTCACCTGCCTTTAGCCCAGGCTGGTTTTTAAAAGAGCAAACGAAACCCTCATTACTGAGTGCCAATGGAAATAACGAGGCCATCCCAGCAGCAGAGTGTGTGCTCTGAGCAGGAGGAGACCTACTGAGGTTTTTTCTTTCAAATCCAGGTAAGCTGGGAGCAACTCCACCAAGATAACTTAGCCCAGGCTGTAAAGGAAGGAAAATCACCCATTTACACAGCCCCTAAGGGAGATGCAGGGGATCTGTCACACCCCAATCAGTTCTTAACAAATCAAAGGGTCTTGTGCTGAGCTGGACCCATGGGCCATTGCTCAGAGGCTTTGGGTGCTGCACTACCCCAGGCACTCAGTAAAATGAGCCACTGCAGAGGCTGCTCTATCTAAACAGAGAAGTTCCTGCTGCCCCACGAGGAGCTGGCCACTGCCCAGGCTGGGGGAAAGCTACATTTCACATGGCCTTCAGTCCCTGAAACCTTCAAAAACCCACAAGCCCCAAGCCCGTGTGAAAAAATGAGCGTTTGTTCTCTAATTATGCCACTGCACCCAGCCCTCACGTCATCCTGGTCGTGTTCTTCAAATCCCAGCCGTGCCTGTGTCTTCTGGGTGCTGAGAATGCAACAGCTTCAGGCAGAGAGCTGCACACTGTGGTTAATGGACAACTCGTAATTACCACTGGAGAAGGCCCGAGGACATAGTAGAAATATTTTCTAAGCACTTCACAAAATTTGCAAGCATATTTCCAACAGTGATTTAGGCACTTGGAAAGCCTAGGTCTCCTGAAAGTCAACAGCCCTCTCAGAAGTGCAAATCCCTTCTGCAAACAAAACTCTGGCACTTCTGGGCATGTTAATTTTTTTCCTTCTTAATGGAGGTCATCTCCTGGATCTGGCTCTTCCCAGGGTTTGGACGTGCCAGGCTGCTGCAGGTGGGACAGAGCATCCTGAGAGGGTGGGAGATGCTCCCCAGTGCTTCAGAGGAGATGAGTGATTCCTGAATGACAAATGAGGGAGGATGCAGCCTGGAGAGTAACTCAACAGGTCCACAGCACATTCTTCCCATCCCAAAGGAAAGTGTTTCCAAGCTGGGACACGTCTCGGAGAACAGCCATGAAGTCACTTGACTTTCAGGGAAATTTTGCATTTTATGGGACTTTGGCAAGACAACCAAGCAAACAGCTTCATTTTCCCTGCTCAAATCCACACACACTGCAACCCAAGCCTTGAGTCACTCCAGGGAATGTCTCTGCCTTCCCTGCAAGAGGATGGAAAACCCCTTCCGATGGTCCCGGTGGTGCCAGTGCTGCAGCCACGTGCGAGGGGTGCCGGGCAGAGGCGCTCCCTCTGAGGCAGGTTTGGCAGCTCAGAAAGCAAGTTTTCACAGCCACTGGCTGCCACGAACCCCCACAGCTTGTCTTCCTGGCGGCTGGGGTCGGGAGAGTCCCCCAGGATGGGGATCACGGAGCCAGCGTTCCGTGGGCTGGCTGTGGAGCGGCGCTGGATCAGCCACCACCGTCAATGCCGCGCCTGTTCTCAACCCTTCGGGAGCTCTTTGCTCAGTTTTTATTTATTGGGTGAATTTAGCACGTGCTGAGGTGCTGAGCTGGCAGAACCGGGCAGTCAAGGCCTCTGTTGATGTCAGAAAAGAGCAGGTTTGGTGGCACAATGCAGCGCTTGTTCCCCATGGCCAGGCAGCCCTGGGCCCCTCCGAGCCCCTCCACAACCTTGACAAAAAGAGGTATCAGGCACCTCAGATCCTGTTGGACTCAGGGAAACTGTGGGAATCCAGCACAGATGGCTTTTGGGAGGTGTTTCTGGCCATCCTGACTTCACCCAGCAAGCATCTGTAATGTACCTTACACCCAAACCACCTTTGCCATCCAAAATAACCCATTTCTGACCATTTGAGGTGCTGGTTTTTCTTCTTCCAACCCTTCCCAAAGCTCCCTCAATCCAGCACGCTGGGCAATCCCTCAGAGAGAAAATGAGGCGTTGCTAACACAAGCACCCGAAAAATCATCTAAAAACATGCATAAGAAATGCTTGGCCACTTGGAATAAGCTGTAGGGTTGCTCCAGAGCAAAGCCCTTCTTGCACACCGGTGACAAAGCTCTGGCTACTTCTGTTCCCCGCAGGGTCTCATGATGCTCCACACCGTGTAGGGACCAAGGCTGCGATCAGAGAAGGCTGCAGGAGCCGACTCTCCCCTCACATCCATCCTTTTCCTCAGGTTTTCCCTCCCCATCAGGGACAGGAGGCTGCAGAACAGCAAGCTGGAGAAATCCCTTAGCAGCATTCTGACTCTTGCCTCAGTAAAACATCCAGCTGTGAGCTTTTCCCCGAAACGCCTCCCTGCAAACACGGTGGATCTATCAGAACAAACGTTAGCAGGACTGGGATCCCTGTGGTGATCACGGTTTTTGCTCAAACACCTTTTTCTTTTTTCCACGCCGCCAGGTGATTGCCACAATTTTCCCGGGAAAGGTGTAACAGTACAAGCTGTCAGCACGGCCAGCCCTACCTCCCAAGCTGTCATCACCTCCTGTTAGCACACTGGGCCACAGTTGCTTCAGAAAGATGAAAATAAACCATGCCAGAAGGGAAGGGGGAAGCGGGCAGCGAGCGGTGCTGCTCCATGGAGGAATGATGAGCCTGTGCCAGCCCTCCCGAGCCAGCAAAGTCACCTCCGCTGGGGGATTTTCTGCCTGGCTCAGGTTAAAGACACTCTCCGAGGCAAACATCTCCTGTAAAACACCTTCAGCCTGAGTTGTTATCTTTATATCGTTATATAGAAATGCTTTGGTTGTTTGTATCATGGTAAATCCCGCCTGGCATTTGTGCCAGGGAAAGCACTCACCCGTGCTGCCGAGGAGGGCCAGGTGCTCGAGACTGGAAAATGAGACTGGAAAATGGGGTTTGATTTGGTTTTTAAGCTCTGCAGAACTTCATTATGGCAGCTGGTAAGATTTGGGCTGTGCACACACACATCACTCAGGTTCAAAGCTCTGCTCTGCCTTTAAGGCACCCACAATCTTCTCCAGCTCCATCCCCAGGCTGGTTTCCTGCTGAGTGGGACTGGAAGGGACACGGGGAGGGAGCTGCAGCAGGCATGGCTCAGCCTTGATGCTCCAACAACCAACTCTCCTCTGTCCATCCAAGGAGCACCTCGGCAGCTTTCCCAACAGGTCCTGTTGGACATGCTGGACAAGCACATTGTGGGCTCAGTGATGCCCCAGTGTCACCAGCACCTCCTTTAGCACAGTTTGGACTCCCCAAAAAGAGGGACACGGCCACCTTGCCCCGAGGAGCGCGGATGAGCACTGCCACATGTGGCTGCCAACATCAACATTGACTCTGGGGGAAGATCAGGGGTCTTGCACCGACACAGAAAGAGCCTCTGAGTGATGAAGTGTTGGGAAAGAAATGTTGGAATAGCTGAGGAAGGATGGGTGGGGTGAAAAGCATGCGGAGCCTGTGTGCCTGGTGCAGAGCAGAGCTGGGTTAGACACAGCGCTGCCATATCAGACAGCTCAAACTCATCTGCTACTCCATTTTTTTTTTCAAATTTAATCTGTGGAGAATTGAGCAGCTCACAGGCAGCCCCACATCCTTCACCAGGCCAAGGGGCTGCAGAACGTGCCTGCAGCAGCATCCCCAGCCCTGCTCCCGGTGGGTACCGCATTCCTGCCCTGGGTTTCAGGGTCTGCCTTCCCAGCTCTTCCCTCCTCACCTGCTGAAAAACAACATTTACTCTGCCCCAAGTCTCATTTTGCAGCAGCAAGCACCAGTGCTTACCTGGTGCATTCAAAGCTTTAGCAGATAATTGTGCTTTTGTTCTGTTTGCTGTGAAAACCAGCTTTGGTGAGCAGGCTCAGAAATACCTATTATCCTCCCAAGCCACTTCACACCACAGTATTAAACAAACAAAACAAAAAAAAGCAAGAAGGAGGCTTTAAGTCATTAGTATTGATGTTGCCTTTGGAGTCTGTGGAGATAATTTGGTTTACAGCCTTGCTCTTGTCTTTGGAGTGGCTCATCTTCGGGGAAATTCAGTGATGTTCGTAGTTTGACTTGTCCCAACTTAGGATGAAACATCACTAATATGGAATTAATTATCCTTTTTTCTTAACTGCATTTGTTGAGAATCTCAGTCCTATTCTATTTTTATACAATTAGCATAACATTCAGCACAGAAATAATATTTCTGTTACACCACTGCGCTTCTCACTTCAAGGCTTAAATTATTAGGCAGGGTCTTATAAAAATTAAAACTAAACTTTATGTCATGTCATTCAGCAGCACTGAATAAAGAATACCAGCAAGTAAAGAGATAAAATCATATTGTGGATGACCAAAAGTCCAGAGTTTGTGGCACCTATACCCACTGCTCCCACCTAGCAAGACCTCCTGCAAATCCAATGCAGACTTGAAATACGCCTCACTTTTCTGTCACAGCCTCGACCTCAGGCTAACCCTGAGCTTCTTTCTCTGGAAAGGAAAAATGAAGGGCCCTTATTCAATTATTTATTTATTTATTTATTTATTATTTATTTAGCACCATTTCCTGAAATGCTTTGCCTTCCTAAAATGCTTTGGGAGAGTCTTGCAAGGCAAGTGGTTCCAAGTAACTCCCAGCAGCTTTTAAATTACCCAGTAGCTCCTGGAGTGCTGGGGTTTAGGTGGGTTTTTTTAAAACCAGCTTGAAAAAGCCCTTTCGGCTTTTTTGAGCCAAAATGCCACTTTTGAGCGTGCTGACCCCTTCAAGGGTGAATCTCTGAATTTCTGAAAGCTGTTCCTTGGGATCACACAACGCACGAGCCTGGGGACGGGAGGGTTAATCAGCACGTGGTCAATCAGATGTGCATCCTCGGGATACAATTGGATTTTGTCCATGTTTGGGACACACACTGCCAAGCTTTGTTTGTGTTCCCAGCCCTGTCCTCCCATGTGAGTGTGAACAATGGGTGCAACACTGAGCCCTGCATCCCTGGGCCTCACGGTGGGATGGAGCAGGGAGCAGGAGATGCAGGCAGGAGCAGGGATGGAACTGGGAGAGCATTCCTGTGCCTAAAGGTGCTGCCCTAGAGCTGGAGAGGGACTTTGGACAAGGGCCTGAAGTGACAGCATAAGGGGGAATGGCTTCAAATTGACAGAGGGCAGGGATAGATGGGAAATTGGGAAGGAATTGTTCCCTGTGAGGGTGGGCAGGCCCTGGCACAGGTGTCCAGAGAAGCTGTGGCTGCCCCTGGATCCCTGGCAGTGTCCAAGGTCAGGTTGGACAGGGCTTGGATCAACCTGGGATAGTGGAAGGTGTCCCTTCCCCCTTCAAACCAAACAGCTTCTTTTGATCCTGAACCAAAGGCTTTTTCCCACCAAGCCACAAACTGACCTTTGCAGACTCTCATTCCTGTTTATTTAAAAAACACTGGGGCTTGGAAGCTGGAATCTCTCTCAGAAGTTACATCAATAGCAAACTATTTCCTGGGATACGCATGGAATTTAAAACCTCCAGATTTTTGCCTATCACTGCATTTGGAAATATTTGTCACCAGCTCGAGTGGGTGCTGACGCCAACCAAGATCACTGCCACCCCTCCTGCCCTCCACAGCAAGCCTGAAAGGTGCCGAAATTTACACAGAAAAACTTCTTACGTGAAAATTAGAGATTTTTACCCCTCAAGGAAAGAGCTGGGTGCTCAGAGAGGACAGGTCCCTCTCCCATCCTGAGGTTTAAAATTTCTTCCAGCTCAGTGCCAAGACCAGCCTGAAACATTTCAAACTGGTGGGCTGTTTACTTCAGCTCTGGGAGTGTACAAACTCCTTTGTGCATGGATTCTCACGGGAAGTGCCATTATTCCTTAGCTTGGAGGGAAAACGAGGCAGGGGCCAGCCAAGCTCCCAACCATTGCAGCGTCACACACTCCACTGTGTCAGGAGACCCTCTGGACCCCCAGCCCAGGCTGGAGCTGATGTTAACCCTGAAAACCACAAGAGCCACACATGCTCACTGCAGGGGCTGCTCCTGCGACTCCGGGTGCAGATGACTCGGTGCTCTGAAGGCACGTGCCCCTCGTGGGGCAGTGAGGTCACCCCTGAAAGGCGCTGTGTGTCCAGGGCCAGGGAGCAGCGTCAATGGTCCCCTTGTGCCCGGACCCTTCCCACAACAGGCACAAAGTCCTCTCTATAACTCACCCTCGGCAGGCACACCCAGGCCTTTACCCTCACCACCTCCTCAGCTGCTGTCCTCTGCTGCCAGCACCTCTCATCCACCCATGCCTCACGGGGAAGAAGCTATTTATGAACTCAGAACCACGGGATGCTCTCCATAAGCCATGGAGATGCAAGGGAATATTGTATTTGAATTGCCTTATTTATTCCATAGTAGCTACTCTCTGTCCCACATACTGTAAGACAACACAAAATACAGAGCTTCACAGAGAAGTGCTTTGCCAGCTCAGTGTTCATGGGTACAACCTTTGTAGAAAATTAAATGGAAATTAGAGAAAACTCAAGAGAAAAAGACCAGGAGTACAGTATTTGTTAGGAGAGATGTAGCTCTACAAACTGCACCTTCTTTGAAGGCTCCCAGAGTTGCCAAAACCTTGAAGACTCATCAGAAACGGGGCACAAGTGCCACCCCCAAATCTTCACTTGCTACAAGTGCACAGATCCTACAGCTGGGAGGAGCCATTATCTCTCATCACACCTGACAATTCCCGTCAGCCTTACAGAGATGTTTGTGCCTTTCTTTTCATGGAAAGTTGTATTTTCAAACTCTACAGCACCATCCTCCCTCTATTATATGTATATATATAATATAATATATATTATATATATAATATAATATAATATAATATAATATAATATAATATAAATAATTATATATATTATTATTTTATACAGAAAAATAATATTAAATATACAATGTATAATGCATAATGTATAATATATAATATATAATATATAATATATAATATATAATATATAATATATTATATATTATATATTATATATTATATATAACATATAATATATAACATTATATATTTTATATATAATATTATATAGAATATTATATATTATATTTTATATGATATCTATCCCCATATATATTTTACATATATATATACATATATATATACACACACACATATATATATAAAATAAAAAAACAGAATTATTTGAGTTGGAAGGAACTTCAAAAACCATCACGCTCCAATGCTCCAACCTCTGACATGGGCAGAGACACCTTCCACTAGAACAGGCTGCTCCAAGACATATCTAACCTGGTCTTAAACATTATATATATATATATATATATATATATATAAAAAATATATATATATATATAAAAATCATCCATTTCAAAACCACATCTGAATAAAGGACAGCTGTGTTTGGAACCATCTTAACACAAATTGAAATCTCTCTCTGTGACCACCACATCAAAATTTCAGACAGCAGGAAGCAGAATGGGGAAGAGATAGCGAGGGCTTGCGTGGCCACAACCGGGGATCATTGCAAATTCCCGCTCGGGGTGGCAGCCATCGGTGTGAGGGACGTGCCACGTGTCCCCTGCAGCTGCCCAGAACTGTGTGAAGGAAGGCAATCTGCACACACCAACACCAGGGCTGGCCGTGGCTTGGCTTCCCAGCCGTGACTCAGCCGAGGCACCAAACGCAGGGTTGGTGCTGCCGTGAGGTGCTCCGGCACACAGCACCCCAGATCCCAGGGATGTTCACACAGGGATGGGGAGGTGGCACAGGCCAAGTCCCTTGGGAGAAGAATTGCACCATAGAGAGCACAGCCTCGAGGGTGTCTCTCCACCTCACAGCATGCCTAGCAGAGTCTGCTTTTATTTTAGAAAACCCATTTCCTCACTTCGTTCATCCCGACACTTCTCCAAGTGCCATGCAAAAGGTAAAACCACTCATTCCTGCCAAAATCAGCCCAAGGTCCAAGCCACCTCCTGTCACTTTTGTGACATTTCTCATTTCCCATTTATTTAAGGCACATCCACATCAGGGAAATAAAAAACAGCTCTTTGAAAAACCTCCCAATTCATGGAAAAGTCTGATCCGAGCCATTTCTGATCATGGCCTGCCAGTACAGACACAGTCCCTGGGGCTGTGAGGCCAAGAGCACAGTGCCTAGGAAGGAGAGCAAGATGTGAGGAGATTAATTAACACACTGTCAGAACAACTGCTGGGATCACAGAGGTGGGAGGCTGTCCTCCTTGGGCTTGTGCTTCATGTGGAAAGAAGGAATAAAAGCTGAAGCTGGAAAGCAAACCCAAACCCTACCCAAACTCTCCGTGATTGGGGTGAAGAATAGAAACCCATTGGGGTGAAGAATAGAAACCCATTGGGGTGAAGAATAGAAACCCATTGGGGTGAGGAATAGCAACCCATTGTTGTAAAGAATAGAAACCCATTGGGGTGAGGAATAGAAATTCTTCTCACTTGCCCCCAGACTCAGGATAATTAAATGACACCTCATCTTCACCCACTCACCTGACTGAAACCCCCAGGTTCACTCCCAGTTCAAAGGCAAAGAGGCACAAGGCAAAGAGTTCATATGCATTTAAAAGGAGCAGAAGGATTGTCATGGTGCTGTGGCTTTTAAAAATCGTTGCTGTTTCAATGACAACCATGAGCATGGTTTGGTTTGTGCCTGAAGTTGAAGCATGTCTGGTTTGGTGCCATATGAGTAAATAATAAAGGGAGGGATATGGGCTCACCTCCCTTCTCTGGGCTATGAGAATTGCAGACAGAAGAGACACAACCAGGATTTTGAGGAATTAAAGGCAGTATTTTCCTAAGTATTTTCTCTCCCAGCTTAGCTTTAACATTTAGGCTTCTCTCTTAATTAGCCCAGTTATGTGGCCATGTAATTGCTTCCAGGAGCGGCTCCCTCCCCTCCTGCCTGGCCTAAATATCCCTCCTGGTATGAAGAAAACATTTCTTTCAGGTCAAATTATTTTTATTTTGATTATGGTGCCGGGTTTCAGGCCTATAAACACATGTGGTCACCAGCACAAGTGAAAAATTAACCAATCTGCTGCCAGAGCCAGAGGCTGATCCCCCACCCCCAGGCCTGGTGCCCTCTCTGCCCATAGCACCCAGGGACTCACAGCATGCCCTGTGCCTCAGTTTCCCCATCTGTAAAGTGAATGCTTTGTGGATAACTGGACAGTCCAGTCTGGACACTTTGTCCATCCTTCGCTTCGCCCCTTGCACATGAGGTGTTTTGACCCCATTTAAAGCCAGACTTGAGCACACATGCAGCCACGCGGACACTTTGCCATTATTTCACCTCTTCCTCTGAAATCCCCAATTCTGCAGCCTCCTGCACTGGAAGCATTAAAAGCAGCCTGGGGGGATACCCAAATGTGCAGGGTTTTCTCGAGCACATTTATTCCCCACGAGGAATTAGCTGGTTTTCCCAGCATTCCCGTCCCGGGGAGGGCTCTGGCCGTGCCCCACCAAAGGCAAGAATGCTCCCCATGACTTGCCTCATCCTGCTCATCCCTCTGTGCCAGTCCTCCCACGCCGAGAGCCGCCTGCCAGCGCTGCTTTCCACAACCCCACAGCTCTGAAACCCTGGCCCTCGCTCGCCTGCCAGCTTGGCTCTCTTCTCGCTCTGCTCCAGCCCTGCCACCCCACACCCAGCAGCACATCCCTGCCGTGGGGATTCACCCCCAGCCATGAGCACCTGCGCCCGGTGGGTTGTCCTCCCTGGGAGCTGATAACATCCGGGGGACCTCCTTGGACTGGATCCCACTGGGGAATTCCTCGGTGATGCTGCTGGGCAGCGGCTCCAGCCACCCAGCCTGGACCAGAGGGACAAGAGGGGCTGGGAGAGGGGCTTACCACCGGCACTGGGGGAGATGCTGCACCAGGAACCCCTTCCCCTTTCCTACAGAGCTTGTGCCACCCAGTGTGGGGCTTCCAGACCCTTTCCTTGTGGTATCGCCCCTCCCAGAGGATGAACCACCCCAACACTGAGCAATGCTGAGAGTGCTCAGGCACTGCTTTCTCACTTTGGAAGATATTTTGGTGTGGAGGACAGCAGCCAGAGAAAACACAACTATTCCTCAAGCTGAGAGCTTTCCAGGAACATGGACTGAGCTGCATTTGGACATCCAAGTGATTAGATTTTTTGTCATCCTTGGATCACCCACCCATGTCAAAGCCATGGTCATCTAAATTATAAACATGTGCCTGGGCTCAGCATCCACTGGAGGGAAAGACAAGCTCCTGCTGACCCCCAGGATCTCCCTGTCCAAGCCCTTTGTTTCCCAGCCAACAAAATTTCCCCCTTGGACTGATGTGATGGAGAAGCTGCCTCACAACATCCTTGGAGGGCAACAAAGCTCTGTTGAGCCAGAGCCTGGACACTCTCCTCCCTCCCTGTCCATCACACCAGAGAACCACAGGATGGTCTGGACTGAAAGGGTCCTTAGAACCCATCTGATTCCACCCCCTGCCATGGACAGGGACACCTTCCCCTGGACTGGGTTGTTCCAAACCCCATCCAACTGGCCTTAAACACTTCCAGGGAAGTGAAACGATGCTTGTCTGCTTGTACAGAGAGAATTAGAGGGGGCAGTTGTGCTATTCCACCCCGTGGCTAGTAAAACACAGCAACAGATGAACGTGGTTTTTACTGTCTATCCAGCTTATTATCTAATAAAATAAGCTTAGCATAATAAATGTTGTTGCTGTGATTTGTGAAAAGACAAGAGCAATCCTAATATTTTTCGCCTGATCTCACCCAAATATGTGACTCCTTCACCCTTTTTATCCTCTAAACTCCTCTGGAGGAGGAAAAGATGATCCAATACCACTACACTCCTTCAAACACCCTCTGCACTGCCAAGCACAGAACACCATCAAATATCATGTTCTTGTAAGGAGAAAATGCACACGCAGTGTTGGCTCTCACACCCTGGGTGTTTCCCAGCTCTTTCTCCGTCCCCACCTGGTGAATTTCTCCCAGCAGTTTTCCTGCAGAAAACAAGGGGACGCCTTGCACCAGACAGGCTTTGCTGGCCCCAGCAGTACAGAAAACCATCAGGGCAAGAGACAACATCGAACTGAAACCACGGGGGAAGTTTTAAGGCCAGCAGAAGGTGACAGCCCACCCTTGGAGGTGGCCAGGGTGCCCCTGCTCCCACAGTGAGAGCCTCAGGGACTTCATTCCCCCCATTATCTCCATCCCACACAGCTGGTGGTGACTATCTCTGTGACTATAAATGATTGGTGTGGGAAATGTCAAATCATAAAAATGCAGAAGAAGAAATATTACGAGTGTGGAATGGAAATGTTGCTCGTGCTGTCCTTCAGTGCAGCCTCTTACTTTGTCTCTTGCTAAAGTCCAGTCACTTGGTCCAGCAGAGAGAGGACCCAGGAGCAAAATCCTCCCTGATTCGCTCTTCTGATCTGTTATCTGGCTCTGCACAGCAGATTGAAGAGGGAGGTTGTGCTCTGTGTTTGCAACTGAAAATGAAACATGATAACATCTCCAGAGTGGAAAATTACAGAGGCTAAAAGCAAGTAAAGCTCGTAGCAGTAAGAATTCGGCACCTGACGGAGCCAGGGTTGGGTGCCTTGGGGTGCTGCCTTCATCTCACCATGGCTGCTCTCCCCTAAACTAGGAAATGCGGGGTTTAAAACATTCCTGCTCAAAATCTGTGCCAGGAGGAAACGATGACATGGTGGACTCGGCGTGCAAAAACCAGGGTGGAAGAGAAACGCATGAATCTGCTAAAGAAATCCATTTGGAAGAGAATGGGTGATTCTGCCTGGACAGAAGGACCTGTTTCCCCATTATACCCACATTTCTCCTCGTGCCGCAGACCCACCTTGGAGGATGCTGAAGGCTCTTGAGCAGAGCAGAGAACACCTGAGCCCCTCTTACCTGGGTCATCTTGGCGAGGTCCAGCGAGGGCCGCTGCTCCTGGACCTCGTCCGGCCGGCGCCGCTTGACCCCAACCTTCTTGTCGTTGAGGACGCAGGGCTGGGAGCGGCTGCGGGACAGCCCCGTGGCACGGCGGCCCAGCTCGGGCGTGGAGGCAGGTGTGCTGCTGGCCGAGGGCGCACCGTACTCCGCGCATGAGAAGCGGTCGTGCGAGCAGGACAGCGACCTCTGAATGTCCACCCTGTCTCCCCCGTGGCCTCCAGAGGCCGATTTCCTGGGCTGGCCCCCCGGGCGGGGATGCTCAGAGGCGCAGAGCGGGTTGGAGCGGGCGGGCAGGCTGAAGCTGGAGCTCCTCTGCATGGTGGCGAAGCCATTGGAGTAGCGCTGGACGCTGCCACCGCTGTAGCAGCGCCGCTTCTCCACCGGCGTCCACACCTTGGAGCCCAGGGGCCTCCACGAGGTTCCGCAGGCCGACATCTCATCCGAGAAGGACAGGGAGCGGCACTGGCGCTTGCTGGGAGGGGCGGAGGGGTGGCCGTGGGGGTCGCTGAGGCTCAGGTCCTTGATCAGGTTGGTGACGGAGCAGGTGCCGGCCGCGTCCCTCGGCCAGCGCGAGCCCTCCTCGCCCTTGTCCGACAGGCAGTCCCAGATGCTGGCGCCCGGCTGCTCGAGCTGGAGTGGACATTTCCTGCTGAGATCTCTCCATCTGTCATTTTCTGGTTCAGAAAAGAGAAGGGGAAAAAAAAACGACACGCGCGCACAGGCATTAGCGTTAATTAATTCTGCGACTCGCTTTCTACGTCCATAAACAAAAAGAGTAGCATATGGGACGTTTTCCAGTACAAATTAATTAACTCTTGGAATATGGTTTCCCGAACTGCCAGCAGAGCGGGTTGTGTGGCGTAGATGGAGAGAGAGACAAAGTGACAGTCCCAGCAGGAGCAAAACTGCTAGAAGAAGATAAAAACATGCCTCTGAATATTCTAGGTTGCACTAGCTAAGGGGAATTCAGCAGTATAAAATGTTGTGCCTCTTGGTTATCTCTGTGCTAAATCGTGTCTCGGATGTGTGCGGTTTGTCCTGGGCTCCACAACTTGTAATTGCCTGAACTCACACCTGAATTTAAAAAACATGGAATCACAGAATCGTTGACGCTGGAAAAGCCCTCCAGGGTGATCGAGTCCAACCATTAACCCAGCACTGCCAAGGCCACCACTAACTCATGTCCCCAGGGGCCACATCTACATGGCTTTTAAACCCCTCCAGGGATGGGGACTCCACCACTGCCCTGGGCAGCCGTGCCAGGGCTGCACTAACCTTTCCATGACGAATTTTTCCCTAAAATCCAATCTAAACCTCCCTTGGTGCAGCCTGAGGTCATTTCCTCTTTCATTGCTCTTTACCTGGGAGCACAGCCCGACCCCCCTGGCTGTCCCCTCCTGGCAGGAGCTGTGCAGAGCCACATGGTCCCCCCTGAGCCTCCTTTTCTCCAGGCTGAGCCCTTTCCCAGCTCCCTCAGCAGTTCTCATCAGACTTTTTCTCCAGACCCTTCCCCAGCTTCCCACTGATGGCCACGTTGGAAGAGAGGATTAAGGAGGACGATCGCATTCCCACACACATCCCACCGACAACAAAAGAAGAAAGCAAAGCTCCCTCGAGGCTGGGCTGCCCCGCAAAAGACAGGGCTCTCTGCAGATACACCTTCAACACTCAACAGGAAAACCATGGCAGGGCAACCGCGCCGTCTGCTGCAGTGGAAAAAAGTCATCAGCCAACAGCCTCTCAGCAGTGCCTGTTTTTGTCATTGGCTGCTGCAAACAGAGCCCAGCCATGCTGGAGAACCGTCGCTGCCAAGTTTCACATGATGGTATCTAAACCATGCAGAATTTTGGGGGGCTTTTTGGGTATTTCCACTCAGGCAACCAGAGGATGAACTGAAAGCCGTGCCCAGCCCACAGCTGCAGGTACCAGCCTGGTAGGGAAGATGCAACAGTGCAGAACGCTTCTGACTAAGGTTTCAAGTCAGGAGGTCAGATTTGGGGCCCCTTGCACCACTCTTGGCCGATTTTCCCATTCCTCCCTGCCTCCAGCTGCTGCCATAACAGCTCCAGCCACAAACAGCCTGGCTCTGCCCGCACTAACCGCACGGCATTTCAACTGTTGCTGCCCTCATTTTAATAAACACAATGAAAAGTGAGAAATCTGCGCTAGACAACTCCATCTATGTTTAGATCTTTATTATTTTTCCTCTGTACTATGCTGCCAGCAGAGAGATTTCTCAGGTCAGGTCAGCAGACAAAAGAAACAGAAATAGAAGCTGATTTTTCATGGCAAGCTGCCAAGATCCTCCGGCCAGAAACTGTACAAAAGGCCTTGGTGAGGAGGATATGGGACACCTTCCTCTTTCACCCCTGCTTCAGCACAAACAGCTATAAATCTTCCAAAGCTGGCAAAGAAAATGCTAAAAGCACCACTATCCCCAGCCCCAGCTTGGGGTTATTTGCTTTTCCCCTTGCACAACACGAGCTGGCACAGCCCCTTTGAGCCCTCAGCCACTACTGATCCATCCCAAAATACCAGGTAGCCCAGAAAATGGGTTTTCAGTGCAAACATAAAGCAGGCTG
This sequence comes from Acanthornis magna, assembly GCA_036785705.1. NCBI lineage: Eukaryota > Metazoa > Chordata > Aves > Passeriformes > Acanthizidae > Acanthornis > Acanthornis magna. The sequence continues at coordinate 19,835,363 of JAWUZG010000013.1, forward strand.
CCCTGAAACAAATTGAAAATGGGATAGTCTAAGGGCTGAGGGTGTAATTAACTCTGGAAAGCCTTATTGAGGAAAAGCAGCTGGTTTTCTGCTCAATCTTTTAAAACTAAGATTCCCATCCTGCGCACGTTGATAACGGTAATTGCACTGGAGCCATTAATTCTACTGCAGTTAAACATGTATTAATTTTCTTAAATTACAAACCTCAGCCTGGTTTACCCTGAGGCAGCAATTTGTTCCAGGATAAAACCCACCACGAGAACCCCCTGGTTTGCAAGTGAGCTGCCTGGCTGGAAAACTCTCCTTTGCCTACTGGAAAATGAAGGGACAACCAGAGCCTGGTGAAAGCACAGCACAGGGGGCTCTGGCCCTGCTTAAACAGGTCCTTCTTGGCTGTTAGTATCCCTGGATGAAATAGCATCTTACTTCTGGATTTTGACTTAGAACTGCAAAAATAAACACTGACACCTTAACAAAATCCAACTGTTCTCTCACAAAACCTTCCCCGCACCAAACGAGTCCCGTGGTCGTGGGCTGGAGTCACATCCCAAAACTGGGGACAGAGGTGTTGTTCTCCATCCTCGAGAGCTTTGCACAGCCCCACGGAGAGCAGGATCCACCCTCAGAGCATCCCAGGAGGTTTCCAAACGCTGAGCTCCAGGCTCTGGGGGTGCAGGACAAATCAGGCACTCTGCAACTCTGTGATGGCCCTGGGCTTTTTAAACGAATGTTGTGCTCCTCTGGTGACACAGAGTAAATTTTAATGACCACTCGTAACCACAGAGAAGGGTGTAAAACCAAAACGCTGACACAACTTTAACTACAGCGACACAAATGTGCTGCTATAATATTTTTACAGTTCCTTTTTATACATAATGCATGATCCTTCTGCTCAAGTTCCCTCCACGTTCTTTTCCCATGAAATAATTTACATTAATACATAATTTATTATGGCAACTTGTAAAGCAATTAGGGGTTTCAATCAATTTTTCTTATCCTTTTTGGCAGATAAATTCTGTTTGGAACCTAACCCAAACATTTGTCTGTGCACAGGTGCGCATCCAATTCCCTTTTTTTCCACGTTGTTCAAGCTGAATTTTGGTCTCACAGTCCCTGTGCACAGGGGAAAAAGCAGCCTGCATTTTCCACTGCCCCCTATTTATCTTCAGGAGATAATTTCTAAGTGTGGAACACATTTAATGGTTGTAATTAGCTGATGGCAGTGCCAGGGAGCTTTCCTAGTGCAGAAATAAGATGAAAGTACAATGGCAGAGCGGTGTTTCAACTGGAAATGAAAACAACAGCCCCAAAATCTACTCTGGAGATTAAACACACCTGTGGGCCCTGGGCTCCTCCTGCCAACAGCCTGCATGGGGGAGGGAAATCCCCAGCCTCGACAGTGAAATGTGCTCTGCTCTTCAAAGTCATCCTCTGGAGAGGTGTCCCTGCTCCAGCCACACCTCACCAGAATTCCCCGCGCAGCTTTTTGCCTTCGCAGGGTGACTGTGCTTGAACGTGCACCAAGATGCTCTACACCGACGGCCTTTCCAAAAAAACCCTGGAATTCCAGAAAATCCTGGCTCAGAAAGAGGAGGCACACAAGCCTGGCAGGCACTTTCAGGATGCAATCAAGGGCCATCCCCCCCATGAAGGGTCTCAAGGTTGGACTCGATGATCTTGGAGGCCTTTTCCAACCTTAGTGGTTCCATGAGCTGGCTTTTCTCCTGGTTCCTCGGCTTTTCTCCTGGTTTCTCAGCTTTTCTCCTGGTTCCTCAGCTTTTCTCCTGGTTCCTCGGCTTTTCTCCTGGTTCCTCGGCTTTCCTCTGCAGCCACGCAGGGTGAAAAGCCACTTGCCATGAAGGGCTGTGCCACAGGGAGCCCAAGGCTGCAGCCCTGCCCCGGCACGCTCAGAATGACCGTGTTTCCAAATGTCATGGTGGAGGGATGTGGCAGTACCAAAGGACAGACAAGGTGACCCGTGTGCTCCATCCCTCACCCTGCTCTGGGAGCACAAATTCTGAGAGAGCCCTCCAAGGGAAAAAGGAAATGATGGCTGCTTTGAACAGAGCACTTCCCAGAGGACGAGTGCAGGATCAGCCCTCAGTGGGCTCAAAGCCATCCTCCTCCTCCTCCCTTTTACAGTCAGGGCAGGGACTGGGATCCTGCATGCGCAAGCACCTTGTCAGAGCCTCAATAAAACCCTGCCTGCAGCTTCCCTCAGACATAATTTCTTGCTTACACAGAAAACAGGAGGTCATGGCTGTCAACACACGCCCACGGAGCTTCTCTTACTGGGTCAGGTTGGACGGGGCTTGGAGCAGCCTGGGATAGTGGAAGGTGTCCCTGCCCATGGCAGAAGGTGGAACAAGATGATCTTTAATGTCCCTTCCAATCCAAACCATTCTGGGATTCTATTACTTTTGACTCTGTACCTTGGAATTTTTCTGTCTTTGGGTGGATAGTAAAAGACATGGGCAGGGACATCTTCCACTATCCAGGTTGCTCCAAGCCCCATCCAGCCTGACCATAAACATTTCCAGGGATGGGGCATCCACAGCTGCTCTGGGCAGCCTGTGCCAGGCCCTCACCACCCTAATGCCCCAACTTTCTAATATATGCCACCTTTTTCTAGCACAGTTACTGATATTTTCACTGGGGACCTGCCATGGAGACTGCTGAGGAAGGAAAAGGGAAAAAAGGAGGGAAAAAATAACCGACTATCCATCAACAGGACAATTCTTACACTCCTGGGTGTTTCAAGGACCTATCAAGGAGAAGGGAAAACAGAAGTTGTTAAATTTATAGTTTTAGGCATTTCACCTTTAATCTTCCTCCAGGCAAAGGGCTATATAAAGATAAAACCCAATCTTTTTATTAATATTATCATCTCCCTGGCAGAAATATTTCTTACAAATCTAAAAACCAAAAGATTATTTAGGTCACCTTGAGAATTGGACCTAACCATGCATCATCCAATATATCAAGTCTTTAATAATGTTTACCCAACATACTGAGTTTGGTTAAAATCTCTAATCCATTTTCAGAGTCTTGCAGGGTTCAGCACCTCATGGGGAGAGCTCCAGGGTTTGGATGATGCTCTCCCTGGCAGAGGCTGGGCTTCCCTCTTCCCTGCTGCCCCATGGCCAATGGGTTCAGAAACAAGCTGCCTTCCTGCCCAAAGCTGCCCTTGCCCCAAAGGCACCAGGAAGACTCTTTTCTAAAATCCTCTTTTGTCTAAAACCCCAGAAAAATCAGCCAATGTCCCTCCAAACCTCCAACACACATAGGGCTGTGAGTCTTTGCCTCACGTTGTCTGTGCCACCAATCCAAACTTCCTCGTGTTTATTTATCTCAGTGCTTTCCATCGACAGAGACTTGGCCCTTTGACCTGAAATATTCCCCCAGGTTTGCATTTCAATAATAACTTACTTTAAAAGTCAAGTTTCGATACTGGATCAGTCTGTGCTCGCGGCCCACATTTGGGGACATCAAGAATGCTCAGAGACGATGCTGACAATGAAACCCAAGCCAAGTGATGTCCTCACATGAGCAAAGGATGGGCTCCTCCTGTCTGGGCGTGACAGAGACCACCACAGGGCAAGCTGAGGTCAAGGAGGTGACACTCAGTTCCCTCAGGAGGAGGATAATTTGGCAGCCATGAAGACCAGCACAGCAGCGCTGTGACAACGCAGAAGGCTTTGTAAAACTCTTAAAGACAAGCTGCCTCTCAATTAGGCAGAGACTCTGCGTATCTGCTGGAGAGCGTGCCAGTGCCACAGTGCAAGACAAAACCATCTGATTTGGGTTCTTTGCTCCTCACTCATGTCTGAAAGGCAGGGGAAAGGGAACGGGCTGTCTCTATCCCTTCCTGACTTTGAAGCTTGTGATTTTCATCTGAAAAAAGCCACAAACGCTCTCCATCTCCCCACACTCCCCATGAGTGGAGCTATCAGAGAGCTTGGGAGACATCTCCTGTCAGCGCATGTGCCCGGCTCTCATTAACGCTAATGAGAGCTGTGTCCATGAAGAAAAGGGGCAGCCTCTTTGTCTGTGAAGGATTGGCTTTCACAGCAAGGAGCTTGGCTCAAACTTGACCTACAATTTTAATTGGGTTTTGAGGCCTCGCCCAGCGAGTGGCTCCCCGCTACCAGCGCCAAAGAGCGCAGCACAGCAGCACATCCCTGGCACTATCAGTTTTTCAGGATCGTCGGCCAAGGCACCCATCCTCCATCCATTTTGGGGGTGGTTCAGCATAAAAATTGATAGCAAGCTCAGATATAAAAGGTATCAAACATCTTATATCATGGGTTCTGTCAACAGCAAAAATTAGACATTTTCCTTGTTATCTGAGGTCTGCCCAACCACTCTGTGCCAGGTGGTGGAACATCTTGGTGATAAAGTGTTATTTATTGCTTGCATCATGCAAACAGTTGAGAGGCACAGTCACGGGCTGGGTACCCAAACACAACCTCAAACCCCAAATGTTTACAATCTCAGCTGTAAGAGAAACTCTAAAAATAAGCAGATGTCTCAAGGGGGAGGGGAAAGGAGATAAGAAATTCACTCAGCAATGGCAGCAGGGCACAGATACCACCTCTGGGGAAGAGAGAGGCACAGGCATGGTGGGGTGGGTGCCCCTCCATCCCTGCTGTGGGTGGGGGCAGTGGTTTTGGAGACATCCAAAAGCGGGAGCGGAGGAGGAGGAAACACGGAGAGAAGTTTCTCTTACTTACCCATCACGCCACAAGAGAAGAGGGTAGGTCCTTGACTCATCTTTGGAGTGTGCTGCAAACAACCAGAAAAACTATTCACTTCTGGCAGCCTCGACCTGGGCACCAGCACCTCCCTGCCTGCAGCCTGGGCAAAGCCACACAGTCCCAGAGTGGAGGAGAGCCTTGCCCTGTTCCAGCAGGGACCAGGGGACAGGCCCAGTCACCTTTCCTCAATGAAATCAACTTTAAATAAACACTATTCAGAGTCCTTGCCACGGCCTGAGCTTGCAGATCAAGGCTACTGCAGCCAGTCCTTACCCAGGGGAAGAGCTGCAGCGAGGTCTCCATCCCTGCAACCCAAAACTCTGGAGAACCTAAAATGGGAGCTGCGATTCAGAGTTAATGCTGGACTGGGCAAGAAAGCAGCAGAAGTGGTATCTTGAACCCCATCCAAGCCCATTAAGGCCTCCCCTGTCTAGGTACAAAGCAGCTATTTAGCTTTTTTAAGCATAAAATGTGTTTCTAAGGCAAGGCGTCCTCACCTCAGCACTTCTGGGGAGTCTGCATTTGGATTGTGCTGATTTGCACTAAAAATAGGGGGAAACACCACTATATGGGTATGAAATAATCCTGGTTGCTTTTTACACTCCTTTTTTCCAAGAATTTTCCTCTTGACAGCATAAGAGACACCATCAGACTTCTAAAAATGAGCATGGATGGGTTCACATATAATAAATCAATATGTTATCCACAGCTGCATGCCATTTCAGCTATGCCTGCAAAAACACACTTTCATACTAATTGTTCCTTTATTATCCCTAAAAATATCCATATTCTGGCTTCTGAAGTGTCTATCCTGGCAACACCATCCCATCTGACTGAGGCTTTACATCATCTGAGGGAAGCACCAGCACGGCCTCCACGTTCATCTGCGCTGCCATAATTGTGTTTTATCTGGCATTAGGCTCCTGCACTCACATGTTCCCTCCTGTTCTGTGTTTTACACATTGCCTGCTCACATAACTATGGAATCTCAGAAAGGTTTGGGTTGGAAAGGACCTTAAAGCCATCCAGTTCCACCTGGGCAGGGACACCTCCCACTGTCCCAGGCTGCTCCAAGCCCTGTCCAGCCTGGCCTTGGACACTGCCAGGGATCCAGGGACAGCCACAGCTGTTCTGTGCCAGCATCTCCAATGAACGGGGATAATAATAATAATAATCCCACTTCATATACAGAATTCTGGAAATATTGAATGTAGAGGCATAAAACAACAATGGGGTGTAGACGTGGAGAAAATGAATAAGGGTCAGCCGCCTTTGGAGTGTGTGTCACTTTTCTTGGTGAAGTCAGGATATCTCTGCCTGTCAAGCTCCACCTTATGATGCATCAGTAGAATTAATCAGGAGGCAGGGAGGACAGGCAGCTGTCTCCAAGGAGCTGCCACAGTGGAGCAATGATGGGACAAGCCCCAGAGGAGGCAGGGGCTGTGCCAGTGCACATCTGTGTGCCAGCCCCAGACACCAGACACTGCCTGCAAATGCAGGAGGGAGAGGAATCTGATATATGTCCCATGTTGAGTATAATTACCATTTGGTAAGAATTTTGTCTTTATACCAAACTGGGAACTGAACCACACGACCCATTGGCTGCTGGCAGGTGATACTGCCCCATTGCTCAGACATTTATTTCCTTCAGGTTTTGCTTTCTGGCCTTCCCCATGAAGTCAACAGAAAACCTCTGCCATTCTTTGGTGGATCCACCTCCTTGTGATTGTCTGCCCCAATTTAGCAGCCTGGGCAATCCAGAATTCCCTTGTGTCCCCAGGATTATCCCTGCACTCCTGACCCAGCCCAGAGCTGTGGGAAGCCCTCAGCAAACATGTGAGGGCAAAGTTTTGCATTACAGCTCTGCATCTCTGCCATCAGACAGTCCCAGGAGCAAAATAAATTACCCTCCTCTGCCTCTCTGCAGCCAGAGACTCTTCACCTGCCCCACACCATCCCCAGGGAACACCTGGCATTGGATGCCCAGGCTCCCCCCTTGCCACCCCAGCCACAGGAGATGCTGCCTTCCCAGCAGGAGCTAACACTTTAGCAAGGATATTCTTCTAATGGATCGATATCCATCCCAAATTTCACCCTTTTAAGGCAGGTTTTACCACTGCCTCTGGCTCGCTCACCTTCTCCTTCGCCGTTCACTGCCAGGGCAGCCTGCCTTCACCCCAGCACGCTGTGCTCTCTGCCTGGAGAGCCCAGCAGACAGTTTCCTCAGCAAACTCAGGCATTTCTATTTCTTTTATGTTCAGAATGCCCATTTATGGTTAATCCTGCCAGCTGCTTCCTGCTGTGCTCCTGCACGCCCTTATCTGAGACTCTCAGTGCACCCTGCCTTTCGGTCGAGTTTCTGCTCGGACCATAACCATCTCTCCAGGAGGACAGAGGGGCAGATGCCCCCAGCCAGCCTTGCTCTGGGCTTTCACAGATGGCTCTCCATCACCCTGCACCTCTTCCTCAGTTGCTCTGACCCTGCCTCCAGACAATGGTGCCCCTTATTTGTCCCTACCATAGGTACACTCGCCCCTCTCAGCATCCTTTAGTCTGCTTGCTGCCCCTCATTTATCTTTTTGTTGTTGCCTCCTCGTTCAGTGTGGTTGGATTTGCACCTCCCTGGGCTCCCAGAGAAACCAAGTACCACAGCACTGCCCTTCACCATCTCCCACTTAATCCTGCTCCCCTCTTGCTCATCCTCCTACTAACAATGAGCATCTGTTCGCTGTCGGTGAAGCAACTTCTCACCTGTGTTATTCACAGCATTGATTTGATTTTTTGGTACTGTTTATCCCATTGGATGCTTACTGAAATCCACATATGCAAAAGCCACAGCACTCCAATAATTTATAAATCACCTGCACCTTGGATATTAATTCAGCTCGATAGAAATCAGTGCTACAAACCATCTAAAGATCCACCCCTGCAGGACAGAACACCCTTATTATACAGCTGCAGCAAAGTTCTTGGCAGTAAAACAGTTTTGAACAGAGATTTCACGAAGCTTACCAGCTCAGTCCCGCATGTTACGGAGTCAGCACCTTTGTTTTGCCGAGTTTTGGTTAAGATCATCACCATGGTAATGCAGTCCTGCCTCCGAGTCCATCAGGGTCCAGGCAAAGGGTGCTGGCAGCTGGGGGCTGGCAAAGCTCCTCTGTCAGTCCATGTTCCCCCAGGAAAGGCTGGGCCCTGCCGGCTCCTCAGGGGATGTGCAGGGACAGCCTCGGAGCGTGGAAACTGCACAGAGAGAGAGAGGAACAGCTTTAGGGACTTGCCCGGGGGGTGGGTGCACTGGGCAAGGGGCAAGCACTGCCCAAAAAACACCCTGATGGTGGTTGCTCGTGGGGAGAGTTTATTTTGGGATGCTGCTGGTGCCCCTCTGCTCAGCACAGATGTGTTTCACAGGATGAGGCACTCACGGGAGCTGCTGGAAGCACACAAGGCACACAACAGAGGGACACGAGTATTTCAGTCAAACTAATAAAGTTTCCTCTGAATTCTCCATTCGAAAAGGGGACAAGCATCCCCTATATTGAAGGTACCAAGACATTGAAAGAAGAGCTCCTTAAAGCTCCAGGGCTGATCTCACAGAAGCCCTTGCCCCCAGACCAGCTGGGAGCAGATGTCCAGCAGAAAAAGCCTCTCCAGCATCATTAAGGCTGTGAAATCTCCGGGATGCCCCTATCCCACCCCAGTTACTCCGTGATTCCCAATCTACCAAGAGACCTTTAGGGAAAAAACAAGGCAAAGTGTTGCCTGCAAGGAAGGAGAGACAGCTATTGCTCTGAAATCCTAAGGGCCACACCATGCCTCCCGATCCTACCTATTTCTTAGGTAGTTTTGGGTAGGAAAAGCTGAAGGATGGACAACAAAGAGCCTCATAAAACACAAACTGAGGTCCAGGCTCATACAGCGCTGCCCAGCCCTGACCACGAGCCCTGCCTCACCTCCTGGCATCCTCCCCAACAGACTTATTCTCTTGTAAAGCAGACAGATTGCAAATCAAATCTGATTACCGAAATCAGCGTTTTCCCCAAATCACTCCCCTAATCCTGTTTCGCTATTTTGCTGCTTTGCAGTTAATGCAAACAACCAAACCCAGCATTTGCACAATCCAAAGAGCATAAAACACTGATCTTGTACCATGCAGTCAAAGCCAATTGTGATATTTAAGGACAATAGATGAGAATATTCCACGAAGTATTAGACCTTATTCTGAACTGATAGGGCTGCTCTTCCCAGCTCCTAAATCATCCTGTCCATGTTTACTTGGATTAGAGCTTGCAGTGGTGTTAAGAGTAGCTCATTTAAAGGCCAGCTGGCTGGTAAAGAAAAATCACCTTCTATTATTTTATGAGGACAAAGTTCATCCAGAGTGCAAAGCCAAGATTGGGAATCAATACATTTTCCGAAGATTTACTGTTCCCAAGAGTGCCTGGTGCAGTCTCCAGCTTTCTATAGGATATTGGTGGACTCATAATTTAAAATTTACTGGTAACCTCATCATAAACCTCTGGGCAATCCAGGGACCAAATGAAAATTGTCAAATAGAAAAGTAAACATTTCAGGCTGTCAAAATGACACATAATTTGTCAGCAGGGTTAGATGGAATTTTGGGAAAAAAATTCTTGGCTGTGAAGGTGGGCAGGCCCTGGCACAGGTGCCCAGAGAAGCTGTGGCTGCCCCTGGATCCCTGGCAGTGTCCAAGGCCAGGCTGGACAGGGCTTGGAGCAGCCTGGGACAGTGGCAGGTGTCCCTGCCATGGCAGGGGTGGCACTGGATGGGCTTTAACGTGCATTCCAAACCACACCGTTCTGTGATTCTGTCATTTCTGTCACAATCTCAGCTGTCCCTGATCCCAACAAGAGACAGGAGTGCCCAACTCACTGTGCTGGGAGGACTCTGGGGCCACTGTCTGCACAAAGACCAAACCAGGCTTCAGAGCAGCAGCAAAGCAGCTAAGCACAGCTCCTCGTTGGCCAGGGAGGATTTCTTCAGGAATAATTGCCCTTCCCTAAGGTGATGGTTAGTGCTGCAGCAGCAGACTTAGATCCACAGCCAGGCAGGAGCAGCAGCAAGGACAGGCAGAGGTTCCATGCCCCAGCCAGGATGCAGCCCCAGCATCACACCTCCCCTCTGCCAGCTCCTCTGCACCCCCTAATTAGCACAGCCCTAATGACAGGCACAGCACACTGCTGCCAGCCACCACCACCACCCAGCGTCAGGGTCGAGGAGCTCGTGCAAGTATCAGCAATTTTCACCACTGCTCGGTTGGGTTTTGGAACCATCCCCATGGAGAAACTGCAATAAAAAGGAAAACTTTCCAGTGAAATGTGATCTCTGGCTCCCCATCCTGCCTCACAGGGCTCCTGACGCACGGTCCTGCCCTGTCACATCCTCTCCATGCAAACAAGTGCCATGGGACACAAACTGCAGAGCCAGGATGGACCCTATTGATGCTGAGGAGGAAACCACTGGCTATTTATAGACTGGACGCTTCCACACACACACACATGATAATAAAAAGATGCTCTTCAGGGACCATTAATTACTTTCAGAAATGTATTTCCTCGTTTGCAATCAGATAAAGGAACTATCTTCACCATGATGTCAGGATTAAGTTTAGACTCGAGCTGTGGCCGCTGGGATTGACACAATCTCCTGTGCTGTATGAAGAGCCCACGAGAAGCTCTAGCACACAGAGATCCCCAAATTTTAGCAAAGCTTGCGTTTTCCATGGGTATTGGTGGATATGGCACTTGTGGGCATGGGTTATTGGTAGCCTTGCCCATTCTGGGGGAAAAGTTGGACTCCATGATCTTAGAGGTGTTTTCCAACCTTACCAACTCCGTGATTCCCTGCTCTGACCCCCAGAAATATTCCTCCTGAGGACGACTGAGGACCAGCATCACACAGATTTCCACTTGCTGTGGGGTCACCACCCTCTGCACAGAAACCATTCAACCCTCATCCAGCTCAATAATCCATCTCCAGACACACACACTGACACAAAACCTATTTACAGGGGAAAGGGCACACGGGAACGAGGAGCTGGAGCTGTGTTTTTATACTAACACACTTTGCAAGCAGAACAGTGCGAGTTCTCTCAGAATATAAATCACCTGCCCCTGTTGAATCTTTTGTGCTGCTCAAAGTCTCCAGTGAAGAAGCCATGACCCACCCAGGACCCCACTCCTACCCCTGCCCCAGCACCATTCCCTGCGCTGTGCTTGAAGGAAATGGCTGAGCAAGGAGCTGCTGTGACTTCTGGGCTTTATTCAATGCAGTTTAGACCCATGTGTCTGAAGAACCAAACCCTCTGGGCCAAACTCTGAGCACAATTCTAGGGCTCCATCACCTTCCCGCTCTCACCAGTGAAACAGAAATTCCCTGCACTGTGCACATTTGATTTCTCCGTGCATCAGACCACTGTGGGGACCAGGCACACCACAGCTGGTTACCCCCCCCAAACCCTACAGGGGGCTACAAAGAATTTGGGGAAATAGCCAAAATTGGTGACTGTAATTGAAAATTGTGGGGTTTAAGGCTTTCTGCGAGCATAACATTGCAATGTTCACTCAAACTAAAAATCTTGTCTCTCTCCCTATCCTTCCACTTCTTAGAAGTGATTTGGGGCTACACTGAATCTCCTCATTGCACAGCCTGTCTCAGCCCCAGGGCTTTGGACAATGCCAAGGAGTAAATCTTTAATTTGTTGATTTATTGTGTTACAAATTTGGAAAAAATCCATGAAGCCTATAATTTGCATGTAACTAAGTCGGGGTTTATTTCCTCATTCAAGCAATAATTCGCCTTCTGCAGCAAGCAGTTTGTTCCCCTCGCTTGAGCACTACTCTATGTCATTAGAGAATACTGGATTTATTTATGGGGTGAAAACCTCCAATAAATGTGAAAGATGCCACTCAGGGCCAGAGGAAAAGTCTTTACACTCTGAAAATGCCCGGTGGACAAGTCCTGGGCAAAGAGGGTCACGAGTCAGTGCACATGACTCTCCAAGGACTGAATTTCCACGGAGGCAGCCGTGTCAGGATTGTCCCCTGGGACCCCACCAAGAGAATATTGGATTTATTTATGGGGTAAAAACCTCCAATGAATGTGAAAGATGCCACTCAGGGCCAGAGGAGAAGTCTTCACACTCTGAAAATGCCTGGTGGACAAGTCCTGGGCAAAGAGGGTCATGAGTCAGTGGACACGACTCTCCAAGGACGGAATTCCCACGAAGGCAGCCGTGTCAGGATCGTCCCCTGGGAATCCATCAAGAGGAGAGAGCTGCCCCAGGCTGCCCAGCCATGGGAGGAGAAATGCTGCAGCTCTGCCCGTCCCACCCTGAGCCTGCAGTCAGCTCCTCCTGCTCCAAGGAGCCTTCCCGAGCTGCTGGAAGGGCAAACCCCATCCAGGAGACCGTGGTTCCCTCACGGTGTTCCACTCCTGCCTGGCAAAGACTTGTGCTAACCCATGCTCCAGGTACTCAGCCAAAGAAAAGGAGTAAGGGAATGTCTTCCTCTGCCTCCTGCTTGCATCCAGACTCAGCTTTTCCAGGGCTAACAAGACAAAGACACACTTTCAGCACTAATTAATGAGTGAAGGACTTGCCTACACATAACACAGCAAAGGGGAAAGCAGTGAGAGGGTGTCCGAGGTGAGCATGGCCCCACAGGTCTGCACAGCTCCAAGAGGCACATCTCCTCAGTGCTCATGGCCAGCAGCTTCTCACAGGAGCACAGGATCTCACCAACACAGCCCAGAATCCACGTGTGCTGCCAGCAAATCCTGGATGGAGCTGACATCTCCAGCCACGCTAATAAGTCCACAGCCAGAAGGAGCTCGAGGTCTCCCACAACAGCACCCACCCATGGGGCCACTTTAGGAACCAAAAATGCCAAGTGCAGCCACCACAGATGGCCACATGCAACATGGCTCGTGGAGCCTGAGATTAACCCTCGCTACAGGAACAACAGACATTCCAGAGTCCTGCCCACAACCAGAAATGAATTACTGAGCAAATAAAACTGCTATTTCAATCCAATCCCTTGCTCCACGTGCCTCAGCCTGACACCAAAGTCACACAAGGCAACGTGTCCCCAGCACTCCAAGCCCCAAACCACACATCCAAACGCCCCCAATCTCTAGGGAGAGCCTGAAGTCCAAGCTCATACCCAGATCAACAAGCTTGGGTTGAACCTCATCTGCAGGCAAGCTCTCACAGAAAAAGAATAAGAGGAATTAAGGAATATTACACACCGTCTACTTGGGTAAAAGGTTTATTGCCCCCGTGCTCTTAGGGAGTAGGAGTGGCAGGGGAATGAGTCCCGTACACACCAGCAGTGAAGGACTGAAAGGACAGGGCAAGGGCAGAGGTGCTCTGTCTCAACATCTTTAGCTCGAAGGAAATGGTGCTGCCAGTGACTTTGCCTTTTCCTCCCTGGCAACTGAAAAGGAAAAGAAGAAAGCAAAATTAGTCATTGCAAAACAGCGACCAGCAAGAGAGAGGTGCAAGCGAGGAGCCGTGGGAAGTGACAGGACAAGGGGGAACGGCTTCAAACTGAAAGAGAGTAGGCTTGGATTAGATATCAGGAAAAAATTGTTCCCCGTGAGGGTGGTGAGGTCCTGGCACAGCTTACCCAGAGAAGTTGCGGCTGCCCCTGGATCCCTGGAAGCGTGGGCCATGCAGACAGAGCCTACAGGATGATCCCAGCCCCAATGACCACAGAAATGACACATTCTCTTTGAGCAAACCTGTAATCATTGCCTATTCCACTCATTAGGGGACTGCTTCTAACTCTGAGTAGTGTTTCCATGGAAGAGTGGAAATCCTGGACCAAGGGCTGTCTCTGGAGAAGAGCAGCTGAAGCAGCAGCAGCAGCCCAGCCTGCTGGTCCAACAAACCATCTCACCTTTCTGTGGGTTTCCCCCACCGCCCCAGTTGTGAGATTTATTACAAGAATTTGCAGTGGTCTGTGAGACACTGTGAGTGTTGGCCACGCTCCCAAAAGCTGAGGAATTGCTGAATTGAGAATTGCTTTGGCTGCTTAATCTCAACAACTAGGGATGCTGAACAAGGCAGTAGGGTCCAGGTTTACTTTTAATTACCGCTCAGAGCATGCTGCTCTAGTAAACAGACACAGAAAACAATTCTTGTTTCTTCCTTATATTCTTTTCCCATATACAGCCTGAGATGTCTGATCTGGAGAAGGTAAATGGCCCCACCACACCACTTTTACTGACTCACTTCTCAAGCATAAACAACTTCAAATAGCACAGGCACCCCTGGAATACCTGCCCCTGTGAAACAGCATCCATCTGCTCACAGACACATCCCAATGCTCTCAGGGTTAGAATCCCAGACTGGTTTGGGTTGGAAGGGACCTTAAATCTCATCTCGTTCCAACCCCTGCCATGGGCAGGGACACCTTTCACTATCCCAGGCTGCTCCAAGTCCCATCCAACCTGGCCCTGGACACTGCCAGGGATCCAGGGGCAACCACAGCTTCTCTGGGCACCTGTCCAGGGCCTCCCCACCTTCCATTAGGGGGAATTTGCAGCCAGCCCAGGCTTCCTCACTGGCTCCAGAGCCCTCAGGGTCTCTGAGAAGCAGATCCTGGAGATGCAAAGTGAACTCAGTGCTGCAGCACCGAATGCAACTCTGCTGCCCATCAGTGACCACCAAAACACCTCCCAGATGCAGCAGGAGCAAGATCTGGGACATCACTGTGTAATGGGGGAGCACTTGCCAAGAGCCACAGCAGCACCATCGCTGTCAGAGCCAATTTGGATGCTGCTGCAAGTCACATTTCTCCTTTCTCCGAGGCTGAGCTGGAGAGTAGGCAGAGGCTGACAGCCCTCATGGACATACCTGGATTTAAAGCAGGAAAATACTGATGGATGTATGGATCGATTGCCAGATTCCACATTATCTTCTACCACCTCCCCTTTATGGATAAATACTTTAAGGTGGCAGAACCCTCACGTGAAGCCCAGCAAAATGCTCACTTAGAACCTTCCAAAAATTGAAATTATCTCCCTGAGCCCAGCAGGCAGTATTAAAAGAATTTCAGATGCTTTTAGTGGATGGTCTGTGTGCCCACACTGGGTGACACATGTGCCTGCTGTCACCTGCACACCCTACCCTGTTTGCATTAGACCAAAGTACTTTGGCTCTTGGGCAGGCTCTGGGGGTTCATTCCCCAGCTTTCAAAGAGCTCCTGGGCTCCTGAAAGACGAACATGGAGCCTTTATTAATCCTCCTAGCGACCAAAAGGCACTTCCCCCTGCTGTTTGTCCATCCGTTGCCATCAACACCAGCAAGGGGAAGGCCCAGAGGAGGGAGGGAAGGAGCCCTCCAGGGCCAGGAAACCTTTGCCCACACTGCCACCTCCGTCCCTCCATAAATTTCCGAGCCTTGAATCTTCCATAAATCCCTTTAACGAACGAGCAGCCAAACATCTGTGAGTTGTCTGAATTAGCGTGAATTTGGCAGACTGAAGAGCAAACTCGCATCGCCCCGCAGCCTTCACATTTCTTGTTTTCCTCGGGTTCATTAAATACACAACAATCTGTTACCAGAAGACGGTTCCTACGTGCAGGGGCTGCCAAGGAGAAGGGTTTGATGGCTCTGGTGGAGATGGAGGAATGTGTGACGAGCACAGGGGGCTCTTCCTGGTGTGGCAGGGCAAGGAGAGGACGGGCTGGAAAGGATGGGCTGGGCAAGGAGAGGATGGGCTGGAAAGGAGAGGATGGGCTGGAAAGGAGAGGATGGGCTGGAAAGAAGAGGATGGGTTGGGCAAGGAGAGGATCGGCTGGAATGGAGAGGACGGGCTGGGCAAGGAGAGAACGGGCTGGGCAAGGAGAGGACGGGCTGGAAAGGAGAGGATGGGCTGGAGAGGAGAGGATGGGCTGGAATGGAGAGGATGGGCTGGAATGGAGAGGATGGGCTGGAGAGGAGAGGATGGGCTGGAGAGGAAAGGATGGGCTGGAGAGGAGAGGATGGGCTGGAATGGAGAGGATGGGCTGGAATGGAGAGGATGGGCTGGAGAGGAGAGGATGGGCTGGAGAGGAAAGGATGGACTGGAGAGGAGAGGATGGGCTGGAAAGGAGAGGATGGGCTGGAGAGGAGAGGATGGGCTGGAGAGGAGAGGATGGGCTGGAGAGGAGAGGATGGGCTGGAGAGGAGAGGATGGGCTGCACCCACCCTGCCTCCCCCAGTGCCCACCCACCGCGTGGCAAAGGCTGCCTCTGATGTCAGAGACATCCTGGAGCAGCCAAAGCTGCAGGTGATTTTGGGAATCTCCAAAGGGGACAGAGCAGAGTGTGGCACAAGCTGGGGGACATGCCTGCAAAAGCCAAGGATGTCCTTCCTGCAGCATCATCCCAGCTGGCATGACTGTGCCACAGGCACAGAAACCAGGCTCTGGCCCTTGTCCAGCCCCTTCTGAAGCTGCCACCTTTATGGTGATTCGTGGGGGTCACAGGACAGGCACAGGGAGGGCACTGACATCGCAATCCATCACACTGGAGAGCTGCAACTTCTTTCAATTAAGTTTCAAATAAGTACAACTGAAACCTCCACGGGAAAAGTAATTCCTACCAACACAAACATCATCCCAGCTGGCATGGCTGTGCCACAGGCACAGAAAACAGGCTCTGCCAGGGTTATTCACATCGGTGGGCAGAGCCCTGGGCACGGGACACCCCTGATCTGGGGCAGCTGGGGGGTTCCCGCTGCTGCTGGGCAGCACAAAGCCTGGGCATGCAGCGCAGGCATGGCCAACACCCAGCCACAGGCAGCCTGCTCTGCTGCTGCCATGGCGAGCAGTTTGCCTTCCCTCAAAGGAAGCTACGAGGGAAAAGTCAAAGCAAACACCCACTCACCGTGTTTACCCGTCTAAATCAAAGCCAAAGCAGCACTGAAACGTGCCCGACAGCATTTCCACGGAGTCATTCATCGAGAGTTTGGACTTGGCTTTTAGCTGGTGTTTTTAATATCGCGGGGAGACGCTCGCAGGGCCGGAATACAGAATCTGCTGCTGTTACACACTCTCGGCTCCTGAGAGGTGTCAGCAGCACGTACAGCCCAAACCTTCTGCAGGTTTGGCTCCATCGGGGAGCTCTGAAGGCCAGCAGTGAGATGCTTCCCATGGGGAGCAGCTCCAGCAAGCCTGAGGTACCACTGCCCCAAAGCAAGGGACCCCACCAGGGGATTGCCCAGCCAGAGAAGTAATGCCCACAGAGGACAATTTTCCCAGAACTAGGATGCTTCATCCCTGGAGATGCCCCTGATTCCCATGGAGAAATTCAGGATGAGCTCCTCTGTAGCTTAACAGCCATAAAAGCCCAGATTTTGCAGCCCATCTTGCAGGCGAGGAAAAATTTTAAAAATAAATGGAAATGCAAACAGCCCCTGGTTTTATTTGGTCTGGCAGGAACACAGACCTGCCCTGCCTTCCCCGAGCTCATTTATGACAGTGTGAACGTGCAGGAGTGAAGAGGAAAAAAAAATTAAAAATCTGCATTTTCCACCCCACAGGTCTCCATCTCTGGACAGTCTCCATACATCCCTCTTTCTCTCACGCCACAGGTGAAAATCAGGAGAGAAGGAGATTCCCTTGTGCCAGGTGAAGGGGAAGCCCAAGGGACAGAGGGCTCAACCACAAAGCCCAGTCCTGAAATGGCATCCCGAGGAGAGCTGACCTAAATGCTGCATCCCATCCCAGCTCCAGGGCTGCCAGGAAGGGAACCACGCCAGGTATTCTGTCAGTGCACAAACATGAATGATTGCCCAGGACAAATAGGGCAGCAAAAACGTCCACCTTCATCACATGGAAAAAACATGTATCAGCTTGCAACCCTAATGAGCGAAGGAATTAGTGAATCCTGGAATTTGTAAACCAGTATGAAGTTGCTAAAATAATGCAAACACCTTGAATGAATGAGACTGCAAGTGAAACATCAGGTTCTGTTAAAAAACAAGAGTATTTTGTAGATATTAAGGACAAGAAGAAGTCCCACTGACAACAACAGAAAGAATGGTGGAAACATTAGTCAGGATGCAGAAAAGGAAGAAACAGACAATATAAACATTACTGCCCTAAGGAGAAAGGAAAACACCACAGTCACATTTGTCAGGAGTACCTGGGATGATATTAAACAGCAGGCACTAATTATAGATCTTTCTGAAACAACAGCTCCAAATAAATTTGCACCTTCAATTTTATAAGATCGTGCCAAAAAGTCTTGTGAGCCATCACTACCCATGGTCCCTGAGGATGGGCACAAGCCAGCCTGGTAAATGTGGTGGGTGGCACCTCGAGCCCAGCAAGGCTCCGGTTTCAGCGCAAGGTCAGCGAGTCAGGAATCACAATCACAACAGCAAGGAAAGAGCTCTCACCTCTCCTGAAGTCTCAGTGCAGGTGAAAGGGAGCACTGCTACAACAGACCTCATTAAAGTGCACAGAAGCGGATGAGAGCTACTGATAATGACACTTTAACTGGCACAGCTCAACCAGAGCTGCAGTAAACGGTGACACTGGCTGCAACAGAAACTCCACTGTCACCCTGTGCCACGCAGTATTTCTGGCAGTAATTGGGGAGGAAGCAGGAAAACCAGTGCTGTGTAAGGGACTCGAAACCAGCAAAGTGCTAAATACAGAGAACAAGTTGGTAATGCAGAATGGAGAAGCAACCAGCACGGTTGGTTACAGAGATGTCGAGACACACCTTAAAAAACTAAATTGCTTGAAAGCCACTCACCTCAAAGGCAGGGACATGTCCCCAGGCTCCTGCTTGGTGCAGTAGCTTACCCAGGCATGCCGGCACATGTCCACAGGCTGGACAAATTTGGGGTCTCCAGCAGGAGAAGGGATGCTCTGCACTCCATGACCACTGCAGGCACCTGGAGCCTCCTCCCACCTCTGACCAAGGTCTGGAGGAGACTCCAGGAGTAACTGAGGGGCTTGAAGACACAGGAACAGTGCAAGACTGGGGGAACGTGGTGACTGCTGAGGATGACCTGGCTGCTCAAAGAGGGCAGGAGAAGCCGAGCAGGTCCCTCAGAGGGAGCAGAGCGGCACTGGGACACCTCCCAGCACAGCAGGAAGCTGGAACTGCGCAGATCCAGAGCAAGGGCAAAGTGCAATTTTTTCCTGAGCAACACAGACAATAATCATTGCAATAAACTACAGCACCACAAATGACTGCAGGGGGCTCCCAGCCAGCACTGTGGTTTTATCTCTGCACTGGGGGCCTTTCTAAAAGATAATGAATCATGGAATCATTAGGTTAAAAAAGACCTTTAAGATCATTGAGTCCATGCTCTAGGAAGAATTAATTCAGAAAAGCACTAAAAATAGTGACACACAGAGCAGCCCCAGGAGCAGGGCTGTCCTGGCTCGCTGCCCTGCACCCTGAGCGAGCTGCAGCCCAGCATTCCCCATGCCCAGGGTGGGATGTGCAGCCATCGGGAGGGTGGGCTGACAGCAGCTCCTCCACAGGCTGCCCTGGCCCTTGTCCAGCTCCTTCTGAAGCTGCCACCTTTATGGTGATTCGTGGGGGTCACAGGCACAGGGAGGGCACTGACATCGCAATCCATCACACTGGAGAGCTGGAACTTCTCTCAATTAAGTTTCAAATATGTACAACTGAAACCTCCACGGGAAAAGTAATTTCTCCCAACACAAACCATGCGCAACCAAAAATGTGAGTGAGAGTTTCCAAATGAGACATTTTCATTTTGGCAATGCAGATCTTCGTTAACCACGATGCTTTCATTCTGAGAAGTACCATCCACTGCACTGCATTTCATTTACAACACAACTGATAGTCCAATAACCACAGAATGGCCTGGATTGGAAGGGACCTTAAAGAGCTTCTCATTCCACCCCTGCCATGGGCAGGGACACCTTCCACTGTCCCAGGTTGCTCCAAGCCCTGTCCAACCTGGCCTTGAACACTTCCAGGGATGGGCCAGCCACAGCTTTTCTGGGCAACCTGTTTTTCTGAATTAACAGACATGCTACAAAACCAAAAGTGGATATTTTTTATTGCTTTCTGTAGCTTAATAATTATAATGGCTCTTCAACTTTGGCACACAATTTGGCACACAGCTTTTGGCATTTAGTTCATAGTATTAAAACTTCTCCTTTCAAAAATATTATACAATATTCACTTGTAACAGTTAGGACAAAAAAAACCAAAACACCAAAGAACATGATAACAGGGATAATAATAGATATACTTGAAATAATTTCATAGCATTGACAACTATTGCCCAGCACATCAGAAGGCTGTTCTCATTAAGGCTAAGGCAAGCACAGAAACAAAAACCACAGTTATTGTGACTTTCCCACGTCACCTGAAACAGGAAATGGCCAGCTCCACCTGGCCTAACTATGCTGCCAGGCTGTCCTAACCAGAGAAGACCAATTGTCTGCATTAATTCCTTTTCCTTATAATTAACATTTCCAAGTGGTGCAGAACAGTGATGACAGCACTTGCACAGGTGGGGAGGAGGAGCGCAGGGCTCGTCTGGGGTCACTGCAAGAGTTGTCACGGGGTAAAGGACAAAAAAGAAATGTCTTAAATGCAAATAAGTTACACACTTTAACTCATCCCCTTGGATTTAGGATGAGGGTGAGTCTCTTGACCCCCTGGCCCAGACCAGTCGCTGAGACCAAAGCAAGTCAGTGATGCACCTCGGCAGCCACATCCTCCTGCACCAGCAGCTCCCCGAGCCCTGCCTCTCCTCAGCCATCCGAAGCACTCCTGGTCCTTCCTTTCGGGGGCTGCTTGTGAGCAGCGAGAGGGAGAGCAGGTTTTCCAGCTGCCGGATCAAAGCTTGCCAGATCCCATTTTTTACAAACCCTAGGAGACCTGAGGATCTGTAAGCACAAAACGGCCGCGAAGTCAAACTCCGCTTTCACCGCGGTCCCGTACCTACCGCACAGCCAGCTCCGAGCCCTGGCTGCTGAAAGCAAAAGCTGTGGCCAGGAGCCACAAATATAGGGAATGATGGAGCCCAAGGGATGCTTCAAATGGACTACGGAGGAGTGACACCAATGATGCTGCTATATTTAATCCTCTAAAAGCAAAAACCATGACCAAGTCTCCCTTGGGTACACTTTTAGGGGGGAGGTATAGAAACTCAACGCACCAGAACAGATTTTTTGCACTCAATCAACCAGTTCTTAAAATATTACTCAAATGAAGTGATTACGGAGCCAAACTCGCCTGGTACTTCCACCCATCCATGCAGGGACCCACAGCCTGCAGTGTTGGGAGCAGCCAGGTTTCACACAGGGTTTGGTGCTGCTCCTCCAGGTCAGTCTAATGCCATTTACTTCTCCACGCATTTAAAAAAAACTTCTAACATACCAAATCTTATTTATCTTACATAGCACATGTCAGATGCAGAAGATGCAACATCGAACATGACCAACACCATAGGCTACAAATTTCATGGATAAACCACCTGAAGCCAGGAGAAATTCTGGCTATAAATTAACTGCACCACCACACTTCTTAATTTTCAATCCCCACCTCACCTGTTGATGACTAAAAACTCACACATCCGCAGCCTGTGCTGAGACACACCATCCCAGCGAGGTTTCAGAAACAGGCTCTTGCTTGGGAATATTTGTCTCTCTAAAGGCAGCCAACTCAGAAAAGTTTGGAAAAACAAACCGGCCCATGGATCTGCTCTCTCCAGTTCCCTGCAGCAGAGCCTGCATTGCTGCTCTACAGAAATAGCTGGGTTTCGGGCAGCCAGGCTGCAACTGCGGGCACCGAATGTGACCTTGGAGAAGTCCTTTTTCACAATTACAGCACGGCCACTGCTCGTAGGGAGACTTGTGGGCAGAACCAGAGCTCCAGGGCTCAGGTCTGACGGTGTCCTGACAGCCTTCAAGGAATTTACAGGAGGTCTCACCCCTGAAGAAAGGGTGGCACTCATCCCCTGCCGTGCTGGGGATCAGGGAGAGGGGCTTCCCCAGGGGGAACAGACCCTCGGCTTCATGACCTGCCAGGCTGGCAGGCACAGCGTGGTGGAAAATTCCCTCCTCTTCACCCAATTAGTTTATATTTAGCTCTCCGAGGAGCAGACGTGCTGGAGGAGCTGTTGTTTTGGTGACATTTCTGCCCAGCCCCGCAGGGACCCCTGCAATGGGAACCACCGCCAGCTCCACCACTGCACCGGGCACGTGGGACCCACGGCACTCACAGCCCTCTGCTGCTCGGCAGACCTGCTTTTTTTTTAGTTCTGTTTCCCCGAGTCAGCAGGCTTGCTTCCTCTTCCTCCTCCTCCCCGTTTTGGGAGAGAAAGGAGCAGAAAACATCAGCCAAGAAGAGAGCTTGCTTCAGGAGCTACAGAGGAGCAACCTCCCCGCTCCTCTGCTGCCCTGCTCCCCCATGGCACGGCAGTAAAACTTGTCTTTCTGAAGGTATTTTCGCTCTAGGAGAAAGTTTTGGTGAGGGCTGATCTGATACGAAGGCTCTGTTTGCCCTCTCCCTCCCCTGGGATGTGGGAAGGAGACTCGACCCCGCCAGGCTGAGCTCTCCAAACAGCTCTGAGCATCTCTGGCACCTCGCCCCGTCCCAGCCCGTTGGTCCAAAGTCTGCCCTGCCACAGATTAATGTTCATTAGGACTATTTCCCAGCAGCATCATTTGACAAACCACGTGACACGGGAGGGGGAAGGGAACAAAACCAAAATCGTCCTTTCAGCTTGGGGTGTCCCCTTTTCTATCTGAGATTTTACAAGGCATGTGCAAACCACCTCCATCCCGACAAAGAAAACTCTATGCAATATTATAAGAAAGAAAAAAAAGGAAGAAGAGTCTCAAACTATGCAGCTGCCATTTGAGAAATCAGAAGTCAACCAGCAATAACAAAATAGACAAATGGGATAAAGCTCATTCCGCTCTGCACCCCATCAGGACACAGCCCATGGAGTCAGTTCAGCACACAAATGCAGGCGTTTTAGCAAAAAGTTGTGTATCTTGTTCTGCCTATACATTTGTTGAAAGTGAAGCAAGACTTTGATACTACAAAAAAAAATTATTGCATGTAATTAACCAAAACAGATTTGGGGATTTATATTGGTATATGTTTGCCTATTTGCATGTGTGCACATTTATACTCATGTATTTATTTATGCAGGTATCCATAGCTGAAAATTAACATACATTGGTGCTGGCTCTGTCCCACAGTCTGCTTGATCTCCATATACAAAAATCTGGATCTCACTCACACAAATCAATTATCTACTGAACTGATTTGCACAGATTTTCTATGCAAAGTTTAGCATTTACAGCAAAAGGCCATCTGCTTTCTATAACCAATGTGGTTCCTGGGCACCTCGGCTCTGTGCAGAGCTGGAAGTCACAAAAGTTTCCCTCCCTGCTCTGGGTTTAAGCTGGAAGTGAGAAAGTCTGGAGCTGGGGATTCATCTGCAAAACCTCCAGCATGAGTGGCCATGCTCCACGTGGCCATGCTTGGCACGGTGTCCTTCCCTCCTCTGAAGTGGAGAGAAGGAAGCAATTCCACGGCAGGTTGTTTTGGCTGGGATTTTCCCCCACTTTTGAAAGCTGAGGCTGAGTTCTTCTCCCAATAAAGTGCCTCCAGCACGGCGTGAGCAGCCCTAATCCTGCCTGGCTGAGCCCGGCCGTGCCAGAGCTGGGTGTGACACACCCACCACCACAAGCATCCTCAGGCTCCAGAGGACTTTCAAAAATGAAGAAATAAATCAGAAGCTCGCTTCAAACCTGCACCGAGCCACGACAGGTAAGGACAGAGCAAACCGCTCTGAAATTCAGGTTTTTTACTATCACTCTAATTAATCTGTTTCATGACCCACCCCAAATATTTTCTCTAGAAACATTATCTAAACTGTTTTGGGGTTTCTTTATTTCTTTTTCCAGCCCTCAGCCAAGCCCTGGTAAATATTTCTGCCCATGACAGAGGCAGGCCAAGGGAATCTGGGCTTTGTGATGGCAGCAGCATCTCCTGTGCTCAGAGATACCCGACACTGGGGAGAGATGCTCACAGCCCTCCGTGTTTTTACTGGATTATCGCAAGACACTGCTACCACTGCAATTTGCAAGTAGTTTTTAATCTGTCAAAATAGACTTTTATTATTGCTTGAGGATTCAAAAGGAAAATATGCACATCTGGTTTCAATCGCCAACTGAAGTTTCGTCTATCAGCCTATTTCATAACAAATTACGCTTACTTTTCACTCCAGAGGATTTCCTAAGGAGGGGATGAGCTGCCAAGGTACACCAGCGTCTGTGGAGACCGCACGGCACCGGGAGGCAGCGGCACAACTCAGTGACAGGCACCGAGTTGCTGCAAACTCTCTCTGTGTCAAGGAAATTTAAATTATTGAGGAAAAGTCCCTTACTCGTGAAATCTCTGTGTACAGCCGTACGTGAAACCTTCACGTACCTTAGAACCTGAACAACCTGACGTCAGTGAATGGAGAAACAAGACTTACAGGCTTTCTAGGACAACTCCACTGCCAGGGCACTCACACGGCAAGGAGCTGCCGTGTCCCGTGGCAGCAGCGCTCGGTGCTGGAGACCCCCACCCCGGGGACCGGCCTGTCCCCCTTCCTTGCTGCCCCGAGCTACCTCACACGTGCCAGGAGTGCAATCCGAGGCACGGCACGGTGGGAAGTGTGCGATGGCCCTGGGCGAGCTGGAGAGCATCTCTGCGGGGATGCTCAACCACGGCTCCCCTGGGCTGCAGCCCCCCGGGGGACCCCGAACCCGCTGGCATCCGAGTTTCAGCCCCCTTGAGCACCGCTCTCGGCCCGGAGAAAGGAAAGCACGTGTTGATCCTTTTGCAGGAAATAATTCCAGTGGCAAAGGCAGCGGAACCCGAGCGGGTGAGGACCGCTCGCTGCCAAACTCCGGAGAGCCAGAGCCGCCCGGACATCCCCGCACGTCGCGCTCAGCATCCCGCAGCCCCCGCCGCTCCGGACACACATCCCACCGCTCCGCGCTCCCTCCGGCCGCCCAGGGGGCTCCTCCGCGGTGCCCCCGCTCACCCCGGGGCGGGGTGAGACCCGACCGCACAAAGGCGGACATCCCCAGCTCGCTCCGCGGGGATGCGGTGGCGGCGGGGGGTACCACCCTCCGTCCCCATCCCCTCCGTGCCGCCCCGTCCCCGGGCAGGGCGCACCGCCGCCCTTTGTCCGCTCCCCCCGGCACCCCCCGGGGCGGCACGGCCCCGCTGCGCTCCGGGCATCGCTTACCGAGCGCTTCCCGCGGTGGCGGCGGCGCGGCCCGGCCGGGCCGGCTGTGGGCGCCGCTCCGACCGCGCTCCGCTGCCGCCGCCGCCGCCGTGCTGCGGGCGGGGCGGGCGGAGGGAGGGAGCGAGGAGGAGGAGGAGGAGGAGGAGGAGGAGGAGAAGGAGGAGGAGGAGGAGGAGGAGGAAATGCGCTTGTCACTTCCTGAGCGGAGCCAGCGCAGCCGGAGCCCGGCCCGCACCTGCGGAGCGCCCGCCCCGGGGAGCCGCGCACCGGAGCGCTCGCTGCGAGGGGAGGCGGGGGAGACCCCCGGGTGCCGCCCCGAGCGGGCATCCCTAGGGTTAAACACCGCCGGCAGGAGCGTATGGGGGGGGGAAAGTCCAAAAATAGTGAAAAAGGGGGGTTTGGGCAGCGGTGCGGCGCTGCCCGATGGGGATCGCGGGCTGGCGCAGGCAGCGCTGCCGCGGCATCAGCGCCCGCACACGGCCCCGCGGCCCGGGATGCTGCGGGTGCGGCTCCCCTGCGGCTCCGCGGCTCGTTCGGAGGCCGAGAGTGACTCCTGGTGGCACGGCCGGCCCGGGAGGAGCAGGAGAGCTGG
The DNA here is from genome assembly GCA_036785705.1 of Acanthornis magna. NCBI lineage: Eukaryota > Metazoa > Chordata > Aves > Passeriformes > Acanthizidae > Acanthornis > Acanthornis magna. The sequence goes on from JAWUZG010000013.1 coordinate 19,860,981, forward strand.
ACTCCACCAGCCGCGCATTGAAGGGGCCCCGCAAGAAGAAGTAGCGCCCAAGTTTTGGCACATCACAGATGGACACCATCCATCCCTGCACGCACCGGTGGGATACGGGAAAAAAAAAACAAAAAACACACTCCTTAATTTTTCTCTCAATTTTTCATAGAATCATTGAATGAATGATCATTGAGTGGTTTGGGTCAGAAGGGACATTTAAAGATCATCTAGTTCCAATGCCCTGCCATGGGCAAGGACACCTTCCATTAGACCTGGTTCTCCAACCTGGCCCTGGACACTTGCAGGGATCCAGGGGCAGCCGCAACTTCTCTGGGCAACCTGTGCCAGGGCCTGCCCACCCTCCCAGGGAACAATTCCTTCCCAATATCCCATCTAATCCTGCCCTCTGTCAGCTGGAAGCCATTCCACCTTGTCCTGTCACTGCAGGCCCTTGTCCAAAGTCCCTCTCCAGTTCCCTTGAAGCCTATTTAGGAAGGGGCCACTCCTGAGCAGTATTGAGAGGCACATCTGCTTGGCTTCACGTGGGAATGGCCTTTAGCAGCCCTGTGCTCTAGCAGTGACATTTTCCATCCGCCCAGGCTGCACCGAGCACAGCACGCGGGCTCCTTCCGCGAGCGAGCATAACGAGCGAACAAGGAAACGACATGACAGCTAAAAGGAAGATTTAGAACTCATTACAAAACAGAGCCTAAACATTAATCTTAAACATATGCGAGCAGACAACGCAGATGTCATCAGGAATGAATCTGGGGCTGAATTTCATCCACCCGGCTGATGGCCGGGCACGGTGCTGGGGATGGCATGTAGGGACAAGTGAGGGCGTGAATGGCAAGGGAGGTGTAGCTGTGAACTCAGCAGTGCTCCGGGTGTCCTGCCCTGCTGCTGCACAGCCCAGGACAGCAAATTACTCTCGAGGAAGACTGATCAATTAGTATTTGATGCAGTAAAGAAGAAAGAGGGAAGCAAACAGAACTAGCGGGCGGATATTTAACAAGGGAGCAGCTCCCACCAACACTGTGAGGGCTGATCTCAACAAAAGTGGCTCCGTGCTCAGTACACATAAAATTAAGCAGGAGTGGCCAGTCTGAGTGGGCGATGAACAGGGAGAAAAGTTTGATGATGTGAAGGGGCTTTTGCATCATGTTCCTCCATCCCACTCAGTATTTGCTTTTCTTATCACGTGTTGAGACTGGTAGCAATAAAACACTTGCTAACTCCTTTTCCAGAACTTCGGGAATCAAGTCTGAAAATGTTTTTTTATGGTTTCCCAGTGGAATATTTCAGCAATAAAGCTCAGAGCATAATTGAATCCATTCCCGTGGCAGCCTTGGGCTCCAAGACTCAAGCAGAAAGTTGTTTTCTGTCTGCTTCTGCAGCTCGCTCCAACCCCAGCATTTTCTGCCTCTCATCCTCTGTGCTTCCCAACAGATGAGCTGGCTGTGGAGAATTCCCAGCACGTGTGAAAGCCTGTTGCTGAAGCACAAACCTGTTTTCCACAGACAGTATTTTCAGTAATGTTGTTTAAATAACTGGCTGCCCATAGGTCCCTGTTCTGGACAGTGCTTTTTGCTTTTGTCAGAAGGGGAAAAACAGAAATAACTTTCAAGCTTTAAAGAACCGGCCATGAGAGTTTAGTCTTCGTGGACAGAAAATTCACTCAGTTCATTTGTGAGCTGATTTAATTTGTGCTTTTGTCTCAGATGTCAGTGCCTTTGCTACCCACTGACTAGGAGCCTTCCTGATGGAGATGGAAACCGTGGATAGGAAAAAATCGAATGATCTCCATGGTCCTTCTGAAGTGATTCTGGGGTCCAAGTCATTAAAACCTGTTGATGTAGCAGTGCTAAGCCCTGTGGATAGACAGCCTTTCCTTCACTTCCAGTGCACAGGATTTGGCTGCAGTTACAGCCTTCTCTCCATGTAGCCTTTCCAAAGCTTCGCTGCCTGCTCCAGTTTGTTGTTGTTCGAGTCATATGCACCAAAGTTACCAATAATTTCACAAGTGTCCTTTTCACAATGACCTACAACTCTGCACTGTCCTTCTGAGCACCTGAGCAATCCCAGTTATTTATGGGATTATCCTTCTGCCTCTCCTGCAAGGCAGGAAACACAGGTAAGGGACTTGCCCAGGGCCAGAGAGTCACAGGATGATGTCCCAGCCACAGGACGATGTCCTCGTCACCCAGCTGTGCTGGGTACCACATACTCACAGGAACATCTTGGCTCCACCAAAGGTCTCCAAAAGCACAAAAGGGAGAACAGCTCAGAAGCCACACTCCAGTTTCAGGGGAAATCCTCAAATTCACAAAATCTTAGTAACAGCAAGATGAAGTATTTTTAGCAAATATTTCATGCCCAGGGAAGGAGCACTTCTCTGTGCTCTGGGTCAGAAAGTACCTGAATCACAGAGACCTGATGCCCCAAACAGGTGAAGAATTGCTGTGCAGAGGGTTGTAATGAGGAGTGTAGTTCTTACTACATTTGGCATACGATGGGATCTCCACCAAACTTTAAAATCCCTTTTTTATGTCACAGGCTATTTGCCGCACACAGGCAACAGCTTTGTGTTTGCTGCCTCCCTCCCTGCCTTGGCAGAGGGCGTGACACCTGATCTGGGTGCCCCAGACTGGGAGCAATGGAAACATTGATGGATAAAATAAATAGGCCATGAAATACATGTGTGAGCCTTTCTCTCGCCTGAACGTGTTTACCACTTTGTCAGCCACGTTTGGGCCTGAATTGGCTTAAGGTAAGCCCAGAGTTATTTGCCCTTCATCCACAAAGCCCGAGGCAGCTGCAGACATGCCCCAAAGCATCACCCTATGTTGGATAAGCAGCACCCATGGAGATGAGAAGCACTGGGGTAGGGCACAGCAAGCGAGGCTAATTACTACTGCAAATTGGAGTGACAGACCCTTCTGCTCGAATTTCAGGTCTCAAACCTATCAACAGTTGAAATTTCTCAATATAAGCACACTCTCCTCTCCTCCGCTTGGCACATGACACTGTCCATGGATATGTGGCTGCTGCAGTGACTCTGCTGAGGTTTGTTTCTGTTCCCTCACTGGCTCTATTAGCTCTGGTTCTGCAGCACGGGCTCATGCACTTGTGATTACCCAGAATTTATATGTTACCTGGCAGCAGTTGGTTTGCCTGACAGCACTCAGCTTAATTTCCAGTAACACAGAAACGGGCTCACTTCAAGCTATACTGTTACCTAACAAATGGAAATTAAGCCGCAGGTTGGCTTTTCCCTTATTTGTGTTAAACAAAACACGCCAGCGTTCCTTTCCCTCCTTTGTCTGGAGGCTATAACACCTCATCCCCTTTCACTGAAAGCCCTTGGTAGCCATTAATTGCTCCTCAATTTAGCTGCCACCACAAGGGTTAGGTCATGCTCAGCCTACTTGCAGCCAAGGCATGCCATGGAGCCGTGCACCACCCATTCAGCCACGGGGCAGGTAACGCTGTGCAGGGCAGCCTCCCCCTCCTCTTATCCCAGAAAAGGCAGCAAGCAACAGCAATTCAAAGGCAGATCTCCTTACGGCTTTGCAAAGCCCTGGCCCAATTATTTTCTTTGTGCTCGCCACGTATTTTACAGGAGATGATTCGATATGTTAAAATGCTTAGAGGGCCTATAAAATAAAGCAGTTATTGTTGCAGCAAGCCATGTTCTCCACCTCTCGGCATGCCAAGATCAGGAAAGCAATCCCAGTGCCAAAACACTGAAAATTTTGCTGTATGTTGCTAAATACCACACTTAAAGATTTTGTCTGGTATGAAATAACACAAAATTTGGCAGTCTTATAGCAGGCACCCTGGCTCACAGCAGAACAGACATAGCACAGTATATGTACAGGCAGATTTTCCTCACAATGGCTACAATGCTGCCAGTGCATTCCTGGAATGTGGAAATACATGGAAGCCACTGTCAGCGATGAAGAGAAGCATGCTGTGCCTAATGTACCAGAAAAGCTATTCAAGAACTCATCCTTACGTAAAAATATCTCCCAAGAAGCTGTGTCAGCTCAGCTTTGGAGCTTCACAGGTATTTCTGCTGTGCCCTGCACACCTGGCTGCACCCTGGATACAAACCCAGTCATTCGAAGTGAGGGATTTCAGTTCATCCCATTCATTTGAGCCTTTGGCCTCGCAGATTTCATAGCCACTGCAGAGCTGAAATAATTTCGATATAAATGATGGGGGAGAACAATGTTTGCTCTCCAGACAATCACACCTAGGACCTGTGTGATGGGACATGCACTTCTTCACCCAGGTATAACAAGCTCTCCTGTAAACAGCAACTGCAGGTTTAAAAACCCAAATATCTGAAAGTTCCTTTTTAACATTGTTTGGAAAAGTACAAAGTAAAAAACCCCCTGAATCTCCTTTGTTATAGGTGTTAAATACCTCAAATCCTCTGATACAATCAAGGCAACTGGCTATTCCCAGATTTCAGAAATGGTGTGGCAACACTGGGTTTGAATTCAAGAAAGTGAACCCATAATGCAAACATTTATTTCAACCTGATGCTCTCAATAATGATTTGCAGGAATATTCTCCTGATGGGATAGAGAGACTGTAATTCCATGCTTCATCACTGCTGGCCCTGTCTGGAAAAGCAGCTGCCATAATTCTGATGGTGTTTCTGATATAACCCAACAGCTCTTAAAAAAAATTGTAGCTCCCAGAAATTCTTCATGTTACACCACAAAATTACACTGAGTTTCAAGAACAGAATATTAATTCCGTATCTTCTAAGCCTTCAAAAAAAAAAAAATCAACCTTTAACAAACAGCTTAAGGACAGCACTGCAGGCCAGGTTGGATGGGGCTTGGAGTAATTTGGTGTAGTGGAAGGTGGCAGGGGATTGGAACGAGATGGTCTTTAAAGTCTTTTCCAACCCAAACCATTCTGGGATTCTATGGCAATTCCTGCTCCTTAAGGACCATCAAATGAACATGCCTCTCATATAGATAACAAGCTGCTCACCAAAAGGGCAGTCAAGGAGTGAGGAAACATTAATTTAGCTTCTGAATTTTCTGTGTTCATTCAGTTGTGCCATGATTTTCATGTCTGATGTTTCTTACTTTTTAATTCATATAAAAACGATTATAGGAGTACTTATTTCAAGAAAATACTGTGATGCTGAAAGGGCAAAGGCTTTTCTTCTTGAGAGCCTACCTACCTCACACTCTAGCAGAGTCTTCTATGTAGAAACTCTCCTTGAACAAACACCTCAAATCAATAATTATTTCATTAATATCACTTGGTCTTCTCTCTCAGATATTTCATCCAGACAGTTCAGTTCTGTGATAAGCCCCACAGAATTCCAGTGTAAAATGCTCTTTCAGTAGCCCAAGTCCCACAATTAACTCAAAGGCCTCTCCCAGTGAATGCCTCCAAAGAGAATCCCTAAGCACAGTTTTCTTGGCATCAGGAGCCAGGTATTGATGTCTGAGCTGCAACAAGCTCAGTGTTGGTGGAGGTGCTTTGTTTGAGCATAGGCACTAAAAGCCATCCTCAATCTCTCTGGAATAGAAGGTCAATCCTGAGAGAATTTCATCCTTCATCATGCTGTCAATAAACCAGGGAACAAAAACCCTTTCTGTTCCACCCACGGTCTATGCAAAACCACTCCGCAAAGGTTTGCCAGCTCCACAGCATCATCCAGCCTAAACTCAGTCCTGCAGGAACAGCCTGTGGGCTCAACCACCTCTGGGACCCATGGAAGATGTTAGTTTTACTACCCACAAACCTCACATTTGACAGTGAAATCACAGACAGAGTTTTCAGATAGCAAAACAATAGGAGTAGAACATTTCAAATGCTGCATTTATTCTCCTGTAGCCTGCTGTTGCAGCTGAAATCAAGAGTCACACAAGTGTGTAGTCAGGAGGATTCCAGCCTTCAGGAACTACCATGAAGTACTCCCCAAATTCCAGCAAAGACTCACTCCTCCTAAATCTGTGCTTATTCCTCTGCTTTTATCTATTTCAGTTTTTTCACTGAAATGCATCAACATCTAGAGATCACACCATGGAGGACCTCCCGGCAAGATGAATTGCCCCTAAAAAAGGACTTTGACAAGTCTGTTCCAAATCCTCATAGCCAAAAATCCCCACTGCCTAAGTCAGAACTCGAGCAACTACCTAGACTCCATTATCCAGAAAATACCAGGTTTCCATCAGAGCAGATTTTAAATAGTAAGCCTTTGGTTACTGTTGCCTTAAAATAAAGCTTCTAAAATGTGTTTTACAAGCATTTTTCTGCTCTCCACTGACACCTGGAAGTGCTTGGGACTGAAGGAATATGCAAACTACAGATCTGATGTAGAAATCCTCAGTCTCAAGCAATTTTAAGAAGCTTATTTTTAGCTTTACCAATTATATAAAAATACTACCCAGAGAACAAAAAATAATAATAAGCAGTTCTATGAAGAGGAGAAAACAATACTTGCTCTGAACCTTACATATCTTATGGAGTGGGAATCTATGGTTGAATTCCAACTAATTGATTAAAAGAAAATCTGTGACAGCCCTGATTTTGTTTTCATTCCACGATTAAATACACATCATGCCTTCATTAGCAAAAATTACAGATGGGAATAAAACAGATGCCTGAAACACATCCTGCCAGAGTCCTTGACAATTAAAATTTCCTTGTATTGACTCTACCTGATGCCAAAAATGTCACAGGCTTTTTACTGAGGCTGTTTTCAGTAGTGTACTTTGAATCCTTTGTACTACTATGCTAAAAAAAATCCTCTCTTTGGATTCCCAGTTACATTTCCTGTCATTCCAGCTGGCTACAGGGCAGGGGCAGATCACAGGAATATAACTGTTACCCAAATGGTAACAAGCCCCTGGTTCTGGCACTCAATTTAGAACCCAAGGCTGACCAAGTATGCAAAGAATTATTCTGAGTCTAAATTTTGTCAGCACTGCTGATAAATCATTTTTCCAATGGAACACATCCCACCCCAAAAAGATGCAGCATTAGGATTCCCACCTGGAGGACATTGACAAGTGGATCACAGAGGGAGGACTGTGCAAAATAATGCCTTGATACCTATCCTAGGAAAGGACTGGAAGTATTTATTGACCCTTAAAGATCTCCTGAGCCCTGGGAACAGGGAGAAGTGTGGAAAGTAAGAGAAGCAATTCCCTGATAAGCAAACATGACCTTGCCTGTGAGACAAAACCTGATTGCCTAAGAGGGCCTCCTTGATGTTTGAAAGAACAAGTTTATTGTCACCTGCAAATGTGTTTGTCAAGGCATGAAGAAATCTCGTTTTCCTGCCTTTCAAGCAACAGCAATATTCTGAGATTACAAAACAGAAGAAAAGAAGGCAACAAAATTGAGTAAAAGGATTGCACACCGAAGTTTAAAAAATATTCTTTAAAAAAAGAAGCAAGGAATGGTTAGTTATGCTTTGAAATCTTTTGGATTTATGCAGCTAAAATCCATCTTGAGAAATTCACTGGAAAACTTTTAGTCATTGTGGCTCTAAAGACATTCCTATCTAGCAGGTTAATGGAGGCATATGTCACACACCACTGAGACTGCAGCATCACACCTTTATGTATTCATGAGATCAGGGCAAAGAACTGACCAGGCATGAACACACTCAGGCGAGGGAGACTTTAAACACTTCCCCTGTGGGAAAAGAGCTGAGCTGCTTCAGAGGAGACACAATTATGCTGAGTCTGAGAACCTCTGAAAATCTGAATGTAAAGTACCAACTGGTCCTTTTTTGAAAGTGCTCTGGTTTTTATATTCATTTCCCTCATTAACAGCTACCTTCACGTTCACCAAAGGAAAAAAAACTAAAGATCCAGCACTCACATTGCAAAAGCTTGTTCCCTATTCCACTGCACAACAGGAAAATGAGATTTTTGCTTTGTAGAATACCTTTACCTCTACTGGTCACCGCGTACCAGCACAGAAATTAAATATTAGACAATGTTTATGTTTCAAGCACAAATATCATTCAGTTTTGTTGGTCTCCGTATTTAGTATGTCTGATTTCCATCTCTCTTACAAACTTGCAGCTTCCTTAAGACAAGTGAGGTTGTAGCAAGGACAAAATTTATGGGCAAATTATGCAAAGCTGAAATGTTCTAGGGCAATGTTTTATAGTCCCTTAGAGCTCCATACATAGTATTTTACTGTGCACTCAAAAAAACATTTATTTACACACGTGTCTGAGGTTTTCTGTCAGGTTTAAAGTTCAGACTTTTCTCATCTAATCTAATTTGTCCAAGATGGATGGCTTCACTTTTTTCCTCTGGAAAACCAATGCTGTTACACTGTTTCCAATTCTTCCTCCAAAGCAAAACTTGGGTGTTGGCAGCTCCTCCAGAATTTCAAACCCTGCCAGACAGAAATTGAAATGCTTTTATTAGAAGGAAGTCGTTTTATTCGCCTCTTGGATAACCCTTTGCAAACCATTCTTTATCCGTCTGGAAAACTTGCAAGTCAGTTAATCTGTGAGTTTATAGGACTGTATTGTTACACTGCACCACTGCTTGATACAGCTGAAACTCTTCCATGGATAATAAAAACTCTTAGCTGGCTGACTTGCACAAATTAATGGCAGAAAAGATGAGAACTTGCCAGTAATTTCAGTTCCCCAGAAGGGATGGTTGTTTCAGATCCACACTGAGCTTCAAGCCTCAGGCATGAGATCCAGGAGCTGACTGGCATGCAAAGAAACCTTCTAGATGGATCAAAAGGGCAGCTGGGGAGGTGATATAAAAGGTCACAGACTTGCCAGTGCCCCTGAACATGGGCAACAATGTTACCCCAAATCCCAAGCAATCAAAGGGTGAACTGCATCTAATAATTTAAGGAGTCAAAAAGTATCAGCGACCACACACTTTCCCAGGGTAATTACACAAAAATTCCCAACCTCCAAAGTGTCAGGAAACCTGTCCTCCCTTGGCACTGGCAAACACAGGAGCTGTAATTCCCGAGGAAAACAGAGGGAAGACAGGCTGGAGCATTTACTAATCGCTTTACCTCCTCTAATCCTGATCTGGGAAAGTCAATATGCTAACGCACACATTAAAATTCACTCATCCCTTCCTTCAGCAACCCCAAGTTGGCAGAGGGCTCTGTTCAGCTGCTTACCTTCTCTGAACTCGTTCAGCAGCTCCTCCTTGGTCCAGTTGCAAGAGGTGATGAGGAAAAAGCCCTGTGGTTTCAACACCCTGCACAGGGATCCCACGTACAGCTTCCGCTTGCCCGCCGCATCACTGGGGTTGAGGCTTATGGCATCAAAAGTGCCCTTGTCAATACAAATGTCAAAGCCTGAGAGCTCGGCTGAGGGAGACAGGAAGTCTTCTACCTAAAGCAGAAGTCTGCAGCTGTGAGAGCAATCTTCTACTCGGCAGCTGGTGAATTTTAACGCAAAGCAAGACTTTAGGATACAAAGCTTCACTTTGGGAAGGGTAACTCACAGTGCCATGGCAGTTTCTTTCTTCTCTGCACATTGTGTGATGATCTATTTGCTGTAATCTAAAGCTAACACACTTGAAGCTCATTCTTTAAATCATGATTTGTACTTTGATCCTTGCCATGTGCCAGCCACTGCACAAGTGCAGAGGAACAGACAGAGCCTGCCACAAAGAGATTTTAGAGCTGACACACAGGAACAGAGACATCACACAGGTACAGAGCAGGAGGGTAGAACAGCACAGCAGAGAGCTCAGAATGACAGCCAGCCACAGAATCCCTCCGTTCCTCCCTCGTGGCTGAGGCTGGAAGGGACCTTTGGAGGTCGTCTGGTCCTTCCTCTGCTCCAGCAAGGCCTCTCAAACTTCCTGCTGTTCAGCTACTGGTAGGGATTCTATCACTTCAGCATTTCTTCCTCTACCTCAAGTCTGAAATTCAGAATGTAGCAGCTAAAATACAGAACTTGCCAATTGGTGAACCACTACTCTGCTCCCTGCTCCAAGCAAGGAAATCCTGTTAGCCCTAATGACTGTTACAAACAAAAAACAAAAACCAAAAATCTTCCTGTAAATAGATTTATTTGGCTAGAGTTCTCTCACAAATGAATGTCAAAAGACATCATTCATTTCATACACTGAGTACATCTGAATATCAATTAACTCGTTTAATCTTGGGCTCAATTGCTTTCTATTTCCTCAATTAACTTTCTCTCAAGACTTACCTTTAATTTAATGTTAGGCATGCCTTCTTTCTCTCTTACTTTTTCTGAAAGCTGTATTGCAGAAGGTGAGTAATCAATCCCTGTGAGATTCACGTAGCCAGACTTTGCCTAGACAGAAGCAGACAATCTTAATCAGTGTGCTAGCAATTGTTTTTATCCAGCCAGTACATTCCCTGTCTATAATCCATCTCATCTCTCCTCCTCTTAATAACAGGAAAAAAACACAACCCACCTTTGACTCATTTTTATGCCTGTTGCCATTACAAGCTGAATGAGCTGAATGAGCTGAAATAATTCCATTCTGCCTAAATACCTCACCAAAAGAACTGGTGATTGAAAGCTGGTTTATGTCTAGTGGAAAACTGAGCACAACTGTGAAAAGTAACACCCTGGAGGGAACAGACTCTCTTATCTGCACCAAAAGTAACTTGGAAACCAGGAATTTTCAGTGATGAGAGCATGTGACAATGCCAGATGCTTCAAAATCAGGGAAAAAACCTCTCTGACATGTAACACTGGAGACTGAGCAATTATTTGTAAGAGCCAAAATATGTAATACATTGCACTAGTACAGAAATCCACTGCAAAATCATACATTTTTCTAATTATTCATGCTAATGTCTATTTAAATGCAATTCTTTGCATGCTGCCAGGTGTCTGTATCAGCAATTTTCAGGCAGGTTATGCACCACATATAATAGCACACAGAGACTTTGTTAATCTAAGTTTGTTGGAGATAAGGATAACCTATCTTAGGGAACTCAGTGAGATACCTTTGGCAAGGCAGGTGGGCTCCTGGCATCAGCTGGAGCTGGGCACGTGGGAGGGGAGCAGGGACACACATCCTTGCTCCAAGGTAGAAGCTGACAGGAAAAGCTCGGGGTATCACATGTGTCAGTGGGTCTGGCAAGATCCAAACCTGATGGGAAGAGCTCTGATCCTCTGGCCAGCTGCAGGCTGTCACAGCAGAGACAGGGAGGAGGCTGGGGTTTGGAAAAACACACGGACTGAAGTGGTGTTAAGCAACCAGCTGTGTGTCTGCTTGTTCCAAAGGCTGACACCTCAACAGCCAGGAAAACTATGAGGAGTTTCCACAAGTGTCCTTCCTCCTTGCAGCAGCCCCTCAGGCCTGAGCTGGGTGCTAACCAGCTGCTCTGAGCTGAGGGCTAATTGCAGCTGAACACAAAGACAGTGTTGTTTGCATGGGATGGAGAACATTTATTGCTCAGGCTCCTGCCCACGTCCCTCCCCGGAGCAAAGCAGGCTTCCTCAGATGCCTGTGCTGAAGGTTTGGGGGTGGAGGAGTAGTTCCCACAACAGCTCCTCTGTTTGCAAAGGAAAGGCTTGAGTCACTTCAGGGAGTTCCCATTCACTCCTCTAGTCTCGGGGGCAGAGAAGGAAGGTTTAGAGATAAACAGCATTAAATGCTGCAGAACCTGTAGGGCCTGACTGTGACAGGAAGGGATCCTTCCCTCTCGTGCCAAACGTCACCACACTGCATCCTGCAGCTGGGCTGCTGCCCTGGAGGTGGAATTTACAGCACGCTGCTGCTGCTTCTTGAAGAAGCAGACTGAAGAGCAGAAGGGAGTTTGTAACATTATCAGCTCTGCCCTGTGTTCGGGGCAGACACCCCCACTTGGGTGAATACCCTCTGCTTCAGAGAAGTTTTGCAATATTGGTGGCTCCCATGTAACCTACAAAGATGGAAGGAGGCCAGAGCTTTCTGTGGCAGCAAGATTTCCTTAGGAGAGCTGGAATTTTTGGAAGGCAAAAGAATTATGTCATCAATCCAGGCTACCAGATCCTTGAAGCTCACAGGGGTAGGACCACAGCCTAGTGCACATAGAAAACCAGCAAGGGGTCTCACTTATCTGATACTTATGTACCCTCAAGTAGTTCCCTTGCAGAGACCAGCTACTGATGTCCTCTATGACTGAGTGTTTTCCAGTATTGCCATTTTTATCCCATCATGGAGCCCAACTTCAGTGGCAGAACAGTCCTACCGTAGCTGCCAAAAGAATTCCAATGTGATTTCCAAAGCCTTGCAGTTAACACACAAAAAATTCCTCTTACATCAAGCGAGCAAGTGAGATCCTGAATTATTTAGCAAAAATAAACAATGTAATATTTGAAGCAACTTTTCAAGCGGGAACTGGACTGAAAATTTCCTATGAAAGCAACCACAATACTGTGAGGTACTTAATCTAAGGGAGGAGGGTGCTCTCACAGCAGTTTAATAGCTTTTAGAAGCTATCAGGCTGTCATTTTCCCATTATAGTATGAAAAATCAGTTTTCCACTTGTAAGTGGAGCCAGTATAAAATTGAAGTCTTACAAATAAGATTTTTCTGTTAAGTGTTTCAACCATGATAGAGCTATCATTGCACTCAACAATCACCATTATTAGGCTAGTTTCTCTTAGTGAGATGAGCAATTTCTGCTTTTGATGACATCAATTCTCCTCTGCCATGGTGTAGCAGACACTCTCCATAAAGGTTTTAAAGCCTTCTAAAATCAAAGTCCTTGTTAAAAAAAATTCCAAACTCCAAACCTGAATTGGCTTTCAGTCCTTTCAATTCCTACAGGAACTAATGGAGCCAATGAAGAATGCAGAACAATAAAGGCTGTGACAATATGACAGCCCCTTTCTTTACCAACTCCCTTGCAGAATGACACAAAAAAACCAATCAAAAATGGGAAAAAAAATTAGGGGACTCCTAAACATCTTGTGCACAACATCGTAAGACTTCAGAACACACCTGGTCAGAGTTTCCACCCAGACAGAAACGGAAACTTCTTTAAAAGAAATATTAACAACTTTTAAAGTCATTTGGATAGAAGTTTACCCACTTTTTACATGAAAAACGAGTGTTTATCACAACTGAGTGCAGAGAAAGGGTCTGGTGTTGCACATGAGGGTACTTTGTGAATTAGTCAACTTAATTCCCTTACCTGAGGGTGTTTACACAAAAATGGGAAGAAATGCAGCTTTAGATGTGGGGAAACGAAAGGTAAAGGTAAAGTTAAAACAAGGGATGCTCAGGCTGACTGATTTAGAGAAATACTGCTGCAATTTTTGAAGCCTGAAGAATTGGCACTTTTTGTCTTTCACACAGGTCATACTGCCCCGATTCTTTATAAAAAATACACAAACTTTGCAAAATACCAACCAATTCAACTAGTAAAACACCATTCCCAGTCCCAATGTCAAGCACAGAGCTGTCAAGGGGGACCTTGTGCTTTTCCAACCACGTGATTATGCGCACCATGCTTTCTTCTCCAAACCTGGAAAAAAGCAAGGGCCCAGGTAATTAAACCAGAAAAACCACAAAAGCTAAAGCAAATTTATTTCATCACTCATTCTCTCCAGCTTTTGCAAAGCCACCCTTACTATTACTTAAAGAACAACTTCCATAGCTCATACTCCATGTTTGCTTTGTTCAAATGAAAATTAATCACACAGCCTTAAAATTCATTGAAACACCAACTCTGGGCAGTGAAACCATCCATATATTAAAAAAGGCAGCAGAAGGGGCAACTTGTGTAGTTAAACCTGAGATCAGGGATAAAAAGCAAATTTGTCACTAACATACACCTCAATTACCACCTCAGTTTCTGTGTGATGACACTTGTCCAAGTGCAGCTGAGAAATCTGCACTGTGAAATTGGGCAAGAGAGGAACTGCTGGTTTCAGTGGTAAAACTCCCCATCATTTTGTCAGCAGCCCACCAAATTGCTGGCTGTGGTTTTGCAATGTCTGTCTTGGTAAAGAAACAATGGAAACACTCTGCAGGAGTTATTTCATTTACCAGATTTCCCCGGCATCTCCAATGTCTTGAAAAGTTTGCAGCTCTCTTTCATATGCAGCGTCCCAGCTGAAGTTGGGGGAGTAGAGAAGATATTATAATTAATATTGGGGAATGTTTAGATTAAAGAGGGAGTGGAATAACAACTGAAAGAGGGGAAATCCAAGCTAGATGTTTGGAAGAAATGGTTGATTGTGAGGGTGGTGAGGCCCTGGTCCCCAGCATAGGAAGGACATTAACACGTGGGAGCAAGTCCAGAGAAGGCCATGGAGATGCTCCAAGGGCTGGAGCCAGGCTGGGAGAGCTGGGGGTGTTCTTCTGGAAAAGAGAAGGCTCCAGGGAGACCTTAGAGCCCTCCCAGTGCCTAAAGGGGCTCCAGGAGAGCTGGAGAGGGTCTGGGGACAGGGATGGAATGACAGGACAAGGGGGAATGGCTTTCCACTGCCAGAGGGCAGGGACAGATGGAATATTGGGAAGGAATTGTTCCCTGTGAGGGTGGGCAGGCCCTGGCACAGGTGCCCAGAGAAGCTGTGGCTGCCCCTGGATCCCTGGCAGTGTCCAAGGCCAGGCTGGACATTGGGGCTTGGAGCAGCCTGGGACAGTGGGAGGTGTCCCTGCCCATGGCAGGGGTGGCACTGGATGGGCTTTAAGGTCCCTTCCAACCCAAACCAGCCCATGATTCTACGAAAGGGTGAGAAGGCTGCATCCTGTGTATCAGTGCCACTTTATAGAATCCCAGATTCCATAAGTAAATAAATAACATCTAAAACCAGAGACTGCTTTGGGTCGGGAGTGACTTTTACGACCACTCATTGTCACTCCCCGCGCCGCGGGCAGGGCCACCCTTCCGCAGAGCGGGTGGCTCCGAGCCCCGTCCCGCCCGTGCCCAACCCGGGGGCACACCCGGTGCCCGCCCCGTGCCCCGGCACTCACTGCTCCCTGGTGCCCAGCACCGAGGGGCTGAAGGGCTCGTCCCCGGCCAGCGCCATGCCCGGCACGCCCCGGAACCAGCGAGCGCTGCGGGCGGAGCGGCCGCGGCCGCTCCGGGGCGGGAGGACCCGCGCTCGGTGATCCGGCGTGAGGGGAGGGGGCACGGCCCGCTCCGAACCCTGCCGCGTTTTCTAATCCTTGCTGTTCTGATCGCTGCAGCCGCCTCAGATCCCGACCTGGCAGTGTCCGAGGCCGGGCTGGGTGAGGCTGGGAGCGGCCCGGTCTGTGGAAGGTGTCCCTGTGCATGGCAGGGCGTTGTAAGTCAATGGTCTTTAAAGGTCCCTTCCGACTCAAACCGCTCCGTGGTTCGACGAAAATCAGTGCAATATTTAAAAGAACTGTTTATTCTTTTCAATATTTATTAATTTCAAATGTCACAGACTTTATTGCTGATACAAGGTTTATTGCAAGGTGTTTTAATGAAAAAATAAGAGTTATAAACAGCATTGCTGCACGGTTGCTCTGTGTACAGCTCTGTTTATGTGTCATTGAACCACGAATTCCTCCCCAATATCCCATCCAACCCTGCCTCCAAGTAGTGTGAATCCATTCTCTGTGTCCTGTCCCTCCACCCCTTGTCCCCAGTCCCTCTGCAGCTCTCCTGGAGCCCTTCAGGCGCTGGAAGGAGCTCTAAGGTCTCCCGGGAGCCTTCTCTTCTCCAGGTGAGCACCCCCAGCTCCCCCAGCCTGTCCCAGAGTGGAGGGGCTCCATCTCCTCACTATCCTCATTGCCTCCTCTGGACAAGCTCCAGCACGTTAATGTTCCTTATGATGAGACAGACCTTGAGTGGCTGGAGCGTGTCCAGGGAAGGCTCTGGAGCCCCAGGAGCGGCTGAGGGAGCTGGGAAAGGGCTCAGCCTGGAGAAAAGGAGGCTCAGGGGAGCCTTGTGGCTCTGCACAGCTCCTGACAGGAGGGGACAGCCGGGGGGGTCGGGCTGTGCTCGCAGGGAACAGGGACAGGAGGAGAGGGATCGGCCTCAGGCTGGGCCAGGAGACATTCAGGGTGGACATCAGGAGGAATTTCTTCACAGAAGGAGTGATTAGACATTGGGAGGGGATGCCCAGGGTGGTGGTGGAGTCCCCATTCCTGGAGGTGTCCGAGGAACGATTGCACATGGCACTCAGTGCTCTGGGCTGGTTGACAAGGCGGGGATCAGTCACAGGTTGGCTCAATGGCCTCGAAGGTCTGCTCCAAACTCCATGGTCCAATGTCTCGCTCCCACAGCTTCCCATCCTCCCCGGGCGGGTACCCCACCCCTCCCCGGGACTACATTCCCCATGATGCCCCGCGGCGCCACCGGAAGCGGGCGTGCGTCCGGCGCGCGTGCGCCGTGGCGGCGGCGGCGGTGTGTCCGTCATGGCGGCGTCCATCTCCGGCTACACCTTCAGCTCCGTGTGCTACTGCAGCGCCAACAGTAGCGCCGACCACGTACGTGCCCCCCGCCGCCGCCCCTGGCCCGCGGGGCTCCCTCACACTGCACCCCGGCCGGCGGCTGCGCTGTGGGGCTGCCAGGCCGCGCCGCTGCCGGTGGGGCCCGGCCGCGGGTCACAGCGGGCGGGGGCGGCCCCAGACGGACACAGCGGGGCGGGATGTGGGTAGTCCGGGCGGGATGTGGGGCGTCCGGCCGGCTCTCCGCGGGATGTGGGGTGTCCGGTATGTGGGGTAGCCGGGATGCTCCGCGGGGTGCCCGGGATCTGGGGTGTCCGGGTCGCTCCCTCTTGGGTAGGATATGTGGTGTCCCGGCTGTTTCCTGGGCTGTGGGGTGCCCGGGGTGCTTCTCCCGGCGTATGGGGTGTCCAGGATGCTCCCCGCGGGATGTGGGGTGTCTGGGCGGGGTGTGAGGTATCTGATCGGGGTATGGTGTCGCCGGGATGCTCCCCCCAGGATGTGGAGTGCCTGGAGTGCTCCCCTCGGGATGTGGGGTGCCCGGGGGGAATGTGGGGTGCTCCCCGCGGGGTGGGGCTCCCGCAGGACACTGGCTGTGGGTGGAGAACGCCCCTGTAAAAGCTCCATGAGTGGCTTTCCAGCAGCTGCGACTGACCATGGCTGCAGTGCAGAGCTGGGGTGTTCCCGAATCCCTCGGTTTTGTTGGCACGTTTTTAGCCTAAGCTTGCTCTTTTTTTTCTGTACCTTGTGCCAAAACCTCCTGATCCCAGCTCAGACTTCTTCCTCATTTTGGGTAGGAATGGATAATAAATTAATTTACCTTAAAATTACCTTACTTTTAAATTGCCTTCTGGGTTTTGCAGTCCCCGGTGTTGTTCAGGGTCCAGCCTAGCCTCCACACTAAAATTTGTGTAAGTCCCTGGAGGTATAAACTCCACTTCCCTTGGCTTTGCTGGAGCAGAGCAGCACTGTGCTCAGGCCTCCTTTTCCCCCTGTAGCTGAGGCTGGGGCAGAGCCCTCCCTTTTGTGATGTGTTTGCCTTGCGTAAATTGTGTGTAGAATATTTCTTTTGGACTACCCATCCCTGTAGTGTTGTAAAAGGATGTTGGCAAAGCAGAAAATCAGCTTTCGTAAAGCCTCAGGGCAGGTTATACCCACTGCAGCTCAGATGTGTCTTTCAAACTTCATCTCTGTTTCGGTTTAAAGCTAGGAAAAGTAAATGTCTGCATCTAGTGGATTTTTTTCTATTTTTAATCTTTTTATTTTAAAATTGCAGGAAGGATTTCTACTGGGAGAAGTGAGACAAGAGGAGACTTTTAGCATTAGTGATTCACAGATCAGCAACACTGAATTTCTACAAGTGATTGGTAAGTGATTGGAATTTCTACATGTGATTGGTAACTTTGAGAGGCTCTGAAATGGGCACTGTTCGGGTTTCAGGTTTTCAGGAGATTTCATTAAGAATTACTTCACTTGTGAGACCACCAAAGGGCGTGTCAGACTTTCAGATTCACATTTGCTACAGTGTATATGTGTTTGTGGTTGAGATATGAGGAAAGGAAACAAATCTTTGCAAGTTACAGGGGTTTTATGCATCTCGTTTTATGGAGGAAAGATCATTTATTGAAGACATTTATCAGCATTCCGTGATGGAGAAATTACTGTGGGGAATTTCCTGCTTGATACAGTTGCCTAAATACAACGTGTGCTCAAAATAAAATTAATTCATTGCTTGATTTACCAATACTTAAAGGGGCAGATTTTCAGTGGCAGGTTTGGCTGGGAGTTGGTGACATCATAAACTGTCACAGCAGGACTGGACAAGGAATATTTGCCAGACAATTTGTTGATAAGCACAAGTTCTGTACAGCTGATCTGTTGTGAAAAGTGAACCAAGATCAAAGATCTTGCTGCTAAGTGCTGCTTGAAGTAGATTTTTTTAGACATGAGCGAGAAGCTGTTGCATGTTTGGTTTATAGAAAACAGGAAGGTCCTGAAAGAAGCTGTCTTTTGGTTTCTCTACATATAACCAGCTGTTAAAATATATTTAAACCGTCTTAAAAATCCAAGCATGCCTGTGCCTGGCGTGGTGAATGTGATCCCAGATAACAAAGTAGGGTGTGCATAGCATCAGTGAATACGCAAACAGCTTTGGATTGACTCTCAGATGTTACTCTGACACAGAACAGGGGATCTGTGAACGTGTGGAATGGTACCATATTACATCTCAAGAGACTTCCCCCCTTGGAGTGGTGATAGTTTTGTGCTCTGGACTCCAGAAGGTTGCGTAGTTTTCTGTTCTGCTTATTCCTAAGAGAACATGGGTGGTAAATTGACTGTGAAGTATCACTTAATTATGAGCTAAATTACAGAAAATAAAGGCATAATTTTTTTTTTGTGTGCATATAGTCACTATCAGAGTGTTGCTGATGGCTCTGTGTGTTCAGAGGCAGTCACTTCTTTAAGTTTTTTAATTAGACCTTGCCCTTCAGTGGTCACTGATCTTGGTTATTGTTGGCAGTGATGTCACCAGCTGCAGCCTTGGCCTGGTTTCCTAAACCAAGTGTTTGTTGTGTTAAAAATTGCTCCCTTTTTAGATCACCCCTTTGTCACATTATTGGTTACAGTTACTTTATGAAAATGGAAATTACCCACTCCTGGAGACCTTCTGGATATTTTTTTTTGCTTGCTATTTTTACTTCAATATTTATTCATCAAACTTAACTCTTGAACTCCCAGTTCTGCTCATGAGATTGACAGTTTTGTGGCACTGCTGTCACGGATGAGTTTTAACTCTCTTTTGTGTCTCCTTAGTGGTGGTGTTTGAATATATAAGTGTGTACATAGTATGTGTACTATATATATGTGCAAAAATAAGTCAATGTGTAAACCTTAAATTTGAAATGTTGGCTGCTGCATGTGGTCTGAGCAGGAGGTTTCTTGCTTCCTGTTTTTCAAAACAAAATGTCTGTGTAGCAGCATCATCACCCAAGAATCAAGAATGTTGTTGCAGTCAATGTATTTGCTGGAAAGGAATTGGTCTAAGCTGGAATAATTGTACTTACAGGCTTTATTAGCAGATTGTTTCCACAGATTCCTGCTTGATGGTGTGAAAATATTAGGGTTGATAAAATTTGATATCAAATAAAGGAAGTCAGTAAGTCTTAACAGCAGCATCCTGAGGAGTTCTTGCCAGCAAGAATGTGCAGTTTCTCAGGTAGTGTGCCTGGAATGGATGCTCAGGGCCTTGTTTTGATAGACACCAAATGTGCTGAGATGTGAATGTGTGCTGTCTGCTGTTCTTGGGAATTGTGATCCATCCGCTGGTGCCTCTGCTGAGATGGCAACCCTGAGCAGCCCGTGGCTGCCAGAGCAGCAGGTGGTGAGTCTCTCTGCAGGGAGGCAGAGCCTGAACTAAGTTACTGCTAAACCCTCCAGTGGGGCTCTGGTGAAGGAGCTGGAAATATTCCTGCTATGTCATCACAGAATCCCAGGATGGTTGGGGCTCGAAGGGACCTTAAAACCCATCCAGTTCCACCATAGGCCATGGGGAGGGACAGCTTCCACCAGACCAGGTTGCTCCAAGCCCCTGAAAAAATCAGTCATGCTTGGTGTTGGAAAGATAATATGGATTGGATTTTTACTCTTTTCTCACTCTTCTCTGAGATTACTGACATGTTGCAACATTTGCTGATTAAATAAGCATCCTAGCATTTATTACAACCTTTTCAAGGAAAAAACACTGCTCTGACTTTTAAATATTTCATATAGCATAATTATAAAGTGCAGCTAAATGTTTTGAAATTGCTTTTAAACCCTTTTCTCATTAGAGAGTCTCTTTGCCTTGCCTCTTTAAACACTCCAATGTATATTCCAATGCTTCGTTTCCCCAGCCCTTTTCTTATTCATTTCGGCTGTAAGAAACAATGTATATGAATGCAAGTAAACTGTGGAAAGGTGTAGCAAAAAGAAAACAAAAATCAGACATGCTTTGTGAGAAGTTTGCAACTATAAAACAGTATTGAAAGTATGTATTTGAGGTTCAGATAAATCCCTGTGTATCTGAGTAAGTGTATGCTTTGCTTATTAAAATATTTTTCGATGTAAAATGAGAAATTATAAAGGGAAGTCAGTTTTCTGGGCATGGTGCTGTGTCATCAAGTGTTGTTGAGACACTCAAGGGCAGTGTGTGGTCTGACACAAATGTTTTCTTGCTCAGTAGTTCTGATGTGGAAAGTTCATGCAAGATTTGCCACTGTAATTTCTTTTTGCCTGGAGCAGTTGGACATATGTCACTTTTTCTTTGTTTGTTTGTTGTTGCAGAAATCCATAACCATGAGCCTTGTTCAAAACTCTTTAGGTAAGCTTTTTTTGTTATCTTGCTGTGTTGGTTGCAGAATATAAAAATAGGGAGCTCCCTGCAATATGTTAGCATTTCAAATGTCCCTACCAGGACAAAAACTTCAAATATTTGATCATCTGATGATATTACAGAAACACATGGAAATGGCACCAACCATAACAAAGAAAGTGGGAGTTTAGAGTTTTAGTAGTAGCTTGAAAGGGGTTTATTTCTCTGTCTCTTTGGATTTCCATCTTGTGTAGCTGGTGGAGGTAGGATAGCAGTCAGGTCAGCTCATATCACTCTGATGATGAATGTCAAAATCAATTTAAATTATTGTAGTCTTAGGTTGCCTCTGCCTGGGCCTGCTGGGTCACAGCACCCCCTGTGTGCCCTAACCCTGGTACTTTGCTGGGTCAACAAGTTGATTTGTACTTAGTGGTACCAACCTGCACCAACTAATTATTCTGAAACTTTCAGCTTTCTAGTTGTTTTTGCCTTCTGATCTCCTGAACTCCAGAATTTAAATTAAATTTGGGGCTAATATATTCTGTTTAACAGCTTCCATCTATTTACATGTAGATTCTCTCTGTAGTCTTCACTTGTTACACAGTGATGGCTTCTAAAGCGCCGTCTAGAATTCCTTTTGAGAAGGAATTCCCAATTAATCTCCTCTTGTCTTGAGAGATTTCCAGCCAATTAAGAAGACACAGTAGCTTAGACATTATGATTGACACTGGTTGCATTAAAGAGAAAAGCTGCAGTCAGTCACTTGCTGGCTGATAATTACAGAGAGTGTACTCTTAACCCAGTGATTTAAATGCTGCAGACTCCACACATGGAGATAATATCCCAGTGTCTGGTCAGCTCCTTCTGGATCCCAGGGATGCTTTGTGCAGCGCATATCCAAACGGATCACGTTCCCTGCTTCCCCCAGGCAAGGAATTGGTTGTTAGTGCTGGAGCTGATGGAGGAAGGGGAGCAGGCAGATCTCACTGCGTGCTACTGCTCAGGAAAGCTGATGAATTCATTTACTGCAGAGCACCACAAACTCTCACAGCTCGTACACTTTTTATCAGGACCAGAGCGTGCTGTTGGTTATTCCCATAAAGCACAGGCAGAGAAAGAGTTGGATAGCCACTGCTAACCAGGATGTATAAATAAATATTGCAATCATGAACTGAAAAGATTATGCAAATATGACACAGTGTCTCAAATTAGTCATTAGTTGTAGTCTGAATTTTCCCAACGACTTACATCTTGAAGCAAATGGTATTTCCACCTTTATTTACCAGCCAAGCACTGAGCTCAGGATTTGGTGGGTTTTTACCACTCCCCTGCCCAAAAAATTGAGATGATAGACCCCTAAACCAGAATGTTTTCCTGGTGTTAGTGATATCTTTATCACCTGCTTTCGGTGTTAGTGATATCAGCTCTTGCAAGAGACCAAGGAGGAATCTATTTTCAAATGTTTTCCCTTCTATCATGCACTCTGATCTACCTGAATTTCTAAACCTGTCTGTGTAGGTAGATCTATGAATTGCTAAATCTGTCATGTCCACAAATTAATGATATGTCAGGGTTTGGGCCTCAGCTGTGGAAGCAGAACCATATGGAAAGACCATGATACTTTGAATTATTGCTGACTCTTTTGGCTTCAAGGGTCCAAACATGTGAGTGTAATTGCAGGTTTGGAGCTCAAGAAATTGATTTGGAGTTGCATGTAAAATGGCCCTACTTTCAATTTTTCTAGGCTGGTATGCTTCTGATTATCAAAGCAGGGTTTTACAGAATGCTGGTCAAAATAAAATTACACAGTGAATTTCTGTTGGTAAAGGTAAAGCTCTGGAAGTTGCTTTGTATTGTCTAGAATGCCATCTACTTGATGAACACATTATCTATAATATGTGTGTGTAAACTGTGTTCCTATCTTTCTCTCTTCCTTTTTGTTCAAGCTTTTATGACTATGCAGGCAAAGTTAATGAGGAGAGTTTGGACAGGATTCTCAAAGACCGAAGAAAAGTAAGTTTTCTGTGTTTTCCTCCTGTTGTAGGCATTAGAAAGAATGGGTTTGGAAAAAAACCCAAGGTAGTTAACAGGAATAAATACTTTCCGTCACAAATCTGATAAGTTTATTTTGATCCAGGGCTTATCCTGTACAGAAGTTGTTGGATTTGTGCTGCTTAGATTATACTGGGGGCAATGTCTAATTTCCTTGAAGAAATGCAAAGGATTTAAATGTAGGTCTCCAAAAGCATAGGGCTGTATTGACCCTCTCAAACTCATATCTTGAGGAAATCAGTTTGTTTGATTGTCATGAAGTTTTTGGGTAATCGTGATACTACAATTTTAGCGCCTTTATTCTCAGAAGGTAAATCTGTGTCTCTCAGGTAAAACTTTGGTTTTTTTCTGATGTACTTTGATTACAGAACGTTATTGGATGGTACAGATTTAGGAGAAACACCCAGCAGCAGATGTCATATAGAGAGCACATCATTCATAAACAGCTAACACACATCCTTGGAGTGCCTGATCTTGTCTTCCTTCTCTTCAGCTTCATTTCCACCGCAAATAACTCAACACACGCTTTAGAATATGTTCTTTTTAGACCAAATCGAAGGTAAGCAAACTCTGTGAATGAACCAGTGCTCATTCTTTGGTCTGCTTCTTACTGCTATTCTTTAAACTATTTAGAAATTTGTACAATTGCACATAAAGAAGGCTTTGTGTTTGTCCAATGATGTCTTGGAGTACTTGTTAGTGATGACAGCTTTTTTTTTTGGTGCAAATAAGTTATAAATTAAAGGTGGGGTGAGCAGAAATTCTTTTCAGTTTTTAAATTACCAGACAAAAAAACCTATTATAAGAGACATCAGATGTCAGTACCGTGTTTCTTGTAGAGGATCTGAATGCATTTCTGGTAGTTTGAGTGCACATTTCAAAGGTTCTAAGAGGTGTGGAAATGGCTCTGTATTAAGGTTTTTTATCCTGCATTTATTTTCTGCACAACTTGTAATATTCAGCAACTTTTATAACAAACCTAATGCAAAAATTTTAAAATTAGGTGAGTTGGGATTATCAGAGGGATGGGATAATATCAAGGCTTTTGTAAAGAATCTTTCTCAAATGAATTAAATCTTTCTAAACTTTCTCTGCAGGTATAATCAAAGGGTGTCACTTACTATCCCTAATCTAGGCAACACTAGTCAACAGGAATACAAAGTTTCTTCAGTGCCAAATACTTCTCAGAATTATGCCAAAGTTATTAAGGAACACGGGTAAGGACTTTTCCTTTATAAATAAAGTAGTCATCAAGCTCTACACTCTGTACCTCCCAGACAATACTCAAATGTGCATGTTGAGCAGCAGAAAAATAGTTCTGCAGGAGAGTGATCAGTTCCCAGTGTGCTTTTTCCTGCTTAGAGTTGAATCTTTTAGAAGAACCAAGGGAACTTGGTGCCCTCCAGAAAAGCAGAGTTGGTGTGGCCAGTCCATGCTGGGGCCCTCCTGGCTGGAAGCTTCTGGCTTGATTTCCACCCAGCACCCACCTCCCCAAGGAACTCTGTCTGCAAGCTTGGTTTAAAACTTGAGCTCTGACTCAGAAGCATTGAAGTCTTGTTGTTTTTCTGAAGTATTTTCAATTAAATGCCGTAAATTCAGAGTAGCTTTTCTGGCTGCTAACAATGAAATTATACAAGCTTGAAGATTTTGGCACAAGTTTAATCTCATTCAAATGAGACTTTATTGTTCCAGGAGGAATTTTGGTATTGAACATGCTGCTGTCCAAATTTTGGTTCTTGACAGTATGGTACATTCTTAGCAGTATATTATTGCTAAAATAGCACACTTAGCAATAAAATACATTTTTAAAATACCATGATAGACGGCTTAACAGAAATTCAAAGACAGCATGAGCTAGAAACCTGTATTGTCTTTTCTAACTAATGATTTCTGCTTTGCTTCATTTTTAGTACTGATTTTTTTGACAAAGATGGAGTGATGAAGGACATCAGGGCTATATATCAGGTTTATAATGCACTTCAGGAAAAAGTACAGGTAACATCCTTTACTTGATACTGGCCAGGATATATGTGTATGGCATCTTTTATTTATCCTTTGGTTAAAGCAGGACTGGAGGAGATGGAGATTTTTAGAGCTCATAAACAACTGTCATGAAAATAGGAAAATAAGTCTGTAGGAAAATAAGTCTGACTTTTAAATTAAGTGTTTCAGTTTCTTTTTAATGTGAGCATTTGCAGTGGCTGCTGTAGAAGTGATTGGTATGAATGTCACCCATTTTTTCTCCTTTGCAAGTAAATGATTTAATACTTAGTGATTTATGGGAGGTGTTAGTCATTTTTAAGGGTTTGCAGTGAAGAGAAGCCCTGCTGAAGGCTGTAGGGATTTGCAGAGGTTTAAAAATGACTCCTGGCTCTGGGTATGGAGTATGAGCAGAGCACCATCTGTTAGTTAAAACTTGTGAACATTTTGTGTGGAGCATGAGTGAATCCTGCTCCAAATGTGCCAAAGCATCTGAAAATGCCTGGAGTGTCAGCTCTGCTCATTGTGGGCTTGTCAGTTCACAGCTTGTCCTGTGTGAAGAGCGGTGGAGCTGTGCCACCCCGGGAGCTCACACATCTGCTAATTGTGCTGCAGTCACAGCTTGTTCCCAGGCTTTCCCTTTGCATCTGTCCTGGGGGGATTCGTGTCTCTGCTCCAGCTCAGCTCTGCTGGTTGGCTCCTGGAGCAGGGAGCAAGGAGGAATCCCTCCAGCCACCCCTGACCCTGCCTGCACAGGGGGGAGCTGCTCTTGCTCACTGGGAGGTTGCTACCTCCAACCTCCTTTGCAAGGTGGGTAATGCAGACACTTGTATGATGGCTTCAGGGGACAGGAGAATTTATCTTCAGAGATGTATCCATTAGCTAATGGCATTATTCTGTAATGCTGGTCTTGCACTTTGTGCTCCCGCTGTTGTTTGAATTACTGTCTGGAAAAATGGAAATGGGGTTCTTAAACCTGGAGAAAAGGAGGCTGAAGGGAGACATTATTGCTCTCTTCTCCCAGGTAACAAGTGACAGGATAAGAGGAAACCACATCAGGTTGTACCAGGGGAGGTTTAGGTTGGAGATCAGGAACAAGTTTTTTCACTGAGAGGGCTGTCAGGCATTGGAACAAGCTGTCACCACCCCTGGAAGTGCTCTCTTCAAAACTAATCATGGTCAGTGATCATGACCAATACTTAATTTCATAGAATCACAGAATGGTTTTGGTGGGAAGGGACCTTAAAACTCATTCTACCTGCTGCCATGGGCAGGGACATCTTCCACTATCCCAGATTGCTCCAGGCCTCATCCATCCTGAACACTTCCAGGGATGGGCACTAACCAACTTTGGATCTTACTACAAATCCTCTGTCATGATGAGAATTACATGGAAATGCTTTTCTTATAATGCAGCAACAGCCAGTAAAGAAAACAATCTTGAGGTTGAAAATCTCTGCTACAGTTAACTCCTGCTCTTAGTTTTGTGCTTTAATGGTTTCTTGTCTGGTAGTAGCTTTAATAATGTCCAGAAATTATTTCCTATATTTTTGCCCCATCTTAGCATATCTTATGTTTTTCTCCCAGGCAGTATGTATAGATGTAGAAAAAAGTGAACGTGTCGTTGAATCTTTTCAAGCCGATGTAAACAAGTTAAAAAGGCAAATAGCACAAAAGAAGAACGAAAAAGAACAAGAAATAAGTAAGTTATCTTATAATTACCTTTTTTTCCCCCTGAAGCAGATGCTGTGAGGACAAAAGGTTTTGTGGAGTTAAAATAATTATTGTATTGCTGATAACTCGTGGGGAAAAAATGTCCCATTGGGAAGAGCATGTGATGGATTTATATTGAAAGACACCTGAGCTGTGAATGTGTGTTGCAGGTATTTCTGTTGGAGTCATCCAGTGTTAGCAAGCTTAAAATACAGGAGAGACAACACTGTCGAGAAAGAATGAGCAAGTCAGTTCTGGAAATAACACAGGAAAAGATCAGTTGTAGGAAAGGAAAAGTGGAAAAAACAAATCTAAACAATGAAGAGATTCCTTTTGAAAGGAAGAAAGAGAGGTACTGTGTTTACAGGCCAGGAGCTATCCATGCTTTTATAAAATCTTTATTCCCACTCTCATTTGCTGACTTAGTGGCAAACATATTTAACATTGGAATACCACTTTTCAATGTCGAGCTAAATCTTTTTAGGTGTTTGTTCATCTTATTTTGCTGCTCCATAATCTCCTGAGTCAGTGAGACTTGCTGTGTGAGCATAGTTAGCTAGTTGCCCCACTGTCCCTCCATCCTAAAAAATGAGTATGGCCTCAGGAGACTTTGGTTAGCAGTAGGTAAGTTTTGTGAAGCACTTGGTTCTTTCCAGAAAGGCATTGCTGATCTCATTGAATTTGTGAGTGCAAGAAAAGAGTGAAGGTAGAGAGTAGGAGCAGAGAATAGGCAAATGGGAAGTAAGATTAAAACCTAAATAATTCATTAGCAAATTACATATTTCAGCAGACACTGCCTCTTTTTACCCAAGTTTTGAAATGATAAGAAAATAACCAAATTTTGCCATTTTAGCAAGAAGATTTGTTTGTGTGCCCTGTTACCTAAAGCTGTGTCTGACGCTAAAAGTTGGTTTGGGTGGGTGAGCACCCCAAACTCTGCAATGGGCCTGCTGCTGCTATGGCTGGTATTTTAATTTTCTCCAGGCAGCAAGGTACTGTTGTCACATGAGCATTTTAGAGCACAGTTTGATCTGTCAGCCCAAGTTCTTCTTTCTCTGAACCTCAAAGATAAGGTACAAGAGCCAGGATTAGCCCAGGACCATTTAAAAGGTGGAAGTAAATGAGTCACTGCTGTTTCCTGCTTGGCTGTAGATGAAGTGGGCAGGGAGCTGCTACTATGGGGAAGCAGAGGTGGGTATTTAGTGTGACTGCAGCTGATCCCAGCACAGATGGGAAAAGCTGGGGGAGGAGGAGGAGGCAGAGCAGTCAGTGCTCAGCTCTGGGTACTACAAGGGAGATGCAAATGCTGGACTGAGAATTCATGCCAGAGCAGATAACCATGTGAGGGCTGAAACAAGAAAACATGCAGCTTGGAGCTCTGCAGTATTTTTAGATGTGAGTAGTTAATTACTGAATCTGGCCTTCTGTTCCCTCACTCGCGCAGTGTTGGGAGAATTTCCTTGGTTTTAGTGAGGAAAAGGGAGCGCTTGATTCCAGTTTCTGCAGGAGTGTTGTGTGAGAGCTCAGTGTTCTTACAAACTTTGGGTTAACAGGTTATGACTTAAATGCTCCAGCATAAAAGTCAGATGAGACTTCAGTTGCCAGATCACTGAAACAGTTCTGTACATGTAGCAGGATGTTCCAGGCTTGGGTGAGTGCTGTGCACTTCCCAGATGCCAGGAGATCTCCCACTGCAGTTCTGCTGTTGTGGCCCAGAAATGGAGTGCTGTTATGTAGCCGCTTGAGGGAATATATTCTTTTTATTACCAACAGGCATCTCAATGACTTGGTTAAAGCAGCTCTTCACCCTCCATTTGGGGTTTCTCCAGAAATATGGCGATGCAGTAAATAGAGCTGATCCCATTGTGTCCATCACCTTACACATACCAGTGTCAGTTCTGGCAGGTTTGTTGGTTAGTTACCCCTTAGGGACCAGCCAAAAGCTTCAGGCTCTCCCAGGGCTTAACAAAACTTCTGCCAGGACATTTTTCCTTGTGTCTAGTGTACACTACTCTAACTCACCTCTCTGCAGCAGCCTCCTAGGCACATTTGAAGGATGAAACATTTTCCTCAGTCTTCCCTACTGATCCCACTTATTCTGGCCTTTCCTATATTTTAGATCCCTGATGAGCCCTTTTGTATTGCAGAGTTTCTCCAGTTTTCCCTATCTTTTAAACTGTGGTGTTCAAAGTTACATATATTCTGGTTGTATTTTTAAGAACTACTGTGAAATAATACATACCTGTATCTCCACAGCTGAGCATACCTCATGCATATTGATATTTACAGTTTACATAAATCAATATTTTCTTCTGCAGAAGGATGCAAGTGTTCCTCATTTTGCAGCTTTTGCAGTTCGTTATTCCTGTGCACGTCCTCCTTAAATTATTTTCCAAATCAGCTCATTTAAGATGACTTTCACATTCCTGTTCTGATACCCTGCTACACTCCCAGCTATAATTCCATAATTTAGATTTTCAATGCGAGTACAGTTTTTAAAATAATAATTTGAGGGAAGAAGACACAGTGATTTTTTTGGAAGTGTTCATGAGATTGTCCCCTAGCACAAGGGGCGTTGGAAGAGAAAGTACAAAGTGATATTTTTAAGATGTAATAGCAAATATCAATTCTCATGGATGAAAAGTGAGTTGAGTTTTACTGAACAAGACACAGGTGGAAAGGAGCAGGCAGATTGAGCCCTAGCACAGGCATTTTTTGATCTGAGAGGGAACTGAAAAATACAGAGAAAAGATGAGGTGGAAACAGCAACCGGCTATGGAAACATCCTGTAGCTGTGTTTTTTGGGAGCTTAAACTGGAGGAAATGATCTGTTCAGGATGACTGTGCACATGAAAGTGTAGCATGCTTGCACTTGGATAGTTTATTTGCTTTCTGACTCATTTTGGGTTTGAAATGGGATCACTGGGATAACTGAGTTGTGCTGACCCTGATGAGGTTCATGGCTGCACTGCTAAATTTAGGGAAGTTTGTCACCCTCAAAGAGTAGGATGCTGTGTTAAGCAAGATTTGATGTGATGGTCAGGGATTGTGTATTGATGACTCTATAAGCCTAAAATCAGAAGTATGAAAGAGGAGTAGTGCAGACTGTGAGGACAGCATCCAGTGCTGGAGCTGGAAAGCAATGCCAGGGATGAACATTCGATAACAAGCAGAAAGAAAGAAGAGAGGGCAGGGCTTGGCGGGTGAGGTGATCACAGCTCAGGTATGTGGAGCACATTGCCAAGAAAGCATTAAATCCCCCCGTGTTCTTTGCTTTGTAGGAATGCAGCAGGCAATTTTAAGCAGGCAAATGCCAACAGATAACTTGGAACCCATGTTTGTTCCACGAATGTCCTACACTGGGTTTGCTGTGGAAGGCTGCACACTTGAAGATTCCGATGTCTCCGATCCTCCCCCGCCGTACTCGGATTTCAACACAACCACTCAAGACAGTTCTGTGAGCCCCGGGCTCCTGGAGAGCAGCGTCTTCATGCCTCGGCCTCAGGCTGTAGGTTCTTCCAGTTATGTTCCCACAACTGCAGGATTGAAATATTCTGGTAATGGAGCATCCATGCCATCTTCCCAAAGAGCGCTGGGCGACAATGTTGATGAATCAGAAGACAGTGATTATGAGAATTTGCTTGAACCCACAGAGTCGTCTGACAGTGAATACTCACAGACAAGGGAGTCACGACCTTCAGCACATCCCGATGGTGATTCCAGGAACACTCAAACTTCTCAGATTTGATAGGGGAGCAAACAAGAAAAATCCACGTGACACTGTTTTTTCATAATTGTTACCGAGAGATTTTGGGGATTTAACCCGGAGGAAATGAACTACACAGGATTACTGTGCACACAAAATGTAGAAGACTTGCACTAGATGGTTTATTCACCTTGTGATACATTTTGCAAGTTTTATAATGGAATCATTAGGATAATCAAGTTGTACTAATACTGATGAGGTTCATGGATGTACTGGTAAATTTAGGCAAAATGAAATTTATAGAGATCTTGTAGCTTTTGTTGCCATATTTTCTTTAAGACAATAAATTGGGATGTAGTAACTAAGCACAGTTAGTCTACAGATAATGTTCTCAAATCAAAACTTACCTCTTGCACTATCATGCCTTGAATTTTAATTTTTGAAAGGGAATAAATATATCAACCGCCTTCAAAATAGCTTTCTATGGTAAGCCAAATTGGCCTTTGCAAGCAAAGAAATTTTGATAATTCTGAGAAGCCTGATCGGAAAAGATGTGGTCAGCCTCCTTCTGTGGGCATGCCCTCATCAGAGGAGGGGTTTGGTTTGACCTTTTTTACTAGCAGAATGTGTCTCACTTCAACTGATGGTTGCCTTTTTTTCTGTAAAGGGTGTTTGGGGGGGTGGGATGCCTGGTAAATCATCCAGATGAATGTCATAAATAGAATTATTCTGGTTTCACTGGGTTTACAATGACTTTACGCCACACTAGCCTCATTTATTGTCTCATGTGTTCTTTTAGCATAAATATGAAGTGCACATACAGGAGTAAATGACCGACAGAAGTAGTAAATTCCATCATGATTGGACTTTGGAGTCTGCAAATTACAAACATCAGAGACTGCTTCTTGCGTTTTATTTGCATCTGAGTATTGGATTTACGCTTCTAGATGAGTTATTTTGTGTAATAAATAGGGGATAGGGTAGGAGAAAATTGTTTGGAGAGTCCCCTGGGTTTATTACCTCTTTTCCTCTGGGTGAAATATGTAAATGATTATTTTAATTTGAATTACAGCTCTTGTCAGAAAACTGCCGTTTGGGATAAATGAAGTGTGGTATATTTAGAGAATTTCATGTTTGGATGCACTTACTTTTATTTAAATACTGCTTGTATGCTAACGTTGCCCAAAAATATGTGAAATTGTGCCACTAAGAAGTTTGTATTATTGGACTTTATCCCTGATGTGTAAATGAGAAAATACACAATTTAAGATGAGGTTATCTGCAGCATTTATCAGTTTGAGGTGTCAATAGCCACTTCTTTAGTTTACACCCAGAACAGCAAAGCAGTTGCTTAAAAATTTTAAATTTACACACTGAAATTTTAAGTCTTTTGGATTATATCCATAGGCAAAAGTCTGTTCATCACCCTCTCCTTACCTGTACTAAATTGAGCAAAATAACTTTGGGAAAAACGGGATGTTAAAATTGCCACTCTTCTACCAAGTGTTTCCACCTTTAAACATCTAGTGCTCTGGTTTTAACTATTTTACATTGTTCTCATTAGCCTTAACTTGATGAATTTTTGTCTTGGAGTGTTGCAATCCCTGGAACAGAGACCTTGCTGTGGAGTCACCACCTGTGAGCACCTGTGGCTCAGGTGTGAACGTGTCGATGCTGGAATCAGAACTGACAGGTTGGCAGCCACCATCTTTATTTTCATTCTGCACAGAAACCTGCAAAATGTACATCTCTGACAAAGCAGTTAAATGTGACAATAAAATCTTATTTAATCCTAACAGATTTTAATACTTGTCAGGTGCCATGGTAGTGGAAGTGCTCCCTGGGAAGCAGAAATGCAGCTAAAGAGTGATTTGTTCAGGTTGGTGTGTTTGTGGGACTGAGGGGATGTGGCAGAGGGGGTATTCCATGCCTGACGCATGTGCTTATGTTTATACAAGAATCTTGAATTCTGGGGTTATTTAACAAAAAATATTAAAAGTTCTGCTTGGTTTTCCATGCACCATGTAGGTGGAGCAGGTGTGTCATCGTGCCCTCCAGCCTGTGCCTATCTGCAGTTATTTTCATTCACTATAACTGCTGACCCATAACAACAAAGGGTGTGGCTTTATTAATTTTTTTTTTAAATTCAGTTAATATTCTGGCAAAAATACACCTGATTAGACTTTGCAGTTTTCACGACAGTCCTGTTAAAAACAACGATGTTGGGTTGCGATCCATCAGAAGGCAACAGGGAGCAGCTTTAATGCTAAATTGTGGTTTCCATGTCAGGTTTCCATGTCTGACTCCTGGGCAGTCCCTGTTGGTGATTCTCCAGGAGCAGAGCCTGCAGCTGTGTCCTCTCGCTAACAGCGAGGCAGCATTGAGGAAAAGCTACTGAAAATTGGCTTCTGTGCCCTTCAGTTCCAAATCCTGGAGTTTTCCTGGTAAAATGAAATATTTTCTGGATAATTGTAAGAAACCTGGAGTTGCTGTTTCCTTTATTTCCAAATTTACTCCGATTCCCCCTCTGACTGTTGATAGCAAGAAGAGCAGGACTGCACCATATGGGAAGCCTCAATGAATTAGAACTATCACATATGCTTACAAAAGAAAGCATCATCAAATATTTCTGAAATTAGCTTGGATTGACACTATGGGAGTCTCCAAGTCCTCTCTTTGCTTATGGAATGGAACATGTTGGCAGAAAGATGTGTGAGCATTGTTAATTTTGGCATGTTCATGACTGTGCAGGTTTGGAGTTCGCGTCTCACATCTCTGGGGATATTTCACTGCCTCTGACATGTCCTGAGTTAAAATGTAAAGAGAAGCTGTTGCTGTTGGTGTAGCAGCAAGATAAGAGAAGCAAACTGGTAAGAGCTCCTGTTAAGTGGGAAGATGCTCCTCACTACACTGAATGTAGCTAGAATCAGTCTGAAACTTTGCTTTTTTTGGTGCTGCAAGGTTTATTTTAAGGTTTTTTTGATAACAGACTTGCATTGCTTGGTTCTTCCGTGGTTCTGCCTCTGAGCAGTCCGTGGATCACCTTGACAGATGTTGGTCTCTGGCTTCCTTTGAGGAGAATCTTCCCTGGCTTTCTCTTTTCTCTCCAGTTACTGTGGTTTCACACACATTTCTCTGTCATGTTATATTTGGGGAGGTGTATTTGATTGTACCTTTATAGTGCTTGGTTCTGTAGCTTATGGATTTGGGAAAAAACAGAAGTTTAAGTAGTGTTTCATTAGTAAATTGGTAAGTACAGGGTGGGTAGATTTAGATGGGATATTAGGGAGAAATCCTTCCCTGTGAGGGTGGGCAGGCCCTGGGATGGAATTCCCAGAGAAGCTGTGGCTGCCCCTGGATCCCTGGCAGTGTCCCAGGCCAGGCTGGACAGGGCTTAGAGCAGCCTGGGACAGTGGGAGGTGTCCCTGCCATGGCAGGGGGGTTGGAATGAGATGGGTTATGAGGTCCCTCCCGATCCAAACCATTCTGGAATTCTGTGACCCATCCCAGCCTGTGGTCAGGACAGTGACAGGAACATCCCGTGGCCCAGAGTCCCATTTGTCCCCTTGGGGGGGCTCTCAGCTGCTTCACCTGTCACACCTCCTGGAACCAAGTGTAAAAATGTTTCTTCAAATTGTTGACTCTTGGGTTTTCTTGCTCTTCACTCTTACCTATAAATAACCTTATCTTGTGTAGCAGCATCTCTGCTGAAGTTCCTGAGAGGTAAAAAGGAGATTCCTTCGCTGTGAACAAAAATACCTGGATTCACCTATGGGAATGGCCACTGATGGAAGCAGAGAGGCTTCAAAGGCAGGAAGAGCAAAGGTTCAGGAGACCTCACTTTACAGGAGCTCCAGCCTGGGAGATTGTTCTCCTTATTTTGAGAGAATTTCAGGTTCAGCTTCCCAGGGCAATGCAGATGAAGAGAGATGTCAAAGCAGGTCAGGCGGATCCAGTAAGAGTTACCTTTGGGAAAGAAGGGATCATCACAATCGCATCAGCTTGTGGTGTGGGTGGGTCAGGAGTAAATCCAGCAGTAGGCTGTGTGCCAGTGGAAATCTAGGAGGTTTTTCCACCTAGGAAAGTAGTTTTTTCCTCTTTCTGACCTTTAAACAAGACGGTAACTTGCACATCCTTGTCTTTTCCCTAGGCACCGGCCAGAGAAAGCAAAACACCTTATTGCCTTTTCCAGGCTTATTAGGGAGAGGTGCCTGCTGAGCTCTGCAGGAGGAGCTCAGGGCCACCAAGGCCGGGAAAGCTTCTGCTCTGCAGCACTCCAGGTCACTGCAGGGCTTTGCAGGAATTATTTCCAGCTCCCCTGAGATCCTCTTGTATCCTGCTCCAGGCTCTGCCAGCACCAGGGCTCTCAGTACTCACCTGGCATCAAAGAGAACAGCTGGTTGTTCCCCTCATGTGGATTTGTGTGCCATGTATTTATTTTCTCTGGCTTTATTGGAGAAGGTAAAGGGAAGGGAAACCTAAAAATTCACAAGAGACAGGTCAGTAATAGAATAAACATACAGGTGTTTTGAAATTCTTCCATTGTAAGAAATACTTTTTTTTTTAACTTTTACCAAATTTATTTTCCTGCTCAACATTTTGCTTTGGGCAAATGTGGCTTTTTTTCCTAAGGAGGAAAAATAGTACTGCTAAAAGTTTTCCCTTCAGAAGTTCCGTTTCCACCATGGGGATTGTTCCAAATTTTTTTTTTTTTTTTTGGTGCCAGTTTGTGATTTTTAACACATTTTCAAGAGTGAGAGGCTGCTATAGCTGTGAGCAGGGATCATTGGTGGTCTGTAATATTAATAAGGAATAGCCAATTTTAGCCATAAATGGAGTCATCTTAAATAAAATGTTCATACTCAGGACTTACGGAAAAAGTTCTTTAAACAGAACGGTATCACCCAACTGCTGTGGCTGTAACTTTCTAGCCTGAGCAGTCGGAGCTCCCAGCTGAGAGGCAGCACAGAAAGCACTTGCAAAGCATTTATTTTCAACCTGTAGAGAGGTTTGAATCATATGGAATGTGTTGCCTTGGAGGGGACCTTAAAGCTCATTGTCAGTGCAATAATCCAAGGTTTTGGCGTGCAGGAAGGCGAATGCTTTGCAATTTGGGCATATTAAAGTACCTCTCACCTGCTAATTATAACCCTTAACATAAGGATGTTAAATTGAACACAGCCTGGACACTTGGAAGAGCAGAAAGCTGAACTTCCCATGAGTGCATCAGCCATGCAAAGTGGGGGTTTTGATCCCCACGGAAATGCAACCTTTGTTTCAGCAGGTGCTGCTGAGCAGGTTCCCTCCTTTTCCTTCGGTATCGGAAGTGTTTGCTTGCCCATTGTGCCTGTGCTGGAGCTCGTGCAGCCCCAGAAAAGACGAGGAACACAATATCCCTGCTCCTGAGGGCAGGTGGGTGCTGCAGGGGGCCCAGGGAAACCACGGGCACTTATTTTAACAAGGAACTCTGTGTGGAATTGGAGACAGCTGCACCAACACAGCGTCACGGCTGCACAAGGGGAAGTGCCTCCTGTGTGCAAACAGGATTAGAGAGCATGGAGAGCACTCCCACGCACTTCAGCAAGGGAGACCTCTGGCTCTTTTCATCCTGGATCCTACCTTGAGTTTTGAAGTGTTGTACAGGAAATTCCTGAACAGAAAGTGAGGAGATTGTCTGAGCAGAAGGACCAAGGGACTGAGCTCCCCTGGGCTGCCCACTGCTGGAGCTCCACAGCCCCACACTCCTCATCCTGTTGAAGTGTTGTAGAGTGGGGAGGGGGATGTGCCAGTTATCCTCAAAAATACCTGATCCAGGCATTTCGGTGGGATTAAGGCTGTTGTTTCAGCAGCAGGTTTCTCACCTGTTCCTGGGCAGTCCCTTGGCTGCTCGGTGGGGGTGGCTGAGGGGGGTTGGGTCTCGCTTTGTCATTTTTATGTGGTTGTGAATTTTCCAAATCCAGATGAGTTCTTTAGCTTGGTACATTTAAGGGGTCTCAGCCCAGCCAGACCAACCACAGTGCCTTTCCCTATGATGGATGCATGAAGCCCACAGCTGCTATTCCCATTTTTAACTGCTCTCCTACAGGCTTACCAGATTTGCTTGCTGAGCAGTTGATTTTGGACAGAAGTCCTTAAATCGAGCTTTTATACCCAAACTCAAACTTTGCCTGTTGAACCCATCTCCAAAAATGTATAATGTACCCATGCCTTGGTGCTATAAGAGCAGGGAGTTTGCAAGGATAAAGGAGCAGGGAGGGGCACTGAGACTTTAGCAGGGATTCAGTGAGCACTGCTGTGAAAAATCACCCTCTAATTCCAGCAGTTCCCACTGAGCTGTTCACCCATGGAGAGGAGAAGCCGGGGAACTTCTCAGTTCATTTATCAAAGCACTTGCAATTCAAAGCAGGTGAAGCACTAAAAAAATATCGAGCAGTGAGAGGTCATTTCTACAGATTGTGTGGAATCTTTGAGCACAATCGATGGGGACAGGGGATGGGACTTATCCTGGGCATTTCCTCTGTGCTGATGTTCCCAAGGACAGCGATTGATTTTGCCAGGCTTAAAACACAGCCTTGGCCTTCAGCATTGTGGGAAGAGTAATTTCAAAAGCAAATGTTTGTTGATGGTGTAGAATTAACTCCCAGGATTTCAACGGGCTTGCCTCCCTCAAACAGTGGTTTCCAGACCCCAGGAGCCCCCAGTGCCAGACCCAGCCCTGCAGTGAGTCCCTTTGTGGTTGGAGTGACCACACAGATGAGGCAGGGCTATAGGATTGCTCTGATCTTCAGCCTAAGCCGCACAGGTTACAGCCTATATCCCGGAAATCCACCTTTGTAATACCCACAGCGCATGGAAAGCCAAGTGATTCCCTTTATCCAGCTGTCCTAGAAACTGCACTGCAGCTTAGTTCATCCTTGGCCCTTGGGAATCGTGTCTGAGAAGTCCCTTCTCAGCAAGGGAATTGGGTCGCTGTCGGGTCCCTGGCAACCACGAGTTCACAGCACGTGAATTTTGGCTTAAATGTTATTTTCTGTTCCATTGTTCGTGTCTTTGTCATTAAGTACAACTCTTTTGATTTAATTTTTCCATTTCATGGTTGGGTTTGATTTGAGGGCACTATAAAATCCGATGGGGCAGCCACAGCTTCTCTGGGCAGCCAGGGCCTTCCCACCTGGGACCTTCCGTCCTGGGGAGCTGCAGCAAGCAGAGCTGGTCTGCCTTACATTTGTTTTATTTCTACTGGTTTTGGCAATGATAATTTTCAATACCTTTAGATAATTCTTAGCTGTAACTGCACAGTCATTGTGGGGGGGAATGACAATCAAAACGTCTCTGATTCAAACACCCTGTGCTTTTCCCTTTTCCAGAAATACTCGTGCAGACTGACACCTGCTATTGTGCTGAGGCTCTTTTTGCTTCATCAAACTTCTCTGCAGATATTTAATCTACTCTTTTTTCTTTCCAGTTGCAGTTACAAAAGGCACTGACTCAAGTCTTTCAGAGTTGTCATTTCAAAAATGGATTCAGAATAACAACAGAAAGGGGTTTTTTTCAGGGGAAGATGAGAGAACACGAAAGTACTGAAGTTAAGCACAACTTTTTACAGGTGCTGGAAGAGGTCAGCACCTTTATCATCCCTTCAGAGCCCATATCTCAGGATGTTTTAGGCAAGGAAAACACCTCGAGGAAAACCAAGCAGTGTTTGGGCAGAGCTGGAGTCAGCAGCACGTGCTGCACTCGGGGCAGAGGAACGGCGCAGCTCAGAATGGTTCCATCAGTGATGGAATTCCAGGGGATGTGGAGAGCAGGGATTTGCAGGAGAAGCCGTGGGTCCTGGCTGGCTGCTGGCCCTGGAGGGTGCACAGAGCTGCTCGTGGCACACCGTGGGCACTGTGGGCACCGTGGGTGCCGTGGCCGTGGCAGCCCGGCCGCCGCTGCCCGCCCGCAGCAGCATCTGCCAGCTGATGTGCCAGGGAAATGTGATGTGCTGGGTGCCATCTGTGAAGCATTACGTGACCTACCCCCACTTCAATCAGAGACTGCCTTGACAACTGCTGTCTGCAGCAAGGCTTTGGCTGCCTGCCCTCGGGGGGAGGCTGCAGCACTGCAAAGCATGCTCGTGAAAACCCACTCGAAAAAGAGGAGGGTTTTTTAAAATAAGTTTTAAATATTAACATCCTTTATTTGCTAAAAAATCCCAGCTGCAGTTTTAGTGTTGTTTTCTACATTTAAATAAAATCTTCAGAGAAAACACTGATGTGACAAGTATTTGAAGCCCAGGGAATGGGATCTGTTTGAAGCCACGAGGACTGAAGGTCGGCTGCTGGGACAAGGTAAGGTCCCCACGTCCCCTGGCCTGTGTCTGATGAAAGATAAATGGACGTTTGTTCTCACAGTGTGACCTGACTCACTCTGATTTCATGACTAGAAGGATGGATGAGCTACTGAGGCCTTGGACAGCTTCTCTCAGTCTCTCCTTGGAGCTCCTGATTTCCAGTGGAGTGATCCACACCATCCCAGTGCAGGTGGAGTAGATGATTGTGTAGGTTCCCTGTATCCTGAAATCGGAGGCTTGGCTTTACTGGGATTTACTGGGATGCCAAATATACCTTTCCTATTGAGACATGCTGAGCCCAATGAGGGTGCTCAGCCTGGAGACCAAAAGGCTCTGGGGAGACCTTGGAACCCCTTTTCAGTACCTGAAAGGGCTCCAGGAGAGCTGGAAAGGGACTTTGGACAGGGGCCTGGAGGGACAGGACAAGGAGGAATGGCTTCACATGGAGGGTTAGATGGAATATTGGGAAGGAATTCCTCCCTGGGAGGGTGGGCAGGCCCTGGCACAGGTGCCCAGGGAAGCTGTGGCTGCCCCTGGATCCCTGGCAGTGTCCAAGGCCAGGCTGGACAACCTGGGACAGAGGAAGGTGTCCCTGCCCATGGTTGGAATGAGATAGTTTTGAAGATCCCTTCCAGCCCAAACCTTCTGTGATTCCATGAAGGGCAGTGCCCTGACACTTGTCCAGGTCCATAGCAGCCCTGGGGGCTCCAGGCACACACCTGGTGAGAGAGCAAGGACAGAGTGCGAGGCCCAGAGCCTTTGGTGAGTGCCACGTGCAGCTTGAGCAGGGCCCAGGAAGCAGCTCAAGAGAAGGGAGAGAGAGCTCCGAACAGGTAAAAGGCTCATTGTTGCTACTGGCAACATCTCTGGGCTGCAGTGTTTGATAAGACGTGGGAAGGCAGGGAGGAGGTTGGTTCATCCATCTCCTGCTCCCGTAGGATGGGAATGTGTCTGCCACCCATTTTCAGCTGAGCTCATCACAGAATCTAAACTGGTATTGATTATAAATTCTCTATTTAAACCATTTTGAGAGAAAAGCCTTTCCAGTCCACAGTGAACCTTTCCTGCCATATTTTCAGGTTAATCAACAGTTTTCATTCTTTATGAAAAATCATGAAGCACATGTTCTCTCTTTTAGTGCAGTTCTCTCTCACTTGGAAACCTTCTCCATCCCTTCTATTTTCCAAAGCAAAACAATTACAACCAGAGGTTGTTTTGCATCCCAGTGCAGCTATTTTTTAATGTTAACTCAAAAAAATGGCATAGCTAATTATACCATGGCAATATTTTAACACAGGTACTGTTTTTCCCCAAACAGGGTAGGTATTATTTCTGTCTTGCAATGGGTTTGCTGAGCTTCCCGTGCACTGGGGTGGTGCCATCCCTCTGGATTTGCCCTGGGAGCTGAGCAGTGAGCTCAGCACTGCCCCAACCCCTGCTCTGCCCAGCACATCCTTTCTCCCATCCTGCTTTCCCCTTGCTCACTGCAACACCACCAGCTCATCCTACTCCCCTGCCAAGTGTTCCCCAGCCCCAGGAAAGGGATAATAATGCTGTGCCATGCATGAGGATTAATATTTTAAAGTGGGTTGAGGTTAAAGGGTGTTACATGGATCTGATCTGTGCTGTTGGAGGTCAGCAGAAGCTTTAGGATAAGGACGGCGCGGTAGTACTTTAAAAAATAATTATGGTTTATTCTTTTGAAATCCAATTATTTCCTGGAAGAACAGCGGGTAGTTTTAGTGTAATGGCCATGGAAGTCGATTACAAGACATGCAAACCCTGCAAACAATGCCTGCACCAGCCCTGCTGCCTTCCCTCCTCAGCACTGCAAGTTCTGCTTGCAGAGGAGTTCATAGTAAGCGCTGTGCTGCATAAATA
Organism: Acanthornis magna; assembly: GCA_036785705.1. Lineage (NCBI taxonomy): Eukaryota > Metazoa > Chordata > Aves > Passeriformes > Acanthizidae > Acanthornis > Acanthornis magna. Next base: position 19,901,372 of record JAWUZG010000013.1, read on the forward strand.
TTAAAACATATAATCAGATGATTGCCTACATGTTATATTTTCCTTTGCAGGGATGGTTTTATCCCAGCAGTGGCACAGTGTGCCATGCAGCCAACCCCAGCCCACGCAGCCCTGGGGGATTTGTCCCGTGTAACTTGGCACGTGTTTCTGCGGCTTGGACATCACCTCCTGCGTGGGTACCTGATTTTGGTTTGCAGATAGATTCCCAGACATGGAAAAATGAAGCAGCTGCCTCTTTGCTGGTCCTTCAGCCACGCAGACAGATGGCCCATCTGCAGGGTGTGCCCCAGGCTGGGTGGCAGTAATTTAGTGCCCCTTCTCCTTTCTCCTCATTGCCTGTGAAAGGCTCCAGGTCAAGCTGCAGGTGAGCACTGGATGATACCTGGTAAAGAGCCAGGGATCATCCACCCCAGCACACCTGAGTGTGCAAACACAACTCCTGTTGAGTGGGTTTTTATCCCTGCTTTTATCCTGTGGATGAACAGGCAGCCCTGGCCCCGCTGGTGTTCGGTGTCAGTTTGTTGGAACACATTGCCCATCCCCTCATGGAATGTGCTGCATTATTCATCGGAGAGATGAAAAACTGGAGGAGCTATTGTTGGTCCTGTTTAAACTCTCCGTTCCTGCAGCATTGAAAGGAGCAGTCATTACCTGTCTCCTCTTTCAGATCCAATTTGCCAGGATGCATATTTCCCGGGAAGCTCTGTAGGGCTCCTTAGGGCCAGGATGATTTATTTATAGGAATGACCTTACAGCCACTTGGAAGACTGTCTGCTGACATTTGAGCACTGTAGAGCACTTGTGGCAAGAAACTCCCTGTGTTTCCAGTTCCCCTTCAATATGAAAAAGTTTTTGCAGCCTGTTTCACTGCTAAACTCCAGCATAAACCCCTGGATGTCACAGCTGGATTCCTCCATGGCTCACTCAGACCCCTTCTTGTTTCCCACACCTGCATTTTCCTGTTCCCTCTGCAGATCCAAAGCCTGGTGCTGCTGCCCAGCTGCACAGAGCAGCGCTGCCGTGTTTTCCTGCAGGCTGCTGTGGGATGCACATGAAGCATTTTCACCAATGGAGCTGGAAACGTCGCCAGGGTGACCCAGCATTACCCAAACCTGCTCTGGCTCCGACCGGGGCAGATTATTAAAGTGCAGGTTCGTGATCCATGGGCTTGGCCGTGCTAAGCTCCGGGCATGTTCTTGATGAGCAGGAGTCCCTGAGCTTCCCGGGGCAATGTGACTGAGCTTTTTGTGTCGTGTTTATAAACAGCCAGGCTGGGCTCACCCAGAAGGGTTTTGTTCGTACCCGCGGTGCGCCGGGCTGTGAAGGGCTTTAAATAGCTCCTGACAATTATTTTAGGATTTTGAACGGGGAAAGAGCTAGTAAATGTCTTTGGAAAAGGTCTGATTATTGCAGCGGGAGGGCAGGGACAGGGAGAGGGAGGCGTGGATGCAGTGGGATGCACAGCTGCCTGAGCACGATGGATGTGCAGGGAAATGAACCTTCTGACCACTGCTGTGTGTTTGGAAGACACAAACTTAGGGCTGAATCTCCTGCTGAAGTTGTTAAAATTCCCAAGTTTGGGATCTCTGTTAGTGAACCATATATCATTTTATGTGGGTAAGAGCAGAGAGAAAAATAAATTACCCTAAAGCTCATCACTGGGCTGCTGCCACTGGACAAGGATTAGAATTTGGCAGCTGGTGCTCACCTCATTTTGGGGGATCTTGGCAGTGTTAGATGTTCCCAGGCATCTCCCTGAGACCCTTTATCAATTCCCTCTGCCCCCAAATTCCAGATGCAGCCACCTGAACTATCCTCACACCATGCCTGCCCCTCAGTGGGCAGACCAGAAATCCAGCCCACTGCTGCTTGAGCAGGGAACCAGAAGAAAGCCCTAAACTCCCTCACAGAGGGGTGGGAGAGCCAGGCAGATCCCAAGTTTCAAGCTGCAGCTCGGTGCAGCTGCAGAGAAACACCGAGCATGAGGCAGGGGATGGTGGATCCCATCAGTTCCACCTGGGAATAAATACATTCCTGCCTGGCACAGCCAGCCCTTAACAGGCTTCTGGCTTCATGCAGGGAAAACGTTGATCTCTGCAGAGCAAAGGCCTTAAAAATGTTCCAGCAAGTAAATGTGGTTTATTCCTGAGGGAGAAAATGGGACAGCTAAGGGAGAGTGAAGCAGAAGGATGCCGGGGTGGCTGGAAGGCTTTGGGGACATGATGGCAGGTGACACGGACACCACATGGAGCGGTGGCAGGGCTGGACACTGACCTGGAAGCCACTCAGGCTGCCAGCCAGGGGAACGTGGAGCTCCAGCCCTCACTGGTCCATGGAGTGTTTATTGTCCCCTCTCCCCACTCTGCTCCTGCAGGACTGTGTTGGTCACCTGAGCCATTTAATTGTTTAATCTTCTTCGGAATATGGGGTTTGCCAAATGCCTCATGCCATCCACACGTTTCCAAATGCAAAAGGAGCTGTCTCAGAAAGGTTCCTTTCAATTATTTTCATACACTACACATTTTGCAGCAGAAGTTGAGAGGGTCCATGACCTCTGAGACATCTGAGAGAGAAATGACAGCGATGCTCCATTTAGATGAGGCAGGTATTCAGCTGGGCTGGAAACTTTCTGAAAATGAGGCGAACTAAACAATTAGCAACTTTTAAAGTGCCATAATGATGAAAGGATTATTAAATCCTGAAGGTGGGACCAGGTCTTGACCCTTGTCTTGGGTTAATTGTCTTCTGTGGGGACAGTGCAGGACCTGGTGCTTTGCAGAGGGCTGCTCAAAGGGTTTACGTTGGAGCAAAGGGAGGAAAACTACTGATCTGCCTTTTGGACCAGGGTGGGAGTTATCTGACAAGCTATCATTTGAAATCTCTGAAGTCTAGGAGAGAGCAGTCCTTTTAAAGTCTCAAACTGATGGCAGTTCCAAGCTGGGACATCATGTGCCGTCAGGGAATGGAAATTCAGTCATGCAAAACAGCTAAACATAACAACTGCTAAAAGAGAGCCTTTTTTGTGGAAGAAAATAGGGAGGCCTAGCCTATAAATTTATTCTCTCATGTTCTGCATGGAGTTTTTGGAAATTCCCATTTACACAAAGCAAAGGTTAACCCCTGGCTGGGAGAATCCCTAAAAGCCTGCCCTGTTCCAGGTCTTCCCAGTGCCTCTGTGTGGCTAAGGGTTAAACCCTGAAACCCATCTCTCCGTCAAGTGTTCCAATCACCTTTAAATCAGGTAAATTGGACTTGGAACCTGTCTTTAAGCTCTTCATCAGAGAACAGCTGCCAGCTTATTTCAGAGAATTTCTGCTAAAACATGTAACTTTGGATAATTTTCATTACTGAAAATCTGAAAATTTCCCCCCAGTTTGGCTTCCAGAAAATATCGAAGTATTGGGTGGCCTTGACCACACACGTAACTGATGGGGTAAACAAGGGAAGTTTATCTCACATCTGACTTACCAGGGGTTGTGGTGACCTACCACAAGGTTTGTTCGAGCACTTTGCTTTTCACATGTTGTAATTTTCGGTTTTTTTCCTTGCAAAGCCATGTGTGTACTTAAGAAAACAAAAGGACGGAGGCACAAATGAGAGCGTACCACAGAAAACCCTCATCAATCGGTGGTTCCCAGCTTCACACAGCTCTTTAAATTCTGATTATTTTCAGTCCTATGTAGGGTTTTTGTGGGGTTTCCCACCTCTCTACAGAGGAGAGTGGAATTTTTCTCCTTGTAACAAATACTTGTTGTTTTAGCTTCTGTTCACCACAAACACCGATCCAATATTTTTTAATGAATTTTGACCTTTTTTTGGTGCCAGATCTCCACGTTTCTTCCCCTTGAGCTGGTTTTTCATGCCTATGTATGATTCATTTAATCTTTCCCAAAAGAGTGTAGGAAATTAGATTAACGACGCAAATTAATAAACCAGTGTAGCTGTGAGACCTCGTACACTTTACTTACCAAGTACAGCACATCATCCTTCACTCAGAGGCCCAGAACAAGTTATTATATGAATGTACAGATTTTGCCATCCTTGGTGCCATGTGGCTACTGCCACCCAAGATGCTGGAAATGCTGCAGGAATTTGGTGACTGTGCCCTGGATGCTGAGCCAGTGGATGGCCATGGGGTGCTCTGCTCCAGCTCGGGAATCGGGAATTGGGAATCGAGGTGTGTTGGCTGCTCTGAATCCCTGCCAGGAAATGCTCTGTCGAGCTGGAGATTTTATCACAGCCCATTGTAACCCGACAACAATGAAGCCATTAGAGCTTGGACCTGAGCCCGCAGCGCTTGGAAGTGTGACAGATCTCACCTTTACGGGGACTAACAGCAAAGTTTGTGGCTTTATCCATCAGTCCCAAAGTGACCCAACCTTCCACAGCCTCAGTAGGGTGAGTTTGGGGGTTGTGCAGCCTCCTCTGAGGTTTGAGGTTTTTTCCATCATCAGATGGAGATCAGAGGGTTGCCCTACCTGTTTCCCTGCTGAGGTCAGTGAAAAGCACACCCAGACTTTGCAGAGGGTAGATTTAGGAGCAGTAACTCTCTGTACTCAACCCCTTTGGTAAGGTGGAGAATGACGAGCATGGGACAGCAGGATCTGCCTCGGGAGACAGGTCCATGGATCCCTGCCTGCGCTGGGGTGGGATCTGTGTGCTCTGGACAAGCTCACACTCCAAGACAGAGCTGGAGCCCATGGTTCTGATATCGATCTTTGTTTAATACAATACATTAAGCAATTTAAACAGCAAGCACCTGGCAGTGCTCCTTGGCAGGCAGCCCACGCTCTGGGGAGCATCACTTGCTGGCTCTGCTCTGCCTCCCCCAGCAGCAGCTGTGGGGAGAGGCACAGAAAGCTGGGAGAGACTGGGAGGGCAGGCAGCAGGGAACCTCAGACAGCTTTCTTCTGAGCAGATGGACTGGAAGTTTTGGGGTTTTTTAAGTAATATTGCCTTTTCTGGTGAGTTTTTCCCTCTGGGGTGGCTCAAGGATGGGGTGCAGAGGAAACACCAGGGAAGGCCATATTCTGACAGGCTGCTTTTGCTCTCCAAGGCAAGGAACACTAAGAGACAAGGAAGTGCACAAATCCAGATGAAATTTGGCTTTTATTAGTGGCTTTTTTGCAAAGTACACCCGTGTCTGTCCGGCATAGTTTTAAAACACAGAGTTCTCGAGCTCAGGGAGGTGGGACAGAGCAGGGCTCCTGTGTGCCCTGTTCCAGGGGCTCTCTGCAAACTTGGAGGCTCCTGACCATGGCAATGATGCTGTCCTGATTGCCTCAGTTCTCTGGATGTGGAGGTCAGCTCCTTGGAAACCTGGAGATGGCAAGGCAGGGATTGCCATGGAGCACCTGCTGGGAACTGCTGACCTTGGATTGGTTTAGTCAGACCCTAGAGCTTCCCCCACCCAGGCTGGAGACAGAAGTGTTTATCTCATCAGGGAGAGTAATTCCTGTGCACCCTTTAATGGGGGAACGCCACATTCATTAGGGAGAATGGATCATTGTCTGGAGCTCTGGCAGGTTTGGGACTGAACACCTTCCCAAGTTCCTTAATAAGCAGATTTTTCTACTTGTTTATGTCAATTTTGCCATGTGTAATCTGCTTGGTTTGCCTGCAGGAGCAGCAGGACACTAATTAATTAATGATCACAGGAATGACTCACTTTCCTTGTGCCCTCCTGTGGCACCTTCTTTGTCACAGGAGGAAGGAGGAGCACAGATCCTGTCCCAGGCTGCTCTGGCCTGTCTCCTAGGGAAGGAGGGCAGCAAAATATGAATTTATAGTGACCGTGCAGCGTTTGTCACTAGACCAGTGTCACCACAGAAGAAGCAATGTGGTGTGAGCTTGCTCCATGAACAGCCACTCAGTGTTCCTGAGGGAAGCTGGAAATGCTGAGATTTTAATAGCATTGGGATTAACTGCCTGCTTAAATGAGGAAGGCAATAGCTCTGCAATTTAGTGTGACTTCCTGAGCAAAAATGGGGATGCTGCTTGCCCTGCTGCTCAGGGAAGGGGCTCAGTCTGCTCCCAGGGCAGGCTGGGCAGGAAAGCTCCTACTTCAAGGCTTGTACATCACTTCTGCTTCCCCAAAATCCTGTGGGAGCTCCAATGCTTGCACAAAGGCTGCTGCAAATTCCATGTGGGAATCTGTAAGGGTGGGAAATCTCACCAGGATTAAAATTCTCCCTCCCCCCCAGCAAGCTGTGGTCTAGTGAGAACACAGAATTAACATCATGTTTAGGACAAAATAAAATTAATCCCCGTTTGACCACCTGGTGTGGAGCAGGACAGAGAGGGATGCTGGAGAGGGGGGAGGAGCTGGGAACATCATGTGGAGGGCTCAGTTTTATTTGCGAGAGGGACACGAGCTCTTTGCTGTGGGCAGATCCCTTCCCTCAGGTCATCCCGGCTGTCACCAGACGTGCCTGAGTTCTTCATTCCCAAACAAGGCTTGGTCATATCCTCTTATGACAGCTTAGAGTCTGTCATTACTGTTCATTACCAGATTGACAGAGCAGGGCCTGTCCTTGCTGCCCTGCCTGCAGCTAAAATCATGCATGCAGAGTCAGGAATCCCTGCTGCCATTAGAAAGCATTAGAAATCCTGTAGGAAAAAAAGCCTCTGAGCCCCAAACTCACGACCCCCAAGGTTGTCACTGTGCCAAAATAAAAAAAATATATACTTATATATATTTATATATTTTTTTAAGTGAAGGGAAAGATTTCCATGTTACAGATTGGAAAACAGCCTGCAGAGTGGCTGATTGAGCCCCTTAGAGCTTCCCTGTATATTTCTTTTTCATGTTGAACTGTATGAATATAAGATTGAACATCACACAGCTTCCTTTGGCCTCTCTTCCTGGCTAGGCAGAGGTTGGAAAATAATTCCCTTTTTTATAGATGTCTTTATCCATCTAGAGTGCATAAGTTTAGACAAGGAAGATATGAGCACTTCAGAGAAATTGATGTCCAGTAAAAGAAAAGCCTCACTAGGCACTTGCCTATTTTCCTACAGATATTATTGAGAAATTCAGGTGAGCTGGAACCAGCAACGCACTGAGGTGAAAGCTAAACTGGATGTTTACTTTCCTCCCACTTCCATTTGTGATCTGTAGCTAGGAACTGTTCAGTTCCCTATTTATTTAATGGGAGATGATAGAATATTTCAGGATACAGCAGCCCATGTTCTGCCAATTCATAGGATAAACAGACAAAATGTTTCCTGGGGTTGATTTGTCAGGAACAGCTGTTCTTTAGGACGTTGTAGGTATCTTTCCCTCAAACTAATTTGATCAGGACTTAGAAAAACCTCCACAAAATAAATACTCCACAGTTCAAGCAGACACTGCAGCTGCTCGGTGGGGAATGCTTGAGTTATGGAAATAGGGAAATTGCTACTCCACAGGAAGATGGGAGCTAAATATTTCCTCTGCCATGGGAAGGGTTGTCACAGCCATGGAGAAAAACAGAGTACCCAAGGAAATGGGGACCATGAGGAAGGTCAGCTAGTGACTGGCAGATCTACATAATTTTCCTGTCTAAGCACTTGGTATTAACACTTGAGGACAAACAGGATCAGGACTCATCTTTGAAATATTTTCTGTACAGGGAGAGAGAATGTGTCTAAATAGCAAAATATCATCCTTTAACATTGTTTTACCATTTTTCCTTCATGTCCTCTTAGTCATCATTTTTGTGGCCAAATGCTTTAATTTGTCACCAAATGCAGGTTTCCCTCCACACCATGTAATCTCCCTTGTCTTTTCAGTTTTAAAACTGCGCAGTGTTTTTGAGACCATTTATTTTAAAAGAGCATCTAAACTGAAGGTGGTTCATTGCACAGAACCCCTGAGATAACAGTCGGGAGTGCTGCATAAATTACAGCCTCTCCTATTGACCATTTAATGCAAGGAAGATGGAAAAAACCAGCACGCAGATGATGATGAAAGCCAAGAGCATTTTTCAAAGCTCAAGGTCTTCACACTAATAATAAAAAATTCCCTGCCTCTGCTGGGGGTGACCTTGCAAGAAGCAGCTTGCATGTGCATCTCAAAACATCAGGACTAAATTAGGTCTTCGTAATGCGAGCGTAGTCTGAACCAGAATGTTTGTATTCCCCAGAGGGGTCAGCGTGCCTGGGAGGTAACTTGTTTAGCCTACTTCAGAATGCTCCGAGATGTGCTCGAGCTGCAGGTGTTGCTTTCTCTAAAGCTGCCTTTAGAGGAGAGGACAGCTCAGAGCAGCTCACAGGCTCTTGGAGAGGTGGATGCTGCATGAGAAGCGAAACACTTCCTTTTAGATGGGAAATGTTGCTGGCTGGGACGGTTTCCAAAAATGCAGATGTTGTGGTAAATGGCGGTGTGTTGAAAGCCAGCTGGTTTGCACAAGCTCAGGAGTTTCAGCAGGTTTCTGAGCTAAACTAAAAGTGCTGCCAGGATGACCAGGAGATGTCCTGGAGCTGATGGAGAGTACCCCTGAGGAAGCTCCATGCCCCAGTGAGGCATCCCCATCACTTCAAGGTCCATCTCTGAACCAGCCTCGCTCCCTGGCTTGGACACCAGAGACTTCAGGAGTTCCCACAGAGCTTTGGAAAGCAAGTTCCAGAGTTTCTGGATAAATTACAAAAGGCCCAAATTCTGTGACAGTTTTATTTTTTCTTTTTCTGGCAAGTTTTCATGACTTAATTTTCATTACTTTCATTACTTCTTTTGTAGAATTAAGTATTTCAGAATTTAGAAAATGGAAGCAGTAAAGAAACAGAGGCTTTTAATTGGCTCTAGCTATAAACTTGGATGAGAAATATCAATTAAATGATTTTTGTCATGGCCCTTCCAGTATTAGGCTGGAAGACAAAGAAGCCAAAACTGTTCTTGGTGTTCTGGGTTAATGGCTTGTGTTTCTAATCCATAATCTCTTTTCATTCACACAGCCTCACTAAACTTGGGACTTCATGCTCTCTAGTCACACTATCTCTCAAGGAAAAGCAATTTGATTAAACTTCATTTGGGTTTGAACAGAGGCAGAGTGTGCATGTTTTGGAGACAATTAGTGCAAGCTTAGACTGCTTATCGGAAAAGGAACAATCGGTGTCAGTCAGACCCTGAACAGGGCTCAGAGGAGCCGTGGGATCTCCATCCTTGGAGGATTCAGACTCAATGGTACAAGGCCCTGATCTGACCAGATCTTGTCTAGACTGTGCTTTGGCCAAGAAAAGCTGAACCAGAGGATCCTTGATGTCCATTCCAGCCTGCTCCTCTGTGATTCTGTGGCATTATCTGATAAGCAATTAACACCGAGACTCTGTAAATCTGCAGGCAACAGCTACAAAAAAATATTGTAGGCAGAGCTCTGGCACAGTGGCCTCTGGAATGGGCTGCTGCAGCCGTGCATCCAACTGCAGTGCCTGGTGCTATGGAAAGGAAAGGAATGTGTAGGTATTCTGCTAGATGAGGAAAATCAGCTAAACCAAGCATATCAACTCAAAATGTCACCCAGAACAGAGATGCTAATATTCCTTATTTTTCCTGGTGTTTTAGGAAGACCGTGATTAGTATTAGATGTAAAGACTCAGCCTGAGTGAGCTCTTGGTGAGAGCAAATCTACTCATCCCTCTGTACTGAGCTGGGATATTGATCCCGCATTGGCACAAAAGGAAATGCTTTCTGCGCTCTGGAACTGGCAGTCAAAAACTTCAGGAAAAAACTTAACCAGCTGGTTTGTTTTGTTCCAAAATAATTGAATTATATTTTTAAATAATGAGTTTTAGGAACTGATATTTATGGTTCTTTTTTAGTCTTTACTTTTGGTTTTTGAACCCTTTATTTATATTCAGTAGGCATTTTATGCTTTTTTGTGCTGCTTTGAGGGTTAGAAATCTACTTTGAAAATAAAACCTCAGAGTCTAACTTAATCACTTGACTCTAGAGGCAGGAGGTCTAGGATAGGAAGCAAACCTTCCAAGAAAAACATTAAAATACTGACAGCTGACAGAACTGTGATGTAACAGCGTTTAACTGAGAAGATCTAACAGGACCATATGCCAAGGCAGTCAACAGCTCTAAGGGAAGCCAAAGTCCAAGGGACTTTTCTCAAGGGGTTATCAAACCTAAATAAGATGCAGCTATTTTGATTCTGAGCAACACCAGTGAGGCCTTATTTGGAATATTCTCTGATGTGAGAGGAAGACAGCCAAGGAATGAACACAGTTCAGCTTTGGAGCCATGTGCTCTGAGGGAAGCCCAGCACACTTGGTCTCTTCCCTGAGCGCCTGAGGACACTGTGAAAACTCTCGAAGATGAAGCAAATCAGGCAAGATGTGCACTTGGAATAAGAGAGTGAAAATTCAAAGCCAGGATGGCAAGAGAAACAGCAGCAAAATGAAATGGCAGAACTTCTGTTTCTTCAGCAGAGTGGTTGGAAAGCATTAATCCAAACCGGTTTGGGCTCCATTTGAGAAATAAGCTCTCTAAATTGATGCAAGGGATCAGCTCCATTCATCTGAACAGCCTTCTGCTTCTGGGTTGCCTGGCCTCTCATCTGCATCAGGCTGGATGGGGTTTGGAGCAACCTGGTCCAGTGGAAGGTGTCCCTGCCCATGGCAGGGGGTTGGAACAAATGATCTTTAAGGTCCCTTCCAACCCAAACCATTCTGTGATTCTACGATCAGTTGTGTAATAAATATTCCTAATATAACCAATGTAATGGGATTTTTCAATACCAATGAAATATGGCTTGTGGGCAAAGGGCCAAATCTGGACTTTCTCTCTGTCCCCTGGGTGTTTGCCCAGACCCCTTGACTGTAGAAGCTGATTTGGCAGAGGGATGAACCACGGGAAACTGGGCTAGGTGAAAGCCATATCGAGGAAGAAAAGGACATGAATCCCTGTCGGCCAAGGATTTCAAAGGTTCCATCTCCAACAGAGGAGTGTGACCTTCCTGAGACCGAGCAGCTTCACCAATTTCCAATTACTTCAGCAGGAGCTCAACATTTTGCATAATTTTGTAAAATTGGTTTTATTGATTAAGCTGAATTGCATTGGGCAAAGCTAAGTCAGTGGCTCGGCCTCTCTGCTGCCGCGGTGCTCGGCAGTAATGAGATGTACAGACAAATGATTACACATGGATCTGCCTGGTTTATGTCAGCAATTGTTTACTCCTCAGTTAAATATCCTCCTGAATTCTCTGACTGATACTCAGTCCTCACTCTGACCTCTATGGAAGATCTGAGCTGCTGTAATATTTAAGCAATTTCAGCTGTACACAACCCCAAGATATGCTCTAAACTGTCCTTTGGCATTAAAACCCTGTAAATTTAGAGCTGTGCCTGGACATGGGCAGCTCCAGAGCTGGCTGTCTCATGGAAGTGGAAGCTTTTGAAGCTCAAACTTTTTTCAAAAGGCTTGGGCAAGAGAAACTCAGATGCAGCCGAGACATGTGGTTGGAAAACTGAAGCAACACGTTCCTGAACCACTGAATTTGTAATTTCTCAGGGTGGCAAGGATTATTTGGGAGACAGCAAACATATTTTTCATATGAAAGCAGAAATGTGTGTTACAAAAAGCCTGTTTATAATGCAGCTTACCTACCAGACAGCCACGTCAAGCTGTCAATGGAGAGAGGACTGACAACAAGCTAATGACCTCCTGCTGCTCAGTAAATGTCTCAGCTTTGCTCCAGCATCTCTTTGTGCAGTGGGAGGGAGACAGTGATCCCAGGCAATGTTCTGCTGCAATTATTTTATTCTGTTTCTACCCATCTTTTTAACACAACATACAAGAAAGGAAGGCACAGCAGCTTTTGTGAGGCCTGATACAAGTAAACAATAGTTGCTCAAGCTATAATTACTGAATTATTTTCTTTTAGAGTTAGGAATAAAAGCTATCAAAGAACTGTCCTTCCAGAAAAGTAATCCGTTTTGAAAATGATTTATTTTTCTGTTCTCCTCATTGTATCTGTAAATAAGGTAAAGCATTATGAGGTACCCTGCTAGATGGCTTTCTGCAAGATTAAATTAGGAATAAGATTGAAGGCTGCTTTTTATGCAGTTGTTGAAACTGCCTATTTGTGAAGAAGAAGGCTGAGAGAAGGTACAGATTTGTTACAGAACACACTTCTAAAATATATTAAATCACATTAAAGTAATAAGAATTTATGGACTAGACCAGGCCTGAATTAAAACAAAAATCTCTTCCAAAATTTTACGATGTTCCAGAAAAAAATGTCCTTTCCCCATTTTAATTCCAGACTTGTGTATTCCTTATCTTCCTCAGTTACCATCCAAGGTCTCCACGAACAGCTTTAAAGCATCCCTGATATTCTTTCACCATCCTGCTGAACCAGTAGTGTGGTGATTGGCACTGCTCTGTTGGAATCTCACTCTCACCTGGTTTGTTTTCTGGTTTTTATTTGAGCCGTCTGTGTCTAATCCTAGATTTGCTCGTAAAAAGGATAAGTCTTGATAAATAGGTAAGGGAAAGGCTTCTGAGACACAGAATGAAAATATCCAGAATCCTTAAGCAGTCTATTGGTGGATTACGTCAACTCAAAGATAGATTTTGCTCCCTCTGGCTCATCAAATAATCTGATTAGCTGGTGCTGATTATGCTGGGCATGATGCACTGTGTTCTGGAAACCAGACACAGAACGTCCCTTCTCTGTTGCCTCGTATGCTCCTGGACAGCCTAATTTATAATAAATCCCATTTTCACTTTTGTCGACCACTAACAGCTTTGGCTCGAATTTGAGGCATAATAAAGCCACCTGATAATGCTGCCTTGCTGCACAGGAGAAGTGCTGGGCTCTCCTAAAGCAGAAAAATGTCTGAATTTTTGCCTCTCAGCTCCACAGCCATCGGGTTTAGCATCTATGGCTTCTACACAATGTTTGGGGAGGGGTGATGCCATCAGGAGGAGCATAAAAGCCAGGAGTGAGAGAAGGGGTCTGCCTATCCCACCATCAAAACCAGTGGCTGCATAATATGGTATTTTCATCTCCTCCAGCCCTAGTTGGCAGTGTTGGAGGAGCCAGTGTTCTGCTGACCCCACACTTTATTTTCTGCTGCCAGAAGCATTTTGGAGGGGTCCAGGGGGTTGGTGGTAGTTAAAAGTGTCAGTGGTGAGGGCAAGAGAGACGGTGGCCACTGTGCACAGCAATCCAGGCTCTTTAGGCCTGACATTTCTGTACAGCAATAAGTTTATGGATTTCAGTCCATTTTTATAATGGATTTTTGTCTCAAGTCCTCACAAATGTCTTACATGCCCCCGAAGGGACTCAGGCTGCTGTATCCTTTTAGAGTTGCGTTGTGACTTGTCACTGTCATCCCCGATGACTTTCTTTCAGAGCACGTCCAAAGAGCTCTTTGCATTTTCCTATTCTATTTCTCTTTCCCCTTTGTTTTTAACACCCTGTCTCACATTTTCCTCGGTTCCCTCTCTCTTTCCCTCCTCTCTGTCCTCCCCCCTGCATTCTTGTGCTGTGACAAACCTGCTGATGCATGCTCAGAGCGGCGGCAGCCACGCTGTGCTCACCATCTGGGACAGGCAGCTCCTGCAGTCTCATGGAGACTCCAGATCCACACCGAGTGCTGGAGCACAGCCACCCCATCTCCTCCCAGATTCCTGTTTTTCTCCGTGTGTGTTGCCTTTCTGTTGGCCACAGACTCCTTCACCTGCCCAAGGTCTGCCCAGCTGAGGAAAGTTTCTAAGGTTCCCTGATCACAGGGCTCAAACCCTTCAGCTGGAAAGCCCCATCCCGATGGATTTACTCCCTCACCCCCTTCCTCTGCTCCACGTGGAGCCACAGAGAAAGGAAGAAAGATATGGACAATGTGGAAGCTTTTGATGCAAGCGCTCCCCACTTCAAACCTTCTTCTTTTTGCTATTGAAATACATTTCAAAGTGAGGAGGTAACAACTCAGAACACACTTTAGACATATTTCTGCACAGCTTTTCCAAGGTAGATTTGTTTATTCTCTATTTTTCCTAGTTATTTTGTCCCTGAAACAATCACCACCACATACTACAACTACGTGGAGAGCTGTGAGGTGTCTCCTGCTGGCTCCATGGATATTCTTTCATGTCTCTTCCAACCCAAGGCATTCTGTGATTCTGTGATTATGCCTTCTCTGACTTCATCCTTGCCTGGATAGGGGAGATTGTGATCTAGCTATAGTTGAATACCTCTGTGATTCAAATCAAAATGGGAAAAGGAGCCACAAATACGAGACTTACTGGGTGTGAAGGCTCAGGTTGACTCAGAGGATGGGAAACCGGTAACAAATCAGTGAACCATTTAAAACATCCTGTTCTCAACCCAAACCTGTGCTTCTTTGGGATTTTTGTGCATCCCTATTCCTTGCCCTTTATCTAAGTGTTGCAAACCTTCCTTGCTCCTGAAAACACAGGATAAAGCAATGGCAAGAGCGGGATCTGAGGAGCTGCTTGAGTAGGGAGCTCTGCGTATTCAAAGTTCAGCTAGTGAGAAATAACCATCTGGTGAGCACGTACATCCCTGCTCCTGGATAAGCTGAGGATGAATCTCCTAATGGGAGCCAGCGCTCTGCCTGAGAGTGACGAGTTACCAGGGTAAAGAGAATTACATAAGAGCAAGATCTGCACTTAGACATCCCTAACTAGATGTAATCTTTGCACTCAGGCTGAGGTAATTCTGCTGCAGCACAAAACCATTCCCCGCCAGCAGAAAATAATTAGGTTTTTGTCTTTTTTTGCTTACCTGAAGCACAGTTTTGTGTCACTGAGTCCCCCCAGCTATTACATGCAACAAATGTGCTGCTGTGCATGTTTCAATGCTTGCTTTCTAATTATAGCTTTGGGTATCACTTGCTCGGGCATAAACAGGGTGAATCAGAACAGAAACGTCAGGGAGGGTTGAGGGAAAAGGCCTTTTACTAACAGTGAGCAGCAGGACAGAAAAAATCAGGGCGTCTTGTGAGGCAAAGCTCTTGTGTTTAACAGGAGACAGCAGCAATTTGCAACTCAGGGTTGTGCCTAAAAAATCCTAAATTTATAAATTCTTTGTAGAAAAGGAAGGGAACTTCCCAGCCATCTGCCTCGCTGGCTGCTTGTAAGGCTCACACCTCGCAGGCACAAAGGGGTCCAGGCTGGTGGGGCAGCTCCAGGCTGACAAGGACTGGGAACCAAGGGGGTTCTTAGCTGGGAATTCCTGCAAAATCACATCACTTGTGAACGTTGCTTGTGTTTCATCAAATCTGTGCGCTCTGACAAGGAGATTTACTATCAGTTTTTGTTCTAGAGGAACTGGAAGGAAGGAGATTGGATTTAGGATGGCTGAGGAAGGTGGGGAGTTACAGGAACAGGGATTTATGACGTTTGAGAAGTGTGGAAAAAAGAAAGCTGAAACACATATATGTGCAAATGGTATTTTTAGATGCGGAGGAAGGCTCATGGCTCTGCCGTGGTTTTCTCGTGAGGCACACAGGGCAGTTGTACAACTCTGTGTGAAGGCACACGAGCTCCAAGGCCTGAGCAAATCCAGCTCTGCAAAGGAAAGTTCCCAAAATAACAGCCTAAGCTGTCAAATGAGTATGACTGTTCCAAATTCCTTTCTAGGGAGTTAAAATTTCTCCTTAAACTGGTGAAAGGAAATGAAAATTTTGGGTAGGATATAGGAAATTAGTACTTGCTTACAACTTCTGCTACCTTTAACAAAAATAGAATTATCTTTCTGACATTTAAAAAACCAAAAAGATGATCAAATACCAAATCTGTTGAGGACTGGACTATCAAGTCATGTAGATTTTGATTTTTCTCCAAATTAGAAGTCTGAAGGCTCTCATTGGATAAAATACATGTGCAAATATCAATGTTCTAAACTACTGAAAGGTCATTCCTCTTGTATTTTATTGTTTAAGTCTAGAACAAATGGCAAACTCCTGCAAGGTAAACCTGGAAGGAAACGCAGGCAGTGTCTTGAGCTAAAGCCAAAGACATGGCCTTAGCAATAAAGTCACCAACATCAAAAATGTCAGGTAATTGGGAGATGCAGCCCAGAATTTGCTTTTGCTCTGGTAAATATTTTCAAATTCAATTTTATCACATGTTCTCCTTCGAATACTATCCAGGGACCTGTTTCACTACTCAGAATGCTTCTCTTCTGCAGAACAACTGTGCAAAGATTAAAATCAGTTAGAATCATAGAATTCCTTGGAATAATTTTTTTTCAGTTGGTCATAAGTTTTTCCCAACCCAAGCCCTTCTATGAGTCTATGGTTCTATAATATTCCTTGTATTTTCATAATTTTTTATTCAGTCTAATCTCTAACAATTATTTCTGGAAATTTCCCACTGTTGTACAGTTGGGGCAGCATTTAGGATTTACCCCAACAGCTCTTCCATCCTCTTGCCTAGATGCCAAGAGCAAGGGATACATTTTCTGGATGATTTCTAAGCACAGAGATGACACAATTCCTCAAGATAAGGAATATTTCTTTTACATAGCTTATCCAAGTCTCATCCAAGAAAAAAATAAAGTCGTCCCCGTCTTTTGTACAGCTGCATTTTGAGAAATGCACCAACTTGTTCAGTGGAGTCAGAAAGAGAATTTAGTAAATAACTAGTCTGGGAGAGAGAAATCACATTACCCTCCCCCTGCAACAGTTCTCAATGTTTATAGAGAACTAATTTAATTGCAAATGAAGACAAATTTCTATTTCAGTCTCCATAAGTAATTACATTTTACTTGTCCTGACTCCAGTCCCGGTTGTTTGCCTGCTGGACAAAGGGATTTTCTCTAGCATGGCTCTGCTGGAACATCTCAGGTGTTTTTTTCTTTTATGCTGAGTGAGCAGGGATGGATCCAGCTGGTCCAGCATGAGTTTCCCAATGCAACACTGAGCCCAAGGCATCAGCTAACGGAGTCTGGGAATGGGGAATGAAACCATGGAAATAAGAAGGTGTTGAAACATCTGAGAAAGCCTGAAATAAAAAGTAGTAACTGCAGTGGAGAAAAAAAAAATCAGGTATGAAATGATGTAAAACCCATGAGGGAAAAGCAAGGATGTGGACAAATAAACATTTTCTGCCAGTGAGCCTACAAGGGCAGCTTAAGGAAGATGCAGACTCGCAATTTTTGAGTAGGAAGCAAAAAAAAAATATTGCACAGCCAGCACAAGGACTGAACCCGAGGGCTGGTGGAGCTGCTGTTGCTGGTCTTTCCTCTCCAGAAGACGAATGGGCTTTGCACTGCGAGGCTGCTGTTGGATGA
Organism: Acanthornis magna; assembly: GCA_036785705.1. Taxonomy (NCBI): domain Eukaryota; kingdom Metazoa; phylum Chordata; class Aves; order Passeriformes; family Acanthizidae; genus Acanthornis; species Acanthornis magna. Next base: position 19,918,618 of record JAWUZG010000013.1, read on the forward strand.
GTCCTTCTGGCCAGGACAGACATCCTGAACTCCAATCCCACACATTCACTGTCCTGGGTCAGGAACGGCTGGAATCAACATGTGGAGGAAGTGCTGAAAATTTGTTTCACAGGATCAATTTAGATTGAAAAATACCTCTGAGATCGAGTCCAACCTATGACACAACACCACCACGTCAACTTGACCATGGCATTTGGTGGATTCTGGATTCCCATTAATTGCCTCAGTTGTTCCATAGCAAAATATTTCCCGAGCACCAATAACAAATGGAGGACATAGTCTCAGGCCGCACCATGGGAGGTTCAGGTTGGACATCAGGAAGAATTTCTTCACCGAAGGGGTGCTTTGACATTAGAAGAGGCTGCCCAGGCCCGTGGTGCAGGCCCCATCCATGGAGACATTTCAGGAATGCCTGAATGTGGCACTCAGTGCTCTGGCATGGGTGACAATGTGGGGAGTGATCACAGGCTGGACTCATTTATCTCAGAGGGCTTTTCCAACCTCAGTGATTCAGTGACTCTGCGATCAGCTGCCACAAAGCAGTGTTCTCCACGGCTGCTGCCTGCCCCCGTGCCATCACAAGGAGGTTTTTTGAGGGCTTATTTCCACAGGAAACTTCGATGTCCATCTACCCCGCACCATGGTGGATGTGGAACCACGGGGGCAATGTTCTCGTCTCCACTCCAAACACGCTCTGAGCGCATGTTTGGCTCGGGGAGGCCCCCGGGGTGCCGAGGGGTCCAGCCAGGAGTGCGAAATGGGCAAAATGGCATCCCCTGCGAGGGTCCTGCGGGACCCGCCCTGAGGGGCCGGGCCGGGCGGCGCCCCCTGCCGCCCGCCCTGCGCGCGGCACCCCGCGGCAGCGATGACATCACCGCTCTGCGCAAAGAACCGCCCGCCCATTGGTGGAAGGCAGGAGCGGGTGCAGCCAATGGGCGGCGCGCAGGGCGGCAGGCCGCGCTGACGTGCGTCTCGGCCGTGCGGGGGTTTATTTTGCTTTGGGCCGCTCCGGCCGCCGCCATTAGAGGAGCGCGGGCAGAGCCTCCCCCCCCTGCCGCGCCGAGTGGGAGCGCCCGCGGCCGCGGCAGCCGCGGCGCCTCGGGAGAGACCATGTCGTGAGCGGGGGGGGAGCGCGGGAGGGGGGGGGGCGGCGCGGGGCGCAGGCGGCTCCCAGCGCTCCGAGCGTGTTCCTGAGGGACTGAGGGACGGATCCCGGCGGAGAGGTAAAGCCCCCGTGGTCTCACTGCCCTCCTCGGGCAGCGCTGTGGGACGAGGGGGCGCGGGGGGAACGGGGGCGAGCTGAGCCAGAAGCGGCCCGGGACCCGCTGCGGGGTCGGGGGGGCTGTGAGGAGGTGCCTCCGGCGCGGCCCCGGACCCCGCTGGGATCGGTGTCCCGCATGGAAGGCTTTGCTGAGGGAAGGCAGGCTGGCACAGCCTCAGTACAAAGGCAGGAAACTCGGTTTTTTTCTCCCGTGGCTGCTGCTCCGGACCCCGGGCTGTGGTGCCTCGGTGTGCCTGGGTGAGATCATGCCTGTGCTGCCTCTCTCCCACTTCTTCCCACCCTCCTGCTTTGATTTTGTTCCTGTTCGGATGTGCCTGTGTGGATCTGCACGCGGTGGTGGAGTAGGTGATGGGAGTGATGGATTGTGTCTGTAGATATTGGGTAGCAGAACTTCCATGATATTGCCTATTCCTGGAAGTGTCTAAGGCCAAGTTGGATGGGGTTTGGAGCAACCTGGGATAGTGGAAGGTGTCCCTGCCCATGGCAGGGGGTTGGAACAAGATGATCTTTACGGTCCCTTCCAGCCCAAACCATTCTGTGATTCATTCTGTGATCGCGTATTGTCAGTGCTTTATCAGAAGTAAAGTACAGTGTGAGAAGTATTTCAAAATCGAGCTTGTTTTTGGGAACCGAAGTCTACACAAAAATTAGGAAAGTTGGATAAAGGAGCGAGGCAGACCTTGGTAATCCATGCTTCCAGCGCCTCTCTGTCTGCCTTCACGGTCCCAGACTGCAGCAGCTTCCTGGCAGGATAAGATAAACTTGTCTGCGGAGGTCATTGATGTGTCTGTGAGTCCTTTGGATGTGTCTGTGAGTCCTTTGGATGTGTCTGTGAGTCCTTTGGATGTGTCTGTGAGTCCTTTGGATGTGTCTGTGAGTCCTTTGGATGTGTCTGTGAGTCCTTTGGATGTGTCTGTGAGTCCTTCGGATGTGTCTGTGAGTCCTTCGGATGTGTCTGTGAGTCCTTCGGATGTGTCTGTGAGTCCTTCGGATGTGTCTGTGAGTCCTTCGGATGTGTCTGTGAGTCCTTCGGATGTGTCTGTGAGTCCTTCGGATGTGTCTGTGAGTCCTTCCTTGGGAGTGACAGACTCAGCCTGTCCCCACAGCAGTCACCGCTCCCTTGGGAGCAGCTGGTGGGAGAAATGATGGAGAAGATGGATCCGGGTGTCCTACACGGCTGGCACAGCCTGGCTGCTGAGAACTTTCTGCTGCCACGGTGACTTTCAGTGATGGCAATAATGACAACTTTTTCTGGAATTCTTGGGGGTTGATGTAGTAAACAAACGTTGTTTGACAGGCTTTGTATTGTGCTTGAACAGTCTCTGCTCACCAGCTGCCTGCAGTGTCACAAGTGGTGGAGCTGGCATGTGAGTTTAGTGCTTTGATGTGTTTGTTGGTGTGAAAATTGAAAGGTGAGATGTCTTCTGTGTAGTAACTCCCTTTTTCTCTTCTTAAAGCTCACTCTGGTGTGAGCAAAACCTTTTAACAGTAGTTCAGGAGAAATCTGTTTTAATTAGTTTTGTTTTTCCATTTGCTTATGGGTCTTTGGTGACCACAGAACAGATTTGTGAGGCCTGTTTCTTTTCTTCCCCCCTTTTTCAGTGATTACACAGAGAGGGGGAAACAGGTGAGCAGCAGGAGGTGTTCTGGAACTCTTTTGCTGGCCTCCTACCGAAGGCCGAGCTGAGTTGGTGTCTCAGCGTGTGGAGTCTGGCATGTCATATGTAAAAGATCACCTCTGGTTTAAGTCTGTCACAGCATTCAAAGAAAATAAAGCCTTTGGATGTGCTGCATTTGTGGGATTTGTGAAACTCTAATTATGTGGCGCAGTTCTCTTGAAGGAAAAAGAAATTACTACCTTTACTTTCCTTCTGCTGCTTAAGCAAGGACGGGCAGGTGAGGGTGACCGGCGAGGCTGTGATCTGTTCTTGTGGAGTTGTGTCCATTAGCATTTTCTCAGAAGTATAATTATAAATATTAATGTAATTGGAATGCTGAGTGGCATAAAAGCATCAACAGGATTCATCACAGGAGCGTGACTTAAATTGGAGACTAATTCCAATGCAGAATGGGTCAAGGGGACATTTTTAGCTTTGTGTATGGCTGTTCTCATTGTGTGTTGTTTGACCTGTAAATTCCTTAGGGACGAGAATTCCCACCCATCTTTGGTGCCCTTTGCAAGAAGGAGCTGTAAATAAGTCAGAAGTGTAAGTAGGAAATACTTTACTGATTGACTGGGAGGTTATTTTTAATACACTCAATCAAATAATCAAATGTTCTCTCAGGCACTTTAAAGTGAGATTTACTGGCTCCTTCATGTGGTATTAACTTGGGTGTTAATGTTTCTCTTTCCAGCTTCTCTTTGCCATATCAGTTCTAGCACAACTTCAGATCAATACATTCTTTGTCGTGATGTGCTCTCTGGTAATCACAGCAAAGCATTTAGACTGCTACTGCCAGTTCTCTTAGTAATCTCATGCCCTTTCCTCCCCCCCAAAATTTGAAGTCTGGGTTATTTTGGGCTGTTCAAAATTGATGTCAACAAGTAATCCGCAGTTTAACTGCATGAATTATGATCCACAGTCTCCTGGTACTAAAATGGAACTAAACTTTAGTTTGGCAGCTGAAAATGGCTGGCTTAGCTGTAACAGAGTTCTTAATTTTTTATTTTTTTGAAGTAGTACTATGTATGAAGAGGGAAACAAGGCAAAGTTGAAAAGAGAAACTTTTTTTCAATACAGCTGATGAAGAAAGAGTTTGCCACTTGTCAAATGGCATAGCTTGGTAAAATCAGTTAAATAGCATAGATAATTGGAACTTTGTAATGTCCATTGAATGGAGTTTGTTACTCCTGAAAAAGAAAATGTGTCTTCAAATTAAGATTTCAAAATTTAGAATCCAGACAGTTTCGTGGTACTTTTCATGGCATTTCTTGTGTAGCTGTCATTGCTTCAGCTTGCACAGGATTGTGGCTGTGCTCATTTTTGCATCATCAGTGGCTGGAGCACAGCAGCTCTATGTAGTTAATTCTTTTGGAACTTTCTTGAATTGCAAGATTAATAATTACCTCTCTGGGGTCTACCAGTTAACGTGCTTTAAAATAACTGTAATACTTCAACAATTCTGAGGACATGTTAATCTATAATAATACATATGATTTTGTGTTTCCTTCTGTCATGGCCTAGGCAGGTGTTCAGGAGCTCTGTAGTCAAACCGGAGTTATGTTCACCTGGCATTTTTCAAAACAACTTTTTCTGCTCTCCCATTTATGCAGAAACTCACTTTGGTGAAGACCAGAGAGAGGAGAGGTGTGGAGGGGATGGAGCAGGGAATGAGAGCAGTGATGTTTTAAGAGGGAAGTCTCTTCAAGGGGGGACTGATGTGGAGTCCCTGGTTCAAGAAAGCAGAAGGAATAGTAGATTTTTTACAAGGAACATGGGGAGGTAATACATTGGAAACAGTGACATGGACTGGTATGTGCAGAGCATCTTGCCTAGGAAGCAGCCAAATCTGTAGCCCTTTTGCATTTTCTACTGTACAGGAGATGTAATTAAGTTGGCATTTTTCCCTTTGGTTATTTGGGTTTGTCCTGATGTAATCTGTTCTGCTTGTTCTTAAGACAAGGCTACTACTGCATGGTTTGTTGTTGGTATTTTTTGTTTGTTTGTTTTTTGTTACATCTACTAAGTTGGATTTGTTTTTTTTAATTCTGAAAATGGCTGCAAATTGTGCTTGTATTCGCATTTTATATTAAGGACAGTTATTATGTCTAAGAAAAATGCTGAGGAAGACACAGGATTTAAGGTTGTCTTTAAGTTCAGAATTGAGCTGAAAATACCCAAAGTACTGAGAACTAGATGCAGAGTGAAAACCAGATATGTAACCTGCTGTCCAGGGAATGGGGGGACTGAAAACACGGACCTGTGTCTGCTTTGGCAGGTGTAAATAGGGCTGTGGAAGTAGGACTTGTGTCTGGAACTGTGACTTGTGAGCAAGGGCTGCAGTCTTCCTCTTCTCCTCCCTCCCACTGTGCCAGAAGCCAAGACACAGTGCTGTTTTATTTGGGTTATGTTTGCTATTACTTCTGTAATCAAATGTTAAGGTTTAAAAATCCTTCATGTGGTTCTTTGACTTCGATTTGGTTTAGCCTCTGGTCCTGAGAAGGTGTTTTTAATAAAACAGAGAAAGTTGGAGTTACTGAGGACTTTGTGGGCATTAAGAAACTCAAGTAAGGTATGTTGGTTTTCTTGGTAACTGCTAGATATTCAGGAGTTGGTGTTCCTGAGCTAAACAAAATTGTCAGAATGATTTATGTGACTCTGGGAAGAAAAATAAACTTGATCTGGGATTATTTTTGTTTGTTTGTTTTTTTAGTAGATTAAAACTATTTTGATCAGTAATCTTTTAGTGACTTTGAATTTACAGACACTTTTATAGGTCCACTCATTTAAAAATGATGTGGCTCTTGGTGCAGTCCGTTGATTATCTGGGAAGAAAAATGTCTGTCAAAAATCTCATAAATGTGTATAATTCCAGCAAAAAATAGGCAGTTTGCCTTGTGATGGTAATGGCTGATTTATGAGAGAATCTTGTTTTTTGTGGTTGTGAGGACTGGAAGTGCACTGTGAGAGCTTGACTTGTGCTTCTCTCTGGCTAATGGGCTTGAAAGTATTCCTTGAGTCTCCATGCATCCTCCCAGTGTGTAAGCAGGGATTCAGCAGAGACAGGTGGCGTATTTATTCCTTGCTTTACTTCAGTACACCCCTGGAAGCCTCAGTCTACAGGTCTTGGATTCAAGAAGTGTTGAGTATATACTTTTGGTTTTACTGGTTCTCACTGCCCTGGTAAGTCAGGAGTGTTTTGTACTGGCATCTGAGCCATGTCTGATTGTCATTGACGCTGTCTGACAGATGGGCCAGGGGGTTTGGGTTTTACCTGCAAAGGCTTTCCCTTACTGGGTGCCTTTTGAGAAGCTCATTTTTATCTTGCTGAAGGGCTGGGATGGGCTGCTGGACTATTTACTTTTTATTTTTGACCTCCCCATTACTGTTTCGCTTGGCAGGGATAAAAAGAATTGTCGCCTCATGGCTTTTAAACGGTTTATTTAAAGAAGGTTGTTCAGTGTTGCCTTCACTCCCACCCCCAAAACCCATTATTACTGTTTCAGAGCTGTTACTCTGAAACTTTCCAGCAGTGCAGAGTACCCTGCAGTGATTAACTCAGAGATATGGATTATGACTGAAATACAGATTACTGATTATAAGGTTAAAATAAAAGTGATTTAAAAAAAAGAACTGGTATCACTCTGTCTCTAGAAGAAGCTTGGATTTGTTTCCCTGTGATATTTGACACTAGTTCTTTGCGCTGTGTTAAGCAGCAGCATCCACACTAGTGGATTTTGTGTGCTGTGATAATAGCATTTTTGCTTCTCTTTTTTTCTTTTCCCCTCTTTTTGATACTTTGCCGCCTTGCCAGCATCTTGGGAAGAACTGGATAAAATGAGTGTAGTTTGTTTGGCTCACTTGAACTGGACTTGCCTGAAATGCATCCCAATTGCAAATGCATGTACCAAAGACAGTCCTTAGCTGGATCCGAACGTGGCTTGGAGCAAACTGCCCAGTGTGATGCTGAGTGCAGGTGGTTTTCCTCCACCAAATGGTGGCTGTGTGTGTAGCTCTGCTCTAATTTATGGTCAGCCAGTATTGAGGAGATCCAGGGGATAATTACTAGAAAATGTGCAAGTCTTGGTGTAATGTTCCTGCTGTTGGACAGGTTTAAGTGTTTCAGAGTTTTGATGTCTGACTCCACAGTGTGTTTTCAGTCAGAGCGTGACATCTGGTTTTCCTCCTTGTGTGTGAGGATGGCTGAGAGCTAAACAAAAATGGGTCTGGTGTTTGAGGCACAGTCTAAACACAGATAAACTATTTTTGTATTTGACCTCACTTTTTATAAAGAAACATCTTGTTCAACTTCTGTACTTTGTCCAAGGCTAATGTCTTTTTAAAAATGAAGTTTTGACAGTTCTGTTGTTTTGTTGTTTATGTTTGTTACTGTAGATCTTAAGTCAGTATTCATCTGTTGCTGTTCACGGTCAAATTCATTAAATGCAGCTGGCTGTATTTATGCAAATATTCTATCATAGCTCATTATTTTAAGTCATTTTGCTTGGGTTTTGATTAGTATTGTGTGGGAGATGTTGTGCATTATGTAACTGTTGATCTGCTTACCCTTGTTTGCCCAAATGGTATTGGTTTCTAAGCAGTCCAGTATTTAGTCCATCCTAATGTGTAGTAACATCTCATCTGGACACTCGTTCACTTTTAATTGAGGTTAAAACAAAAAAGCAACCCTGAAAAAGAAAGAGGGCTGAACTGCAAGCTGCTGCTACTGGGTTTTTATATAGGTTGTTTTCAGCAGTTAAGATTTTCCTAGCTTTTAGTCACCAATTTGATAGAGCTGTATGGAGTTTGACCCATTTGAGATGAGTGGCGAATGAAATGGAAACGTGTGCTGTGCAAGTTACACAAACATGGTTAACTGTAGTGGCTAAGAGCACAAAAGTGCTTCAAGGGATAAACACTAAAATTTTTTTAAGAAGTGTTTTGGAAAGAGAAAATGTTTTCTATTCTCAAATATCTGTTAATTCTGTGATGAGTTTTCACCTTTTGCAGAAGTGTCTGTTTACATTAGGTTGTAGACCTAATGATAAAGTTCATTGTCAAGCTTGTATTTCAGATGTCTCCAAAGATGTGAAACCTCCCAAATGTTTTCCTTCTTACTGCATAGAGCATTAGCAAAATTGGACAACCTCTTGCATTAAAGCTGCATATAAATTCTTTTGCTTATGAAAAGTCAGCAGTTGGGTTGGAAGTGTGAATAGAATATTGAAAAGAAAGCTGAAGCAAAATCAGCGTAATTTTTCTGAATACCATAAATACCTAATAAAGTAGATTTAAGATGCTTTGAAATGAGATACGAGTCCATAAAGCAGAATGAAAACAATTTTTTATTAATTTTATGTAAATGAAACCCATCTGAATTCACCCAATGAACAGACTTCTGAATGTGTTCAGAAGTTAATTCTTACTTTCTTGCCTTTTTTTGGTTAAGAGAACTGCATTTATTGCACTGTGTTTCTTTGTCAGAGCTCAGGTCTCATGGGTTTTAACTCATTGCCCACTTATAAGATGGAATGTTTTAGGTAGTGAGGCAGGTCATACCTAAAAATCTGCAGCAAGGAGTATTTTTGGTGATCTGGGCTATTAAAACTGAAGAAAATGTTAGAAGTCACTTAACATACTAGATTGTAAATAGTTACTCAGTTATAACAAAAATATTTACAGTTTTTCTTTTCTCATGCACCATTAGTGCTTTAGTTTGTAGATTGTGTCGTGATGTGCATGGAAATGATTAGGTCTTTAGCAGAACTGAGATTTGTGCCAGTCTGAACTGGATGATGCTTTTGAGACAGCAGCCTTGTCCCTTTTGCCTGTGTTAGCTGGAGCAGAGGAACAGCTCTGCTGCTCAGGAGAGCCAGAGGTGATCTGTGTGTGTTGTGGAGCAGTGCTCTTGCTGGCATGAGGAAGGGAGGATAATGCAGTTTGACCAAAGCCTCCCCACCCGGTTTTTGCCTGTGTCTGTGTTTGGTGAGAAGGAGTTTCTGCGTTCTGTGGCTGCTGCAGTCTGGGTCCTGTTCCTGCTGCCTGCACTGCAAATTGCCAGCTGGTGTTCTTTAAGGAAATTAAACTTTCCTAAGTAAAACCCCCACCTCATCGAGCATCTTACCGAAAATTATTTCAGTGCTCTTTTGCTGAGATGACAGAATGTTTTCTCCTTTTTGCTGCTCTGTTTGGGACAGAATCCTTGCCTTTTGAAAGAACTGTCCTAACAATTCAAGCAAGCTATGCTTGCTTATTAAATTCCTTGCTTCAGTGTATTCAGGCTAATACAGAAAATGCTTCTGTGTTTGTGACTGTGCATTAATCTTGCTATTCTTTATTACAATACATAGGTACTACTGCAAAGCTTCCAGATTCAGTGCTGATCTGATTTGGTTGTTCCATTGATGAGGTCAGGGTTCTTAATTTTATTAAAATTAATTTGTGGAGACAACAATGGAGCTTATTGTTAGTTCCTTTCCAGCTACAGAAGCCCAGGTTCAAACTTTCTGCTTTTAATATACTGATCTGGTGAGGCTTATACTGAATTATTGAGAAAGAAGAGCAAGTAGTTGAAGGTAGAGTAAGTAAGTTTGGTAAGGTAAGAGAAAAAAGTCAGTAAATTTCCACCTTGGAAAATTAGGCATGGATTTTTGAAAGGTTTTACTTCTATACTCCTGAAGTGCTGAATTAATAGATTCTGCATTTGGTTATAGAGATCCCTTTCAGAACAAGATGCTTTTGCTTATTTTGTTAATCTGAAAAGTTGCTTTAGTGTTTTTAAAATAAAGAAACCAGCCTGCCTTTCTTTCTGGAGCAGCCTAGGAGAGGCAGCTACATGGGGGGAAGGAGGGTGGTTCTTGCTTTGCCTTGCAAGTCTTGCTGAAGGCTGAAGTTGGCACCTTGAGCTCCCTTTTCCCCTGTAAATACAGAAGCAGTTTTATTTGAAAATCTGCACACATGAAAAATGAGTTTGAGGTGGGAACACTGATTTGATCGGTGTAATTACGTAAGGTTCCAGCCAGCACAGATGCCAGCACCATCCCAGCAAAAAATCCGTAGCGTAGACTGGTCTAAATCAGCATCTGGCCTGTTTACAGGGAGGGCTTGATCGTTTAATGAACTGGAGCTCCATATTGTTCCATGTTTGAGCCAAAGGAAAAACAACTTCTGGACACAGTGAATAATTAAATTGAGGGGAGTGTAATATATCCTGTCATAAAAGTGCTATTTGAGAACTTCATTGTTTCTTCCCAATTTCTTTGAGCCTCTTTGTGTTTTCATATGCACCTAAAAGGAAGAATATTCTTAAAAGTTGAAACAAAGCAAAAACCAAATTTCTGGTTATTCTAGGTGGTCTTTTCTGACTGAATTTATGTAGTACAAGGGGGTGGTCTGATAAGGTTTTGATTTTTTTTTTTTTCCCCTTATTTATCAAAACAATATATTTTTCTCTTCAGTGAACTGAGTTACTCTACAAGTGTGTCCAGAAGATACTCAGCACACTGTCTAAACTGATCAATTGGAATTTGTTTTGAAGTTTTGTGGATTTTAATTTCTTGTCTGCTCATGCTTTTTGGACATAAAGGCATGCACCTGCACTTCACAGTCACTGTGTTGCTATTTCTCTGTCAGAGGAGGCACTCCATGATTCAGCTTCTCCTCTGTGAGGAATCTAAAATAACAAGTTAGCTTGAAAACAGAGTCGAAGAAGTAATTGGGAAAAAATGTAATAAGCTTCAAACTGCTGTGGCTGGATGGTGATGCTCTATCACGAGTAATCATAAAATCATGGAATGGTCTGGGTTGGAAGGGACCTTAAAACCCATCCTGTTCCACCCCTGCCATGGGCAGGGACACCTTCCACTGCCCCAGGCTGCTCCAGCCCTGTCCAGCCTGGCCTTGGACACTGCCAGGGATCCAGGGGCAGCCACAGCTGCTCTGGGCACCTGTGCCAGGGCCTGCCCACCCTCCCAGCTAAGAATTGCTTCCTAATACCTAATCTAGACTGACTCTTTCAGTGTGGAGCCATTTCCCCTTGTCCTGTCACTGCAGTTCCTGAGGAAAACAAAATTGGATGGGTCTGGAGTCTGTGACTTCCAGCTCTGCCTACCAGACACCAGACCCATCCATGGGTAGCTTGTGTGGTGGGTAGAGCTGGAGGTCAGACCAAGTGAAAAACAGTAAAACGGTAAAAAAACTCAACCCTGAATTTCCTTGCTGTACTTGGTGCTGGCAGAGCTGTCAAGAAAGAGAAATTGCGTTGCTCTATGGAGCCTGTTTGTATTCTTTACTTCATAATAACCCGAGGCCTTGTGTTCAGAGGTGGTGAGCTCATATCTCAGAGGCTTTCAAAGCTGCAGATGCACAGCCTCTCTAAGAATTATGTCTGAGAGCATCTGCTTTTTAAGGGGCACAGAAGATAATTGAGCTAAAAAGCTGATCTTGTGATATGTATGAAAGCTTTCCTGCAACGTGGGATGTCCTGAGCTGTTTAGTTCCTAAGTAGTATCTCAGTACTTGCTTAGATTGTTTTTGCAGCCAGCTGCTTTCCAACTTGAGCTGCAATCTCCTTTCCGAGTCTTAATATCACTAAAACAGATGATGCCTTGTTTTCATGCCCCATCCCAAGTGTGGGTTGGGATTTGTCTGCAGTGGGAACTGCATTGTTTGAGGCTTTGCAAACTAGGGCAGGGAAGAAACCCTTTACAGTTACAGATACCCATCACACACTGTTTATGGATTTGATGGGAAGCATCACCTACACCTACCATACCAGCTTCTGATCCAGTAGGAATTATTCTCAAGCACTGGAGTATTATGACAGCCACTTTTGGTGATCCTAGGGGGCACAGTCTGTTGGTGGCAGTGGGCAGGTGCAGGGGCAGTGTGCTCCTGCCTTCTCTGCTCTGAAAACCATGTTCAACTCTCCAGTGTTTCTAACTACAAAACATTAATTCCTAAAAAAGCTCCACTGTTTCTAGAGAGAATAAGCTTATTAAGAAAGTCATTAAAAACCTTATTTTGGGAATTGGGGGAAAAAGCTTTGACCACATGGAATAGATAAACCTTGTATCTAGTGTACTCATATAGGAGGTGTATTGAAAATAGAGAAACCTTTTTTTCCTTAAAGTTCACAAAAAGTCTTCTTTGCAAAGTCCCCTTTAGTAAAATCAAATTAATTTTATATTCTTCTCTACGTATTTTTCACTTACTTTATCACAGATATGGGGAATCTGGTATGATTCTGCTCCTTTTTTCCCTAGTATAAATGGGCATGGACATCTGTCAGGAATGGTGGAGGGGAAGCAGTAGGAAATCTAATTGCCTTTTCAGCACATTCCTCAGTCTGACACAGTTTTGGAACGTCGAGGTGGGAGTGAAGTGTTCTGCAGGCTGCTCAAACCAGTACTATGGAACCCGAGCTTTATGAGAGAGCTTTCTGTGTTCCTGATTGCTCCTCTGCTTTCATGCAGCATAAATATGGATCGCTATGGAAAAGGATAGCGCTGCCCTCTCCTCTGTCCCGGCCATGCGATAGCCCCTCATTCATGCAGCCACCTGATCTGGTGAATAGATCACTTGAGCTCTTGGAAAAAAACTGTGTTCTGTGCCGGAGTCCTCAGGAGGAGATAGTAGGAATAAGGGTGACGAATTTAAGTAAAAGTTTTAGCTATGTCTTGATAGAGCAAGGTGTGAAGGTATTTCAGTGAAGAATGTACTAACTCGTAAAACATTTGCCAGTTGGGGACAGGTATAAACTAATTTTTAGTTTGATGTGTCTAGTTTTGAATGTAGTCCTGTTGTGCAACTTGTGAGTTTTACTTTCCTAGGCTCTGGGTGGTTTTGTTAGCTGAGAGAGTTGCAATATGATAAATGAGAATTGTCGGTCAAGTGATGTGACAAGTTTGTATTTAATCAGTTTTGTCTTCTTAAAACCAGCACATGGCTGAGTTTTACAAGCTGAGTAACTATTCTGGGGTAAGGGAGGAAATGCTGTATATGTTTGGTTTTTTTGTCCTTTATCAACCTGCCTAACCCTTTCCCTCTATTATGCTCTCTACACAAAGCTTTTTCTGCCTTCCCCATTCTAGGTTTCAGATTGCAGTAAGTGTCTTCATGGATGTTTTGGTGTGAATTTGTTGTTGCTTGGATCTTTTACTTCAGCAGATTGACCACTTGTGTGGCTATCAGTTTTTTATAAATACTGGTTTATTTTAATCAGTCTCTCTTGACCTCAGCAGGTCGTGACTGGGTTTAACCAAGTAAATTGGGATTAGAATAGGTGTGGCATTTAATAATTAACTTTCTGGTTACTCAGGTCCAGTAGGAAACCTATAATGAGTCTGTTCTCATTTTGTTTACAGGAATAGTTATCTGCTTAGTCTCATCCTTCATATTTGTCAATCTGAAGAAAAGGTCTGAGCCAGCATGAAGACAGAATCCCCTCTTCATTAGAGAAAAAGTGAGTTGGAATTGGGTTGAAATCTGAATTTATAGCGTGAAAATTCTGTATTAGCCTGCTAACACACACAGCTTGTGCTTGCTTTCAAGTGGCATTTTCAGTTTATAACACTACTGATACAGGTGATGTCCAGTCAAGACCTAGTCTTGGTTAAGCACATTTATAAAATTTTCAAATTATAAGCATTTTATGTAAATTCTGACACCCTCCTTTTCTGAAGGAACGGCTTACTCACTGTGTAACTGCCCACCTGATATACTCCTTCCTTCAGATTTTGTGATTACAGGACGTTACAAGACCTAGACTTTGTGTTCCTTTTCTTATGCTGCTGTATTCATAGTGAATTTTGTTTTAATAATTTAATATTTATAACTTGTTTTCTGAAGCTGTACTGGTCTCTTCTCCAGTATTCTCGGTGCTTAATGCATATTCTGAATTTGTTTGGAAGGCTCTGTGCAAATTTGAGGAATTTCAGAAGTGCAGGACTGAGGTTTTTTGTAATTTCTGCACTAGTAAATCTGAATTCCGCATGTAAAATGCTGGTAGGTCAAGTCTTACCCTTTTCGCAGTGATATTACTTCCCCTAGATGTTATAATAGTATCAAGAAAAAAAAATTGCCCTTTTGCCCAGCCTGATTTTTATATCCACTGGGTTAAATCTCATTCATTTGTTGTTTTGAACAGCTCCTTTGCTGGCACTGTGTACTGATGGTGTGTTCTGACTCCTCAGCTTTCCGCCCGCCGCAGTTCATTTCAAGAAGTGCACGATGACAGAGCGTGGAATTAAATGGGCCTGTGAGTATTGTACATATGAAAATTGGCCTTCTGCAATCAAGTGCACCATGTGTCGTGCCCAGAGACCCAGTGGAACAATTATCACAGAAGATCCTTTCAAAAGTGGTTCCAGTGATATCGGTAGGGACTGGGATCCTACGAGCACTGAAGGAGGGAGCAGTCCTTTGATATGTCCGGATTCCAGTGCAAGACCAAGGGTTAAATCATCCTACAGTATGGAAAGTGCAAATAAATGGTCGTGCCACATGTGCACGTACTTGAACTGGCCAAGAGCTATAAGGTGTACCCAGTGCTTGTCTCAGCGCAGGACCAGGAGTCCCACGGAGTCTCCTCAGTCTTCAGGCTCCGGTTCCAGACCGGTCCCTTTTTCTGTGGATCCTTGCGAGGAATACAATGACAGAAATAAACTAAACACAAGGGCTCAGCACTGGACTTGTTCTGTTTGTACATATGAAAACTGGGCCAAGGCCAGGAAATGTGTTGTGTGTGACCATCCCAGACCCAACAACATCGAAGCAATAGAACTGGCAGACACAGAAGAGGCTTCTTCCATCATAAATGAGCAAGACAGGGCTCGGTGGAGAGGCAGCTGTAGTAGTGGTAATAGCCAAAGAAGATCTCCACCAACAACCAAACGTGAATCTGATGTGAAAATGGACTTCCAAAGAATTGAATTGGCTGGAGCTGTTGGCAGCAAGGAGGAGCTTGAAGTTGACTTCAAAAAACTAAAGCAAATAAAAAATAGAATGAAAAAGACTGACTGGCTGTTCCTAAATGCTTGTGTCGGTAAGTTGTTTACTGCTACCTTCTGCTCTTGTGCCCGTGCTTAAGTATTTTGGGAGAAGGAAGAATTAAAACAGAAACTTGGCATTTGATTTCAAACCAGCTTTTTTTATCTCTGCATTTCCATTTAAAAAAGTAAGCCAAATGTAGAGGTTCCTGAAATAGCACCTGCTAAGAGAGGCTGTGAAGTTCATCCATAATCTGAACAGGGTTAGACGCGTCTCTCAAGTGTGCTTGGACTTCTTTGACCTTTTGTAGAAATGGATATTGTAATCAAATCCTGTTTTTCCATGTAATTGTCAAAAGGTGGAAAAATTACAAAGCCAATCTATGGAACGTAAGTGCATATAGTACTGTAAAAAATGCCTTACTGGATCATTCAAACTACTCTTCTTTTTTCTATGGCAAGACATGCTCTGTAGAGTCAGCAGCTGCAGCTTGGGAGTATTTGTAAACAGTGTAGAGCTTGCAACAGTACAAGATGCTCTGTCAGATGTTAAAAATAACACCAAAATATGTAGCTCCAAGAAACTGCATGTGTAATACTGACCTTGAAAGTAATAATGTTGTATTAATACACATACTGTGTTGTAAATGTTTACAGGCTTTCTGAAAGTATTTTTGTAGTCAGCTGCTTCAAAAACATTCAAATACCAATATTGTTTTGTATTTTAGTGCTTTCCTAAGGAAATGCTGGATAATTCTCACAGTGCTGTTAAAGAACAGAGCCATGTGAGAGCAGGGTTTTCTTCAGTTATTGACCTTGTGAGTTAACTTTTGTGCTGTAGCTTCCCAGAAGCAGATATCGTGTGCCCCAGCATACGAGCAGGTTCAACACTTGAAATATGCGACTATTTTTAGAGTAAAACACTTCATTTGAAACTCTGGCTCTACTAGTATGTCTCATGCTGTTCCTTAATGTTTCACAAAGTCACTTCATGGTTGTTGTAATCAAAAACCTAATTTGTGGAGCTGCTTTGTTTAACATATTTGATCAGGTGTAAATGTTTTTGTGGGTATGCTGTGTTTGGTTTCTCTGAGCTAATAAATATTCTAGTTTATTTTTGTGTTGTGTGAATAGACATGCACACTTCCATTTGGAAAGAGATGCCTCAGTATTTCCTGATACCTTCAGTTCTTGACGAGATTTTTTCCTTCTGAAATGAAGTGGCTGAAATTCTCTGTGGTATTTTTTAAGTTATCGAATACCAAGGGTCAGTTGTGGGAGGTTGTCCCTATGCCTTACAAGAGTATTAATCTTGCATTCTGATAGTAATTGTATTAACCATTAGGGTATTTTCTCTCTCTGGTTTTTCAAAAGTGATTTTTTTGACTATTCCAGTGTTACTTAAAATATTTTACACTTTCTGATTTAACCTGTGTGGGAAGGGTTGTATTTATGTGTAAGAACGTGGGTTTGCAAGTATTTGATGTTGCTTGTGACTATATAGTTGTACATAAACCTCACAACTATGTTCATAGAAGATGTGTTAGGCAGTAATGATTTGGTCTGAAGGGATCTTGGTGGGAAAGGCAGAATGCAGATGAAGTTGTGTGCTGATTGTTACTGCTGCCTGCTGAAAGATTTCATTAATTCGTTCCTCTAACTCAAACACTTACTATACTTTTTTGACCTTGGGGGGAGGGATGATGGGGGGACAGGAAGCAGCAAACAAAGCTGTTAATTATCAGCCCTTCATCTCAGAATTTAATTTTGCATATTACAGATGTCATTTTTTTCCAAATGCTCCCTGTAATAGGAATAACCTTAGGAAGATTGATGGAAGTTGCATGGATTCTCTTGTGCTTGTCTCTAGTTGTTGTGTAGTGGGTCTGTGCTGGAAAGGTCCACCAGTTTAGCCAGTAATCATTGAAACAATGAGCCAAATTTCTGCTGGTGATCTTGGTGTGACACGCTTAAAATAATTTAACTGTCAATTGAATAATTTTGCCCAAAGCATCTGTTCTTACCATTGAGATCAAGTGGGTTACTGTGACTTAGTTCTGTTTGTTCACCAGCTGGAGCTCTTGGGAAGTTTTAGCTGAGCTGAACACTTGTCAGTCCTTAGCCAAGCAAAATTATAAAATAGGACAAGTTCATGTTAAATGCCAAGTGAATTTGTGAACATTGATGGCCCAAGAGTTTGTGTGCTACCCTGCTCCATCTGACAGATGGTGCCTCATTAGGATTTGGGAACTTCAGACTGCAACCTTCAAGTTTAAGCTCAGTTGTGAAGGGTCCATTTGCTTTTAATCCATCTTTTGTAGGAGAGATGTTTAAAAGTTAACTTTTAAAGTTAACCCTGAAGTTAAAAATAAAGATTAAAGGAGCAAGAGTAGGAGGAATTCTTGGCAGAGTGGTTATTTTCTTTTCTCTTAGAAGATATTATCTGTCAGAAGGTACCAAGGAAAATGTCTGATAGTTTAGGACAGCTGTTTGGTTGAACTCCCTCTTCACATCTCAACTCCAGTACAAAATTCTTTTTACTAGATTTTAAATTTACTGTCAAGTTTCATTAAACAACATGTATCAGACTACTCCTTTCCACATCTGTTCTTTTTAGCTGAAATGTAAGGAGAGATGTGTATCAAGTAGATTTAAGAAGGTACTTGTGTGTGTGTTTGTATTTTGTTTTTTTGTTCTGTTATCCATTAATGCTTTTCCCACCTCAGCAAGTAAACATGTCATCAAGGCTTCTGTTCCTTGCAAATCCAGGCTGGATGAAATGTGATGAGTGCAACTCTTGCCTTTCAGCATGAATAGTTTCCTTGATGGAGGGTATTCCTTGCAAATCAGAAGCATTAGTGGTATTCCCCCATTCAAACTCTGCCAGTGAATGTAATTGAATGTAATTTTTTTAATTGACTTGCTTTTTTCAGATTTAATGTATCTGTTGAGTGATTCTTTCTCAAAAGGATGAGATTTTAAACTGATTTGGTTGGTTAAAATTTATTAAAATCCGAGCAGAAGCTGGAGTAAGTGTGGCTGGATAACCTGGCTTCCTCCAAATGCCAGTTTAAATTATAATGAGGAATTACAAATGGTTTCTGCAATGACACCAGTGTTTTCTACCATAGTGACCTAGAACGAGATTAATGTGAAGTCCAAGGTGACTTATTTCTTTTGGGAGGGAACTAATGTATTCTTAAAATTAAACTCTGTTATCTTTTCTGTAACTCATGGTACCTATGGCAGAGACTGTCAGGGAGTCCTGGTGGCCTGTGGGACTTAGGGAATGTGATGTGCACCAACCAAGTGTTGCTGTGTGGCCTGGTGAAGCTGGTTCCAGCTGGCTGTGGATTTAAGGAGTACAAATGGATGAGGATGGCTGTGCCTATAAAACCTTTCTGGCATCCAGAGTTTGCTTGGGGGTTACCCTGGAGCTTCCCCTCTCCTGGCACTTCAGGGCTGGATTTGACAGTGATGCTGGCAGAGTGTGTTTGCTGCAGAGCATTGCTGGGGATTCTTGAGCTGTGAGTTCAGCTCTTGAGCATGAACTGCAGCTCACAGAATAAAAGTAAACTGCATTTCTTCTCCTTTTCCTTTCTCCTCCACCTGTTTATCACTTGCTGAAAGAAGAGTGTGTTCTTCTCTTGGTTCAGGTCAGTAAGGTGGATACTGCTGTCATGGGCCTGACCTCCCTGGGGGAATGGTGCCTCCCAAATCAAGGAGGCACACATTCTTAGCTCTGTGGAAGAAACCACTAAGAGTGTGTTTCTTAAACAAATCCAAAATATTTAGAGCAATCTGTAATGAATCTTGTTTTGCAGTACATCCTTAAAAGGACTGTTAGTTCATTCCTAGTATTCCTACATATGTCTGCTTAGTTTTTCCTTTGTCAACTGCTTTATCTCTCCTACAGGGTTTTTTTTATCCCCTTAGTATTTTGAACTAGTGCCAGAGGTATTACCCAGACCTTCAGAAGCCTTGTGGGCAAGGAGAGTCTGCCTGTCCAGACATTGGTATGGAGTTGGCTGGGCTGTGTCCCACGCTGCCCTGCAGCTCCAGGAGACACGGAGGCACCTCCCGCTCTGTGTCCTGCAGAGCCTCTGGCTCTTCACTGAGTATTTATAAAGGCAGCCTGAAGGGACTGACATAAACAAGGTACTTTCAGCTGGCACTGCCACCCAAAGTCATCCCAGGTGACCCTTTCTGTCCTCCTGGGATGTTTGAAAATGAAGCTTGGTTGGGGGATGGTTTTTATGGGTGTGCTGATTTTATTTTTTTTTTTTTTTGCTGGTTTAGTAAGCCCAGGCTGTGTTCCTCATCACATCCATGGCATAGCTGAACCTTAATGGTTCTGTTTAAGCTGTGATAAGGGAGTGGGAAGTGTCTGGGTGGGAGCAAGCTGCTGGAGGCCAGGAAAGGTCACGCACCTTTCCTTGCTGGTGTCACTGGTTTGAAGTGTTTAGGGAAGTGCAGCATGGATTACTCACTGCCAGGTGATGACCTGCCACGATGGCCTTGGCTGGGCATGGCACACGGTGCCTGTGGGGATGGTTGGGAGGGGAAGAGTCCCTGCTGTGAGTTGTACAGCCTGGCCTCCTTCCCTGTTCTTTGGGAGAGTGGGAAGCATGACTTGGCTGCTGTGCCGGGTAGCAGTGACGTAAGATCACAGCTCTCACCTGGCTGAGAGATCTTGGGGTGTTGTCGTCTGTGCCCTGTACATCTGTCCTGCCATAAATGCTTTACATTTGTGTGTCTGTCTTTGAGAGTGAGGAAACCTCTGCCTGTCTTTCTCCTTGGTAGGAGATCTTAACTCCTGAAACACACTTTCACTTTGGTCTCTTGACTACTTTACTTAAACACTGTGATATTTTATGCTAAAAATAATTGAATAAATGATCAAGTTAAAACCAGTTATTTAAATTTGCCTTAGAAGCACTGATGGTTAACTTTAATAATTAACTTTAATGATTTTCCACTGTCCAGCCTCCCTTTAGGGTACAACCCTGCAAGCAGCAAGGGATGTGGATGCCTCTGAGAGACTGGAGAGGGGATAAGGACATCTTTAAACAGTTGTTCTTACATTTATGCTGCTTTGTCTTGTAATGATACATTCAAAACTTACTACATGGATTGTATGTAGGGGGAAGAGCTGTTTGCATGGAAAAAAGAGCAGGCAGCAGTCATCCTCTCGTGCATTGGATGACTTCAGGTTTAAGGTACACGTATTCTTGGAAGTATTTACTTTTTTTAAGGTGATGTAAGTTGCTGAGCTTGAAGAATCAAAAAAACCTTAATACACAGAAATTTCTGTCTCAGTGTCATTACCTGGAGAATGATCTACTATTGATTGTGTGCTAATACTGACAAGGGAGGCCCTGGAAATCAAAAATGAGGAGAAGGAACAGAAGGGTGTGGTCAGAGGCCCACAAAGGTTTTTCAGACAGCCTTTCTCATTTTTCTGAATTGATGTGTCATATTTGCTTGCAAAGCAGTCCTTCCTTCAGAAGGAGAAATTCTTCATGGGCTGAAATTGTGAGTCACTTACTTATTATCAATAAAGTTTTGTTTATGGCCACCTGACGTGCTCCTAGTGAAGAGCTGGAAGAGCCTGAGGGCTGACTCAGCTCCAGAGAATGCCACAGGTCCTCAGCAGTCTGTGTTAAAGGAGCAGAGATTCTTAACAGGTGTCAGAATGAGGTTTCAGTGGGTCAGTTGATCAGCCTCTCACTTGCTGGCACTTAAACCAATCTTAGGATTAGTCTGTAGATGAGTAAATGAGAGCATATATATGACATAGACCACTTGCAGTTGTATCTGGAGCAGAAGAGAAACAGCACAGGGGTCTGTTTCTGATCTGTTCTGTGTCACAGTGGGAACTGTCTCTCGACTTCTGACTTCTAAAATGTATGACTTGGTTGTTTGAGAAATTTGCCTTCTCTTGCCAAGCAGTTCAAGGAATTGTCCCACATAGGAGGCACAATGACCTCTTTAAGATGAAGTGTTTCCTTTTGAAGTCTGCTCAGATGTGAGAACACGTTGGTTACGTGGCATTGGTGCCTCCTTGAATCACAGAAATCCCTAATCCCCAGGTTGTTCTTTAGATAGTCATAACCACATCAGTCTGCCTGAAAGAATTTGCCGACTTCATTTGCAGGTTGTGCCAGCCAGTGCTCCACAGCTATCAGAAAGATACTGAGGTAAATAAAGGCTGCTGCTGTAGTATTTTCCTTGGGAGCTTTTATATCTCGCTGTTCTGAAGCCACTGGAACTGTGCAGTTAGGGGAAACGGGACTTGGTTTTCTAGAAATGCTTGTAAGCCTATCTTGCCTGTTTTCCAAGTTTATGTAACTGCTCTAAACCCTATCAATATTTACATGGTCTAAAGAATAAATTTAAAAGTACCCTAAGCGAAACAGTTTGGTTTTAGCAGCTAATTCTGGATTTATTTAATATGAGGGTGATATTGACATCTAATAAAGAAAGTAAAAATGTTGTAGTGGGATCAAAATGGTACAAAGAGTTGTAATTGGGTGATTAATATTTTTTAAAAAATTATTCTTTTAAAATTTCCTTCTTAATCTCTATCATCTTATATATATCTTGTGATTGCAAATGTCTGCTCTGTGCTGTTTGCATGAGACAGGGCTTTACAAGAAGGAAAAACCTTGGCTCCTGATGCTGTGAAAGTCTTCCAATAAGAGGAAATGCCTGAATTGCAAAATGGGAGCACAGTTGAACCTGTAAATGCAGAATTCTGACTTGCAGTTGTATTTTCTCATGACTTGGGTGCATCACTTAGCATTCTATCCCCTCCCTTAGGATTTCAAACTATAGTCACAGCTTTTACGTTAGGCCAAGCAGAATTTTTTAGGGGGGCACACAAAGACTGCTGTCTTCAGGTGCAACACCAAAGGGACATTTCTGGAATCCACTTTAGAGGAAAGCTGTGCTTGTGTGGATCAGGAGCAGGCACTGAATCACTGTGTTGCTCTTGTGGCTGATCAGGGCTGAGCCCTCACCAGGGGTTGAGCTCCTGGAGGCTCCCGGGTGCTCTGGGAACAATCTTAAGGCAAATGCCACTCTTCCTTTTGACATTTCAACAGTCTGGGGAATGCAGTGGGTGTCAGTGAGGAGTAATCCAACTGGCACAGTGCTGGATCAGGGCACGATTCAGTCTGCTTGTGTAAGTAATGAGGCACTTCTGTGTTGTGAAATGCAGTGAATTATAACATCAGTAAATATTTCTGTAATATTTCTCATGAACAGTGGGATTTTTAAGCTCTGTTTAAATAGACTTAATGAATTGGAGGCTCTCACTCATCCCACAGAAATCAAAGCCTTTGTAGGAACGTGCCTCGTATTGTCAATAAAAGCATATTCAGGTCTCATTTTGGAGTGGTGATACTGAATTTCGGAATTGCAGGCAGTTCCTAGGAATGGTGCATGTAGGCAAGTTCAGCCCATAGTTTTGGGGCAAGATTTGTGGGTTTTGGTTCAGATTCCTGACAGTCTGTCTGTTATCACTAATATTTTGTGTTCACTGCAGCCTTGGCTTGCATGGACTGGCACTGTAAGCAGGGTGGCACCTGATGGGCTGTCAGGAGTTTTCCCTGTTCTTCTGAAGTGGCTACAATGGAGTAGATATTTGGAAGAATAGGTAAAGAGAAATGTTGGCTTCTCTTGTTGTGGCTCAGAGGGGCCAAAAGGGATTTGTAATGCCCATAGAGTATTAGCCCTGCAGTAGTGAGTTGGACTAGACAAACAAAAATTTCATGATGCTCCCCCTGTCACAAAGAGTCATTTTTGCCTGTTTTGATTAAGGAATAGAAGATGACCAGGTACAATTCATGTACACAGTCACATCACCATCTCTCCATGAGCTGTAGATGTCTAGTTTGTCATTTAGCACACCAACCCTATACCTAAAATACATTTATAATCTTCTTTTAAATAAGGCCTAGAAAACGTGCACAGTTTGCCTGGTTTGGATGTATTAATTGATCTTTGGTTTAAATTTCATCAGCAAAGTTTAGAAATGTACTTTTTAACTGGCAGCTTATATAACAATGTTAGTAATTCTAGGACATGGGGCTTTTAGGAATGTCAAGTATTGCAAGACGTGGGAATAAACTTCCAGAACTGGCAGTGCTGCATAGAGCACATGTCACTGATTTGGATCCTTATTGCAGCTTGTAGTAGTTAGTGCTTGAAAAAGGCATTGCCAAACCTCACGTGACCACCTCAGCATCAGCCTTAGACCTCAGTTGTTGCTGAGGTCTGATGAAGAGTGGGATGATAATGAGCAGCTGAGGGTGGGGGACTAAAGAATAATTAAAATGATGAATTTCCCAGTAGTAGGCTGTAGTAAGATGTGCTACTTGACAGGCTGGCTGTCTGGAATGTGATTTGGGTCTGATCATTTTGGGGATACTTGTTTGAATTCTGAAATTAGTTGGGGATATTTGGATTCTCAGAGTGGCCACGTACCAGTCTTGGTTGGTCTTTGATGTGTTTGCATTGAGAGATGTGTGGAAGGTGCAGATGTGGTAACAGGAGTCTCCCCTGTGTCAGTAGGAATGGTTAAAATACAAGAAGGGATGAAGTGGCTGTTAGCCTTTAAAAAGATGCCTCTTCTAAATTAACGTAATAATAAAAAATTAAGGATGTCATAAGATAGCAGAGAATCTGCTCTTCTATCAAGATTCTTCTTTCACTGTGGATTCTTGGGTTTCATTCTACATCATTACTACAAAGATGTAATAATAACTTAAGGGGTCAAGTCATGAGAAATTTGATTTGTTGTCTGTGTACATATAAATATCTACACACACAAAAAAATATAATTTTGGAGCATTTGGTTGGAATGATGCATTGCAACAGCCATGGGATTGTCTTATCAGTGGCAAAAATGTGCTTGCATGGAAATAAAATTCTACACTTGGCACTTCTGACTCCTACAGATAAGAACTAAAATTGGACAGACATAATCATATGGGGAGAATACACAGCAGGCACTGAATGAGATGGTAGCGCTGGAGTGGAACAAGAATGTCTTCCTTACAGGAGACAGACATATGCAGCAGAAAACTAAAAAAAAATATTGTCCTGTATAGATTTCCTTCTGCCCTGGTCTGTTAGGACTTTGGAATGAGGGGGTAGATATTGTACAACTAAGATTTGTGGTTGAATTGTTGTTTTGGAACTTCCTCTTTAGACCATGGTTGAATAATCAAACTTTTATCTGTGGAGGCTTACTGAGCACAGCTGATAACTTTGTAGAGAGATGTCTTGCACTGATAATCCATTTTCCCCCCTGCGTTTCTTCTGAAAGCTTTGTAATCTCAGCATTCACAATGATACTTTGCCTGAGCTAAGAATGCTTTTCTAAATCCTGGATTAACCAGCAAATGAGTGGTTAATATACTTCTCTGCAAGTAGGCACTTCAATTCGTTGTGTTGGAGATTTTTTAATTTTGGTAGGGGATTTTTGCTTGTTTGGGATGTGGGGTTTTTTGAGGGGAAGGAAAATGTTGTGGTTTTTTCTTTTTTTGTTTTATTGTAAATCCTGCGTGGGAGTGATTGTCCTGATTTGGTCTGATGACCTTTCCTTTTCATCAACTTTTGATTCTTGGTGAGCAAAAGGAGTGAAGGATAGACTTTATCTCAATCTCCAGCCTCATGGCCTCTGCTCAACTGCTGACTCTCAGGAGCTGGGAAGGAGGTTTAGCTACAGAAAATAGGGAGAGGGTTTTCTCATTTGTCATCTGTGCTCTGACTCTTCTGTGCTTGAGCTGCTGCAACAAGGGCTGCTTCTCAGGAGTGAGATTCTATTTACTTCTCCAGTAAAGATGGATTTAGGAGCACTATTCTGTTTCCTCAGTTCAGCACTGCACTGTACTCTCGTGGGCCACATACCTAAAATAGAATATATTTGAAGGAATTTCTAAATTTAGGAAGTGTTATTTTGGAACAGATACTGTTAGCAGCACCACCTCTTACTGATAGTGTATTCTGATAATTGCAGCTAAGGAATAATTCAGCATGAGTGGTCTTGATATGAAGCATGGTACAGAAATCAAAGATTGCCAGGGACTCCAGAAGACATTAGGGTCATTCATTGTTCCTCCCATCTTCCTTTAGAAGGTACACACAGCGTATTTAATTTCTCTTCAATTCAGTTTTAGTAGAGTACCCTGAATGAAAGTCTCAAGTTCCATTAGTAGCGGAGGTGGTGAGCTGAAGAGAAAAAATTGTGCTTTGTACCCTTTGTACTGTTTGGAAAAAAATAAGACTTTTCATTGAAAAACCTTTTAGTAGATCCTATTTCTATGATCCAGTGGTTTGTTTTTTAAGATAAAAGGGAAGATAAAGTAATCAAACTAATCTCTGTACTGTGAAGGAATGACTTTCTCCTCTGGTCAAATGAAATGCCAGTGAGTATGTTACTGCTAGTGCTTCATCATGGGTCTACTTCTGAGCTGCCTTTTGGTCTCCTACATCTGACAGCTGGTGTGGGTGGTAGTAAGGGTCTGGAAGATGAGGTAAGTGTTGATATTTTGTAGTTTTACGTTTAAAATAAATAAAAATTGGCAAGTTTCTTGGTATGCAGTTGATCTTCTTCTGTCAGGCCTGTAACAGAGCAGCTCCAGGTGAGCTGTTAAATGAGGTGGCTTGTTGCAGAATGGCCCCCTCACTGTCTAAAATGACCTGTGTGTGTTTCTCCCCCTCAGGAGTTGTGGAAGGTGATCTGGCTGCTGTGGAAGCCTACAAGTCATCCGGAGGGGACATTGCCCGGCAGCTGACGGCAGATGAGGTGCGGCTGCTGAACCGCCCGTCCGCCTTCGACGTGGGCTACACCCTCGTGCACCTGGCCATCCGCTTCCAGAGGCAGGACATGCTGGCCATCCTCCTCACTGAGGTGAGCCCCCCTGGGCCTTGCAGGGGTGGAGCTGCACTTTATGAGACTGCACCACTGTGTGCAGCCAGCTTTTATTTGTGGTGGTAGAATACACGTGAATTGCTGCTTTGTGCCTTGGATTTCTCCTCAAGGAGCGAGTTTACTGCAAGAGACTCTGTTGTGATGGTCTTGAGGATGTTCAGTTTTCTCATTAATGAACAGTCTTGGCACACATTGTGACCTTACTGGCAGTGGAAGTGAGCTATTGTGAGGCTTCCTGTGCTCTGGGTGGGGGAGAGGAAATGCTCTCAAAAGAAAACACTGACATCAATGACAGCGTACTTTGTTCTGAGTTTGTTAATGAGTGAGTCTACCTGGTCTGGCTTTCCTGGCTTTTGTGGGAGCTTCTCTTTCAGAGAGAGGCAAATTTTTTGCTTTGCAAAATTGCTGCGTTTTTTCCTATTCCCGTTTTGTAGACTGACTGGTTCCTCTCTCTTTTGCTCTTCCATGTCCCATTTCCTTGTGTCACCTCACCGTGACCTCTGCTGTTGTCCATCTTTGCCCTCTTAATAATTCTGTTCTTTCTTTTGGTCTGTTTTCTTCAACTCAAAAATTTGGTTCCTCACTTGATCAAGGCCAGATTTTTATTCTGCCTCCTTCCCTGATGGTTAGTGCAATTCTAAAAGCTGCTGTTTGCCTGCAAAGCACATAAAGATGATGGAATGCTCAGTGCTGAATAATTAAAAAGAGTAGATGAAGCAAGACAAATGTAGCTAAAGCCTTGAGTATATATTTATATATGACTAATATCAGTAGCTTTGTGCTGCTTACATAACTCTGTGTGGATGGAGTTACACGTTTAAAAACAAGTTAATTTACGGAAATACCGTCTTAGAGATTTTTGTGTTTGGTTTTGTTTCAGTGCCTAGGAATAATGACTCATCGTGTCATTTCTGAAAATGCTTAGTAGTGTTTGAGCCCCAGTGATGCCTTCCTTTTCTAGGATATGAATGAGTAAAAATGTGGGTCTTAAAGGTGTTTTTTTTTAACATGCATCTGGTGTCATCCCTGTGCCACTTGCCCTCATTGTTGAATGAGTTTCTGCTGCCAGTGATGACCAGAACTGGAGAAATTTAACTATCTTAGTTTAATAGTTTATGGGAAGATTCTTTGTAGGAAACTGTCTTGTGCTGTGGTAATGAAGTTTTGTTAAATCTAGACTGGGCTCATGCATGAGATTTGAGATTGCTATTATTATGAGTTCTTACCTATGTTTTTTACTTTTTCAGCTGGGAGTGGTCACCTGTTAATTCACTTATTTGATTTAAAGATGTTTTTAACCGGTTACCAGTTCCATGACACACGAGACATTTCATTAAGAGTCACTAAACTTTTGAACTTTCAGGGTGCCAGTGTTTATAGTCCTCTTGCATTCCTTGCTAACCAAATCCCACTCTGCTGGTGGTCATGGCTCCCAAATCTTTACATTTAACAGGGATAATCCTGAGTGCAGTAACTGTGTTGTGTTGCAGGTATCCCAACATGCAGCCAAGTGCATTCCTGCCATGGTGTGTCCAGAGGTCACGGAACAAATCCGCCGTGAAATTGCTGCATCTCTTCATCAACGAAAGGGAGACTTTGCTTGCTATTTTCTGACTGACCTTGTGACGTTTACGTTACCTGCAGGTAGCTGCAAAATTCTTCTTACTGCTGGAAGATTTTTTTGCTTGGTCACTAGTTGAAAGTTGTATATTTTGATTTTCTGGTGATGATGTGTGTGTAGGTTTTATTTATTAAGACCTATTTTATTCGGTCAGATTTAGGAGTTGAATTTGATTACTCAGTATTTGCACACTTCAATCCATACATTGTTCCTGTGAACTGAGCATCTGTTGTCCTACTTAGACATGAGGAAATGGAAGAAAGGTAGTGTGTTTTAAGGAAGGCTGTATTTAAAGTGAAGATTGGAGCCCAGACATTTCTGGTCCATAATATGACTTTTCACATGGCTATTTTAGCTTTCAGTCCTTTCTCTTGAGGCCCAGAGCTATTCTTTGTACCTGGTTGTAGCAATAGCATTTTTTGAATACTTTCGAGGTACTTGGAGATCAAGAGAATGTTTATCTATTCACAAAAAGCTATTAGAAGACTTCTAATCTTCAATAGCTGTTTCCTTTGATAGAAATGCTACCAGTGGTAAGAAAATGTGCAGCTGGAAACTGTGCCAATCAGCAGATTTGTTTGTCTTTTTTATAAAACATTGTAAGAATTCTATTTGGAACCCCTTTGGTTGAGTGTTACCACATCTCCTCCTCTTCAAAAAGTCTGGATAGTATTTACCACTTGTGTACTTGATTGTGGTGCTGTATTCAGTTGTACTCTGTGGGTCATGTATGAGAGGCACAGGGGGTGGGTGTGGTTTATGAGGTGTCTGGAGACTAAAACTTCATTGCTTTTTAGGGGAAAGAAGGGAAAGGGGCAACAGAATGATTTCATAACACACATGAGAAATGTTCTCTCCATAGCTTAAGAATTTGTTCAGTATTTTCAAGAGGCACATCTTAAAGTACTGTGCAGCTTTTGGACACATGTAATAGCCATTAAATAATTAAAAAATAAGACTGTTCAAAAGATTTTGTACATCAAATCTTTCCACTTTTCCTCACACTTTGCCAAAAATCTTTTGCAGTTTGGCTCCAGACCGCATTTCCAAGGATAGAAGTATGAATCACACAATCCTGGTCAGATATTACCTGAGCAATGTAGTTTAGGAACCAGTTTCCACTCAACCTTTCAAATAAACAGATTGGATCCTCCTGAAAAGCCAATACATGGATGTTAGAGTGCAAAGCTTTTAAATTGATTGCTGGCCACTGCAAGCAGTTTTAGTTTAAAAAGCTATAATCAATCATACCAAAAAAAAAAAAAAAACCCACCCCACATCACCCTGCCTGCACCAAGCATTAATGTGCTTCAGTAGGAACTCATGTGCCTAAATGTGGACTTTAAAAGCCCTGGGGTATTGGACATCTGAGCAGGACTGGCAGCTACCACACTGCAATTAAGAGAGATCTTTGTGTCCTTGAAATACCACTTAGGCCCCAGTCCTTATCCCCTAGAGTGCCTGAAGGGATGCTGGATGTTCCTGTTCCTATTTTATTTACTGCCTCAACTTTCACGTGTTGAAGTTTCATGATTGGGCTGAAACCCAGCAAAGTTTCTCTGGTTGCTGCTCTGCCTGGCAACCATTTACTGCTTATCCTCTGTCGGAATGCAGGCCAGGAGCAAATATTTACTGTGTGGCACATGCTGAGTTTTAGAATGTGTGACAGTGTTTGCTGTTTTAAATAATACAGCAGTCACAAAAGAGTTTTGTCCATTATGCAGTTTTCTACTTCCTTTTTTTCCCCTTCTTTTTTAAGAGGTAGATCCCTAGTTGCAAATTCTGTCTGTAAAGCTCTTGGAACAGTTGTCAGTAGTGGCATTTTCTGTGGTGTAGCTCAATAGTTTTCCCATTTCTTGTTTCCTAACTTGCCTGCAAACCATTGGGGTCTTTGGAACTATTTAATTGAAGTCTGAATGAGATGACAAAGGAAGGGGATGTTCTGGAGAAGAACAGATCTCTTGTCAAACTGTACCTGTCCATTGGGATAGACTGCAGAGGAGAAGCCATTCAGATGGGTGGAAAACCATTGCTTAGGATTGAAGCTGTGCTAAATACAAAAGGGTTGAAAGTAAAATTACTCCTTTTTTAAATATCTCACCTTAAAGTGGTTCTCCACTTTTCCTTCAGAGAAATCCAGTCTTACCCTCTGCACGCTGTGATGATCCTTTCTGCATTAAAGGTGTGACAGTGAGGCTGAGATGAAAACCTGCCTCAGCAGCTCTGCAAAGCCTTGGGTCACAAATGGCAGCAGCTTTCCAGAGGAGGTGTTAGGGCTGACAGGGCAAAAGCTGTTCTGTGAGTTCTTCTAAGCAGCAGCTGGTGATGTCTCCTTTGCAGTAACATTAAGTGAGTCTTGTATTTGCTTTCTGTTCTTCCAGATATTGAAGATTTACCGCCCACAGTCCAGGAAAAATTATTTGATGAAGTACTTGACAGAGATGTTCAGAAAGGTAAACACACCAAGAGCAGCTGGGATCACTCTTGGCTTTCCATTAGAGAATGTTTCTCTTACTAAAAATAAAGTACATGGCTGTGTATTTATGTGGCCTTGTCCATGAACATGTTTTAAATAGCGGTTGAATGCTTTCAAGTTGATCTTCACCCTGGAATTCATAAAGTCACAGAATGGTTTGGGATGGGAGAGACCTTGAAGACCTTCCCCTAGACCAGGTTGCTCCAAACCAGCCACTTTCAGGGATGGGGCAGCCACAGCGTCTCTGGGCACCCTGTGCCAGGGCCTCACCACTCTCATAGGGAACAATTCCTTCCCAATATCCTATCTAACCCTGCCCTCTGGCAGTGGGAAGCCATCCCCCCTTGTCCTGTCACTGCATGTCTATGTAAAATGATTTTAACATTTCCAGCCTATTCATGAGGCAGAGGGAGAATGGTGTCTGTAGAAATCATGTCTGTAGTGTATCGCAGTAGAGCTTTAAAAATCTTTAAAAGTCAGTTTTGAGTCACAAGCTCTTTAAAGAAAACTGAACAAATCTTTCCATTTCAGTAACAACCCTCAAACAAATGATGTGGTGCTTTGTTTAAGGCTTTGGTTTAGTTTGGTTTTGGTTTATTTTCTTGTCAGCAGAAGAAATTTCCTCAGCCAGTGTAGTTCACCTGTTCATTGTAGTATGAAGGAAAGCCAAGTTTTATTAATGCAAATGATGAATTATTGAGACTATGCCATTATTGTGCTGTTTGAATTCTCCGAGACTTCAAATAAAAGGAGCGCTAAGAGCTGTCTGTGGTGTTGCAGAGCTGGAAGAGGAGTCTCCCATCATTAACTGGTCCCTGGAGCTGGGGACACGCCTGGACAGCAGGTTGTACGCACTTTGGAACCGCACTGCTGGGGATTGCCTGCTCGACTCCGTGCTCCAGGCCACCTGGGGCATCTACGACAAGGACTCTGTGCTGCGCAAGGCTCTGCACGACAGTTTACACGACTGCTCCCACTGGTGAGTTAGGGCAGCTTTTTCAAAACCCCACAACCACCAATCCCCAGCTCCCTGTGGATTGTGCTCCTCAAAGCTGTCGAGTCACTGTGGTCCCAGTTGGGATCTACGTCTCGTGTTTTAAATACAAGCACTGGAAACTTGGGCGTTGTGAACTCAGGGATGGCGTGTGATACTCAGCAAATGGCATTTCAAACATTAAAATGCTTTATACTTGTCAAGCATGCACTAACCACAGTTACTGCAGCTGGAATTTATGTCCTTGCAATGTAAATCATGCGCATGCCATGCCTTGCTGCTTGGTGGAAGCTGTGCAGAAGATTGTTAGTTGGAGATAGCCTTTTATTCCTTAAAAACTTTTCAGTATTTTCATTCCATCTGCTTAGTTACAGCTTTACTCAGGGTTGCTCTTTTTATCCCTGTTCTGTCTGCTAAAATAATGGCAGTAAAGCACAGAGTGTTGACATTTAACTAGTTCTGTCATTTGGCCATAAAATCGATCCATCATTCTTTATAACAACTTTAGTTGCTTTGCACTGACAGCCTTTTTTAGTTGGATATTGTGGTTTACTTCTGCAAGAGGGAAAGTCTTAGTTGGACCCCCAGTGGTGTCCAACAGCTCTCCAGAGTGTCCTGGACTAAGGGATGAGCTGATAAAGACTGATAATCCAAGACACAGGTGATCATTTCTTTGATGTCCTTGTAGTCAAGGACAGGAGAAACACACACTGGCAGCACACTCTGCTGAAGGAGCCTGTCCCCATCCTCTGAGCCTGTACAGGAGGTCAGCAACAAAGGTTAATTTAGGGGTATCTATATGTAAATTTTGTGCTAGTGGGAGAGAACTCCCCAGATTAGCATCCAGAGCTGGATTCAAGAAAGTGGTGCTTCAGTAGCAGTTCTCCCAAGAACCTGTGTGTGTGTGAAAGGATCTGTCACTGCTTCGGAGTTGTTTAGCATGGACTGTGCATCTTGACCATGCAGGAATGTCCCTGGTGTCACAGGCAGCTCCCGTGGGGCCAGAACAGAAATTTAGGATAGATCAGGTTTTGTTCTTTATGGGAACAAAACCAAGCATGGTATCAA
Source organism: Acanthornis magna (assembly GCA_036785705.1). Classification (NCBI taxonomy): domain Eukaryota; kingdom Metazoa; phylum Chordata; class Aves; order Passeriformes; family Acanthizidae; genus Acanthornis; species Acanthornis magna. The sequence goes on from JAWUZG010000013.1 coordinate 19,950,649, forward strand.
AAAACATACTGCAAACTACTGAGCCCTGAACCAAGTCTCTCAACATGTTGGTGTTAACTGTGGTTGACTTACTGTTGTGTCTAACGTAATACTCATGATTTACAGGCTCTTAAGTCTTGTTAAGCTTTTTAGTTTTTGTCTAGACAGAATTTTCATTTTACTCTGAATTTGCTTAATCTTTATCCTTATCAGAAGGATAATTTTTAACTGACTGGTGTGTTCCTTTATAGGAACAGGTCTTCAGGCTAGAAAGATCAAGTCTTTAAGGAACAATATCTTCCATTTTAGGAACAAGTCCTTGGGATAAGTCTCTTAGCCAAGTTTTGTTGTAAATTGATCAACCTGTACATCCTATAGGTGCTGTATAGATTCCATTTGAGAAGATAGATTTAATTTTGTGGGCTAGGACGTGGCAGATAGGAAGTGATGTCATCACTGGAACAGGCTCTTAAATGCAATCCCTGCTTAAACTTCTATCTAGTGGAATTATTCTTCAAAGCCTTCACAAAGACACTTAAAAATGGGTATTTTTATAGTCAGACAGAAAACACTCATGTAACTCATTTGACCTCATTTTGTTATGTTTATTTAGATGCAGAACAAAGGAAAATCTATTTACCAGAGCCAGTCTTGTGTCTGCTACTCAGCAAAAGCTCCGTAGTGAAGTTCCCAGAGGCTATGGCCTGTGGAGACTTTTCCACTCACCTTTAAATAACTACACTTTTTTAGTTTACACAAAAGTATGTTCTGATGTGTCCCTTTTTGTATTCCACCATTAGCTTGTGCTGGAAGATGGGCACATGCCCTAAGCTGACTTTCAGAATTTTATTCTTTAATGGATGTATTCAGTTCTCTTGTATTGACCTGAAAAGTTTGCTTTAAATGAGCTCAAAATCTTATCTATGGCTGACTAACTCCGGGAAGAAACTTTAGGAAAACACTTTCACAGTCCAGCTTTTGGGAAGTAGTTTGGTGTTTCCCTTTTTCATTTTTTCCCCCCTTTTTTTCTCATCCCATGTATTTTCTGGGCTTTCTCTCTCTCTCTCTCTGGTCATTTTTTAAATCTAATTAAATTTCTTTCAGGAGACCTGGGAATTATTTCATTTAGTATAAACTGCTCAGTTAGAGATTTATGGGAGAAAACAGGCAAAATATTTATCAGCTGCAAAGGTGGAAGTGTTGTTGTGTTTGGATAAAAACTGGAATGCAGATCCAGAAGATTCCCTATAGATATAATACTGTGAGTTATCACAGACCTACCCAAATATCTTATTAACAGGAATTTTAAGCCATGCAAAGGTTTTGGCTGGACTCAGGAAAGCCAGCCTGGCTGGTGACTGCTGTCCTACACACCAAAATTTTATGGGGATTCCAGCTTCACTGAAAGCATAGGAAAGGTCTTATCCACACACTCACTGTTTGCTAATATTCTCAGATTTTAATTAAATGAGTTCCTTTTAGTGACTTTTTTAATAAGCTGAAACTTCAGAATGGTTTCTTTGTCTTCACAGTGAAGGCCATTGTTTAAAAGTTGGCTTAGCACTGTTCCCTAAATCTTGATTCCTAATGTGAAGTTGTAGTTTTTCCATAGTGTGATCAGAGTTCAAAATTTTAAAAAGCAAACATCTTATTTTTAAAGTTTCATTTTTCTTTGTAATGGTTAAATAAAATATCATTACTAACCAAAATCCACTTTGCATATTTGATTCTTATCCACACTGCTTTATAACTCCATATAATGTGGAATTACCACCCCTTTGCTTCAAAATCTGGTATAAAACAGATTCTGCCTCTGAACTTACGGGCTGTTGGAAATAGAGATGCAAGTACTTTGAAGTTAATTAACTCATGATGTGGTTAAAAATAGAAGATACCTGTATTTTTTGTGTGAGAAGAATGAGCAACTCCTCTTGTATGAAATGGAATGTGTCTTACTTATGTTCCCTGTATATCAACACTTAAATAAGCCTAAATAAGACTTCAAAAAAACCCGTATTACAAGAAGTATCAAACTAGCCAGGAGCCTGGTAGGAACTTGGATCACATTTGCTGTAGGAATTGTGTTTTTTTTAAAGTGGTTCTTAAATGAGGATTAATAAATGGAGTCTCCTGGAGATAAAAAACAAAACAAAATCCAGTTTTCTTGATATTTGTTCTCTTTCTTCCCCCTTCTTGGGATAAAGGATTACAAGGGTTAAATACTGCTGTCAGGATTATGGTGGTTGAGTAAATATTTTTTCCTTTACCACTCTTTCTCTCTGTCTTAACATTTTAGGTTCTACACACGCTGGAAAGAGTGGGAATCGTGGTATTCCCAAAGCTTCGGTTTACATTTCTCCTTGCGAGAGGAACAGTGGCAGGAAGATTGGGCATTCATTCTCTCTCTTGCAAGCCAGGTAAGAAAACTCCTTTGAAAGAGGGCTTTTGGAAAAGATATTTTAATTTCTGAAAAGAAATTTCAGAACTAGAAATGGTTTTGGGGAATAGGAATATTCCTGTATGAAGGAAAAATGTTCCTCTTATGCCAGTGATCTTAAAATATTACTGAGTAAACTCTTCTGCCAATATGGAAAGATTCATTTGGCGATTAAAATTTTCGAGTTTGCTATTAAACAGTGCAACACAAAAAAAGAATTGTGGTATTAGAGTGAAGTCTGTAGAACAAACTAATAGACAATCATGTGTTTAATATCCTGCCTCCAGCTCCTGCAGCACTTTTACCTCGCAAAACACACCTCCAAATCTGTCAGCTTACACTGCTCAAACTCCAGTAAGCTGATATTTTATAACTCCCCTCCAAAATGAGCTTTACATTCCTGTAAGCTTCCAGCTATAGGAATATTTTTCGCTCCTCTTTTAAAGTATAAACATGATTTTGGTGCTTTTTTTGAGATTTGTTTTGGATGTGCCCTTTTCTTACCATCAAAAGGTATTTGCCTTAATGTGCCCTCAGATGAGTGAATTCTTTTTAGACCTAATACTATGTAGAGTTTCACCTCTAAGTGGGGAATGAAATACATTACATTGAATCTGGGCAATAGGACAGAGAATTATTACTGACAGCTGACAAGTTGAAATGTTTTTCTTTATTTCCAATAATTTCCCAGTCTTTTGTTTTTCCTGTCAAAGCTTTATCATTCTTAAAAGCATTTTCTCTCTCAATTTGAAGATTGTTTTTTAAATTTGAAAGTAGAGGATGATAAGTTCTGTTTCAAATGATTTCTTTCTTTGTGTTTGGTTCAGCCTGGAGCGAGTTTGGAGCAGACACACATTTTTGTACTTGCACATATTCTTAGAAGACCAATTATAGTTTATGGAGTAAAATATTACAAGAGTTTTCGGGGAGAAACATTAGGATATACCCGCTTTCAAGGTAAGCCTTGAGTTTTTTAAATTCAGTTTTAAACAAGGTTGGACTGTAAATCAATAGAGAGTGACATGAAGTGACTGTCTGGAAAAGGATGGAATTCTGTTGTAGGTAAATTTTCATTTGCTGTTAAAAAGAACAAAACAATGCTCTCCAAACTTGCAGTTTTTCATTTTATAGTGAACATGGTGCCTGTAAAAGTGAATTCCATGGTGCACTTTGAAGGAATTTTTTAAAGTTTATCTGTGTTTCGGTAATTCACACTTTACAGCAAGTGTGGTGTGAATACTGACCTCTTTCTCATTAGTGCTATAATTTTGCCTAGCTTGATCAGGTTCTTCCTGACTTTTCTCCTCCCAGTTTCCAAGCCAGCCTGACTGTCCTTAGGATAAATACGAAGATGACTCAGTCCAGTTTTGCTTAGACTTAACATCTGTAGATTTCTGAAGATACATTTTCTGCTTTGAGCCAAATCTGTGTTTGGGCAACTTTCCCCTCTATTACATGCTTACACTTCATTATTGAAATAATAAAACATGAGAGGGGATTGGGAGCATCTGCACATACTGAGCAGTAAACAAAACCCATGGGGAAGGAACTGTGTGTGTTCCAGGCTGGGACATTTGTTTTGCCCACAGTTCATATTCCTGGCCTCAAATATATCTGCTTGATGATGATCCACTCTTTAGTTATAGCTTAGCAGAGGACTTCCCAAAACATCTTTGTGATTTGGAAGAAAAAAGTATGGTGACTTTGGAAGGAGGCAAACCCATGATTCAAAGGAAACCCCAAACTGGAGTTAATTTATAACCATTTAGAGTCTTGGCTTCTAAACTGGGGGCAGTAACAAAACTTTATGTAGGGAAATCAAATACTTTTTTGAAGAGTCTTAAAGTTTGGTAGTCTTTGTAGTTACATGTTAACTTTTCTTTTGGATGATGAAAGGCTGGGAAAGAACAGTTACTTGTATCATTTAAATCTGACACTCCAGGTTTGTGTTGCTTTTAACTCCAAGGCTTGGTGATTTGCAAATGGTTTTATTTCCTAGATTGGGTATCGAGGCAGACAAGTGTTACACTGCCTAAGTATGCTGAAATTGTTTTCTTGCTCTGTGAACCAGAAGGAACCTGGGTGTCTGGGAAAAGCTTTTGCTAAACTCAGATTTCCAGGAATTCAGGCAGCCAAAGTTATGACTTGAGATTTGCTTGCCACAAGCCACATGCAGCTATGCATGGAAACACACAGCCCTGGGAACAGGTGAACTTGGAGTCCTGTGTCACATTACCTGGAAGTGCTCCTCTCCCTGCCCAGCCACATTTTTGTGGTTAATGTGTGCTAATCAAATGCCAGTGGCACAGCTGAAACCCAGCAGCCCTCGCACTCTGAGTGGGGTGGGCTGCCAGGAGGAGTCTCCTGCTCCGGACCTGTGTGTGGGCTGTGCTCAGCACAGGGAGCTTTGGGGAGTGCTGGGGTGTCCCTGAATTGCTGAGTAGCACCCTCTGTCTGTTTAACATCACATCCACCAAGAAAGAACGAGGAAGGAAAGATTGTGGTGCAGAAGTGTTGGGTGTTGCTGTCCCTGGAAGTGTTCAAGTGTTGGGTGGGGCTTGGAGCAGCCTGTTCTAGTGGAAGGTGACCCTGCCCACAGCAGAGGGATGAACTGGGTGGTCTTTAAGGTCCAACCCAAGCCACTCTCTGATGGTGGATTATAACAGAAATGGGGAATTGTATTTTTGAAAATCATGGTTCAGTTCATAGCACCTTGGAAGGTGCTATAACCCTATTACCCACCCCTAAAATACTCTCCCCGATAGGAATTTTTTCTGCAGGAATTCCTTGTTCCAGCTTGGCATCCTTGCTGTAGCTGCTGTGAATCCCATAACTGCCAGCCTCCCAGATTCCAGCTGACTGTTAATTCTTCTTTAAATACTAAAGCTTCAGTGGTGGAAGATCTGTTTGCTCCAGTCCTAACTATGACCCTGGTCAGACCGTCCTGGTATTTAGTGGCACAAATATGCAGCTTTTAAAACTGAACAGGAAAAAAGGTGGCTGACTGAAGTGATCATCAGGTCAGGCTGGAGAAAATAAATCCTGTGTGGGTGGCTTCCAGGATAGGTGTTAGCCCATACTCTTTATTTTCTGTGGCTTGTGTTCATGTCAACTGTTGTTACATGACCTTCTCACTTTATATCAGAGTGACTTTTATAACTCTTAAGAGCACTAGATATTCTCCCTGGCAGTGCTTGAAATTCTTTTCTTGTGGAGCTCATCACAGTGTTGAGGAGGAATGGAAAGTGTGTAGCACAGCCTTCTGTCTTGGGGAAATGATTAGTGTGGAATTTTCACTAAGATAAACCAATGATGAAAGAAGATTTCAAACAATTTGTTGAATTTCAGTGTTGAGATGGAGGCAAACAGATGAGTTTCAGTCCTGAAAGGTCACATAGCTGTGCTCTGTGTGCATGAAGAACTAATTCCCAGGAACTGAGGGACTGTCTTCCTTACATTTCACTGGATGTTATCTTCAGTGTAACTTTGAATTTTGGCCGAATGTTCGGTTCTTTCCCTAAATGCAAAGGCTTGAAACTTTTTTGGTTAAGGTTTATCCTGTATTCTTCACCTTTTGTGTTTAATGTTGCATTAGAGTGAGACTTAATAATAGGGACAGGAGGAAAGGAGTGCTAAGAAGGTATTAAAAGGATCTGTCCTTAAATTGAGGCATTGTAAAAACTTGTGTGAATCTTAATTTGAAACAAATGGCAAGGCTTTTAGGTAGCTCTTGATTGCTAATTCAAAAACAAGTGGGGGAAAGGGACAAATATTTCCTGGTAGCCCCCACTAATTTTTATTGCAGCACAAAAAGATGAGCTCCAGACTTAAGTAAAACCTCCAAAGGCACCCCCTGCCTCAGATTCCCATTTGGCTGTTGGAGGAGCGCTGTGTTTGCAGCAGCAGCTGTACTAGGAGGGGTTGCTATGCTACATGTGCACTTGAGTTTATGTGGGGCTATTTTTAACCTGTCACAAGGTGAGCTGTGCTTTTGCTTAAGTTGTCTTGCAGCAGTACACACCAAGAATTATTTATGTTCCTGGAAGAAAGGAGTTCCAATTTTATTTTGAGATCTCGAGTGAATTGCTGTCTTTATTGCTAAAAATGGTGGGGAGAAAAAGTGCAGTTCTCTCAGAATCTGTGACATCAGGTGTTAGTTGTAGCTGAGCAAAGTAGTATCAGCTTTTTGGTGGTTTTTTTTCCTTTTTTTAAAATTGATATGAATAATTGATGTGTGTTAATTTAATCTGTGAGTACTGCATATGAGCAGTCCCATTCTCTGGGATGGGTTACATCAGTGCTGAGTAACATTTTGTGCAGTGAGTTCTTTTAATAATAAGTTTGGTGAGCAGATGGTGGAATTTTTGCTCTGGTAAAAATAGACATCTGACTGTAGCCTTTCTTTCTGTGATGCAGAATCTGATTTTTTTTTTTTTTTTTTTTTTTTTTTTTTTTTTTTTTTTTTTTTTTTAATTTTAGGAAGAGTTACCAAATGTAAAAGGCTGCTTTTCTAACCTTGTTTTTTTATCATTGTGTTATAGACCATAAATTTGTGATTGTAATCTTTTGTGTCTAAACTCATACAGTTGCAAAGATGATTGACTTGTATTAATTAATTATAATTAGCTCTACTGAAAAGTGTGGCCTGTGTCAGTGTAGACCAAACCAAGTCTGTTTTAAGTGCTTGTGATGTGCTTCTGTTCAGCCGAAACCAAAAGGTTTGTATCAAAATCCTTCCTTGCTGAACACCAGTTCTGAGCCTTACCGTGTGTTTTAACTTCCCACAGGGGTGTATTTGCCTTTGCTATGGGAACAGAGTTTTTGTTGGAAAAGTCCCATAGCTCTGGGCTACACGAGGGGCCATTTCTCCGCCCTGGTTGCCATGGAGAACGATGGCTATGGCAATCGAGGCGCTGGTGCTAATTTGAACACTGACGATGATGTTACTGTTACTTTTCTGCCCTTGGTGGACAGCGAGAGGAAATTATTGCACATTCACTTCCTTTCTGCTCAAGAGGTAAGAAAGCAACACCTGGTGCGTGGTGGTGGCTTTGTCACAGCTCAGCAATCTCTGTAGCCCTGTGGGTTTTTGATGGCCAAAGAATTACAGGGAGTGTGCTGTTCTGGTTAATTAATACTGCTCCCTTCCCCATCATTGCAGGTGATTCTGGAAGGTATTTTCTCACAAATTCGATGCTTATTTACAGCTCTGTAAATGGAATGTAACTTCACTGCCCATGGGAATCATAGAATAGAATCACAGAATATCCTGAGTTGGAAGGGACCCACCAGGATCATCGAGTCCAACTCCAGGTCCTGTATAGGACAACCCAACAATCCCACCCTGTGTCTGAGAACATTTAATATCAGCATACCTAGAAAAGGACACAAAAATAAAGGTTCTGTCACTAATGCAAGACTGAAATCTGCCTTTTGGGGCTTTTTCTCCAAAAGATGCAGCACAAATATTGGCCCATAGTTTACAGCATGTTCCACCGTCTATTCTAAAGAAACTCAACTCATTTTTTTCTTTAACTATCATAAAGACATGGAACTACTTCAGTAAAGGATGGATATGGCTGGAGGGCTGTAAAAGCTGAAGTAATAGCAAAAGGTGGACATTCTGTAGATAAAAGGAGAAAAATGTGGGCTTCAAGTCTAGAAAGGGATGTTTCTTCACCAAACCACAATATTTGTTTTAGAAGAGGAAGTGTTTCATCTAAGGAACCTTTAGACTCCTAGAAATGTCTCTGTAAGGCCAGAAAGCTCTTTTAGAACTCCCCTCCTTATATATGGTGCCTACTGTAGATAAACAGTTGTTTAAAAATAACTGAAGGCTGTATTGAAATAAATGTGAAAAATTGGGAAGAAGAGCTGGAGAGTATTTCCAGAGCCCTCAACCTTTGGTTGAATTTGGCTTTCAGAACCTCTGGGTGCAGCTGTGCGCTTTGAGCAGGAATCACACTGGGTGTTGGGAAGCCTCACTGCTGCTGTTCTGTCCCCCAAAGATAGAATCACACTGGGTGTTGGGAATCTCATTGCTTTTTCCTGTCCCCCAAAGATAGGAATCACTCTGGGTGTTGGGAAGCCTCATTGGTGCTGTTTTGTGTCCCCCCAAAATACAATCACACTGGGTGTTGGGAAGCCTCATTGCTGCTGTTCTGTATCCCCCAAAGATAGAATCACACTGGGTGTTGGGAAGCCACATTGCTGCTGTTTTGTGTCCCCCAAAGACAGGAATCACTCTGGATGTTGGGAAGCCTCATTTCTGCTGTTCTCTCTCCCCAAAGATAGGCAACGAGGAGCAGCAGGAGAAGCTGCTGCGGGAGTGGCTGGACTGCTGCGTGACGGAGGGAGGGGTTCTGGTGGCCATGCAGAAGAGCTCCCGCCGGCGCAACCACCCGCTGGTCACCCAGATGGTGGAGAAGTGGCTCGACCGCTACCGCCAGATCCGGCCCTGCACGTCCCTGTCCGACGGCGAGGAGGATGAGGATGACGACGATGAATGAGGGGAAATAAAGTGCAAATGAGCAGCGCAGAGTGTGTGAGCCCGAGTGAGGTTGTGCTGTAGCGGTTGGGTGTGGAACGACCCAGGTCTAGGGGATACATGCTGGGAAGGATTCTCCGACAGCACGGGGAGAGGATGGACGCTCATCCTGCTGCCTGGAGAGAGCCAAGTGGGCTGGACTACAGTTTGTATAAAAACACGAAAAAGAAACAAAAAACAGCTAATTTTATTATCAAGATGGAAAAAAAAAACCAACCAACCCCATTTTTCTGACTGTAAATCTGTCTATAAATGTACCGCATGTGGTTGTGTAAGAGGTTGTGTAATAGGAAACGTATACCAGCATCTTAATTATTGCAGAGAAATTTTTCAACTAAGGGCACTTCTGAAAGCACATGTGAGCTGGATGGATATCTCCTCCCTCTGAGATTCTTTTACAGTAGAACCTGGTCTTCTCCATCACCTTTTAGATACTCTGACACATTTCCCTGAAAGGCCCTTTCCTGTGAAATCTCACTAGTGCCCAGGTCAGATTGTGAGAGGTTTTTTGTTTTGTTTGCACAAGATATCCACAGCAAGTCATAAGCAAAAATACATTCATTATTTTACTAATATTTTAGTTATTGCTGTGCCCACATAATAAAATCTAAACTCTACGGAACAAACTGGAAGAGAAGCTAAATTTTTCATTGAGTGAAATGATTTGTTTCCTGAAAAAGCTTTTTGGGGTTCTTTTTTTTTTTGTGCTTCTTTTTTTTTTCTTCTAATAGTTAATAGATTCCTTTCAGTATATGTAAGGATATTTATTCAGAGAAGTGACCTAAATGATAGGGATTTTATTCCTGTGAGCATACACTAAACAAAATTGTGTGAAATCTGAGAACTTGAACACAATTGAGAATTTAATCTTGTCAAAACTCCGTCTTGCTGTGTTACAAATGGATTTATCATTTTATCATTTATTCCTTGATCACTCAAACTTTGCTGCAAATGAAAAAACACCTTTTTGAAGGGTTAGTCCTTGGTCACTAAATCTGGTGAGAATCCACTTGGCAGTTCTAGTTAAAAAGAAGAATCTATGCTCAAGTTGTTTAAAAGCACTGTTATATATTTCTCAGTATGTAAACCTGGGAATTTCTTGCATGTTGATTGATGTGGCCATACTTAAACTTATGTAAGTTCCTAAGACTGTAAGTTCAGAGTATATTCTCCAGTAGAAATTTTATTATATTTGATAACTTTAGCCATGTAACCTGTAATGGATAAAGTTTATCTAAAAATCTCACTGAAACACTAAAGGTTAATGCCAGTTTTTACATATACAGTGCAATTCAGGTTGTCTTGAAAAGCACTTTTGATGGTGTGGTGGTTGAATAAGAAATTTTGCAGTAGGTGAAATTGTTTTAATTAGAATTTGGAAAGAAGCCCCATAGCACCTATTTTTATGTAGTTCAGAGCTATGGAAACCCTGAGGAACTTGCTGCTTTTTCTTCCAAATGCTGCTTTAGATGGTGTTGAAACGTGCACAACTCCTACAGAAACTTGGTGACGACACCGAAAGTAAAGAAATAATGAAGTACTGTATTAATTTTGCAATTTTCCCGTCCTAGATTCCACTGAGGTTTATTATGTCTTCACCTTTTTTGGCCATTAGATCTCTGATTGGTGCATGCCCAGATTTCCAGGTGAAGGATGAATGCTGCTCTGCCATGTGTGAGTGACCCAAATTCACCACCAAACCCCAGATACTACAGAGGTTCTTCATGAGCGCATGGTCCTGGTTCAAGTTCCCTTTCTAAATTGGCTTTTTTATTATTTTTTTTTTTGTCCTTACCTTGCAGTGAAATCCTTCTATACCTTGTCTAGCTGAGGATGGAAAGCTTTTCTGTCAGGGAGCTGAATGCAGGGTAAGCTGGGATGAGGATTTCCGTGCCCTGAGCTGGCCTGCACTGTGTGCTGGAGTGGTTTAGTGTCGTGCTGTGACACAGGGGTCCTAACTGAGCCAGCTTTAGGAGCTCTCAGTCAGTGCCCAGACCTGAAAATTCAGATCCCAGCCTGCCTGTGACCAGCTGCCCTGTGGACAAAAGGATAAGCTCCTGGTTCCATGGGCTACTCTAAGGATGCTGTGGAATTTTCACCTCCCACCCCATGGCTCTTGGCAGTGCTGTTCATTCCCTTCGGGGAAGTGAAGCTTCCTTGTCCCAGGGGGAGAATTACCTGTGAAAGTCTACCTTGAGCCAACCTGGCCAAGCACTCCCGCCCTCCTCTCCTCACTGTGCCCCTGTCCCCCAGCCCTTCCCAGAGCAGTGCAGTCCCTGTGGTCAGTTCAGCTCTTCCCAAACGCATGCACCGATGGATTTCTCAAATTCTGCTCCGACAGGACAGGCCTGGTACTTTGGATCACTTGGCTTCCTAGGTCGTTATTGTTTTGTTCTGATGTGCTGTACAATGATCTGTGCAGGTTCACACACTTCACAGGCCCTTTGGGAACTGGTGAAGTGTCTTTTCCAGAATCAGAGTAATCCAAACCTCCTGTACCTGTAGATTAAAGAGCTGCAACCCCGGCTTCGTGCTCACACCGCAGTCAGTGTATGTCAGTGGCTCCTCAATCACACCTGAAAGTTTAGACACTGAGATTAATCTGCACACACTCCCCTGCAGCTTGTCAGCAGGTTCTGCTCTTTCAGTCATGAAAATATATATAAAAAATTGGGTTTCTCAATGTTATTTTCCTCATACTATTGCTCGCAGCAGCACACGCTTTCCTAGCACAGAACTTAGCTTTTCATTGCTACCTCCTTTACAGCTGGTCAGGGTTTTTTTTTTCTGGTTTTATTTATGACTTCCTCAGTGAAAATCCCTGTATTTCTTTTGTTTTTAATATATTAAAATTTAGTAATTCTGGATTCTTCTAAAGTTCTGCTGCATGGCTTATGGCAAATACCCCCAAGTCGCATTTCCTCCATTACCCAGGTTGAGTTGTGTGTTTGGAGACCTCAATTGCTGCTTTCCCTTTTTTCCCCCCTTCATTCAGTAACTTCCCCTAATCCCTTTTTTTTTTTAGGTTTTATTTAGTGTTTGTCACCTTCAAACTGCTTGCTTTAAACTCTGGAGTTCTCCCTGGAGAAGGAGATGATTATCCCAGGAGAGCCTGCCTGCCTTCCCTGAGTGGGACAACAGCACCACGGCTCTGTCAGCCACAAACCTTCAGCAGCAAATTTATCTCCCATTTCTTTGCCCAATAATTTTCCATTTGAGAGCTGCAGCCTCCTGGTGCTTTGGCATATCCCAGTTGTGATGATGTTCTTCCCTTTCCGCTTCCACAGATCCAATCTTCGATCTTTGCATGTTTTGCAGGCGTTCTCGCTGCAGGCTCTTGTAACCCTTGGGACGGCTTAATCTCTGCTCCTGTTGAGTTTGTAGCACTTTTGTCCTTGGTTTTGGCTGAAGGGGAAGTTGGGTGGTGGATGAAAGCTCCAGCATTTTCTGAGCTCAGCTCTCACTGTCCCCACTGCTGGCACAGGGGATCCTGCGGCGCAGGGAAGGATCGGATTATCGAGAAACAAAGTACCAGGGCTCCTTTATTTTTAAAACAACTCTAAACCTTAACATGAATTAAATGTTTTCCTCTTGTTTTTGATGGTCATTTCAGCGTCTCCCAAATACTTCCCCTATATCTGACCTGTTTTATCCCAGTTTCTCTCAGAGGGCATGGATAATTCACCGCTGGGCTGTGCTGAGCACTGACAAGGAATGGTCACTGTAACTGGTGACGCCTTTTTTTGATGTTTGAAACTGGTAACCAAGTTTTCAGTTTAATTTAAAGCAAACAAAATACAGAGTTTTGTAACTTAGACACTTTTTGGTTTCAGCTTTTTTTAGTCCCCATCTAACACCATGTGTGTGGCACTTGGACACAGTGGGAAAGAGGTGGGAGCAACAACAGGCCTTTTTTGCCTAGTGAGGCTCAAAGCCACCAGCACCTCTTGAGCACTTTTTTGGCTTTATTCTCCAATGGTTTGATAATGCTTCGGCTCTTGAGAATGTACAAAAAATGTTGTGTGAGTTGTAGCTGCCTTTGTAGCTTAGTGGAAACCCACAGTGATCTCTTCCTCACGGGATGGTCTGAGTTAGAAGGAACCTTCCCTTCCCACTGCACTGTAACTATTCACCAAGTGTGACCAGAATTATATTTCTGTACCTCATGGTTACCTCTCAGTGTCTCCAAGCCCCAGACTGCAGCGAGAGCTCTTGCCTTTCAGAAATTATAGAAATTTTATCACTTTTTATTGAAAACTGCACTGAACGCTAAATGTCCACCTTTACAATAAACAAATACAGTAACGGTAACACACTAAACCAAAACATACTGATAGCCATTGGTTTCTTTTTTGTCTGTTTGGGACAGCTCAAGATTTCTTTTTTTTTTTTTGTCACAGAAACAGGAATGTACCCATACAAAGGCTCAAAACAGGCCATCTTTAAAAACAAAAAGGCGATGATTCACAAAAGACTATGAATATAACATGTAACTAGTTGATACAAATCTAATAGGATTTGTTAAAATCAGTCACATCTAATAACACATCTTGAAGTGTTCTTGTATAAAATATCACGTGAAGAAAAGAAGACTTTTATCAATGTCTAAAAAAGTGGATTTTGTTCATAGACAGTCTGACAAGTTACCATAAAAAGTGTTTCCTGAGACATAAGGAAATGCAACATTATTCTTGAACCCTTTCCAGCTCAAGACTTTTTCCACTTGATAAAATAGCTGCAGATTTAAAACTGAGAAAATATATTTGAGTACAAATAGTGTGTGAAACTTAATACTTTCTTCTTTTTTTTCCTTTTTTTTTTTCCTTTTTTTTTTCTTTTATTTTTTCTTGCATCATTGCAGGGCGTAGGTGGCTGCACAGCTACTTTATTCAGTGTATTGGGCAGAGAAGAGACTGGCAGTTTGGTTTTCCTTAGCTGGGAGGGCAGTGGTCAGTGCCAGGAGCCCTTTCTGCCCTCCCCATCCCACGGATCCCGGCTGGAATGGCTGGAACTTAGACCTGGCAGGAGAACTTGTGTTACACGGCACTGGCCCTGTGAGACTGCAAAAAGGAGGAGGCATAGTGTTTTCTTTTTTTTTCTTCCACTTCTAAGCCAGGACTGCTGCCCCCGTTAGGAGAGGTCACCAGATGCAAGAGAAAGGAAAGGGCTGAAGCCACACAATGGTTTCCTCTGACTTGATAACTCTGTAAAGATGGCTTAATTCAGTGGCCTGGACACAGTGCAGGAGCCCTGTCCTTCCCAAGGAATCGAAGGGGGAAAATTCATTTTTATTCATGTGATTGATGCACAGATGAAGGAAACTCAACACACAATAAGAGAAGTTGCTCATTAATGTATCACATCCTAGTTTTCAGCGCTGCAGGGAGCAGGTGACTTCTCCAGGGCTTCTCCCCAGTCTTGGCTGCTGTCGCTTTGTTGGGAACACTGGAACATCAATGATGCGTCTGTCCAAAATCAACATTACAAATTTCGTATCAAATTCTTCTCTTTTAGTTCATGTATAACTTCTTTTCCAATGTCTCTTGGTCCTAAGTTTATTGAATGGTTTTTAAATTATCTGCTATTGCTCGTTGGGATGTTCCCTGTTGTCCCCGTGTTTTGTGGGCTGGTTGGGCGATGGAGCTTGGGAAGGATGTGCCACTGTGGGAAGGTTGTGAGTAACGGGGATGCCTCCGGGAATGATGCCCTCCATGGCTGCTGGGATTCCTCCCGGTGCCACACTGACCATCCCAGGGGGATACCTGGCAGAGGGGACAGAGACACGCAGGTTTGTCACAGGAGAAAAAGGTGAGGAAAGGTTTAAAAATCTGGGGGAAAAAATTCTGCACAGAAGGTCAAACAAGCAAAGGGCATGGCATGAGCTGAAGTGCAGAGAAATGGACCAAAGCTTTCCAAATTGATCCTCACTGAAATCATCATGAGCTCATCACACACACATCACTCCACCACCAGCGTGGAGAAAACAGCATGGAGATGCCACCGCCCCCCAAACCAGGTTTGGTTTTCCTTGTCAGCTACAAAGGATAGTTCAGAGTTCCACATGAACTGCTGTGCCTTGGTAAGTGTCCTCCATTACACCACCAGGACTGTGGCGTGTTCTGTGCCTTCTCACAGGCTCTTGAACCACGGGGAAGCCCTTCTCCTTTGGAAAACTGGGAAAGGAACCATCTGCAATGCTCTCTGCAACACCAAACCCTGGTGTGCTGACTCCATCCCTGTGTGGGAATACCTTGAACACCTACACCTGGTTTGTAAATCTTCCCTGTGTGGAAGGTGAGCTGCATCTTCCTCATGGAACAGCACAGCTGAAAGTTGGGGTCGGCTCTAATCCGTCTTTTCCAAGAGCAGGAGGAATTATTGACATTCCAAGAAACAAGAGTTTGAGAAAGGCAAATAATGAGAATTTCTTGAGCTGTGATGTGGGGGCAACAAAGACAAAACCCTGTGGAGCTCTGTGGACACGTGGGGCCTGAGGACTCCCACCACAGCACTTCCCTGTGGCTCTGCTGCCTTAGGGAAAGGCGGATCGGGAAGGCAGGAGGGGAAGGGAATTTTACCTGCCCGTGAAGGTGGTGAGCTGAGGCAGCTTACAGGGGCTCCAGGGCTGCAGCTCCCGAGGAGCTTAGCCAGGATGAAGCTCCCTGCAGAGACAGGTAAAGCTGGGAAGCCAAGGCTTGGCCTCAGGTGATGGCACTGCCTACGTGTTTTGGGACCGGGGGATGCTTTTTCCAGGTTTGGATGCTCTGCTGGTCAGAGTGAGCTTTCCCTGCCCGTGGCCTGCATGGCACAGGAGCTGCCTGGGGCTGTGCTGCTGGGTAGCCCTGCCTGGCGCTGCCTGCCATGACCTGATGTGCCCTGCTGGGTATTTTGCAGCTCAGAGTATTTCTGGCAGTGGTGATACCCTGAATGAGCCCATGCTCCAGCTCCTTGTGCCTAATGTCTCCTACCAGCACGCCTGGAGCCATCTAAACAGAGCAGTAAGTAACCCTTAATCTGGGATTTAGGTGGAAATTGGGTCACCTGACTACGGCCCTATATTTGGAGCTTTTTCCCTGCCTCATCAACCCACGGGCTGGGCCTGCCTTACAGCAGTTGGTCATGGACAGGAGCCCAGAGTTGCTGCTGCAGCTCAGAAGGCACATCCAGCTTATAGAAAGGTCTGGGGGTGTCCTGCCCCTTCCAGAGACACTGCCCAGTGACTGCTGCCCTGCTGGGATGCAGGCTCTGGAAAGGGAGGCTTTACCCACCCGTGGCTGGCTCAAGCAGCATCGGTAACCCCCAGTGCTGTGAGTGCTGGTCCCCAGGGAGGGGTGACAGCAGCCAGAGTGCCCGGGGGTCCCCTGGCTGTCCCCCGGCTGTCCAGCTGGCCCCCAGCCGCTCCCGCGGTGCTCTCCGGCGCTCCCGTTCTCCTGCTCACCTGTACGTGGCACCATTGAGCTCGGGATGAATCGCCTGCTGGTCTATTACTGACCACGGAGCCGTCGTGACAAAGAATTCCTTATTCACACAGTTCCTTAGGCTTTCTGGGATGCGCCCTGGAGTTGGCAAGAAAAGTAAGTCTGTGTCAGGCTTTATCACCCTCTAATGAGCTGCAATTTTTGTAATTTCACTGTATTTGTTATATGATGGATATAGCTTAAAGGATGTAAGGGATGGAAGAGGAAAAAGGTTCCCATATTCCTTGTTGGCAGGAGGATGTTTTGGCTGTCCCCAGGTGCAGGGTTGGAGGGACAGGTTGGTGGGAGTTTCCCACCCTCACTCCCAACACTTGACTTTCAGAGGAGCTGTTCCCTTGAGCCTCCTGCTTTGGAGGCACACATGAAGCTGTGCCTTCCACCTTCACAAGCAGGGCAATTTTAGGACAAGGGACCCTTTTTTTTTAGGACCCTTTTAGGACCCTTTTGCTGGAGTATTGTGCCCACCACGCTGGGATTTGGTTTTGGAATGCAGTGGCTGTGTCTGCAGCGCTGTGTGGGTTAGCACCAGTAATGGGGGCAGCAATTACTGCTTCCCTGTGCTGTTCTCCCCAGTCACAGCTATCAGTCTTTGCCCATTCATTAAAAAAACCCAACACAAACCCCCTCACCCAACCACAGCCATTTCCAAATGACAAAGCAAGGAATTTTGGGTTCTCAGCTCTTTTACTGGGAAGCAAACTGGGGTTAGATCCCTTTGCCAGTGTCCCACTGGGACATGGGAAGGGTGAATCCCTGTCTCTGCTCCTCCTGGCTCCCACTCCAGGCACCCAGGGAGCCAAGCCCAGTGTCCCCAGGGGCTGGGTACCTGTGATTGCACGTCGGATTTCGGTGGCAGCAGCTTCTCTCATCTCTAGGGACGCCTGCTCGCTGTACCAGGCCGTGTGCGGGGTGCAGATCAGGTTGGGAGCATCTTTCAATGGGCCTTGAGCAAAACTGGCAGCAGGGGAAAAGAAGCAAAAAGATTAATCAATGTTTAAACAGAGAATAAAAGATGAACAGCAAAAGGTTTGTGGCCTGCCCCTCTGCACATGCAACACTCCTTCCAAGGCCAGGCTGGGCAGCGCTTGGAGTAACCTGATCTAGTGGAAGGTGTCCCTGCTCAGGGTGAAGAATTGGAACTAGATGACCTTTAAGGCACTTTCAGCCCAAATCGTTCCCTGATTCTCTGGCCTGATGGTCCTGCCAACCCAAAACAGCCACAGAAGTGCTGGAGAGGGAGCACAGCTTCTGTGCAGGGATCAGACTGAAAATGCACCAAAAAAGAGCCAACAGGGCTGAAAACCCAACCCGGGGGTGATTGGTCTTAACGCTCCCATGGGAATGTTTTGGGGGTGTCTGCAGCAGTGTGGGGATCCAGGAAAGGCTGTGGGTGACCCAGCACAGGGTGGGAAGGTATGAACACAGGGCTTCTCTTTGTGTAGAAGCAAACTTTGTTGTTTAAATTTTTCTGTGGTGAGAGAAGCTGCACTCCCAGTTACAACTGAACTTTCCCAGGCTGCAGGCAAAAATTGCCAACACTGAGTGCAGTGAATTTGTTCTCATGGACTAGTGAAAATTATGGGTTGTTTTCTAAACACAGGCTGGGTTCTCGTTTTAAGCTGCCAGTGCCCGACTACAACTGATGGATGCTGCAAGGTGACAGCAGCAGGACTGTCCCCAGGCGCTGGGGCTGTGACACTCGGTGGGTGCCGGGTACCCCTGGCTGTGCCACAACAGACGGTGACACCAACGCCACCCCAGGGCCAGCCCCGCGAGCCGCAGCTGTACCTGAACGGTTCCGACTCGTGCACGTCGAGCGCAGCCCCTCGTATCCGTCCCTCCTTCAGGGCTTGAGTTAAGGCCTTCTCGTCCACCAGTCCCCCGCGGGCTGTGTTCACCAGGAACGCTCCCTGCCTCATC
This sequence comes from Acanthornis magna, assembly GCA_036785705.1. NCBI lineage: Eukaryota > Metazoa > Chordata > Aves > Passeriformes > Acanthizidae > Acanthornis > Acanthornis magna. The sequence goes on from JAWUZG010000013.1 coordinate 19,969,010, forward strand.
TGCCGCCGGCCCAGAGAGGGGTGACCGTCAGCTGGGCGCAGTGACCCCAACCTCTCCTCGCCCCTCACCCTGGGACGCTGCTCCAACTGGGACAGCGTCCTGCTTTTCATGCTCCAGCCCCAGAGCAACCCCCACCGCGCTGCACGTGGCTTTTCCATGGAAAGTCCATCTCTGGTTGGTGCTGGCAAACAAAGCCCGCTGCTGCCATCACCTCCACACCGTGAGAGTGGGGATCATTCACCTGGCAGGACACTGCTCCGTGAACACTGTGGGGTGACACACCTGGGTGCCACCAGCTATGCTGGAGGTGCTGGCCCACTGTGGGAGCAGAGGGATCTACCACCAGCTCCTGCACGCAGGCCCTGCCCACCAAAGCTGCCCTTGGCCGTGCACAGGAGGTGAATGAATTACCTGCTTGATCGTGAAGTCGTTGATAAGGTGGTGGTTGTGTTCATTAAGGTTACAGTGCAAGGAGACGCAGTCGCTCTGGTAGAGCAGGTCCTGCAGGGTGTAGACGCGCTGCACGCCCAGCGAGCGCTCGATGCCGTCCTGCAGGTACGGGTCATAGAAGATCACGTTGAAGCCGAAGGCCTTGGCTCGGACAGCCACCGCCTGCGCAGTGCGACCTGTGCCGAAGGAGAGGGACACGGCAGTTAGCTGAGCCCACCTTGGCTCCACGAGGCCAAGCCCCCAGCAGGACCTGAGCACTGTCCCCTGGGGCCTGCTGGGCTCCCCAGACATTCCCTTGCCTTGTCTCAGTTTCCCCAATTCAAACATGCTCCTATGAGCTTCTGGCATTAATTAGCTGATCCCACATCTAACACTGAAACTACAGCTGAGGCTTCAGACCAACTCTGTGTTACAGCCCTGCCACAGTGCAGAGCAGAGCGGCTCAGGAAGGGCTGGGCTGGTGTAGCTGTGGCTCAGGGATGGGGTTTTTTTTCAGAGAGAACAGCAGCACTACCCAGTGTGGTCCCTCTAAAACACCACGGTGTTTCACCAGCGGTCCTCCAAGGACTCAACCACAGCTCACAAAGAGCTCCTTCCCCAAAAAAATGTGTGAGCTGTTCTCCCTATTTCACACTGATCCACGCGGTGGTTCTGTGACTGTGGAAATGCTCCTCGGGGGCTGCCCGCCCTCGTCCCGCGTACCGAAGCCGATGAGGCCGAGCGTCTCCCCGCGGATGCGGGCGGCTCCCGAGGCCACCTCCCGGATCTGCTCCACGCTCTGCACCCGCGTGCCCTCCCGCAGCGCCTGGTACAGCCACGTGTTGCGCCGGTACAGGTTGAGCACGTGGCACACGGTGGAGTCGGCCGTCTCCTCCACGGCGGCTGAGGGGATGTTGCAGACGGCGATCCCTGCGGAGGCACACGCTGATCACAGCCACAGCCCTGCCAGCTGCTGTCCCCCGTCCCAGGGACCCCCCGCTCCGGAGCAGGGTGACACTGGGCTGCCCTTCCCGCTCCGTGCCCCTCACACACCCACGGGGGATGGTTCACCCCATATCCCATTCTGGGGTTCTGTTAATGGTTCCAGCTGTGCCCAGCCCCGCCAGAGGGTGGCCCAGGCACTGTGTTTAGACACCGGTCACTGACTGACTGCACGGTTTAAAAACTACCTTATGGAAAGCAATACCAATTAAACTTTACGCTACATTTGTGGGGAGTCATTACATTTTCTACTCGAAACCACATCATTTGGCCACCCAATTTGCCAAGTATAAAAAGAAGGATTATGCTGCAGTATCCCATTACTTTATTCGTTATATCTTTCCTTTCCTGATGTTCAAAGCCTCAGAACATTGTTATAATGGATAATAACAATAAGAGTTAAAAACATGAAGAAACCATTACACTGAGAAGACACTGTTCTCCTCCTGAAAAAAGAAAACAATTCGCTATATTGAGAATTGCTTTTTTAGGAATGACTATTTGAGACTCTCTTATCGCAATTATCTCTGTAAAATGGCTCAGGTGGAATGGCTGTTATTCTTCACTTCCCCAGAGATAACCTTTAATACAACATATCCCAAACACTACTGCAGGGCTGCTCCATAGACCAAACCTTGGATCAGATGAGCAAAACCTGCTGTAACTCAGCTGCTAAAACCAGGGATACAGTGAAGCTCCTGCAGCTGGGGGTGTGCAGCCAAAAGTCTCTGTGACCACCAAACCAGTTGGGAAATTGGGTGGCCCCAGCACTTTCTGACAATGTGACCCTCCCTATTTTTGGCAATCCAAACTGAAAGACTTTTTCAAGTTCCTGAGGCACTTCAGATGAGATGGCAAAGGAGGTGGCAACAACCCAACACACAATTCCTGCTCCACCACCCAACGCAGTGCCCTCCCTGCAGAACGGAATGGACATGACTCAGAGAACCAGCTCAGATCAAAAGACTGATCTTGTTTAACAAAAACATAACAAAACACCCTTCCTCCAATTTTTCTAAAGCTGTATCGACTCTCCTGTGCCAGAAATAGAACAGCCATACAAATATCCATAGGTATGAGGGAGCACCTGGAACTCGGAACAGCGTAGGAATGAGGGGCTCACATGGGGCAGTTTGAACACGGTATGAACCTAAAACCTGCCTTCTAAAACTGCACCTTTTGTTCTCTTCATGGCCGAGTTTTCTTGGCACAATTTTCTCTAAGTGCAAAAATGTAAACTGCACCTGTAATTTCAGGGGCTGCATGGAGGCCCTGCCTGGAACTCTGCTGTGCCAGCACGGTCCCGTGGGAGCAGCAGCTCCCTGTGCTGATTTTCAAGGACTGGAAGGACAGAAGGAGGCAGGGTACGGAGCTGGCACCTACCGAGCTCCCCGGCGGCTTTGATGTCGATGTTGTCGTAGCCGCTGCCTATTCGGACGATGACCCGCAAGGCCTTGAACTTCTCCAGATCCTCTCGGGTCAGGGTGATGGTGTGGTACATCATGGCCCCCACAGCTTCGTTCAACACCTGCAACACAGCACAGCTGTCAGGAGCTACCTGCCCACCTGGACAGACACCTGCAGCTCAGGAATCAGGGAAATGACTCAGGGAGTTGGACATTGTCACTGCTGACCTGCTGTCTGAGACAGGTGTCACCAAAACCAGCAGGGGGGTGACCCACCAACACCTTTGGGAAGGGATTTGGTGAATTTCTGAAAATGATGATGTTACATCTGAGCTGACCAGGTAGATGAAAAGCATGTTTGTTGCTCAGCTGGACCCTTTTCCAAGTGGTTATCTGCTAATCCCTCTGCTTCCAAGCAGCACTAATTCTGCTTTTAGAAAGGAATTCGGTGTTGCAGCAGTGTCTGTTGGATTTGAACAGGACTGTGTGACACTCGTAACACCTTGACCTCCTTGTGCATGTCCAAATCCCTGTCACACTGTCCACATCTACCTTTCCTGGCTGTTTCCTAGAGGACCTGAGAAGCTCTGCAGAGGCTGCACAGTCACACAGGGCTGGGCTTTGTCCCCTTTAGTGAAGATCCAGACCCCCACTGGTGCTCAGCATAAGCTACTCAGTGCTCTGGAAACCCAAGACCCACCCAAACCCCCAAACCTAGCTCATCTATCAATGTCTCACAGAAAACTCAATTTTCCTTCCCCCACATTTAAGATCTGCCAAGACCAGCAGTGATGCTGTTTGTACTCCTCCTTCCCAGATCTTGGAAGGGATTTCTGATCACTTCAAACCTCATTTGAGGTATCTAAAATAATACTTTTAAAAGAAGTATTTACATGTAGTTGAGCTTCCAAGCAGAAACACTCATCCACACTGCATGGATCTGCCTGAATGATTCCCAAACCTCCTCCACTCCCTGCTGGAGAGGGAGGAGCTGCTGGAGGTGCACTGAGCATCTGTGAAGACCCACCAGCTGCAGGTTGGGATGGTGTCAGCAAAGCCACAGCAGCAGCACCACAGACTTCAAAAAACATGAGAAAAGTTAATAACATTGATGTGAAAAGCCTGATGCGAAGAGATAAGGTGGCTTTTTTTTTTCCAAAATAACATCTGGCTTCTAAAACAGCCTGAATGAATTTTAATCTGCAGTGGCTTCTGTTGATGTTATCTGCTGATTGACTCCAAGTGCAGCTTTGTACACTTCCTGCTTAAAAATCAAAGAATCACAGACTGGTTTGGGTTGGAACGGGGGCTGGTTGTTCCAACCCCCCCTGCCATGGCAGGGACACCTCCCACTGTCCCAGGCTGCTCCAAGCCCCATCCAACCTGGCCTGGGACACTTCCAGGGATCCAGGGGCAGCCACAGCTTCTCTGGAAGCTGTCCAGAGACAGCTTGTTCCTGCCCACCCTCACAGGAACAATTCCTTCCCAGCATCCCATCTCTCCCTGCCCTCTGGCACTGGGAAGCCGTTCCCTGTGTCCTGTCACCCCACACCTTGTCCAAGCCCCTCTGCAGCTCTCCTGGAGCCCCCTCAGGCACTGGAAGGGCTTTGAAGACCTGGAGGAGCAAGGCCAGACCCCAGTGCCCCCACCCCACCTGTCCCGGTACCTTCTCGTGAATCTCCTGAGTTGATTGTGCGTCACAGAACGCCACCGTGGCCAGGTCCTTCAGGATGGGCATCTCCACGGTGCAGTCCCTGCCGTCCAGCAGTGCCACCAGGGGCCGGGGGTGCATGGGGCCGTTCATGATCTGCGGGCGGATACCTGCGGGCACAGAGAGAGGGGTTTTAACCTGGGTGGGGGTCCCTGCCTGTACAACAGGGTTAGGGGATAGCAGCAACAGGGGGGAAGGTTGGCCATGGGATCGGATTTCTCTCTGGGAAACACGGCTGTGGTTTGGCCCTGTTCTTTTAAAGGAATGACTTTAACATTCTGACCACATCAAAAAGAGAAATCCAAACAGAGAACCACTCAGAAAAAAGGATTACTGAAAAATCACCGGAAGAGAAGGACAGTGACGACCTCTTTAGCACAGAAGGTTACACTCCAGTGTATTACCAACTACCGAAAGTTTATGGGAACAGCAAAGCCCATCTTTGTAAACCCAAACCCCTAGCTGAGGCGAAGGAATTGATCACCACTAGGGGCCACAGAAGGTTGATTTTTATATCTTACTTATTGCTCTGCTGGGGATTAACTGGTTCATTTTGGGACAAGTCACTTAGGAATTTCTGTATCTCCCCTTCAGGAAGGATGTTTATTACAACAGGACCCTACAAAATGTCTCAGGTATCTTTCTGAGCTGCCCAGGCAGTTTCAGGGCAGAGCACAGGTGAGGGGACCGGGTGCTTTAGGTAGAACTCGGTGCTTTATTTCTGCTGCCGCACCATGACATGGCCAGGGCTGCAGGGGCTGTGTTTGAGCCTCCAAACTCTCACACAAGCAGCCCCAGCAAAGCCTCTCCTCACCAAACCGCACTCTGCACAAAAACCTGCCAGAGCTACCTGCCCACATTTTTTAATGCAGTGGTTGTGCTGGTGAGTGGGACAAGCCCAGGGCCTGGCTGAGGAACTCCATGGGGCTGTTTTGGGGTATTTTGGGGGGGAACCTCCCCCAGCTGATGTGGGTGTGACAGACACGGGCACTGCCAGCCACAGTGACGAATCCCAGACCTGTGGGCACCACGAGCATCATCCCAGGGAGGGACCCTGCAGCGCTGCTACACTCACACAGCTACACTCCTCTGACATGGGAAAACCTAACTCCATGGAAACAGGCAGGTTTCATGGAGGGGCTTCAGTGGCTTTCCATTCCTTTCCCACTGAATCTGCTTTAAGAAATGAAGAACCAGCCAACCCAGCGACCTGACCGAAGGTTTTCAGCTGTACAGGTGGGCGCTTTTGGAGCAAGTCCTTCCCTCCCCCTTTCCTGCTGAAGTCTCCATTACTGGAAGTAATACATTATGTTTGCATGCATTTCATCCAGATGGGAGTGCAAGTGTGTCAGTAGGCAGGGTAGAGTGCCGAGACGATCTGGATAAGGGAAAGAAGCTTGTGATAAGCAGATAAGCAAGAATAAAAACATGGCCAAATCTCCAAGCGCTTACACAATCCCTCTGGGCAGCACTGCACCCCAGCTAGATTATTTTCTCAGGTTAACAAGTGAGTGAATTATAACACTGACTTAAACGCTTACTAATGTGTATGATCTCTGAGGCTTAGAGCATCACCTACCAGCCTCACACCACGACTGCAAATAAAAGGGATCTGATGCGGGGGCAAGGTGGCCGTGGTGATGCCAGCCCTGGTGGGCACCACCCCTGTCCCCAAGCTTGGAGCCCAGTGCCCACCAGGGATCAGGACCATCCTCAGGCAGAGCAGTGGGCACACAGAGGTTGGAATGGCTTCCTGTGAGCACGGCACGTGGAAGATGAAACCACAGGTTATCTGAAACTTTGACATTTAATCCGAGCCCCAAAATAACGGGTTTATTATGCTGCCCTTACATAAGCTTCTTTGAAAGTCAAACGAAACACAGCTTTTTTTTTTTTTGCTTTTTTTTTTTTTTTTTTTTTTTGGTTTTTTTTTTGAACCAGCATCTGTGTCTTTGCTCGGGATTAGGGATGTAATTGTGCATGATGACACAGGCTTCTTAGGCACGTCACCCTTGCCCACACACTCAAGTGCAGTCACTGAGGATGAATGTGGCTGGAAACCGTGAGGTACTCACAGGAACTGCTCTCGTTTCTCCTACTTCAAGGAAGGAATTTATTTCAGCTCGACAAGGAAAGTTTTGAAGCAAATCAATACGAGATGAAGTGCATAATGTATGGAAATTACATTTTAATAAAAACCATTGGCAGGTTTGCAGCTTAAACCGTGCTCTGTTCTCCTCGCCTGCCTCTCGCGTTGCCTTTCCAGCACCCTGCATCCATTCCTCACTGTCCTGGTTCCCACCTCTGCACAAACACATCCAAACCAAGACATTTGGGCTGACAAAACCAAGCCACCCCGGCTCATACAGCACATTTGTTCTGCAGGAGACTGCTTCATTAAGAACGAGGTATGCCACGGAGCAGAAAGTAATTAAACAGCAGCCACTCCCCCCAAAATCGTGATAAAACATCGCAGCCATTAACCCTTTCTCTCTGCCAAACCACGAGCTTGCTCCACCGAGGGTACACTGCTGTGTAAACCACGAGCATCACCACCCCTGCGGAGCTCTCCTCGGGGCTGGGGTGGGATCAGCTCTGCCTCCCAAACTCGGTGGCTCCCACGCCATCTGAAGCTGATTTTTGCTGGGAACCCCCCCAGCTGTTCCTGCAAACTTGGGGCAAGTATTGTTCAATACATTTTGGTTTGTTTTTTTTAGGCGTTTTCAGCCGCCTGCGGAGCCTGGCCAGCAGCGCAGGGAGAGCTTGCTAAGGAAGAGGGAGAAGAGGAAGGGTTTATGGAAAAACAAAACAAAAAAGCAAAAAAAGCAAGGTTTTGCAGCCACAGAGAACTCAAACTCCACCCCGGCTCACAGGCAGCGCTGCTTGTTGCACGCAGCCCCGCGTATAAAGTGCTTTTGTTTCATTTTTAATACACAAAGCCTGCTTGTCCTTTCCTGCCGCTCCTCCCCTTTGCCACCCACTTGTATCCGATCCCAATGGCACCCCTGCCAAGAGAATTAGGGAGTGCTCCCTGCTAAATGGCAGCCTTTGTGTGACCGCAAGACGGCTGGTACTATCTCACCGAAACAAAAGCAGAAGCCATTTGCCTAATTCTTATTAATCTCAGTTGCCTATGCCACACAGCATTAAAATTTAAAAAAAAAAAAAAAAAAGAAAAAAAGGGGAGAAAAAAAGAGGAAAAAGGCTTTAAACATGTTGCCCTGCAGTATATAAAAGTGCATCAAGAAGCGATCCTGACACTCGCCTGAATTACCCGCTCACGACCAAGTAGCTACAGTTTTACAGTCAACTACACACTTTATTAAACAAACAGAAAAGAAACAGGAAATTTCCCCTTGCCTGGAAAATGTTGCCTCCACATTCTTCTTCTTATTAAAAACCACACATGGCAGTGGAGGAGTAGGGAGGGAGGAGGAAGGGGGGGAACCCACACACGATAAAATACTACCACTTTTCAGTGCGTTGCCTCTCCTTTCGTCTACGAGGGGGTATCTTCAAACAAGCGATCCCGCGGCCCACAGCTGCAACATCTCAAGACAAATGTCTCTTTGAACACGGAGGGAAAAGAAAAGGCTTTTGTCCTGAGCCCCAGAAGAATGGTCTGAAATTGCGAGAGGAGTTACAGTCACCTCTGCGCGGCTCCCAACTCTTCAGAGCACTCCCTCCAGACTTTGCCGAAGCTTTTAACTAATCATAGTTCTTTCCCAGCCCTTGAATAAAATCATGTGAGTGCCAGCCAAAAAATCTTATGCTATGCACACTAAAGGGTTTGTATATGTCACAGTTGCTTTTCCCCCTTCCACTCCCCTCCTCCTATTGACTTGCACATACGGCGGGGTTTTTTCGAGTTGTCTCAAATGGATTTAATCTGTGCCACGCTGCGTTTTATGTTTGTTTGGGTTTTTTTGTGTGTGTGGCTTTTTTTTTTTTTTCCCCCAACTTAAAAAATGAAACATGCCTTTCCATGCAGAGTGTGGCTCCAGAAAAAGGCTGATAGCCTTGAGCAGCGGCACCACGAAAACAAACACAAAGCACTGGGAAAAGCAAGGCTGTGCTGATCTCAGCTGCACCCAGAAACCAAGGGCCAAATTCTTTATCGATGAGTGGATCAACTGATTTTCAGCATCAGAAATGACACTCGATCACCGGCAGGATTCACATCCTCTTGGAGACGTCCATCTCCTGGTCCCGCCCAGGTTGTCCCGAGTAGGTAAAAGCAGCCCCACGTCACTCTTGGAGGGAATGGCTGAAACTGGGCCAGGGGAGGTTTAAGATGGAGATCAGGGAAAGGTTCTTCCCCAGAGGTGCTGGGCACTGCCCAGGCTCCCCAGGGAATGGGCACGGCCCCAAGGCTGCCACAGCTCCAGGAGTGTTTGGACAGAGCTGCCAGGGATGCCCAGGGTGGGATTTTGGGGTGTCTGTGCAGGGACAGGGCTGGACTGATGATCCTTGTGGGTCCCTCCCCACTCAGGATATTTTATGACTTTGTAATTGTCATCCTGATCCCACACTCCATCAGGAGTATGTAGGACACTGCTGCTGTGGGAGCAGTTGTTTTTCCCTCTTCCCAGGTGCCACTGTCACTGCCAGCAGCACCAAAAGCTATGGACAATTCCCATCCAAGAAATAAGAAAAAAATCCGCACCTCACTCCCATTTAATACCATCAGCACTACATCTCCATGGTGGTACTGCATCCCCATTTCATCACCACCCCGCTGGTTCCAGCAGCACCATCCCTCCCCTCTGCAGACTGTGGGGTCTGAACCTCACAGAGCCAATCCAAGGGAAAAACCGAGGAGAAATGGGCAGCAATTCACTGGCACACACAGCCCAGACAGCTACAGACAGGGTCCTGCTCACCCTGTGGAATGTTTCGGGAGTCCTGAACTGGAGGATGCGGCAGGAATGAGGAGAACAAAGGTTTATCACCTAGAGCTGCTACTGCCTTGTAGCACTGATGTCAAAAGACCTGTCAGGCTCCCTAAAATCCAGTCTCTGAGCACAACACAAGGATATTTAGGCACATCTTTCTCTTGAACATAAACCATGGTTTAAATATTTCAAATTTCCCAGATTTGCTGTCCCAGCCATCACCTCTGCTTTACAAGCTGGAAAGTCAAGGTCCCAAAGTGCCTTTCCACACGTCCCCGCTCCCTGGGGGAACTGCAAGCAGAAAGGTGAGTGGCAAAGGTGCCCCTGAGTGATTCTGTGAGGATGGAGATATTTTGGAAAAGCACTGTGATGGTGCAGGACCCAGAGGAACATCCTCCTCCACCACAGTGTGCTCACCAGTGATGCTCTTTCTTTCACCTAACTTTTCCTGTTAACAAATGCTTCTCATAATCAGTGCATATGCAAAAATGAAATAAGACACAAGTCTTAGCCCACACTTAGGAGAAAAAACCCAAACAGATATTTACTGTTTTTTCTAACTACAAATACTCTGGAGGCACTTGGTACTGTGCAGACAGAAGCCACACAAACACAGAGCATGTCAGAAAGTGACATCAAATGTATTTTTTAGAAATAATAATGGATTGTTTTGTATTTTAAAAGCAAAGCATCTTTGAGGCTGCCAGGATCCTACCAGGGAAAGAGTGCAGAATCTTCTCCTTCAGTGGAGACCCAGTGTTTGAACTGATGCTGGAGCTCCAGGCTCACAGCCAGGGCTGCCGTGGGGAAGAGGGATTATGGCAAAGGGGAGACGACTTCCAGGGCACTGGAAAAACCCACAGGTTCATGGCAGTCCCCCTGGGGAGGGAAATTGCGTTTCAGAGAAACTCCAGGGCTCCACAGAAATGGGCAGAGGCAGTAAGGCTCATCCTGCCCCGCTAGGAAGGGAAAAACTCGTACCTGGTGTTGAGAAGAGCCTTTGCAAAGCCCTGACCTCTCCAGCACATTTCCTCCAGCCAGCACACAAGAGCTGGATTTTGGCCAGTTCCCTTTCCAGATAACTTTTCAGGGCCTCCTTGAATAAAGTATTTTTTAAAATGCATAGGAAGTTCCCATATAAAACAATATCCTTATTAGCTGATCCAGGCACGGTGGTTACAGTCCCCAGCTGAACCACAGACACAGCAGTCACGGTGAAATGCTGTTAAAATGTAAATATATATGGAATTTTCTTACTCTCATCTGAATTCCTGCAGGTACACACACCACAAACACCGCCTTTTGTGGACCCCCATTAAAGCACTGGGATACACTGCTCATGCCATGGGGATGCAGTCCTGGGGCACAAGAGCCAAACACAAACTTTGCAAAGCTCTGGAGTGCTCATCTACGAAATTATCTCTGGGCTGAACTGAATCTCATCCAGGAGCACGGCACATACAGCTGCAAGGACAGGAACTGGTGTTGATGCAATACAAGAGTAACAGCAGAATAATGCACAGCCTCTGCTATATGTCAAAATGTGGGTGTTTGGGTTATTCCCACGTTGTCAGGTTGGTAAATCTGTGTCTGCAAACACCGAACGCCAAGGAGTGACCTCAAGAAGAGCAAAGCAAGGTCTGAGGTGGATCTCCTAATGGTCCCACAAGGTGATGTGAGACAGGGGTGCCCGAGGGATGTGCTGGGCCAGGGGCCATGCAGGGATCTGGGAAGTGCGAGTGCAGAGCAGGGGACGGATGGATGGGATGGCAAAACCAGGGAGGCAGTGGGAGCTGCCAGGGCACGGGAGAGGCAGAGCAGATGGGAGAGGCCATATGGGGTGGTGAGGGAGGGATGCTACCAAGAAAGCTAAAAGAAGCACCTGGGAGAGAAACTGCTTGCTCAGAGCAGCTCAGATTCCTGTGTTCTTTTTTTTTTTTTTTTTTTTTTTTTTTTTTTTTTTTTTTAAAGAGCAGGATGGGAAAAAAGAGAGGAAAAGCCCAGTTAGGGTTTGTTTGGTGGTTATGATTCAGACGACATATGGACCCTCAAACTGTCCCACTGCCCACGGCTGAGTTTTGCAGCTCATAATAAAAAAAACAAAACATGAAGAAGGTAGCAAAAAAACCCCAAACCAATAAATTCTCCTTGAGTATGCTCCATTACTAAGCCCAGTGCTGGAAATAAATTGTATTCCCAGTACTCAGTGGGCAGCCTTCCTGATATTATCCAGCACTCTCTCCCGTGCTGCATTTCAGCTACAGGATATATCTTTTATTTTTCATGGGTGGGACGTTCACCTCTGAGCCACACATTCCAGCCATACAGCATCATGCACCAGGGACCACATCCCGTGCCAGCTCTCCTTTGGGTCCCTCCCTATCCTCTTTATCCATTTATCTTTCCCCTTCTATCCAAATGGAAACAAACGACAGCAGTAAAAACCAAATAAGCTGCTCCAGGAAATGGACAGCTTTCATTGTTTTGGTTTTTAGTTGGTTTTTTGTTTTTTTTTTTTTTTTTATTTAAAAGATAAATAAACCCAAGGAGAAGGATGCCGCTGCCAGGGGAGAGCTGCTGATATCGGCCATCTGGGCAGGAGGCTGCTCAAACTTCAAATTGCCCCGAGGGATTCAGAGGCTGTAAAGACGTTTTGGAATATGAGATACTGAAATCAAGGCTAAAGATGAGCCTGTCGACCGGCAGTGACAGCCCTGGCATGGGGACAGCCTGGAATTCGGCAGCCTGAGACCCCCACCAGACCAGCAGTGGGGCTGTCCACAACATATCAGCACTGTGGGGTGCAAACTTGGCTTTATCACACAGACAGACCCCTGACAGCCCTATGCTTTAGACTGGAAATTCCCTCAAATTTAAAAAAAAAAAAAAAAAAAGGGAAAGTATCAAAGCAAGCACTTGGATGCAGTTTTGGGAAGTGGGAAGGATTCAGTCCCACCAGCTGTCTGTGTGCCATCAGCACCTTTGGAACTTGCATTTGAACAAAGATAATGAGAGATTCTGAGTGGAAAACAAAGAAAATGCCACGTTGGGAGACACTTGCAGGAATTACATGATGTTGTTAAGCACTGACATTAGCCCTTCCCTCTATGCTGGACAGAAAGCGCTCTCGGTCTGTTAAGCAACAGGGCTTTCTCTGAGCATCTCAGCTTTGCTGCTGACATTCCTGAGATTTGCTGGAGGTTTAGATCCCACAGGAGGGTTGGGACAGCACTGGAGGAATTTCTGTCTCTGGGGTGGGAGCCTGGATACATTCTGGAAGATAAATCCTCGTTTCCATGTCTGCCTATAGCTGTAGTCATCTGAAGTCACTCATTTACAGCCAGAAGGGACAGCAACACCCCAAGGATCCAGCCCAGGCTTTACCTCACACCTTTTCCATAAGGGCAATGTGGGAGCCTTCAGTGAGAGCCCAGCTTGACTTTCGGAGCCTCCCCAAAGCGATTTTTGGCCAAGCTCAGAGTGCCAAGAAGGGCTGGCACTGCCTCAGCTCCTCCCGCACGCACTGCGGATGGGCCAGGGAGCAGCCGAAGGCCTGGCCTGGGGAGAGGGATGGCGTCAGTCCTTGAAATCCACCTGGCCATGGCCAGCGCCATCATCCAAAGGGAGAAAAGGCCAGGGGCACTCGGGCTGTCCCTGGGCTGGCCCTGGGCTGTCCCTGGAGCCACGCTGTGTGCTCTGTGTGCTCCTGCACAGCCCGCGCGATGCTGCTGGCTCCTGCAGGGAGAACCGAGCGCTCGCCGCAAACCCACGGCTCTTGCCAAGCCCCTGTCCCTTCTCAGCCCACGAAAATAGCTCCTGGGCGCCTGCCGAGCTGGAGCCGTCTGTTCCCGACCCCGCTGCGAGGTCAGCGCTCTGCGGCCGGAGCAGCTCAGCCGCAGCGGACACTGCAGCCGAGGGCGCCGCACCTGCGCCGCCTTGGCCTCCCCACATCCCCACCCTCTGCCGCGGGGAAGATGTGGTGCAGGAATCCTCAGCACAGCCAGGAAGCCAAGCCCTGCCATGTTCCCAGCAGGTGCACACCTCCTGCTTCCCTTGCCCTAGTTTCTTGCTTTGTTTTTTTCCCATTCCCCATCCCAGTCTGTGCCTGGAGCTCCTCTATGCTCTCCCATCGCTCTTCGAGGAACTGGAGACCAATTCCTCTAAATGCAGAAACGATGGTGAGGTATGGGAGCAGGGGAATAACCCTGGAAGGTGCTGGGAGGTGCTGAATGCCTGCAAATCCCACTCGTTTCCCTAAGATAAACACCCTCACTTCCCTGTAGCACGGGCTTATAACTAAGTGAGAAAAACCGTCTAAATGCTAACATTCAAAAGCACTTAACTACAACCTACTTGCTATTAAAGTCTATTTACTTTTACAACTAAAGCTTTACAGGTCTATCATAGGATTTTATCATGGTTACACTTTACAAAAACAAACAGGGCACACTTTACATTCCTGTTGACACTTAAAGCAGCCCAGAACCATAAAAACAGAGCAAACAAAGCTCCAGGCTTGGCAGTGACCACCAAACCCCGGCTGCTCTCCCTGTATCCTTCAAGGAACACTTTAAGGAGGGAGGCTGATCACCTGGTGGGGCTCAGAGCCACCTGGTCTGGCTGAAGATGTCCCTGCTCATGGCAGGGGGTTGGACTAAATGACCTTTAAAGGTCTCTTCCCACCCAAACCATTCAATGGTTCCATGAACCCCAATATTTTCTGTTTTTTTTAAACTAGTATTGAAAAAGACTGGTTGCACCTCAGGCAGGATTTCCCAGGCATGACAGCATCAAGAAGACAGAGCTCTGTGTGTGATATTCTAGGAAAAATACTGAAGAGAAAATCAGTCCTGCTTCAACCCATGTTCCCTAACTAATATATTTGATTATTTTCAATATTGCTGTAAAGCTGTCTCCTGAGATACATCAGTAAAAGGACGAAGGATCCCAGGCTGTGCTTGCAGCCACCTTCCCAGAGGAGAATGTTCTGCTGGGAAGCTCAACAGGAAAGGGCTGACGCAGGGTCCAGCAGCATCTCCTGCCCTGACATCTTCTCTCTGAGCCACCTGCAAGGCTGCTCACTCAGCTGGGGGAAAAAAAAAAAAACCAAACCAACCCAAAGCCCCCCCTAAAAAACCTCAATCTCTTTATCCAACCTCTCAGAAAAAAGATTTTAGAGATGCCACACAATACAGCCCTTTTTAGCTATTTGTGCCCTGGAGCCATGCATTAATACAGCTGAGACTAAGCTGGATTGAGGGAATTTTAAATTGGTGTGCTGGATGCTGTAGAAGACTATTAAAAAAATTTAAAAAAAAAAAGAAAAAACCCCACTCAAAAATGAAAAAAGGAAACAACACAGAACTGGATTGTAGGCTAGAGATTTCATGAGGTCAGGGTGAGCACACAAAACCTCTCACTAGAGATGTTATTAATAATAATGTCTTATCTCCTGGAACAGAGGAATTACCTTGATTAATAACAATACACTGATTATTTACAAACTCCCACATCTTAGAATATTATCATTTAATCATGTTTTTTTTTAGACTTAGGTGAAAACAGTGGTGGTCAGAGCAGGGAACTCTGTATATTACACTCACCCTTCTTAACCCTTCTGACTTTGCACCTCCTTAGAGCCTCGCTGGCTGCTCATTAATAACTCCTGTGTGCTCGGGGCATCCTGAAGGTGCAAAAGGGCCTTGTAGGTATTTCAGGAAGAAATGAGAGTGTGACCATAGTTATGGAGATTTTCAGGTGCACAAAAAGAAGGTAAATGTGGAAATTTTGACTTTGTAGAATCATTGAATCTTTTAGGTTGGAAAAGACCTTGGAAATCGAGTCCAACCATCCCCCAGCACTGCCAAGGCCACCACTGACCTATGTCCCTGAGTGCCACATCTGCACGGCTCTTAAACCCCTTCAGGGATGGGGACTCCACCACTGCCCTGGACAGCCCTTTGATACACAGATGTCATGTCCCTATGGGTAAACTTCAAGCCAGAAAAAAAGTCTTTCATAATTCTGGGCTATTAAATCTTTCCTGAAATGTCCCAATCAAATTAAACCAAATGAAATATTTTTTGTAAGTTGCTTTTAAATTTAATTCTTTGAAATATCCACTGAATCTTTAGAAAATTAAATTAATTTTATTTGTGATGCAATGTGCAATTGTGGATCTGAAGAAAAGCATGTGGTCCCAGAAGCACACAGGGTTTTTCCTCACTATACAAGTTGCTCTAATAAAAGTTATTATCTCCCCCTGCAAACCTTGTCTGGCTTCAGTTTTCCAAGCTGAAGAAAGATAACAAAAAGTTGAATGATTAACTTTCCAATTCCCTATTCTCCCTCTTTATCAGGCTTTTCCTGGCCACTAGCATTCCTGCCTGGCTGCAAAACATGGGCTGCAGGTCTGGACAACAGCCTGTGCACTCAAACGGGGCTGGAAACAACCAAAACTCCTCCAAAATATCTCAAATGACACCGGGGATGTGGTTTCTTTTGGTACAGTGGACAGAAGCTCTGAATAAGGAGCAGGGAGGAAGCTGAGATACCTCTGGCCACCCCACCTCACCTTTTGAGTCTTCTCAAAGCTCTGGTGGCTGAAGCAAACCCCTCCAGGCTATTCCTGGCCGGGATGTACAACACGCACCAGGAATGGGTGAGAACATACCTAACATTTTTTCTCATCCCTGACTCTAAAACATTCTGTGGATTAGTGATAATCCCCAGCCACACATTTCACATCTTAAATGAAAACTGGGGACCGGGCAATGCTGACTGAAAAGCGTCACCAAGGTTCTGACCCCAAAGTAGCCCTTCACCCTGTGACCTCCAGCACCAGCGATGGTCACCCCATCAAGGGTTTCCATGTGGGGTTTTCTCTGTGCCCAGGGTGGGCTGCAGTCAAAGCAAGGTTAAACTCTCATCATTTTGTAAATCCTACCCCTGAAGCTGCTCCGTCTCCCCCTCTCCCACCCCAGCCAGAGGGCCCTCAGCTCGTCCAGCCACACACCAGTTCCGTCTGGTTTATGGAAAACCATGCTCAATGTCCAAATATTGCACAGATCCTTGAATAATAGAGCTTATAACCCCCTTAATTTATCATCAGTGTTTAAAATAGTATCACTAATAAATAATTGTAGTTGAAACATTTATCTTAAACCAGAGCTATTTAAACTACGATAATCTAGAAAAATCTTTGTTAATCTGCTCCATCTTTGAGGAAAAGAAATACACACTCCCTGGCTTTCGTACTAAAACAAAAATGAGCATTGGCAGAGCGAGCAAAATCATCTACAAATACAAATCAACCTTTTCTCCTTGTGAGCCAGAGTAGCCCAAGGGATAACGGCATGATCACGCTCCCGATGTATTTATACAGCACATTTCATCTTCATTAATCCAGATAACACATTGGCAGATTCTTATTTTTCAATTCCAAGAATGATGAGCTATTCCTGGGCTACGGCAGTTCAACGCCCCCCTCTCCCCCAAGCCCACGTGTCTGACCAGCTCCAGGGGTGTTCTCCTGCCCTCCCACTCCCTTGGGCAGGCGCTGCAGCCCCAGCTTGTCCCAGCTCCAGGCTGTGTCCCAGGAGCCCTCAAAGCCCACCACACTTCTCTGGCCACAGTGAGGGTCATGAAGGGTCTCACTGAAGCAGCTCTAGCCTCGCCCCTCATGCCTTTTCTCACGGGGGCAACCTCAGCAATGCCACATCAGGATCATCAGGATGCTCAGCAAAGAATTCCTGCACAGATCGGTATTTTCCCTCTGTTTTTCATGAGCTGGTGTTTTGGCCAAAAAGCTTCATATTTAAGGTGTGTCTTCTCATGCATGCAAAGGATTGCTATGGTGCAGCTCCCACAGCTGCTGGCAGGCATTTCCTGCAGGCACCCTCAGCACATTAAGAGACAAATAAAATCCAAACTGTAGAGAAACTGACTGCTCTTGAAACCATGTTAACTCTAATGGGCTGAAAATGTCGTCATTTTTATGTCTCTTCACTATCACAGTGCTGATGTAGGTAAGCACAGGATACAGGTTTATCTAATAATGTATACCCAAGATAGTGAAAAATATTTCACATTTGCCTACAGTTATAAAACTGTAAATCACACTGAACAATATCACTGCAGTAAGCTGTTTTCCTCTAACCATTTTCTATATTTTATTGGTTCAATAAAACCCATCACCTATCAACCCAAGAGCTGTAGTTATACACTGTATGGTCAGTCTCTATTAATTTATTTTATTTAGTCTTAAAATTGTGCCATAAACCCACCAAAGTGAGGTATGGCAAAATGAACTGATCAGGTTTAATTTCTTTGTTGGGAATAAGACAGGGGAAGAGAAAGAAAGGAGCCTTGCACTGAAGTTTCAAAAACTTGACAGAATTTCCTGCCTTGCAGCAGAAAACAGTTGGCAAAGAAGGATGCTGATGCATCCCACCCATCTACGTGTTTATACACTTGATTAGATCATACAGATTACATAATAAACCACATTACAAAATAAACCACAGGAAACTGAGCGTGTTGAGAGAACTCCCTGTGATCTTGACCAAGAGGCTCCTGCAGCAACAGGAATCCTACACTGTGCCTCTGTCTGAGGGAGTCCCAAAGCCCCCCCAAGAGCTGCCACTGACACAAAACCACCCCTCTGGCTGTAATCAACAGGTTCAGGAGATGTGGCAAAGAGGTGAAGTAAGACACGGTGCTCATCAAGACACACAGCTAAATGAGCATTTTACAATTTCACACACTGTTTCCATCGCTCATTCCACAAATACCCAAGAGATAATTGTACAGCACTCAGTGTAATCTATTCCTCTAATTAATACCTTTGGTAATACACAGAAAAACCCAATATTGCGAGAAAAACCCAGAGCACATGGCCAGCTGACTTTCCTAAGAATACTTAAGAATACAGAGGTGGCTTTTTAATTACCACCAAACATATTTCCATTCAGTGGCATTACTTTCAGCAAGAGTTCCCCCAAATCCCTCCCTGGTTCTCAGCCCAGCACATGGGTCATCTTCCTTGATCTGCTGCCCTCTCTCTGCAAGGAGACAAAATCTGTGCCCATTTGTGTCCATGAAGCCTCATCCTTTGGAAGGAAAAAGGAAGGGGATTCTTCTGCAGAAACTCGTTAGAAGTTGCTCTCAACACTGAATCATAGAATCCCAGAATGGTTAGTATTGGAAGGGACTTTAAAGCCCATCCAGTGCCACCCCTGCCATGGCAGGGACACCTCCCACTGTCCCAGGCTGCTCCAAGCCCTGTCCAGCCTGGCCTTGGGCACTGCCAGGGATCCAGGGGCAGCCACAGCTTCTCTGGGCACCTGTGCCAGGGCCTCCCCATCCTCACAGCCAAGAATTTTTTCCTAATATCTCATTTAAATCGACTCTCCTTCAGCTTAAAGGCCAACAGAGAGATCCTCTATAAAAAGAGACGTAGATTTGTCACAGAGTGTGGAAATGGTTCCCCAAGTTTACCAAAACAAGCTATTTTGCTGCTCCTCGGAGAAGGAGACCTTGAGAGAGGTGAAGATCCCTCTCAGAGCCTTGCTCAAGCTCTTGCCAAGCCACATTGAAGGGTTTCATGACTTTTTTTTGTTGTGTACGTAATGCAAGGGCCACAATCCTTGAAGAGCTCCTCTTCCAGCTCTCACTGAATGAGTATGATGGATCTGCACCAAGTGCAGCCACGCTGTGCTCTCTGGGGGCCCTGCAGGAGGTGTGGGTGAGGATTTAGCACAGACACCCAGACAGCAACACATCTCACCCTCCTCTGCCTCCTGACTTCAGAGTGAGCTGGTGAACGCTGCCTGCTGCCAGCAGGAGGTTCAGAGTGTGCAGGGGACATCCCTGGCATGTGCCTGGGTTCAAGCACTCGACTTGTGACTGCTCTGCTGTTTCTGCCCCTGTCAGGCACAGAAACAAAATCCCAGTTGCTGCTTCCTTGTGATTCACATGAGGAGTGCCTGGAGTCAATGGGTTCAGTGTGGGGATCATTCAAACCAGCTGCGGCCACTGAAAAGAATCCATTCTTCATTCCTGCGACCAGCCTTGCTAGAAAGTAGGGAGCAAATGTTCCACCCTAAATAGTTTTGGTCTGAGCACAAGAGAAGCTATTGGCAACAACAACGTTTAGAGAAAGAATGTCTTAGCATCAGGCTCAGATGCCTTGCAAATGTATTTTGTATCCTCTACCCCAAATTGTATTTCTTTCTGCCGGTAACAGACTACATGCTTTAATCGGCACTGGCAGATTGCTGAGTGTCTTTATTTTGGCTAGTAGAGAGCTCCCTTCCATCTGGGACCTATCTAGGGTGGAAAGCACATCAACTGGGACGGAGAGCCCAACCCCAGCTGAGCACCAGGCCACTGTGGCCTCCACTGTGAAGCCAAGTTGTGCAGGAGCCATGGAACCACAAAATGGCTTGGATTGGAAGGGTCATAAAGCTCACCCAGTTCCAATCCCCTGAGGGATACCTTCCCTTAGACCATCTTGCTCCAAGCCCTGTCCAGCCTGGCTTTGAGCACTTCCAGGGATGGGGCAGCCACAGCTTCCTCACCATCCTCACAGCAGTGAGTTTCTCCCCAATATCTCATTTAAACCCATTGTCTTTCAGTTCAGCAGTTCCCTCGGGATGCCCGACCAGGCCTGATCTGAGCATTTTCCCTGCGTTGACTTGCAAGAGCAGCCCTGACACGGTGCATATGTTCTGAATTTGATGTACTTCAGAAACAAAATGAGAAAAAAAGTTATTGTGCTGCACTGTGAAATACCAAAAGCACTGAACTGTGCTGCATTAACATGGCATTGTCTCCAGCACTCTTGTCCAACTGCAGGCTGACAGGAGGAGCTGGCACAGACACTGAGAAGTGCCCATATTCTTCTCTCACACCCCCACGTACTTTTCACGGCACAAGAACGCACATGAACGTCTCCATCCTCTCTCCACCCAGTTATCAGCGCAGCCTGAACTGGGGACAATGCTCATTAGCAAAAGATACAAGGGAGGATAACAACTAAAAGATAAAGATTTGCATTTATTAATGTCACAATATAAAGGAAACGATAAACCTCTGGAAGCCGAGTTTCTAATTTGGTCCTAATCCCAGTGGGCGTAGCTGCGTCAGCCCTGGCTGCCTCTCTGTCTCAGCCCCAGTCTCCTTTCCATGGTCAGGACAAGCCTTTTCCCAAATCACAACAGCTGGCTGGAGCAACCCTCCACCTCCTCTTTCTCACTACAACTTTCCCTTAGAGCATGATGACTTTTAAATCCTTTTAGGCTCGAAGCCCAGTAAGCAGTAAAGCCCAGCACAAAGTGATATTTATTTCTCGCAACTACTTTTTTTATATACGAATCCAATAGAAAAATAACCTCAGCAGTATTTGTCATAGCCAGAGGTGGATTTGAAGCTCTTACGAAGTGAATGTGCTGCCCACAGTGGTGCTTGATGCTTGGTTCCTAACAGAGTCAGAAGAGCCTGCCCTGAGCCAAAACTCCTGTCCTCCTCCAGCCGTAGTAAGGAATGACTTCGAATCTTTTGGGGAGCTGGAAACTTTGGTATGGACAAAGAACTCAAATGAACAGCGACAATGGCTGCAGAGTGATTTCCTTAATTAGAAAACTGGCCGTGTTCCTAAGGAGGAGGAAAACAATGCTACAGACTGCCAAGGCAAAGAGCAAGTAAAAACTGTAGCACATGTAGCTCTGGAGGAAACACAAATGGGCTCTATCAGCCCCCCAGATCCTCCAAACCACTTGTAATTATTAGGCTGAAAATCAAGCACAGTCCTGCTGCTGAATCAGAGCAGCACAGGCTTGTGAATATGACTTGGCCTTAATTAATTCATTTTGACAAGGCTCAAAACACTCTCCAGGCGATTCAAGACACCGTAAAAAAAAAGGAACTGACAGTTTTTGACCTCAAGATGTCAAATACAGAACTGCTGTCTAGCTTTGACGAGCTGTCACTCTATCCCCTGGACATCCCCACTGCAGCAATGCATTTCCCATGGTGGGCTGCAGCCACCCAACGTGGTCCATGAGATGACTGGCACGTTCTGAGAGCATCACACAGCCCATCCTCAACAGCATCTGAGGATCCCTGCCAGTACAGCAGCACGGCTGGGTGGTCTGCTCAGCCTCTGCCCTGCTTGGTGATGGGAAATACTAACCAGGAAGGCTGTGTAGCTTTTTTAAACAGCAGACCAGATCCCAAGCACAACAAACTCTTTCTAAGAGATATTTCACAGCGCACACGTCTCTCAAACCAGCACGGGGACAGAGACTGCACAGAAAAGGGAAGAAAACCACAGGTAGAGAAACTGCAGCTTTTCCCTGTGCTGGTCACATGTGAATGTGTCAGTCTGACCAGCACCTGACACCTGTGATCAGAAAGAAGCTGATACCTGTTGTGCTGAGACAACTGAACATTCTGCTATGGAAAGTCCAATGTCCGGTGCCAAAACAGCGCTCCTGGAAGAGGCAGCGTCTGGGGAGAGTGGGGAGGCAAAGGGAGAAGAAAACACTCCTTGGCTGCAGGAGAAAACCAACATGCTGATGCCCCTCCTCAGCACAGGACTCTGGCCAAGGAGAAACAGGGGTCATGGACTGTTTCCAGGGGGGCACTTGAGATGCTCTCACTGTAACTGAAGTGAAGCTGTGGCCTCCCGGGGCTGCGCACGCTCCTCGGGGTGATGGGAGCGCCCCTGTCTGACTGAGTGTGGGGGCTTTGGGTGTTCCTGCTTCAAACCAGCCACAGAACGAAACAAAACACGAGTGTCAGACATGAGGGAGGCTGAGGAGCAAGCTGTGGTCTGCAGACAGGTGACCACAGAGCAACGGCAGCAGTAAGGCTGAGTTTTCTGAGCATGGTTCCAAAATGAAAATCTCAGAGCACACCCTCATGCTCCACATCCAGGCAGAAGATGAAAAAGAATCATCCCAAACTTGATGGGAGAATATGGCTATCACTCCAGGAGATCTCCAAAACTGCCTTACACTGACACCCAGCAGCTCCAGCTGGCTTAATAAAAAGCATCAAAGCACAGGTCACACACTGTTTACAAGAAAATTAATCTTCAAGTGAAATCTTGGAATTGAGGGTTTTTTTGAAAATAATTTTAACTTGCTTTTTTGCCAAATTCTGATTGAAAATCACTGCTCAGACCCCAAAGGCTCATGACCCACTTACCAAGCATAGCACTGCTGTATTTGGATAGGCTTGAGTCAGAGTATTTCTAACTCCACGAAGGGTAGGAGCTAGAGGCAAACAAACAAAGTGTGTAACTGCGCCAGCTTGAGAGGAAAAGTGTACAAAAAACTTGGAACACAAACATTCTGTGACTGTTCCTTCTTCCCAAGCACGGAATACTTTCCTAGAAACTGGCTACCTTTAGGGCACCCTCGGTCCCGCTGCAGTATTTTGGTTGGCTTAATGCTGCTGATTGCAGTATTTTCCTCTTTTTTCTGCTCTCCTACCTTCTTCCTTCCTCTCCCACTTGTCCAGATGTGTTTGTGCTGGAGGAAAGCTGCTCCCTTTGACTCAGTGGGGCAGCTTCCAGCCCTGCCTACTCTCAGCAGTGCATGCAGCTTGGGCTGTCCAGCACCCCTTAGTATGTGCTGCTTCAAAGAACCCTGGGGCTCTAAGTGCCTTATGAACAGATTAAATAAACAAATAGGTACGAGGCATATTAACTCAGCATGCCTAATAACTTCCCAGAGTGGGAGTAAAGGAAATTGGAGATTTCCCAGGAAATTGTCCAGAGTAAGGCCAGACTCTCCCAGGCAGCACCACATGGAGGAATTGTGTCCTCTTGGCACAGGCGATCAATGACCAAACCAAAAAACCACCAAAAGCTGAGTGGGAATTACACTGCAAACTCTTGTCAATTCTTGAGTCCAGCTGCAGCTCTGGAGCCTGAGGGCGCTGGGAGGGGCGCAAGAGGCTTTGCAGGAGGAGTTAGAGCAGCAGTGCTCTTCTTTACTGGCATCTGACGCCTCTTCCTTCCTGGAGCAAAAGCAACTCATCGTCCCCGTGGGAGAAGAGTGGAGCTTCTCCTCTGGCTCTCCCAAGTGCCCTGCAGCTTCCTGTCGGATGAACACCTGTGTGATGTGACTGCACAGCGCAGAACCTCTTAGCACCGACCTTGCAGGAGCCAGTGCTGCTCCTCCCAACCCTTCTGAGCGCTCTGCTTTCCACGTGTCTGTGCCAAAGGGTTTGCCTTCTCCTCTGGGAAAGGGCAGTCTTCCTCTCTGCTGATCCAACCCCTCCCTCCCTGCCTCAGCCAGCTGCACACGGAGAACACATGGATAGGTACAAATGGTCAGGTTTGCTTTCCTCAGCACCACTTCTGCTAAGGACACAACACCATGGCTGTGCTGTCCCTGCCTCTGCTCGAGCTGTCCCACTGCTGTACCAAAGATGGAAGCCATGGTAGGATGGGACTTCCCTTTGCATTTCCCAGGACAAAGCTCATCTACTACCAAGGAGCAAATACCAAGTGAGAAAAGCTCAGTTTCAGAGCTAAGCACAAGTTACAAGAAACATTTACTGTCAACTTTTCAGACTCCCACCTAGAAGGACAAGGCAGTCAAATGGATCTGCTCTGGATTTCTCTTACAAACCCATCACAGCTGTAAAATCCTTTACAAGGTGATTTTTACTTAGCAAAGCATCCATTTTTCACCCTGAGCACTGTCTCCCCTCTGACAAATATCTCTGTTTACAGTCTGGAAGTTTGTCATATTGAGCCGTGACCAAATTCATAATCTCCGCTCTCCTGTTGTGTCAATACTACATGATTGCCATTTCTCTTCCTCCTCCTGCACTGCTACCATGATTAACACTGCTGTTTGTGTTCACAAGTGACCCCTTTGCTTTATTGTAGCCCACAGTGTCACAAACCCTAAAATGATCCCAAAATACTGACAGACAGACCAGTTGTGACATCTGCCAGTCCCAAGGACCTTCAAAGCCCTCCGTCAAACAGCGAGCTCTGCCCTTCCCCCAGGACTCCATCCCTCCCCCTCCAAGGAAACAACACTGGTCCTTTCTGCTTTAATCACTTCTGACTCTGAAGCCCTTTTCTGTTTCAGAAACCATGGATGCTCCTTCCATCCACCTTCCAGTTCCCTGTACACTTTCAGGTTTCCACATTAATGCTCCAGACTTTGCGTAGTTCAATCAGGTTTAAAGCCTCACTTTTTGCTCTTTCCCAGCTGTGCCTGGTGAGGCGCTTATGGCAACCATTTAGAATGGTCAAAAAGCGACAGTAATTTATCAATTGATTTTGCACCCTCTCTACAGCAGAGCACAGTGGGTCCATATCTATGAATAATTTTCATTCCCAGAGTCTTTGGGTTTTTTTGGGTTTTTTTTTGAGAGCATTGCACTGAGCTAGCTGGGCTAGATCATGAACAGGAACAGAAGCCAGACCGACACCAGAGTTTTTGGCAGAGCAAACCAAAATTGGGGAAGGTTGCATAATCAGAATGGCAATAGAGATATGATGATTTTATATTAAAATGTCAGAAATTAAGAAAAAAGAAACATTCAACCGTATGTAAAATGTAGCCTCTTTTAAACGGCAAATGTCCAAAGCAGAACCATAGTTGTGAACACACAGCCAGTACTGCACCTTAAAACTATGCAAAAATAACCCAGAATTTTATAGTCAACAGCAAACTAAACAGTCAACATCACTGCCGAGTGGTACCATGTCTAAAAGCAATTTGAGCTTTAATAATTCAACACAATTTAATTTGCTGGTAGTAGGAAAGGTGGAATTTGCTTTTTTTCCAAAGGATGACGTGGATGGATATCCTATCTCTGTAAGGTACACTCCAATTTGTGGTAAGTGCTGGGCGTGAGGCCAAACACACAGAACACACACACAAAACACACACACAAAGCCCTGGTGTTCTCTGGATCAGGCCCACAAACCACAGAAACCGAGATCAAACAAGAAGTTCTCCAACACGTTTAACATTTGAAACCAAGCAACATCACCGATATTTATTTTACCCAGAAGACCTCGACTAGAATTTTGTTCCCGAAATTCTCAAACTTGCAAGTGTTTGGTGGAATTCCTTTCCATGCCTTGCTTCAGCCTGTTACTACCAGTCTCAGTACTAATGACCCAACTCGTGAATGTACAGAGGGAAAACAGAGCTTCATGAAATATTGATACACACTTGGAAATTTGACAATTATCTCCAGAGCTCCTTGGTAAAACCTGAAAGCAAATAAATAGCAAACATTTCCGGCACTCATTAAAACACTGAAAAACAGAGAAAGAAACCTACTCATTATCCATTTGACAAATCTATCCTATTATTTTTAATAATGCGCAGGCTTCCAATGCATGGAACGTACAGCTTCTCCTGCTTAAGAAACCATTGGGTTTGTAGATCTAATTTTAAGAAATGCAATAAAAGTCAGTGATGTAGAGCTGGTTCCTTTTGCAGGAAAGAGTAAAAATCCTTCTCCTACTGAAATCAATGACAAAATCACCATTTTTCAAGTGAACTTGACTCACTGCCCTACTTTGGAAACTGCTCCTCCAGAAAGATACAAAAATCAGAAATAACCATTTTGCTGGCCTTTTGCATGCAAGCTTCAGAAACAGAAAAGTGGAATGAAAAAGAGCTGATGAGCCAGAGCATGGGGCTGCTGGTCCAGGGGATGTATCTCTGTATCTTATCTCACACCAGGAAGATGACCCCGTGGCTCTCCCTCCGGCCAGAGCATGGCATGGGAGGTGCCACACTGCTCTGGGGGAGCCCCTGCTTTAGGATGAACAGCAAATACAGAGAACACCTTCCCCGCTGAATAAATATGAGCCCCAAGGGGAAAACTTCCACTGCAGAGCATGGCAGGTTGTTTGGCACTGCTCTGATGTTATTACTTAGTAGTAATCCTGGTTTTGGGACCTTTTAGCCCTGACTGCAGATGAAACAAGACCACATTTGCTGCAGACAAGAATGAAATGGAAATTTAAGACTTTTAAGGCAAATGTTTTGGCTGGGAAGATAACAGCTCCCACTCTTATGCAGGCCCACTCAACATGAGGAAGAATTCAAAGATGGAGAAAGCTCAGCAGAAGAGATTACAGAAATTGCTGGCCAGGTGGGGTTAACTGAAGCTACATTTCAGCATTTCTGATTGCAGCAGGATGGTCTAGGTACTGACAAGCTCTCTGCTGTCCCCACTGAATCCTCTCTTTTATCCTTCACAATACTAATCAAGATTCTTTTCATCAGCAAAACAAAATATATGCACTTGCATTAACTACTGTACTTTTTCAATATTTATATAAACCTTTCTAACAAAGCACTCAGAAGAGGGCAGAGAACAAAACAAATGCATGCAACATCTCCATTCCCCTTTTTTTTCACTCTGCAGGTAACAGTGAGAGACACCAAAAAGAGACCAGGCCATTCTAAGAAAAGGCTGATAATCTATAGGGTCAGTAAGGGAATGTGTAGGAGGCAGCTTGAAACTGCTCAGGGATTTGCAGTGTTAGAACAAGTGTCAGGAAACGTGTTAAGGTTAAGAAGACCAGCAGGGGAGTCAGGTGGGTACTGCCAGATTCGTGCATCCCACCACCCTGTGACTTCTGATGCTCCCTGGGTGGAGGGAACCCACCTGGAGATAAAGAACAGGCCAAATGTATCCATGAGACCTCAGTTCTGATCCTCTTTTTCTGACTTTTTTCATGGAAAGTATATCCTAAATTATTTCTTATCCCTGTGTTTGCTGTCTAAACAAAGTCCCGTCTGCTTGTTTGCTCGCCAAGCTAGGAAATAATAAATTGCTCGATAACCAAAACAAGACACTTCTGGCAAACAATGAAGACTGAAGAAGCACTGATCCAAATGGATAATGACTGTAACACTGATTACATTTTTGAGATTTTTTTCTCCCCATTTTCATGTCTATACATATCTGCATATATAAATAAAACATGAGAATGCCATCTTGGCTGTTCATACTGGTATTTACCAAGGATCTCCACCGCAGATAAACCCTGCTGGTTTCCTGCTTATTGTGGCAACCTGCTTATGTCTCAGATTACAGAGCCTAAACCAACCATTTCCCGGGGACTGTAACACTTTTGGGAACTGCAGGAACACTCCTGCGGTATTCACTTCTCCCAGCCTCTCCTTGCCTGACACTGCTTTCATTTTCAAGATGAAGCAAGAGGCCATCATCTCCCTTAGGCACCCAACATTTGCAGGCCGAGATTCTGGAGGGAATGCCGCAGGTGGGAAAGGACCACAACGCTCCATCCCTGACCCCACTGCTGGAGCGGCTGTTCGATGCGGACTGTGGCTCACACATCTGGTGGCCACGATGAGACACTCTTTGCAGACAAATAAATGGAATTTATGCCTGGCAAGCGAGTCCAGCTAATGGGCTTACAAACGACCAAAGACTGGAGCCACCAGGCCGGGGATGAGCGACAGCAGCCGCAGAGCTGGAAGGTTTCCCCAGCGAGGGGCACCGCGCGGCCCCGCACGGGCAGGGCGAGCGCCGTGCCAAGCTGTGCCACGGGACCGCGGCTAAGCCGATTGTTGGCCCCGACACCCCTGCACCGGGGGACAGGGCGGAGGAAGGAGAGCCGGGCACTAATCTGCTCCATCTGCTCCGGAGCAGCTAATTGGATTGTGGCTGTGGAAGGCAAGGCCCGGACACAGCGCCGGGCACTCGGAGCTCCCGTTCCCCTGAACCAAGCTGCTCCAAACACCTCTGCCCAAACCCTTCCCCAAGGCTTTGCAGCACCGCCCTGCCGGAGAGGCGGAACTGAATATTGGAAAAACAACCCATGCGAATCCCACTCCCAGAAGTGACACTTCATCTTTAACAAAACACTACCAACAGCAGACAAAAGAAAATTAAAATTAGCTTTCTTCCCCAAAAGCCAGCTGAATGCTGTTAACGTCAGGTTTTATTTAGGTGCAAAAGTCAAAAGCTTGCCTGCCAGTAGCCATCTATAAACCTTACTAATACCAGTCCTACGTCTGCAACATTTATTCTACATCAGTTGCTTAATGATGTTGGTCTTCTGCTTTTCAAGGATTCAGCTCAGCACCTACTTCGCTTTTAAAAATAACAAGCAATTCAGTTGTGCAGCATTTTCATTAAACTGGGCCGCAGTGTGATGATATGAGAATGACAAGAAGAAGAAATATAAAAAATGTTTAATACAATAATAATAAGAAACCTTTAAATTTTTTTCCCTCTGTGAACATAAAGTTTGTAACTATGGAAACTACTTATGAGAAAGCAAAAAAAAGTCAGCAAATAGAGTCAGAGAATGATCTGGATATATGAAAGTCCTAACAATGCTAGAGAACCAGAG
This sequence comes from Acanthornis magna, assembly GCA_036785705.1. NCBI lineage: Eukaryota > Metazoa > Chordata > Aves > Passeriformes > Acanthizidae > Acanthornis > Acanthornis magna. Next base: position 19,997,837 of record JAWUZG010000013.1, read on the forward strand.
ACACAGGGTGAAAGGAAAGTGTAAATTGAAGATGACAACACTTGTGCATCTGACAACACATTCTCCTTCGACAGGCCAAATTCATTTTTATTGCCATGGCACTAAAGTCAATGAATTGCAACTGGAATGAGTTTGACACTTTATATTGCTTTTGATAAAACCATTATAAAAAGCATATTTCAACCTCTAAAGAAGTATTTTAAAAGCCTGTTCTCTGGCACGAATGAATTGTATGTGCAGACTGGCCAAGACAGTCAGTGTTACATCGGGACAGTCAACAGCACATCTCTTGCACATTCTGCTCTGCAGCCATTCACCCCACTAAAGTGGGCAGTTGGGGTCCCTTCAATTTTAAGATCCCCATACAATGCACATGAGGCACTCATGCTCAGCTGATGTTGTGAGGGTCCTTCTGAGCCTTTCAAAGGCTTTCCCAAACTCACTGCTGCTTCCCTTATCATTTTGCATATTAATGTCTTGATGCTGTGACCACTGGCACAGCAGACACTAGAAAGAACTGTCTGCTTATTTCAACCTGTATTTTTGTATGGAAGTTACGATCCCAGTTCAAATAATTACTCCATGTTTTTGTCAGTGCAGTGCAGAGTTTACCTGGACTCACACACTCGCTGGGAATGGCTCCAAGGACATGCTATGGTCTGTCAGGTCAATGTGCAAATTAAATCAGATTTATTCAGTGCACGGAGCTTCCTTTGGTGCTGTTTCAGTCCGGATTGTTAATTGAGCTGCCTTACATGGACACATTGTGATTCCATGCTGCAGTTTGTACAGAAAACATAGGGAAGAAAACCTGAAGTCGATTTCTGAACTGTCCACTGTACTGAGCAAAGAATGAACCAACATCAGCAAATGCCCAGGAAATTTATATTGTGTAGGAAATATCCTGCTAAACTCTGCCTGTAGAAAGCTATGGCAATTTAGCTTAAATTAATTAGGTTAAAAGAATTAATAGCTTAAAAGAATGAGCAAATGTCACTCTTTTAACCATCTTTGATGGGCTCTTTTAACCATCCTTTAACAACCATCAGGGCTCCTGCTCCTGCCTATGCCCTTTCCTCCTCGGGGGCTGCCCATGTGAAGAGTTTCAGCCTGCAATTATGTGTGGTTAATGCAGTTTTTATCTGTCACAGGGGGGAAAATACCAATAAAAGGCATCACAATGAGGTGTTAAAGAGTACAAGCAGAGCTGAGCTAATCACAGTGAAAGGCATTCCTGGCTAGGCTCTAAGCTGATAAAAGAGAGGATGAGTCCCCTTCACACTGGAGAGAACAACTTGTCCAAGGAGGGCAGCTGCCCTCAGCCTGGCTTTCCCTGCTCAGGAAAAGGTCAGGCTTTCAACCAAACCTAACAGCCAACTCATTTTCCTCTTTCTTCCTGATGATAGCCACCTGACTTTATGGGGCAGCCCTGCTCCTCATCCCTGTGGGAAGCATCTTCCCCTCTGTGACACTTTGTTTTCATATCTTCATGTGTAAACTAGAGCTTGAAAAACCATCCAAGACACATATTTGCAATGAATCACCATTCCTCGTTTAAGCTCCTTAAGTCCAGCACCAGAAACAGAAATCTCCCTGTTTGGGAGAAGTCCAGGCTAGCTACAAAAATACAAGACTTCTCATCTGCCAACTGCTTCACTACTAAAACATTGGATTTTTTAAAAACCCAAACCATAAATTAAGTAATCTAATAAAAATACTAGCAAAAATCATAGATTGAAGATGCAGAATTTTGAGGCGGAGCTGCAGCAATGTGATCAGTGACTGTGAGACGCTGTTTGCCCTCGCCAGCTTTGCTGACCTGGACTATTTATTTCCCTGCACTCCCTCCCAGCCCAGCACGGGGCTGGCCACAAACCCTCTCTGGCTCAGCCCTCCTATTGACATGTGTTTGTCACTCAGACCTTGCAGGGCCTTTTTCCTGCTCGCCACTGAGCTGACTTGGTGTGCTCACTGCTGGTGATCTCATGGATGGTGAGGCTGCAGGAGCAGCTCCAGGGTTGACTCTCCCCAGGGGAAGCCATTCCTGACAAGGTCTCAATGACACGGAGAGCAGCAGCTTTGCCAGAGCTGTGGCAGGGAAGTTCCTGGGATGGGAAGCTGGTTCATCTCTGGAGACGTCACTCCACCACCACAGCAAAGGGTTTAAGGTGCTCATTCACCACCTTCTCTTCATACAGCTCTGCAAATCCCAGGAAAGGCAATTTATCTAACTTCTTAATAATTATTTTATGCAATGCAAAGCAGTTGCAGCACCAAGAGCTCCATGAGCATGTGGCATGTGCCTCTATCCCTGCCTGGGATCCTCTACCACCAGAAACACCAGGCAGGAGAAGACACCTTCCTCCTGGCAAGCCCTCTGCCCGAGCTCCAGAGTGAACAGCAGCTGTGCAGAATGCACACAGAGTGTCAAACTCAGCACAAAATGACAAATGGGGTATTTAGGAACAACTCACTGTAGAAAGGCTACAATGCATAGTTCAAACAAGAGTTTGAAAAAACCCAAAATTATGTTTTAAGGCCTTACCCATATAGCAAGCTTCAAAACATGACAGGGCTGTAATGTGCACTTTAGAACCCTCTGCTGACTGAGAAGACATTAACCTGCACCGACAGAAAATATCTGCAGCCATTTGGAGACAGTTTAATACTGAATTTGCTTTCACCTTGTCACTTGAATATCCACAGCCAAAGCTACAGCCAGGGGAAGGCTCATCGTTCCTAAAAACGCATCCTGGCTCTTCCTGCTCGCAAATACAATTTTCCTGGATTTAATCAAGTTTCTGCCATCCACTCAAAGCTTTAAAACATCTTAACATATTTCTAACCTCAGCTTATCCCCTCGTGGGTAAGTGTGAACACTCCTGCTCAACACAGCTCAAACATCTACAAACCACGGTGCTTTTCCATTTTTAATATGTACCTTTCCACGTGCCACGTGCCTTACCTTGGCTTCTACTTTTAAAATATAGTTTAACAGGAAGAAAACCTCTCAGGCTATTTGGAAAGGAGAAAGGGGAAATAAATAAAAATGAAGACAATTTTACAGGTCCTACTTCAGCTAAACCTTTCAGGGCCTTCAATGAGAAGATAATCTTTCTGTGATTATGGCCAAACCCTCTGGTTGCTTGGCAACACATAATTAAGGAATATGTTTTCAGATCCGCTTTGCAAGCTGGCCATTATCAGATGAAATTACTGGAGCAACAAATGTCATCCTCATGCAAATGAGCTGGTCGTAGGCAAAAGAAGAAAAAAAAAAAAAAAAGAGAGAGTTGAGCAGCAAGAAAGAGCTCAACAGCACAGAAACGCTGCTGGCTGTTTCTTGCTGTGTACTGGTAATTCTGGTGAAGGGAAGGGATGATATAAAGATTTTTAGAAAACAGGGTTTTGCAGTTTATAAATGAGACACCGGGAAGGAGGGATCTGCTTCCCCTGATGGAGGAGATTGCTCCCAATCCCTGTGCTCTGGTGGTCCTTCAGCCCAGAGCTTTCACTGTGTCAGCATCGACCGCTCAATCAGACATAGCGCAAATAAATGAACATATTTGTGTTCCCCACATTATGCCAGTTCGTCTTTTTAGCCGCATTTATTTAAAAATACTGCCTGGATGTACTACTTTAGCATCTGATCCATGTCAACACAGAACATGTTGCCTAATACTGAAGCATTTTTTAGAAATCAATACATTACACCAGCTACATAAAGGACTCATAAGCGTGAAAGAATCGGCATTTACTTCCTAGCTGTGTAATTATGGTATGGCAGGGAAAGGGGTGTGCCAAGTGTCTGCATTTTGACAACTTTATCATTTCCACTCACAAAATCATTCTTTATTTAGATTCCTGTGGAACGGCATCACCAGTTTGGCACCGTCTCGATGCCTATAAATGGTATCCCTCTTATTAAAGCTTTGTGTGTGTGTGCTGGTACAGCACATTGTTCAGGAATTGTTTGCATGGGAGTTCAGCTGAGCTGCACAGGGAGAAAACTCCCTGCTCACAGAGTCACTACCAGCAAAAACATTTCAAGGGGGGGGAGGTCTTCCCACATTTTTTTTCAAGCAAATCAAGCCCCAAATGAATGGATTTGATGAATTTCCTTATACTTAACCGGGTGGTTTTGGGGGTTAGTTTCTGTCAGGCTCTGAGTGTTATCATCAAGGGACATCTCCAAAGTGGAGGAGCAGAGCCTGCTCGGATTGTTCAGCTTTTCATCTGAGCAGCCAAGGGCCTGAGCATTTCTAGAAGGGGAAGGGAAGTCTAGGAGCCACCATTCATTTTTATTGTTCCAGTGCTTAATGACAGGCTTTTAGTTTTAAGCACAGCCCTATTACTTTAACAGCTCTATCGCTTCACTTACAGGCATCTCGAGAAGGAAATCAAGGGGTTTATTTTGTATGCCTGATAAAACAGCAAATTAATAATAAGAAGAAAAGCCTTAGGTAATGGCCAAAGGTAAGTCGATTCTCGAATAACACCATTAACTATCTGATGAATTTAGTCAAAACAATGCTAACCATTTCCTCGGAGGAACACATTTGTGCCTGATAACAGCGGCAGAAAGTCAATCTGCAGCAAACCCTGTAGTCCTAATTGCTCAGCCAGCGCAGTATCTAATCTCCTGTTCTCTACAAACAACAGGAACGGCAAGATTAACCCTGGAAGCATTATCTGAGATACCGCTCACGTTTAACTGAAGTTGGCTAAACAAGTAAAATATTTGGAATTTAAGCACAGAGCGAGAGCCTTTATCTTTAGCTCCGCATGGCCAGCACAGCCCCGTGAAGAAATCCCCTTCACCTCCTTTTCTAAGCAGGACAGGGTCTGATATTTAGGCATGAACCCCCATGATATTCGACTGTGGGTTTTTTGGGGGGTAAATTAAACAACAACAAGGTGGTTCTAAACTACTATACGGACTAAGAGCCTTGGGTAATTACTTGGTTCAGGCGATGCCATGGTGGAGACGATGACGGGGGGCCCCGTGCGCCTGCTGAGCTTCGGGTACGGGGAGAGCTGGGCAGGGAAGGCGGGTCCGGTGGGTGCCAGGCCGGCGTCCCCCGGTGCTCCCGGCCGGCGGAGGAGCTGGGGGCTGCTGTGGGGGCTGGGTGCCGGTGACGCCGCCGCCACCGTCCGCTCCCTCTTCATCAGCTCCATGGGCACGGTGTAGGTGGTGGGGTACGCCGTCTTGGGGCTGGCGTGCGGGTTGGCCGCCGTCATGGGCAGGCCGACTGGAGCCGAGTAGGCAGAGGCGGGACGCGGGTGCGTGCTGCAAGGCAGGGGGGTGCTGTATCCCGAACCGGGGAGGAAGTGCGGCCCCTGAGGAGCCCCCGCGGGGGCCGGGTAGGTGGTGGTCTCCAGCAAGTGCTGGGTCGGGGCGCTGGACGGCCGGCGGTGCATCTCGACCCCTCTCGGGGACAGCGGCTGCAGCGGCGGTGGGTGCTGCGAGGCGCCGGGGCCGTCCACGGTGGGCACCCCGTACTCCGCCGGGAGCTCGCTGCGGTGGCTGAAGCTGTTGGAGCGGGTCCTGGGCCGCAGCGCTCCGCTCCTGCGCTCCTGCCTCTGCAGCTGCATCTCCGCCTTGTAGTTGTGGGCGATGCGCGACAGCACGCGGGCCTGCCCCAGGTTGGGCGCCACCGACTTGATGTCGTTCTCCTCCATCATGGCCAGCAGGTTCGGCGAGTCGAAGCCCTGCTGCAGCAGGGCAGCGAAGGTGCTCTCCGAGACGCCCTCCGCACGCAGCAGTGCCACGAACTCGGGGTCGAAGCTCCTCTTGCCCTCCGGCCCAGGAAAGGTCGGGGGCACCGGCGGGTGGGAAGGCGTCGCCACCGCGGCCTCGTAGCTGTCGTAGGGACCCTTGGCGCCGGTGCTCTCCCTGCCCGGCCCGTAGCTGGTGCCGGTGCTGCCGGTGGGATCCACCACAAGGCAGGTGGGGGCGGCTTGCCTGGCCGCTGCCTCAGGAGCCCGCTCCGCTCCATCGCTGTAGCCCGGCCTGCCGGGGAAGGCGGGTGGCTCGGCCGCGTACCGCGGCCCGGGGGGCTCCGTGCCGTACCACGCCGGGGGAACATCTCTGCCGCGCATCCGCTGCCCGTCCAGGGCCAGCTTGGGGTCCCTGTAGAGGCGGGCGGCGTCCGGCGGGGCAGGCGGGCGCACCGGGCTCTGGTCCCAGGACAGCCGGCTGCCCGGCGCCCCATAGCTCGCCAGCGGCCTGCCCGCCACGTGGTCGCGGTAGCAGCGGGGGTCCTTGGGTGACCTCGCCGACAGTGACGGGTCGCTGTAGTAATCCTGGGGCGGCAGAGAGCCCCGGGCCGCCATGGGCGCCGGCCGGTCACAGTAGGCGAAGTCGGGGACAGAGCCTTTCCTCAGGGGCCCCGGTGCGAAGGTGGCATCCTGGTACGGGTACGCCTCTTGCTTCAGCTCCGCACCGCCCTGCAAGATGATATCATTTGCCCGCGGCGGCTCGTACCAGCCGCCCTCGCCGCCATAGGTCAGGGAGCTCCTCCGGCCCGGTGGCCTCTGGTACTCGAAAGCGTTCTCGCTCTCCCAGTTCCCCTCATACCAGCCGGCAGCGTCCCAGCTCTGCGAGCGGCCGATGTTGGGGTGCTTGCTGGGGATGGGCATCGCCACAAGGCCGCTCGATGCCGCTGACACGGAGAAGAGGAGGTGCCTTCCTTCTCAGCGCTTCTCCGGCACGCATCCAAACCGGACCGTGCTCCGCCTGAGCCCTCCCGGCACTTCAGAAGGCAGCGGCCGGCGGTTTTGCCTTTCCGAGCGTGGCCTGAATTATTAATCCTCGGTAACCTTAGCTGGCAGAGCATGCGGCGGCTGGCGGAGGGGTGCCCCTCGCCGTGCGCTGCAGGAGAGCGGCCGCGCTCGGCCCAGATGCTTTATCCTGTGCCGCTGGGGACGGCGGCGCACATGGACAACTGGCCGAGCAGTGTGTGGGGATTAGGAGCTAAATAAAACCACTAAAGCCCTCGCTCCATGTGACATCATTTTAGCCCGATGAAATCTCACGCACTGACCCAGCCAGCAACCTCAATGCAATTTTCCCCTCAGGGCATGGTGATTTTTTTTTTTTTTTTTTAATTTTTTTTTAATGTTGTTTTTTTAGTGTGTTTTTCATCTGTTTCAGTTTTCTCCCCCCTCACATGTGCTTGGGGGAGGCTCCCCCAGCACCCACCAGGGATGGGCGCTGGGATAACAGAACGTGCGCAGATCCGCTCGGCCCCGCACACGCGCATGTAAAAATAAAAAAGAAAGCTTCAGTGTCAGCTCAATCTTAATCCAACCTGATGAAATGCTAATCCACTGCACACAGCTAAGGACAAATTAAATGGGAGCCAGCAGACAGGCCTAAAAAAGGCCAGTGCAAGGTACTCGAGAATATGAGAGCGATTAGAAATTAGTTAGGTATCTGTTTAGCACTTTATGAATATTATAATTTGCATCGGAAATTACTTCCCCCCCCCTTTTTTTTTTTCTTTTTGGTAGTTTCGAATTAGCCACACTAACTAGGCTCCAAAAGGGTTCTTTATATTATTACCATAATACGCAAATCCTTTCATCATCCCAGGACAGAAAATTGTGGAGGTGTAATCTGGAATGTATAATTTTAAGACCATAGCACAGGTCACGGAGAAGGAGGGGAGGATCAAAGGATCGAAAGCCTGGCCTAACAAAGCAAAAAGGAATCGTAGACTTTTGCCCATTATCTCCAGCTTCCTTTGAAAAAACTACATGTTTATGAAACAGGAAAACACTCAGAAACATCACACAAAACTCAATTTGTATTGAGCAGTATTTCAAAATTCATGTGGATTAAGCTTTTTTTACACTTAGAGTAGGCAAAAGGATTTAGATGGAATCACAGCACAGAAAATTGTTATTTGGGAATGGAATAAAAATTTCCATATAGAGTCATTGTTTTCAGAGGACATATTAAAATGGCTCCCCTAAATACGTAATCTAAATTATGACAGGCTGCTCATGCTCAAATACTCCTTTTCAAAGAAGAATAGTTTAACTGGTCCTTATTTTGCTGACCACTGCGACGGAGGCAACATTTCATTTTTTGAATTAAAAAATTCAGACGGAAACGATTTTGCCTTTCTCTGCTACAATCACAGATTTCTTTCCCCCCAATATACCCCTTCCAGGACAGACCCAGTGAAAGGAGGAACAGTCACCTTCCCCGGTCTGTTTGCAAGACAGCTTGAGCATTTTTCCTGGCTAATCCACAATAAATGTTTAGTGCACAAGCCATCACATGATGGACTATTGTGCTATTATGATAGCTAAATCACTAATACAGTCTAATGCTTATACTTGCCTATCATACTAATACCTCTGGGCTATATTTCTGACCCAAATACTGACAGGATCTTTGAGTAATCCCTAAATTTCTTTATTGCAGTAAATATTACAAATCCTCTTCAAACATTCTCTCTTCCAATTCCATCCTCAGGAATCATGATCTTGAAAATTATGTTGGATATTACACAGACATGCAAAACATAGGCCCCAAAAGATTATTTATGCAATTCTCTGAGAATATCTGATTGGCATTATACTGAATTAACTAACAAACTTCAGGCACACTGGAAAATTTCTTCTTTTGTGAGAGTCAAGATGGGAAGACACATTTGTGGCTTACAAATAAAGCAGAGAGTATTTTAACCAACAAAAACATTTTATTACAACAACATTTTGCTAAAGAATAAAATGTATTCCCAACTGGATACAGTGAGATTTGTGCCATTTGTTTGTTCTGAAGCAGCAGAAGAAATCTACCAAAAATGTATACGACAAAATAATAAAATCCTGGTCTATAGATCAAGGGCATCTTCCACCATTGTCTTCAAAGAAATTACTAACAGTCACCATGTTAAGCCCTGGTTCACAATGGAAAAAATCATGCCATAGAGAAATGAAATTTCAAAAATGCTGATTTTCAGCAACTGCAAGGGAAGTCAGAACGGAGCTTGGAGAATTCGCTACCTCTGAAAAAACCAAAGGCTTTAACAAGCCCTTGGGTCGCATGACAGTCACACAATAGAAACCTCTCCCAAACCAAGCCATCTGTGACTGGGGGCCGTGCCCTGCCCAGCGCACACATGGGCGACAGCAGGACCGGAGAGCCACCTCCAAACTCCCTTCATGCCACGCACAGGAGCACATCTGGGCTCTGAAAACCACCCTGGCACCAGCCTGCCCTTGCACAGTGCAACCTTGCAGCCCTTGGGCAGAAGATGTGTTCTTCTTCCAGCTCTTCCCAGGTGCCAGGAAACCCTAACTGGGAACCTGCCACGGGAACACTCATGCATATGGATGGTTTATCCCGTAAGTGCTGACCTCAATGGAACAAACCAACTATGCCTGTGCTCCAAGCCAAGCAGAGGCAAATGCCTGCAGGACCGGGGGCTGCAGAATTTGCACATTTCCCTGCAGCCAAGGGCCAGATGTCCTCTTTGGAGGGCTCTGCTGGCCCCAGTTTTTGTTGAGCCAGTGGGGAAGATGTGCTCAGGAGCCGTGGAACTGGGCTGCCTCCTGTGCCACCATGGCAGCAAAGGAAATGTTACACCCCCAGTGAGCCAAGAAATGAATAAGAAATTGTCAGAATGAAATATTTATGGTTGGGCAAGAAGGGTCTTTTCTTTTTGTTTTTGGCAGTGTTGAAAGCAAATTCAAGCAGCGTGGGCAGCAGGTGATTCTGCACTGGTGAGACCCCACCTGCAGTGCTGCACCCGCTCTGGGGACCGAAACGTAAGGAGGACATGGAGCTCTTGGAGCGAGTCCGGAGGAGGCCACAGAGATGATTCAAGGGCTGAAGCACCTCTGCTTTCTGTGGGGAAAGGGTGACAGAATTGGGATTGCTCACCCTGGGGAAGAGAAGCTTTGGGGTGATCTTATCACAGCCTTTCAGTATCTGAAGACATCCTCCAAGAGAGCTGGAGAGGGGCTTTTTAGAAGGGCATGGACTGATAGGACATGGGGGAATGGCATCAGACTGCCAAAGGGCAGGGCTAGATGGATACTGGGAAGGAATTGTTCCCTGGGAGGGTGGGCAGGCCCTGGCACAGGTGCCCAGAGCAGCTGTGGCTGCCCCTGGATCCCTGGCTGTGCCCAAGGCCAGGCTGGACAGGGCTTGGAGCAGCCTGGGACAGTGGAAGTGTCCCTGCCCATGGCAGGGGTGGAACAAGATGAGTTTTAAGGTTCCCTTCCAAGCCAAACTTTCTGTGACTCTGTGAAATTCTCTGAAATTATTCTGTTCCTATTTCTGCATCCAGACCCAAGCAGGATGGCCAGGAGAGGACACGGAGGCCCTGGGGCCCAACCTGATGTAACTGATCCCATTTCCTGGGAGTGCAGGAGGCACTGGCACCCACATCCACAGCATGAGGGGGAGACAAGGACTGTGGAACAGGCGGAAAATTTATTCTCCCTTTATCTTTTAATTCTAGAGGTATTTTGGGAAAGAAAAAAAAAAACACACACAGAAGGAAAAAAAAAAAAGCTGATCAAGAGATTAAATGCTTTGGTATTTCAGATCACATGAAAAATGCAGTTTTGACTTAATACCCTGATTTTCAGTTTAGCATTGATCTCATACATGGTAAATTTGGCCACGATATTTGGTTACAATACAACAACCACAGAAGACTGCTCTGAAAAAAAGGTGATGACAGAGTAGAAGAAAGGTGGGCCCATTGTTGAGACACTGCATTCAAAACCGATGGCAAGAAACATGAGCCTGGAACCCTCTTGCAATGAATGTGAAACAAACAGTGCTAGAAAGTGCCAATCTCTTCCCATGAGGGGAGTGTTTTACACATAAAACCCAGGGTAAGAAATCAGGATGCTAAATCTGCAACACAACTGTGTAAACAACATTTTTTTGTGTCCGTAGCACTGACTCAGGAGAGGTTGGCTGCAAAATTTCATTCATATTGATATAAAACATTTCATTACCTATTCTGAAAGCAAGTTGCTGGAAGAATTATTCTGTGCAACAAAATAATACAGATTGAGATTAGTTTTGCTTCTTATTATTGAAAAATGCATTTCAACTATAAATTTAAATCCTGTTTATATTGGGGAAAATGTTTTTAATGTAGATTAAGATGTTGATGTTTTCTCCCCAATTATTTTCTTCTAGGAGAGAGTGGAACAGAAATAATGTGCCAAATGCAATTTCTGGCAAAAACCGTAAGATGCAGCAGTAGGGGGAAGGCTATTTCTCTTTCAAAGGCAAAGGAATCCTATCCTGGTAGTGAAAAATCCTCTGGAAAACAAATACATCTCTTGTTAATGGAGAGAGCAGGTATCAGGACACCCAGCCTTTATACCTCGCTCTGCCACTGTCAGAGAGTAAATTGCTTAATTTCTTACTTGCTGATTCCCCTTCCATCAAGAGGGATATAATAATATACACCTCTCACACTCGGATGGTGTTAAGATTAATCAGTGTTTGTCATATGTTTTCAGGTGACAAGGTACAAAGCTACTGGGAGGATAAATGCTCCTGCCCTCCCTGCCTGGGCTTTCAAGGACTGCCTGTGATTGTGCCTAATGACCCCCAAAGCTCGGGAAGCCTCTCCTGAACATCCTCCTCCCGTGTTCAGCTTGTAGGATGCCAGGGAAGCAGAAATGAGCTCAACTATACTGTGGTGTACCATGGATGCTGTGGAGAAGAAAAGCAATGGGAGGCAGTGTGAGTAATGCACGCACACACATGCACCCGCATATCGAAAAGAAACAAAATTTTAAAAAAATTGGGAGAGGAAAAGCAACAAGAAAATGTTCCAAATCCTTTGAAACAACTACATTTGCTAAAATTTGGCTCTGCAAAATCTCCCTCACAGTGGCAATAAGCACTCTGCCTAGATGGACTTTTTAACAGTCTCCTGAAATTAAGGGAACACAAAGAGAAAATTAGCAGGATTGTGCTGGAATCATTTTCAATAATCAAAGGAGCAGCACAGCATCTGAAAGCACTCAGCGCTTGAAGCCCTGCCACATGCTTTTACCAATTTCCAAACCAAAAGCATCGATGCTTTGTAACTTCAACAAATGCTCGCAAACACCAACTTGGTGCGTTACAACAAAACACTCTTAAGATCAGCCAGTTATTAAACAATCATTGCCTCATGGAACTTTGCATTTTGATGACTTTAAAGCAAAAAAACCAAAAGCTTATGTCTGTGTGTAACTCAATCCCCCAGCGCTGGGATAGAATGTGCCATAACCATTGGCAGGACAGGCTCCAGGAATGCACCAGCACACCCTGCCCTGAAATGTGATGCACAAACTGGAACCGGGGACTGGGTTTGGTCACCATTCCCATTAGTGACATGTGACGGGGCACATGCGTACGGAAAATAAAAGGTCAACATGGGACCCCAACAAATGCACAGCAAAGGACCTGCCTCCGTGCCAAAGCCAGCAGACGTTTCCTCTCCAAACTTGTGATATTCTATTGCAGTGCCCTTCTGAATCATTTCCCAAGAATTGCCCCAAAACCTCACAAGTCAAGATGAGGAGAGTGGATGCGAGGCCTCCTCCGCTCCCAGCAGCCAGCGTTGTGCTGAGAATGTCCATGGAAGCATTTCACAGAAAGAAATGAGTGACCTTTCCCTTTATCCCTATCTCCACTGTGGTTTTGTGCCAATCTCTGTGTGGAAGGGGTTGGATGTAGGAGGCAATATCCTCCATCACGAGGGTGCTCCTCACACCCTCATGGCCAGCCCACGTCTCCAGTCACTGCCACACAACAACTCTGTCTGGAGCCATTTCATTCCCCTTTCACAGAAGGGTGCCCCACCCCAATTTTCCCTATGATGGGAGGGAACGGCTGGAGCTATGTCAGGGAGGTTTAGGTTGGATCTCAGGGAAAGGTTCTTTCCCCAGAGGGTGCTGGGCACTGCCCAGGCTCCCCAGGGAATGGGCACGGCCCCGAGGCTGCCACAGCTCCAGGAGTGTTTGGAAAATGCTCTCAGGGGCGCACAGGGTGAGATTGTTGGGATGTCTGTGCATTGTCGCGAGTTGGACTCAGTGATTCCTGTGGGTCACTTCCAGCTCAGGACATTCTGTGATTCCATGAATTACCTTCTATTCATTTCAGAATGAGGTGTGTGCCAGAAGCACCCCAATGAGCACATGGTAACTTATCATCTCATGTTATCCTGCTCCCCGAGCAAAGCCTTGGAGGCTGCCCTGAGAAACTGTAGATATCCTATCCCTGGAAGTGTCCAAGGCCAGGTTGGACAGGGCTTGGAGCAACCTGGTCAAGTGGAAAGTGTCCCTGCCTACGGCAGGCGGTGGAACTGGATGGTCTTTACAGTCCCTTCTAACCCAAACCATTCCATGATTTGCCATTCATGAAGAAAATCAAACTGCAGGTAACAAATGCAGGAAGGCAGCAATCATCTAAAACACACTTGCAGCTAAAAAGAGAAGTACAGCTGTAAAACACACTTTGAGCCATTGGAATGAGCCTTACAAACCCTTCAAACTTCCATCAGAAACAATTTTGCCTTTAAGTATGGGGAAGCTCCAATAAAAGTTGGCAGAAACAGCACTGTCACATTCCTGCATCAACAAAGGGATAATAAAAATATCAGATGTATCCCTACAGCACACAGCTAGACAGTCTCAAGGACTACAAAATAAGAATCAATCTGGATGCTGAATGGCGGGTGCAAAGCAGCAGACAGGGTTCATTGGGCACATCCCTCAACCATTCGCAAAGATCTAATCTACGAATGCTCTTAAAAATAATCCTCTAGAAATCACATCAAGCACCTTGTCTCCAAAACTGGGTATTAGACTTTGAGGTCAAATCTCATCATTTTTAATAAGAATTCAGGATCAAGATTTAAACAGCATGTGTAATGAAAAGCATGGGAATTATATCTGTCCCAGAAAGCAGTAGAGAAATCCACTGTTAAATGAATATATATTGTAAATCTGAACTCTGCCATGCATGCCTGGGCTTTGCATAAAAAATAATTAATTACTAGACAGTAACACAGGCCTGGGGAGATAAACAGGCTGGGGTTCAGGGTGTCTCTCTGCCTTACTTCCCTTGATGATGCCAAGAGCTTGAAACATGCACTTCCCCTTTTCAGACCCAGTGCAGGTAAAAAACAAAACCAAACAGGAGGAAATATTATTTTAGCTAAAAAAAAAAAACCAGCTATGTCTTGCTTTTTTAAAAGACTGCTTCTTTTTGTACTGTTGTATTGCAAATCATCAAATGTAAGCTATATCTTACTGTGGTTCCTCACCATCCTTGCTCGTGTTCCTTTCCTGAGTCAATCAAATATCTATATCACCATAAGCAGCAACAGAGTTTTCTCAGCAAAATGGGTATCTATCTATAACTAAGGCTATTTTGTGAACTTAACCTGCTTATTACTAAGTTTTGAGGTGCTAGATGGCAGCAGAGAGTGTTATGTTTTGAAGAAAAACTTTAAAGATTTAAAAAAAAAGAAAAACCAAATTAATAGTGTTAAGCTAATGGGCTATATAAAAGTGTCACTAAGAAATGATCAATGTCCTTCAATTTTAAAAAATGCAAAACCAACTCAAAACTTGCTCTTTGAAGAAAGCTCTGAGATACAAAAGCCATAATGAAAACCTTCACTGTTTTGGCACTCTGATCCATTACATCTGTTTGTGGAGAGCAAAAAATATAAAAGAAAAGTTGTGTAATGTGTTTCCCTGCAGCTTTATTTTAGTATAGCCAGATGTCCTACTCCTGTCAAAATATTTACCAATAAATATTCAGGAAATCAGGATAAATTTGAAAAGACTGGTCCGGATCCAAACGCCATCAGTCCCTGAAATAGTGTAACTTAGGAGTTAGATAAAAGTTTTTTTCTGGTCTTTTGAAGGAAAACCCATCCTGTTCTCATCTGTCCCCAAGGACTGATCATTTCTCATCACATATTTGGAAGCAGCCAACTTCCACCCCCTGGATGCTGGAGGCAGCCTCTGCCGCGCTCCCACATTCCGGAGCTTGGGAAGAGGCGCCAGGGCTGCCCCGAGGCCCTGCTCCAGCAACCCCTTCCCGGTGAATATTCTGAGAATATTATCACTTTTCGGAGTAATCTTTAAATGCCGGGGAGGATTTAGAGTAAGGAGGAAAAAAAACCCAGATACGATGACAACATGTTAATCCCTAAACCAGTTAATTTAAACGGGAAATGTGGTAAGGATGGAAATTAAGTTGATGGTATTGAAGTCATCAGCTGTAATTGTTTCTTAATTAATGACACGAAGTCGTAAAGCATGTTACATGGAACCTTGTCTGGAGGCCGGGGAAAATGGAAAAATACAAGGCAGAATTAAGAGTTAGACACGTATTAAGTTCCCATAAATGTGGGTTTGAACACAGGGAGAACACAACAGATGTGGGGTTTTTTTCTATTTTGGTACATATGGCCCTCAAGTCCAGGGAAAGGGGAGCTCTCCTTCCTGCAACAGCTCAAGCCACAGATCTACTACAAAATACTTGCACACCAAATTAATGGAATTTTTGTCTGTAACCTTATCTAAATGTGTCTTACTCTTTCCTGGATGCCTGGGGCATTTTGTCAGGCTGGCTTCGTATCTGGCTCAAGTCCTGCATCTTGTCATGCACGTTCCCTTATAGAATGTCACAGGAGTGAATGTACAGGAAAAATATCCACACAGGACTGGAAGCCACTGGAGCAGCCTGTGCATCCATGCAAGGACAACAGCACTCCCCTGGATACGAGCTCCATCCCAAAGCACAAGAAGGACTCTTACAAGCATGTAGAGTTCTTGATTCAGCACAGAAAAAGGGTTGAAATTCATGGAATAAGGTCAATAAGCTTGAATAATACCAGTAAACCCACTGAGGTTGCTTGAGCTTTCTACATCCACAGGATACTGTCCAATTAAAAAAAAAATCTTAAAATTTTAACAAAACCTATGAATTACAAGCAATTTCTAAACCTGCCATACCTCTATCAGCAAAGGGGTGATTAAGAGCACTCTTTTTTTACTGGTATAAAAGAGGTGTAATCCAGCTTTTATACGAATTTTAAGTGATTTTCTGAAACCTCCATAAAGGCCAAAGAACTTAATTTTGGAAAAGCAAAACATCAGGAGCAGCCAGACAGATATTCAGTTTGCATAAATCAGCACAGGGTGCAATGGCAGAAGATCTGACAAGCTAATACTGCTTTTTCTCTAGGCTAAATGTGGTAAGCAACCCTTCCTTAAAAGCCTGATAGTTTATGTGCTTTGAGGTGGAAACTTAAAAAAAAAGGTACAAAAAGCATTATTGTGGGGGGGAAATCCTTGTACTGTGTTTTATATTCATGGAACAAAGAAGCTCAAATCCACTAGATAAAAAAGGTCTACAATTATTCTAAATAAGCCACTTTTACTCAGGACAAGCAGTTTCTTCCGTGCTTGATATCATCTTTAACCCATTGTTTCTCATCAAATGCCTAGTGGCGATAAGGATTTCCTGAGATAATGGGATTCTATTTCTAAGCAGTAAAAACAAGTATTATCAGATGCTACTTAGTGTGCAAATTTGCAAGAATGGAAGAAAATTTCTCTACCCAAGTATCAACTGTACTCATTTTGGCTACTGTTACATTATACCAAGGAGGGAGAATTGGAGGCAGCCACTTTCCAGAGTTGTAGTTTTCAAGTGTATTTTCCCTTTTGGTTCCAGGGGCAAGGTTCCTCTATTTTTTAGCACGAGTGGACTGTGGCTATTGAATGAGAACCTATTCCACAGTTAGCTGTTAGTGGTGTGTGAGCCCAGACCTCAGGGACACATTGTTCAAACACTGCTGAAAAGCCAGAAACATCACAATTCTTCAAGGACACTTTTATTGAGGGTTAGTGTGGGGTTTTATTTAACAATCAGAAAGTGCACAATAAGCAGTAATTGACATTGTGATTATTAAGTCCCCTTCTGTGGGGGATAAACTGAAATAAAGAGGTAAAAAGCACCCCTGCCATAGATCCAGGTAGGTACCAGAGTACCTACCATTACATAATGTATTTATTCAAATATCACTGGACACGGTTTGCATTGACTTCTGTCACAGATGGACACGTAGAACACAAAATTTCTGCCCACCCTTGAAATGAATTAACCAGCCTCATGCAGCCACAGCAGAGATGACTTTGGTGATGTTGGAAACATCCATTCCTACCCCAAATTCCCTCCTCCATTTCACACAATCACTGAAGTTGGGAAAGACCTCCAAGACCATCAAGGCCAAGCTGTGCCTGATCCCAGCCCAGAGCCCTGAGTGCCACGTCCAGGCCTTCCTTGGACACCTCCAGGGATGGGCACTGCAAACCTCCCCGGGCAGCCCCTTCACCCACGCTGTGATTCCATGATCCCAGCTGGACAGCGTGTTAGGGCAAGGTGCCTACTCAAGGTCTGCCAGACAATTATTGCATCAAATGCTCAGACCCACCCAAGAGGCTTCTAACCACGGCAGGGTCACGTTCCCACCGAGAAACAAGGGTTGCTGGAGAGTCAAGGCCACACACAGATACTGCAGCGGCTGGAAGGTAAATACATGAGGAATTCCCACAGGAAGTACGAATTATGGGAAGCACCACAGAAGCCTCAGCTGAAGAGAACACCAGGGTGCCACTCAGAATGCAAGGCAGTAAGTAAAAAATCCAGAGACTTGTGCACTAAGCACTGAAAATATTATGTGACTGTGCTGGCATTTATCAGCCATCAGACATATCAAAGGATCTGAAAGAAAACAAAGAATACAAGTGCCTTGTTTGCCCTGCAAACAGTTCTATTTTGCAAAGTACAGACAACTTTGGTGGCACAAACTGACACGTAAGGACGTGATTTCCCACTGGATAATGACAAATCCTGGAGCAAAAACTGTCAGAAAATGTCTGGGCTCACTTGGCCTTGCAATTATTTTTTCACTTCGCTTCTTGCTCATCTCAGGGCTGCCACTTTTGGGGCATGTGTTGAAAGCTTAACTGACTCACAAATGTTAGTGCAAACTATAACCTCTGAAGCTGGGCATTCCCATTCCAT
The DNA here is from genome assembly GCA_036785705.1 of Acanthornis magna. Classification (NCBI taxonomy): domain Eukaryota; kingdom Metazoa; phylum Chordata; class Aves; order Passeriformes; family Acanthizidae; genus Acanthornis; species Acanthornis magna. Next base: position 20,015,928 of record JAWUZG010000013.1, read on the forward strand.
GGCACTGGTGTTGAAGACAGACCAGCTGAGCTGCACTGGACTGGAGCACAGGCAGCACTTGGGATCAGCAGAGGAGTTCAGCGGTGTTGGGAAACCCATGTTTCACACACAGACAGGATACTGCCACCCTGCAGCTGGGATGTGCCACCACTGCTGAGTTTTGACACTCAGCAAGGAAATGACACACTGCCATAGCACCTTCTCCTCCGCCTGCTCCCAAAGGCACAGCCAGCAGCTGTGGATGGGCTGCTCCTCACTCCCTGCCTAGCTCCTGGTGCTGTTTAATATTTGTTTAACCATATTGACAGAAGCACTGGATAAAGATCAGCTGAGCCAGCAGCAGAAATGATGCTGCAAGTTATTTCCTTGCCCAGGAATGCCTTGTGCAGGCACTGGAGTCCCATGGGAAGGATGGATACCGTGCACCAAGTGCCACAGTCTGCTAAGCGTGGGGCTTCTTGGAGGCATGTCAGACACCTTGTTCTGCCACAGCTAGCACAGACACAATCACATCTAATCTCTATGTCCTTGTTTCCTAAATGGAAGGCAGGTGAGCTTCTGCCCTCAGGGCTTTTGCTGCCATTTCTTTGAAAACCTGGGAAGCTGCACCAGGTTTGGGAACAGGCCCACTCCTCCATACAGTAACTTGGCTGCAAAATTCAGGCCCTTTTTATCCCAGGCAGAGCAGGCGGGTCTGGCAGCTCCACATCCATGGCTGCAGGACTGTGCCTCGGCTTTGTTTCACACACAGCAAAGCCAACAGCCCTCCCTCTCCATCTCCCACTCGGACACGGCTGCACAATTTTTGCTGGAACTCTTTTTTTTTTTTCATTCACCCTGAGGTAAAAAACCCATCATGGAATGGAAAATTTCAGCTCAAATAAAATTTTCAATGTGGCAAACTCACAAGCTCATGGGAGCAGGACCCAAAAGAGGGGCTGCTGGACAAGTCTGACTCCACACAGCACCAGCGGCTCAACCTCTAAAGCATATTTTGACCCACTATGGAATAAGACACAATTCCACAAGCAGGAATTATGTAAACCACCCTGCATATATTATTTGCAAAAGCCCCAGCCATTCAATGGGTCCATCTTTCCACCCACATGGATTCAATTACAGAATAGGCACCCAAAGTCTCTGGGACAACCAGAAGAGAAAGAAATGGGTAAGTCATGACCACTGTGAGCACACTCCAGCTTCACTTCATTCAGATGGGCATCACCAACCCACTTAATTGTTGACAGACTATTCAAGATGTCTTTGCTGCAGGCTGTTGCCCTGAAATTCCTTTATCCCCTCAAGTCTGGACCTTTATCCCACCCACATTCTTCTGCAGATCAAAATTTGCGACCTGGTCAAAAAGCTCACATCTTCAAACCAGCCTGCTCAGAGCAAAAAGTGACGCTGTCATACAAAGATGTCATAAATACATGTTTTAAAAAACAAAACCAGAAGAGCTGGTGAAGCTGAGCCCTGCACCGAGAGTGCACAGCTCCTCTCTTTGGAAGACTCATAAACCTGCCTGTAAAGGCTGTGAACTGGTTTTTTTAAACGATACCGCCTCCTTGTATGGCTTGGATTATTTTTCCACGCCAGATGCACGTTTAACAGAGTAATACAAACACTGCAGTTCCTTAATAAACTCTTTTAATGCCGCGACAGTTTGTAAGGCATTTCCCTCAACATGTGTCTGGTTATGGTTTCAGTGAGCCTGCAGGAAGAAGAATCTGTCTGGCAGTTTGGACAGTGATTACAACATGTAGCCTGAGGATATTTCACCTCCAGACCTGCCTCCATCCTGCTGCATGGAATAAAGTCCGTTCCTAACAAACTGCAAGGGCTTGTGGTGGGAATAGTAAAAGGGATGGTATATGCAACTTCAGGAAAAGCACAGAAATCCACCTCTGTGCTACCAGACATTTAGTCTTTCGTCAGGTAAATACAGCTTTGTATCCCGTTCACATTTAAAGGGAAAGGCTCCTTAAGTGCTTCCACAGAACAGGAAATCATTAAAAGCAGCTATTTTGGACCACATTGCCCTCAGCTTGATGGAGCAGTAGATTCTTCTCACTGAACACAATTCTGTTAAGCAAAGATTCCTCTCCTCCATCTGCTGAAGTAGTTCCCTGATTTCTCATCATCTTTCACTGATTATTCCACACACCTTTCAAGACAAAACTGAGAAAAATTATAATTAATTTATTCAAAGTGTGTTTTCACAGCAGCTGGAATGGCCCTTTTCAGTGCTTTTCTATGCCATAATTCAAGATTAGGAGTCTGTAATAAAAAATAGCCATCAGACAGGCCTGTATAGTATTCAGCTGTCCTACAAGCCTAATATTTTGGCAAATCTGAAGCTTTTGGCATTCTTCAAGGTAAGTTGTACAATGCTTCTCACACTCAGTCCTTGTCTGCTGCTTACAAATACAACACAACAGCATTTTCAAATGGTGACTCCCTGCCATCATTTCCATCAAATTACAAACCCAGTGGCAAATGACAAAGTATACTTTAAAAAGTTATGTCTCCTGCACATTTAAAGATTAGCAAAGAATATCTTTTGACCAAGAAAGAGAAAAAAGCTCACATATCAGAGAAAAATAATCTAAACTTCAATCACATCTAAAGCTCCGTTAGCAGGTTTGTCGTATGATCCTTTTGAATTTCTTGTACACTCAGCAACTAGATCTGATGGTAAACATCAAACCAGGAAGGCTGCTTTTGAAAATCCAGGCTCAGCTGATAGAACTCTTTTAAGTCAAGTTCAAAGTAAGTTTTGAAGATGAGATAGTGTGCTACACCTGAGTGTTTATGACATTCTGTAGGACAAAGAGGCAGCTCCACACTGCTGCGTACTCTGGATCCTCCCTCCTAACTCATCTTCTCTGCTTTGTCTCTCCTTTTCCAAAATTAACAGGGCAAAATTAATAGAGCTAAGTAACTTATGGTGAGTTTAAAACAGCAGCAATGGAGAGTACGCAATATGTAACACAGAAAAATCAAGGCAAAACCCACGCTTGTCCTGCTGATCAGCATTTCACACTCACTGGAACTCCACAAAGCCCCACACATTTTGCTCAAACGGGCACAGCACAACTCCCCTGTGAGCTCTGTGCTTTCATCCACCACCAAATCCTGTTTCACCTCGTTGCCATTCAAGTAATACTGCAAATTGTTACCCTGCAGACCGCTATCCATCTCCTTAAGAGAAGCTGAACATTGGAACTCCTAAAGAGACGTAAGATATTCTCCCTAAAATAACACTCTGCTCTGCATTTGTTGCTGATGGCAAAACTTGCACAAGCATTCGAGAATTATTGGAGTGTACACCAAAAAGTCAGAGCTTGTTTGCCATCACTTGATTTCTGTCATAAGTAGCTTACGCCATGTAAGCTGCAATAGAAAATGTTTCCTAAAAACTTTTTCTGCTGGAAAATTGGTCTAGAAGGTAAAGTCACCTGTGCTGTGACACTGTAACACACCATGAATGAAGAATTACAGCAAAACTGCCTGACCCCCACACGCCAACCAAAGAAAAGCTGTTACAACAATGTGCTCAAAACCAATAGAACAACAACTCTTAAATTTTCCATCGATTTCTTACAAGATGATAGTAAACATGTTTTAAATTGGGACTGACCAAGTTGCTTTAGTAGAAATTAGGATAAAAGGAGAAGACCTCATAATTAAACAAAAATATTGCTCACAGGATGACAAGTGACTTCCAAGTAAATAACCAGAACAGTATGATAATATTTTGATATTGGTATATTGAAATATTTTTGATTTGGATCTCTTTATGCCTAAGTACTGAAAGAAATAAAGAAAAACTAGGTATTCTACCCATGTCATATGTCAGAAAAAGAAGAGCACACTCTTACCTTCACAAATTCTGTCCAGTCGCTGCCGCTTGACTTTGTGTTTATCCACAAGTGCCATTCTTGACGGTATTTTGCAACTTTCTGACTCAAGAAGCACAGCAGTCCCCCAGGAACTTAGGAAAACTCAGAGGAATCGGCGTGCATACCGCCACTGTGGATCCTGCAGAGAAAGGAGAGGAGTCGTAAGATTTGTGGACTTCCCATCCCTGGAAGTGCTCAAGGGCAGGGTGGATGGGGCTCACAAGCTGGGATAGTGAAGGTGTCCCTGCCCATGACAGCGGGTGGAATGGGATGGGCTTTAAGGTCCCTTCCAGCCCAAGGCAGTGTGGGATTTCAGCACACCAGGTGAGAGCTGCCTGGGCCCAGCAGCAGAGCAGGTTTTGGAAAGGACAGCTCTGAGTTTGGTGCTTCCAGCCCCAGCGTCCCACCAGTCACACATCTGACACCACAACTCAGTCGCTTTATCCTCTTCACGATCCCAAAACCCAGCCTTGTACACAAGAACTGCCAAAGCACTGCATGGGCTTCTCAGTTTTACTTCTGACTGAAAAATCTATTCCTAGTGGATAAAATCCATGAGGTTATTTTGTAGACTCACAGATGCTGAAAGAGTCTTAGAGAGTATATAAAACAGGGGAAGTAGTTTTTGCTGTGCCAGTACTCTCATCCACAAACCACTTCCATATTTAAGCCTTGCCCTGTAAAAGTCATCAGTGGACCTTGAATTTGCAAGAGGACCTTGATGTATATTCCAGCTGTCACCACAGCCTGTCCTTGTCCTCCTTCCTGAAGGGCTGACATGAAACTTCGGGTGCTGTTTCTAGTGCACACATTTTCAATGCCATTGAGATAAAATGCTCCATGAAGCCATGTGTGGCTGATTTACAAGAAATGCTCTCCAAGGAGACAACACCTAAAGGTTTTCTGCATTTTGGTGGCACAGAGGAAAACCCTAATAGATATTCTCAGGTCGGATATATTTTACTGCTACAGAGAGCCAAAACTTTGTTTAATCCATGAACGCTCTGACCTGAGCACAGCTGCAGCCTCTGGATGTGCTGTTGTGGCACTTCTACCCAACAGTTCTTTTTGTAAAGCCCAGGTGTGAGTTTTTCAACGCAAGTTCCACAACAGTATTTGTGAATCAAAACACAAAAGAAGAGACCTCATGCTATCAATGAATTCCAGCAATCCAACATTATGTGCACTAATATTTTATGCGACCGCTGATTCAATATCCTCTTCTGTATTTTAAGCTGAAGACAGACGACCCTGATAAAAGCTACAAACCTTCCCAAGGAGGGATCCTGCTCAAGAAAGAGGCCTTTGCCCCCCACCAGCCATCCACCACCCACTGAAAGGCACCAAAAGAGCAAAATTAGTGTACATCTGTGATTTCTAGAGGCAAAGCAAAGCAGCACTGCATTTTTGGAGGCTTTGCAAGGAGGAGAGGGGAAGAGGAAGGCTTGAATGAGTGCAAGCAAAATAAGAAAACCTCTCCTGAGTGGCCACCTGTATCACCCTGCAAAGTCTCAATCTCTTTGCCTACACAGTAGCAGAAAGTGTTAAAAACTTACACAAATTCTGAAAAGCCAGCAGTAACCACAAACTTGGCACCATTCATTCAAACTGACCCCCAAACAGCTCCTCCCCAGCCAGTGAATTTTCACACTGCAGCATTTCCAAACAAAATTTTCATGACAAACTCAAAAAACTTCCCATTCACAAAATGCACCACACGAGACAGAAGACACCACACAAGAAAATCCAGGCGATGCCCAGAAATTGACCTTGGGCAACGTTTGCGACCTTGAGTTTTGCCTCCCCTTCTGCAGAGCAGCAATAGCAACACTTAACTCATCCTCTGGAGCACTTCAGGTTCTGAAGGTTCACATAGCCCAGTCAGGCATTTCTACTTTGTATTTTATTCCTCTGCACCAGCACTGGCTCTCCAAAAAACACTCCAGTGACTTCCCAGAAAACCCAGTTAACCAACGCAGTAGGCTGAGCACGCGAGGGGTAAAGGCTCTAACAAAGCCGCCGCACGCCGGGATGACAATTTCATGGAGATTATTGTTATTATTATAAATGGTTATCAATTATGCATCACATTGATAGTCAATTTCCAAAAGGAAAAGCCTCGTGTCGGTACAGCTGAATTCCGACTAAGGGATGATCGGCGATTTCCTGGTAGTTAATGGCCAATTTCCCAGCAGCACAACTGCAGCATAATCGTTGAGATTTATAGCAATAATTAATTGATTTTTTTTAAACATAGGGATGCTAAAGAGCACGATTCCCACTCATATTAAAAATTAATGCAACATGCTAGAAGATGCAGAAAGCTTCCATTCCGGAGGCAGAAGCTTGGTATGGTCAAAATATTTTATGCAACAAAAATTAAGCTGTTAGTGTAGCTAAAGCCTGCGTAGCTAATGGCATTTCCATGATCAACATTCACAGGCACACACATGATTTTTTACCTCTATTACATCCCATTCCACTTTCAGGGAGAAATAACAGGTTATAAAAAAAAAAAATCACATCAGAAGAGAAAAAGTTACCATTTTGTTCTGAAAACACTCAAATGGTTCATTATGTTGGCTGCAACTCTTTCCCCCTTTATTTCCCCAAACAAAACCAACATGCAAAATGTACTTAATTCTGACAGAGTGCATTTTCTGATGGACGAATGCATCCATTTAAGTTTTTTTTCCCCAGTCATCTCAATTCCCTGCATTACTCCCTGGAGGAAAACTACCTACAAAAGAAACTAATAACAATCAGAGAAATTGCTGCTCATCAGAGTCCCACACAGCTTAATGTAATGCCCATGAATGAACTCTTTCCTAATGACATGAACTGCCCCATCTTTGTCTGACAGGTGTCTGCGGTGGTACCAAACAGCCATAAAAGCTCAGCTCAGAAGACTTATTAAAAATGTGGCAGGAGCTGCCGAGCAGCATTTGGCAGGGATGGATAAAATGGAGAAAAGCAGATGTGTGGGGCAGAGAAACAAGAGGATATTCCCCAGCTTTTGCATGAGGCTGTAATTAAGAAAGCAGTTCTTCCATTTGTGGGATGGAGGACGCAATTAGTTGCGCACCCAACTTCAATCTCTCCCCAATGATTTCTACGGCCAACCCAATCTCCAAACAATCACAAGGCTAAATGTCCCCCACCATAAAATAAATACAATCAGGCTAGGCAGAACAAAAATCATGGTCAGCAATTAAAAGACAAGAAAACCTCATTGTCTAATGGAAATTCGAGAGGGAGAGGCACATGCACAAAAATTGTACTTCATCTTCAGCAAGATTAGGAAACAAGTGAAGTGATTTACATACAGTAATTGCATGGCCGTGTTAGCCTCCAACAGTGTCTTTCAAAATGTAAATTTCCTTCAAAACCCTCGGACACAATGATAGCCCAGCAGCTATTTGTTTTTTTAAGGAAGGAATGTATTTAAATACAACACTTTAGGAAAAAACCCCAATCCTGACATAACACATTTAAATAGCTTCTGTATACTGCCCATTAAAGACCACAGTCCATGAGCCAGAAAATGAGAGCAGAGAAAGCTGCATTAGGGCTTTTTCCCCCTTGACTTTTGATGGAAAGTGAAAAGAAATAAAGGTGATTTTCCAAAATAAGATGCACTGTTAGAAAAAAGTAAGAGAAAGGTGAATTTATGAAGAACATCTTATCTTCTAAGCTGTCCCTCAACTTTCACTTCTGTGTCATCTTTCTATGGCACACAGAGGTAGCACAGGAGCACAGACATCAATCACAGAACCACAGAACGGTTTGGGTGAGAAGGAACCTTAAAGCCCACCCAGTGCCACCCTGTGCCATGGGCAGGGACACCTCCCACTGTCCCAGGCTGCTCCAAGCCCTGTCCAGCCTGGCCTTGGACTCTTCCAGGGATGGAGCATCCATAGCTTCTCTGGGCAGCCTGTTCCAGTGGGCAACATCCATTTTAGAGCATCCATCACAGGCACGGCCACCAAACCAGCGAGCACCCGGCAGGGGATTAAGAGATGCCCTTTCCAGTGCTCCAGACACAACATCTCACACGTTCCCTGTCTGTGCACAGCCTTGGGAAAGCAGCATGGTGTTCCCTACACCCTGTTCTGTGACACGCCAGCCACCCTCTAAGAAATACAGCAGTAACAAAATGGAGATTCTTTACTACAGAAAACTACCAGCTCCACAAACTGGAAAAGGTCCCATTTCCAAAGAGCAAAGGAAAATATCCATCCTTCCTCCCTCACATCTGTATTGGGTTTTCACATGTACAATTCTTTACTCAACAAGCCCAGTTCAAATGTTTTGATGGTATTGCTGGGTATTTCCTAGGCTCTTGGGAAAGGAGTGGTTTCTGAAGAAGGTTTTGTACTCATGATTACTGCAGGACATCAGTTCTCTCAGCTGGAAGCAGAGCAGCACACCCAAGCAGAATTGTTGAAGTCAGTATCCACTGACGCCACGGGCAGCTCTCCCTGTATCCCTCTTTGTGTAAAGGTCCAGTTTTTCAAAGCTCAATCACACTTGAGCTGAGATTTGAACGCAAGAAGAGCTCTCGGAGCCGTGAACTGCTCCAGCCCCTGTCAGCATCCCTGGCTGCTCACCCTCCTGAGCTCTGGCCATTCCCACTGCTCAGCCTTTCAGCTGCGTGGGGAGGGCAGGAGGGGCTGGGAACCAGAGTTCAGCATAAGAAAGGCAACGCGGGGAAAAGAAAGCAGGAGCCACGCAGAGATAATGACAGGGGAGGGGAGCGGACAAAGGAGACGGCACAATGCAGGAGGAGCACTTGGAGAACACTGTCATCCCTCCTCCCAAGGCACAGCCTGCAGAGCGATGCCCTGCTCAGCCCCCATCACCTTCCTCCTCTCATGGGAGGAGGGGAGCACATGGAAGGGAAGGGACAGACAGCACAGTCCTTCTGGAGATGGGTTTTTTGATATCATCTTTTAAAGCACAGTGAAACAACATGGGAAACTCACAGTGTTAAGATACCATTAAACCAAATAGCCCAGTAGGAACCAAAAATGGATTAAACATTTATATGGATAGTGAGAACAAACATAGAATTTAATTACCCAAAACAAGTTTTTTAAAAAATAATGCCTGAGGGATATAAACACCCCCACTTGGGAAGAGGAACCACAGAGTTTCTGTGTGGCCAGGGTTTGACTTCTCCCGCTCCATTAAACACGCTCAGCCATTGCATGTGAAATAGGATGCTGGGGAAAAAAAAAGGCTTTTTCTCACTTTTGGGGAGAACTACCTTGGCTGTAAATCACACCTTGGGTTTGGCTGGGGTAGAGTTGATTTTCTTTGTGGTAGCTGGTGTGGAGTGGTGGTTTGGCTTTGTGCTGGAAACAGGGCTCATAATGCAGGGATGTTTTTGTTAGTGCTGAGCAGGGCTTACACAGAGCCAAGGCCTCTCCTGGTGCTGCCCCCCCAGTGAAAGGGCTGGGGGGCACGAGGAGCTGGGAAGGGACTCAGCCAGGACAGCTGATCCCAGCTGACCCAGGGATATCCCAGACCATGTGGTGTCATGCTCAGCAGGTAGAGCTGGGGAAGAGGAAGGAAGAGGGGGATGTTTGGAGTGCTGGTGCTTGTCTTCCCAAGTCACTGCCATGCATGAGGCAGCCCTGCTTTCCTGGGCATGGCTGAACTCCTGCCTGCCCATGGAAGTGGGGAGTGAATTCCCTGTTTTGCTTTGCTTGCATGCAGGGCTTTTGCTTTCCCTATAAAAGTGTCTTTATCACAACCCACGAGTTTTCTCACTCTTCCGATTCTCTCTCCCATCCCTTGGGAGAGAGTGAGTGACTGCATGGGACTGAGCAGCCGGCTGGGATTAAACCACAACACTCTCCCAGCAGTCTGCATCCTCCCCAGACCCTCACCACACTCAAAACAGTGAGGGCAAGACTCTTGCTACAAAGCCATTATTAATTACGTTTAATGCTTTTACCAGTTGTTACCACGATTTTGCTGCCATGGAGCATTTGGTGATGTTCTGCATTAAGGCTTCTCCATGGGAATGCCTGGATGCTGCTGGGGGTGGCAGCAAGAATTATTTGTCCAGCTTCTTTTCCAGCCCAAAAACCTATCAACCAAAACCTCACTCTTCAGCTGCCTTCCTGGTGCCTTCCCCCAGAATCTGCTGGGGGAGGTGCAGCCCCTGGATGCAGGGAAAGCAGGGAGGCAGCAAGTTAAATGCATTCAGGGAGAGCCTCCACTCCCCTGTGAGCACCTGCTGGTGGCTCAGAAAGGGCTCTTCCCCTCCTCATCGTAGAGAAAAGGTGAGTAACAACACCCTGTGCGAGTCTTGTGCTGGAAAAGGGGTAACAATTTGGAGGAACTTGCTATTATATGAGTGAACAAAATGTACCATAATGGCATATGAGCCTGCACATCTGCTGCTAAATTAAACACACCACATAATGATGCAGACCACATCTTAAAACACCATGCAATGAGATACAGGCTGTGCCAAAATAATGAGGCTTCAAAGACGACATAGAGAGCCTGATCCTGCATCCCTTACAGACTTTGAAAGTCACAGTGATTATCCCTCAGCAGTTTGACTCCATCAAAGCTGCTTGTTGACTCAGGAAAAGAAGAATCACAATTATATATAGGTGCCCTTCAAAGGGAAAAAAGACATATGGGTTTGTAGCATTTTTCTTCCTTTCCATCTTAATGATGCGTAAAGCATGAGAGAGGTTTTTGTTTGGAACTGGATTTTCAGAAAAGTTTCTGTAAGAATCTTATGTCAGGCTACAAATTGCTCTCCAGATTGGGTTCTCAGCAGCCAGACAGGTATTATGAAGACCAATTGAAATGACAATATTCAAGTTGCCACAATAGCCATGGCACAAAAAAGAGGAGTGAGACATCCCTTCTATTTTCAACTTCCTTTACCAATTTCAATTTTCAACATTAGTGATTTGCTCTTGACTTTGAGAAAAGAAGATCCAGACATGCTCCCTTGTCAGGTAGCAACAGCCCTCCACAGATCATCAGTGAGCTTTCAAGTAAAACTAGGAAATACCAGAACTGGCACTCCTTTCATTCCTAAAGCTGAAATACAAACAAACAACCCCAACAGACAGCACGAAAATTGCTTTAAAGAAAATAACTGTCATCTCTCTTTCTGGCATCAGAAGTGAAGCAGGGCGATGCTCCGCTTACCCTGCACCAACAGCCTTCAGAGGCTGGTGGTGGGCAAAACAATAACCAGGAGCTGAACCCCAATTATCCACTTAGCTTTGAGAGTGCCTAATCTATTTGCTAATTAATCATGGGCCTCCTTCAGCCTCTCTTATCTTGTTTTCCTAAGTATCTGACGCTGATAACACACACACACTGATCTTGCTATAGCACATAAAGCTGTATCTAAAACTACCCTCAACTTTTCAAATAAAACAAGAGGAAATGATACACAAAAAAATTTACAGTATCCAATGGGTCCCTGCCATACTGGAAAATAAAATCTCATTCCACTTTTTACCAAAATTCCTTAAATGACTAATTACTGATTTGAACTAACTGCAAAGATTAATGCCAGAGAAAGGTGAACCTTTGCTGTTTGCACATCTGGACAAGCAAAAGCTCTTCTCTACTCAAGCCATTAATTGTTCCCGTACCAGAATCAGCACAGCAGATTAGAAATTCCGAGAAAAATGAGTATTTGCCGGTTTGTTGGATGAGTTATGCAGTTACTTGTCCATTAGAGGGCATTTCATACTGCGGAGTGAAGCGCCGGCAGCTTGGGAACAGCACCACTAACCCCATCTGGAGCTGCTGGAGAACAGTTTCTGTCGACTCTCATTTAGTAATTGCCACTTTTCAACCTTTCCATATGCTGCATATAGATGAGCAAGCAAGAGCAAGGACAAGAGGAAAATAAGATGAAATAGCTATGAAAAAATCCTGCTTAAATAAACCCTTTGGTGCACAGCTATTGTTGCTGCCAAGGTTTGGTTTTGTTCAGTTCACTTCTCACCCCCCCCCCAACTTTAACACAGGAAACTTCATCATTTTCACTCTCACAAATAGCACTTTATGTTTTGAATTCTGGAAACGATTAACCAAGAACAACTGCAAATTGTGCCCTGGCACCATTACCCATCTCTGGAGCTAGAGGGGAGAGCTCATCCATCTCTGGAGCTGAACAAAGGCAAATCCAGCTTCCTCACTGCCAAGGGGTAGGACATGGCCACTTACCTTCAGACAGCTCCTCCTGGTTACTACTAATACTGCTAAATGTGAACTGGAAATCGCTTTCAGCTTCTGCTGGCTAGGAAACCACACAAAGCCACCCACTCCCCTGCTTCCGTGGTTTTCCTCTCCCCATCTAAATGCAAATCAAATTAGGAAAGAGCAGATATCTCGCTATACATCTCCGAATATACGTATGTTTGTGATCAGGGTGGCCCAACTTCCTGAGTACAAGCTGCATACCAAAGTCTCTGTGGGGCCAAGAGCCATATCCTCCCAACCTCTGTACCCCACTCCTGCCACACACCCCATGCCCCTGTGAATCCCCGTAACTCCAGGCTGCTGATCCCCCAAGCCCACTTCCCTCCCTGATCCTGGAGCTGGCAGAGGCACCACAGCAGCACCTGGTGCTCCTGCCTTGCAGGATCTGACTGAACACCTGCATGTAGCAAACACTCCTGCAATACTCACAAGTTACTCCTGAATTCCTCCTCAGCAGAAAGTTCAAAACAGCAAGAGCAGCAATACAGACCCAAACCACCCCAGGGATCAGCTCATTCCCTTGGGTGCCTGAGCCAAAGGACCAACACTACAACCAGGACCACTTGTCTTTGAGACTCTTCAAGACCCTGGCTCTGTATCACTCCTAATTAAAAGAAATAATGAAAGAAGGATGAGGGCATCCTTACAGACAAAGCCATGGAATACTCAGTGTCCTGAGCTGTAACCAGGTGCTGCTGCATCGGGTTTGTGTCAAAAGGACACAATGGCACTCACGTCCCAGCACTACAGACTTACAGAACACACAACTGGAATGTCTCCAAGTCTGGAATCTTACCCTTCACTCACAATTTCTTAATTCCTCCAGAATCAGGATCAGACAATTAAATTTCACATGGACACCCACATAATGCCCGTATCCCAAGAAAAGATCACACCAGCCCACTTCTTCATGCCCCAGCTGAGGGCCAGAGGAGGAACCTTAAGCCCTGCAGGAGATTGCACCATTTACTCGAAGGGCCTCGCTCACCTGAAGAGCAAAGATGAAAACCCCTCCTGCCCCAGCTGCACCACGGTCCAGCAAAGCAGGAGAGGCAGCTTTCCTCCAGCACTGAACTCCCCCCCCAGCATGGCACAAACTCAATCTTTTTCTTCTGTCAAATCTCCCAGAGCCTGTGCTGGGATCTCTGCCTGGACTGGGAACAGTGAAAGGGAGCAGTGACACTCTTCTGTCTCCAGGAAATCTTTGGAGTTACAGTTTGCCCTTCTCTTAGTGCTTATATTTACAAGCCACTCTTACATAAAAAGCACTCATCTGCATTGACTTATTTAGCAACATGAAATAAAATAGCCTGAAGCTATTCATGTTGCTTAACGTACTTTTTTTCAATGTAGATGATGCTCTGTGTAAAGGAATAGTCAAAGGGGAAAACTGTGTTTTGTTTATAACACTTATTACTATCACTGAAGAAAATATGTTCTAACAAGTGTCCGAAGGGGGAAACACGTGTAATACCTTTAACAGCTCAGCTAATTCATCTTCTGCTGCCCAACTGCTGGCAAAATCTCAAATGGAAACATGGAAAAACCCTGTTTCTCGTGGTCTGAGACCTGTTCTCACTGTACAATCTCCTTCCATCGGAGTGAGTCCTGTTTGTTTTCAGCACACAGCAGCTTTACTCGACAAAAAAAAAAAGAGAGTTCAAGAGTTCAAGGCTACGTCTCCATTCAGGCGTACACCCACAATGCGAACCGGGCTCTCCGGCCTGCGCTGGAGGCATTCCTCTCCCTCCACCTACCCACAAAAGGGCCTTGTCTCAGGGAAATGAGAAAGGAAGGAAGGGGCAGGATGCAAAGAACGGCAGGGAGGAGAAGAGCCCAGCCAGGTGTTGGGGCATCAAGCACCAAGGAGAGCTCGGATCAAGAAATGCCTTGGCGATGAGGATGCACGGTGGCTTTTGGAGTACTCAGGGGTCTGGGGACCCCCGGGGATCTGCCTGCAAAACCCATGCTGCAGACAATACTGAGCTCGCCGGGGTCAGGCACAGGCACAGGCAGGATGGAAATGTGTGAGTGTTTCCATGAAGTCCCGTGGGAAAGAGCTGGTGGGGATGCGGGGCGGCTCTGGGACGGCTCAACCGCGGAGCGCTGCCTCCTCCCTGCTCCTCCATCGCTCCATCCCTGCCTCTCCCTCACCGCTCCTTCAGCATCGCTCACCCCGAGTGAGAGGAGAGGGAAGGAGGGAGCCAAGTGAGCGGAGAGAGGTTTGGATAATAGCAATAAAAAAGATGAAATCATTCTCCCACCACCAACCTTTAGTCAAGAGTATCCTCTGCAACCACCAGGTTTGCATAATCTACACATCTTTCTCCCAAGCCTTGCCAGCTCGCTGCAGCAGGGCAATTTTGGGATTTAACAACACTCAGGTTATTGACCTAAATTTATACAGGCTCATCTGGAGCCATAACGGTCCATTGTGTGCCCAGGCCTGCTCGGGACGCCTTAATACACAGATTATTGATGCAATGAACTGTGACGGCTCCTATAGAGCTGTTAGGGTTTATTGTAGCAACACCTACTCAGGGTCCCTTTAATGCGCGGATCGGTGACACAATAGACAGAAACGGCCACGACTTGGGGATGCATTATCCCATGGATCGCTGGCGTGACAGCAATGGCTCCAGCCTCCTGCCTTAGTGCAGCGGCAGCAAACACGCCGGATCCCCACGTTCCCAAATCCCCACGTTTCCAAATCCCCACGTTCCCAAATCCTGGGGAAGCTGGGGGTGGATGGCTGAGAGGTGCTGGGCCTGACGATGCCACCCTACCCACCCAAACCTCTGAGAGGTGACATTTGCAGAAAGCAATTTGCTACTGAAAATAAGGATTTATAATGAAAGCCCTGGTGGGATCAAACTTTTAGCAAGAACAGCCACGGGCCTGCATTATAGATCAAGGCTAAAAATCCTGTCTGAGAAATACATGGAAATTAGCCAGAAAAAATCAGCGTCCAATTTTCAGCATTAAAAAAAAAAAAAAAAAGAAAACATTTTATGTTCCAAGAGAATGCGACAAAAGCAAGCGCAAAAGGAAAGTGCACAAATATCTGTATTTCTCTCTTCTTTTTCTCTTAAAGAACAAAAATAATCGTACGAGGCTGAGAGCTAAGCACTGTTTAAAGAAAATCACTTGTGCAGGGAGACCTGGGGCTGAGGAAAGGAAAATTAAGACATCACCACGAACCAAGTGTTTGCAGCCTCCTCACAAACATTAGCGAACAGTTCAAAAAGCTGCAGCTGGCTTTGCACTATCGCCTGCATCTTCCCCACCATTTACCAGGAGCTTTTTTTAACATCGGTGACACTTTACATTCAAAACTGCTGTTAAAAATAGACCGTTGGCCCTCCCCTTTTAACCCTGCAGATTCCCTCCCCTCCTTTCCGCCTCCCTGCACACCCACTGGTCTGTCCTTCCCCTCCTGCCCTGTCACCAGCCCCGGGGTGATGGAGGGGCGAGGGGGGCCCTGCCCAGCTGCAAGTCACAGAAATCATGGAATCACAGAACGGTTTGGGTTGGAAGGGACCTTACACCCTGTCTAGTTCCAACCCCTTCCACTAGACCAGGCTGCTCCAAGCCCCATCCAACCTGCCTTTGAACACTTCCAGGGTCATCACACTGCTCCCCAGGACCTCATCCGACCCTGGGAGCATCCCTCTCTCAGTTCATCCCAAAGCTGGTAGCTTTATTTACAGGAATGAAGGCAATAGCTCTATTCTTGGTTTCCCCACCCACCTGCTTTTGCAGATGATGTGAGTTTAAGGCTTTAAAAAACAAAGCGCCCAACACAAATGTTTTCTCTCTGGCCTTAAACCCTGCAATCAGCAGATCAAATGTGAATGTAGAAAAAGAAATTCCTTTGTTATCCCGGAGCTACTTCACTGAGCCTTCAGAACCTCCTCGGGAAACAGGCCTGGGGAACGGCTGCTGCTACTACAGGAGCCCAGCACAAGAGAGACTCGAAAATCAATATCCTTCACCCAACTTATCAAATTTACCGAGGACATTTATACAGTATAATTAAATAGAAAAGAGATACAAATACAAAAGAGTATTTGCACGGCACTGAATGGCAATTGCATTATCTCTGGGACAGAGGACACTTTGACAAAAAGGAGGGAAAACACCATATATCAACTGAAGAAGCTGCAAGGAGCATGGGGAAGGTCTTTGCTCTCATAGCTCACGGGGAACGTTCAGCACTTAAGTAGAGACAGCCACAAAATATACATCAGCACGTACACCTAAGGCATTTCGGCAGGTCCTGCTCAGTCAGCCAAAACGATGCCATCAGAATTACGCTGGTGATGGATATGGTCCAGAACACTCAGTTGCCTCTCAGACTCGTGTAGGGTCTCCAGCACATGTTGGGGCACCTCCCCCTCACTGGCGTGGAAGCAAAGCAGACGCTATTATGTTGCTTTTCAGCATATGAATGTACCAAGTAAAATCGATTTTGCCCAGTAATCCTCTTGGTAAGTCAGGGATGCTTTCCACAACCAGCAGCCGCCTCTGCAGACCGGCAAGATAAAATCTCCTCCGCAAGGTTAAACCTGGGAAAGGCTGACTGCCAGCGCAGGGCAAACTAAAACACCGTGGAAAAGGCAAACTAGATTATCTGGCTATTTGTTAAACAATTCTTCTCACAAGGGTTGTGTTACAAGCTTTTTGTGAGTGCTCCTCGCTCTCAGGTAGAGCCAGCTCTGGCTCCTCACTCCAAGTCCCTCCAGGCAGCACACTGCTGTGGATGGGACACCTCTCTTGCCACGGTGACCCTAAAATCCAGAGCAGCCCAGTGTGGTGCTGGACACACGCTCAGCGCTGGGAACAAAAGCAGGTGTGTTTGGAAAGGTACCGAGCTGCAGCGTTGCTTCCACCTCAGCCTCCAAGATGTCATCTTCAGGGCTGCCTACAACAATTAGGCATTGCCTAATTACACTGACCAATAAAACCCAACAAACAAGATGGGCAGCATCCCTGCACACTGGTCCCCAATGCCAGGTGCCATGGGGGCAATCCCAACTATCCCCTTCCCAGTATCCCCCTGGGGGATCAGTGTACATCAGGTTAAAGGATTCTTTGTTGCCTCTCTTGGGTCTTCGTTTGTTAATGTGAATCACACTCCACTCTATTTTGAGCAATCCTTTATTAAAAATGCCTGTGAGTCATTTTCTCTAAACTTGAAGCTCTAAAAATGGTAATGTTTGGGTAGTAGTCAGGAATTTTTAAGAATTTGCATTCTTCTCTTTTTGATTGAACAGGAAAAGGAGGGTAACCTGACTCAGAGAGTTTGTTTCCCCTTGTCCTGCACAGAAATGCTGCTTTTGGGCAGAATCACAACTCATGGAATAAAACTTCTGAACATCTTTCACCAAATACAAATGGAGGGTACTGACAGAACAAATGCAAAACAAAATACCTCTTTAGGTTAAGGCAAAAACCCCAACAAGTGGCAACCTGGGAGTATCTACCAATTTATGTTCAAAATGCTATTAAAAAAGAGTCCATAAAGGTAAACCCACGAACTTTAAACTAATGTACATCCCTTTCCAGATGGCATAACACAATAACTGAAAATCACACTGCCAATTATTCATATCTCCAGTGTCCTCCACCTGAAAAGTAAAGAGGACCAAAAGGATTAGGAAGGAATTGTTCTCTGGGAGGGTGGGCAGGCCCTGGCACAGGTGCCCAGAGCAGCTGTGGCTGCCCCTGGATCCCTGGCAGTGTCCCAGGCCAGGCTGGACAGGGCTTGGAGCAGCCTGGGACAGTGGGAGGTGTCCCTGCCCGTGGCGGGGGTGCACTGGATGGGATTTAAGTTCCATTCCAAATCAACCCTGGGATTCTGGGATTTGCTCTCTGAACTGGCTGTCACTAACCCAGGACAAAGCTTTGCCCCACACAGCACAGCAAATAACCTGACCCACAAGAACTGCATGGGCTTTTTCATCCCAGACACAGAGACACCTCATCCTCCTTGACCACATCCCATGAGACACTACTGCCATGCCAACTTGGGAAAAAGGCTCTTCACCAACAGGGAAGGGTCTCCAAAAAATTGATGGCACATTTCACACCAGTCAGCCTCCACATTTCCCTCCTCCATCACCTCATTGCAGAGCTTGTTCCTGTGGTCTCCAGGCAGGACTGGCACAAGAAGAACAGAGGCTCTGGCCAGGAAACCCATCAGAGAATCTCCTTTAACTGTCTCCTGGATGAACAAGGCATCTCTGATGTTGTTGGACACCCAAGTCATGGCCAGACTTGCATGTCCCTTGGCCCGTGCCAGGAATGAGGTAGCTTAAGTGCTCATCCCACCACATTGCATTCCAAACCAATTCAATTCCTGCAGAGATCCCCACCCAGCACCATCCACAGGTGATGTGGGAGGGAGGAAGACACCATGGTAAAAAAGCAGCACCAATGTGATCTCCAAGCAGAGTAGACTGGGATGCAGCTGAAATCCTTTTGATTCCTTTGGGCAGGACCAAGACCCATGGGGCAGAGAGAAGGCACCAGCAGGTCCCAGGATGGCTCCACATCGACGAAAAGACTCAGCTCCAGCACTGCCATTCTTTCACTTTTTGAGCTTGGAGGTGATTCTAAGATCCCTTTCATCCTGCTCAACCCCCACAAACCGGGATAAGGGTGATGGACTTACTGCTCCAGCCGTGGGGTTTCAAATCTAACCTGTACAAGGACTGCTAGGGAAAATATTATAAAGGGAAACTCACTTCCCCCAGCTGCCTGATAGAGCCCATCACAGGAAACATCTGCCATCCTCCACAGAGGACAAAAATCAGGAGGAAGTGGTTGGTCCATCCAGAGAAAAGAAAGTCAGAAACACTAAACGTACACAGGTCCTGCCCAAGGCAGGAGATGCACTTCTGCAGCCAGGTCTCAGCAAAACAGGTTAAATAAGGAGTTTTATAGACTGCCGAGCATGAAAACGGCAGCAGCCCACTTGATGAGGTCAGGGACTGAAGTGGCCTATGGTACTTGTAAGAGAAAACATCTGTTGGTGTTAAAAGGTCAGCAGGAAATGAGCACTATTTACTTTGTCCTTACTGGTTAGGCCACCGCTCCTCGAAAGAGAAGCACACATGGCTCAGCTTAGCGCTGTCCCTGCAGCAGCCACCCCAAAACTGCCCAGCTTCGAGTCACCTTGGTGCCCCCAGGAACCCTCCGAGCAGCCCTTGGGAGGGGGGGATGAGGGTGTCCTTTTTCCGGCAGAGCTTCCCTCCCACCTCGTGGGAGGGAAAAGTCCTTCACACCGGCTCGGGAACAAGCGGTTAAAATAAATCCATCAACATAAAAGCGAAAAAACAAGAAGTTTCTTCTGAAAAACAGGAAGCGTGAGGTACATAGCGGCTTAAAATAACGCCTGCTTGATTTGTTGACAAAACATGGGTCCCGAGGGTCACGCCTTTCTGCAGTTTTTTATTTTTCCTGCGGCCAGGCGGGCTCACCCCCGTGGCTGCCCGGGGCTGTGGTGCCCCTGGCAGGGCTGGCACGGCTCCCTGTGCCCACCGGGGCGGTGATGGCCACGGGCACGGCCACGCTTCCTGTGCGTGGCACGGGGCTCCCACAGGAAACCCGACGGAAACACCCCCGGTGCGAACCGCGGCTCGCTCCACGGGACACGGCGAGTGTTTAGGGCTGGCACCACCTTGTTAAAAAGACTGAAGTTTTAAGTGTGTAGGAAGCTGGTTTCGAACTTTCCCTCCCTGGTTCTTCACGCGTAGGAAAGTGCAGTGCTGGCCAGGCAGGATGAGCTGCTGGCACCTCAGGACAAGCTTAAAATGATAAGGGTCTGATCCTAAGCCCTAAGCAAAAAAAAAATTCCCAACCAGGGAATTACCGGATGGCAACTTCTGCAGAACAGAGGAGAGAGAAAATGTGATGCTGAAGCATTCCGTCAAGGTTGTGTGATACTCTGCATTCCTCAGTAACTCCCCAGTTTGGGCTCAGCCTCTCCTTCCCCACAATCACACAATCATAGAGGGCTTTGGGTTGGAAGGAACTTTCAAGATGATGCAGCTCCACCCTTCTGCACCTCCCACTGTCCCAGGCTGCTCCAAGCCCTGTCCAGCCTGGCCTGGGACACTGCCAGGGATCCAGGGGCAGCCACAGCTGCTCTGGGCACCTGTGCCAGGGCCTGCCCACCCTCACAGGGAAGGATTCCTTCCAAATATCTAACCTACATCTCCCCTTTTTTATTTTAATACCATTCCCCCTTGTCCTATCCTGATTCAGTCTGGAGAGGTGGAAAGCAGCACCCTTTTTTCTGGTCTTAATTTTAAAAAGAAACCAAACCACATTAAGACAAGAATAACACTCAGATGATCCAATGTGGACTAAAATGACTGTACTGAAAAGCAGGACGAGATCCTATTCCTTTCCACATCCCCTGGCCTACAGACCAAGGCTGCCCACGAGCCCTGCCTGCCTTCTTACACACCACACCAGACACCAAGGGGCCCCTATCGTGAATAGCTAATTATTGGACCACATTAAATTATTTCTCAAATTAAGATTTGTGGGTTTTCCCCTCGCCTAACAATACGCCTTTGAGAGCAGCATTGCAAACACACTGGAGCAGGAGCAGCAGTGTATAGCTCCATGTGCAATTAGGCCAGCATGTGGATCTTATTGCTCCTAAGGACTCTTATTTGATTTCCCGCACCACCAACTGGTGAGAAGTTTTCAAGTCTATATAGAGAAGAATTAGATCACTCTTTGGGGTGGTCGCATCTGGGGTTGGAAAACCAGATGGAGCGTGTTTTTCCGAGCCCTTTGTAATTGAACCAGCACACCAAGTTGCTAGGGAGCAGGCAAACACAATCACTGCTCTGGGGCAGCCCACAGCAGCGCTGGTGCCGCGGCTGCCAACACTCGTAGGCACCGTCTGAAGTGCCAGCAGGGAAAACGGTCACACAGGCTGGGCTTTATACAATATCACTGGGAACATGGACCTACTGCAAGCACCGAGGGGCTCTGGGACTCCTGAACATAAGTATTTGCACCCATGGTCATGATGCCACCGAAGGAACCCAGGAGATGGATTTTTTGAGTTCCCTAAAATACGCAGAGCTCTCGAGAGAAAGCTGTGCAACTGGGGAGTGAAGAGGAGAGAGCACAAGGGAGCAATGTGGGAGCTTCAGCATTTCAGAGCTGAGTGAGGACTGAGCCATGAGCACTGCCCTTCCTGAGGACCAGGAGGGTGCACCTGACAGAGCACAGATCGGCACAAGCCTTTCCTAATCCAAACATGTTTGACTGCCGGAAGCGAGAGATGCATGAAGAGCTTTTATTCAAACCTTGACCAGCAGTATTGCCCAGGCACACAGAGAGCTACAGCCTAATCACAGAATGGTTTGAGCTGGAAGGGACCTCAAAGCTCATCTCATTGCCACTCCCTGCCATGGGCAGGGACACCTTCCACTAGACCAGGTGGTTCCAAGCTCCATCCAGTGTGGCCTTGAACACTTCCAGGGATGGGGCAGCCACAGCTTCTCTGGGTTTCAAGTGCCTCATCATTCTCACAGGGAAGAATTTCTTACTAATTCCTAATCTTATCCTGCTCTCTGTCAGTTTGAAGCCATTCCCCCTTGTCCTGTCACTCCGGGCCCTTGTCCAAAGCCCCTCTCCAGCTCTCTTGGAGCACCTTTAGATACTGGAAGGGGCTCCAAAGTCTCCTCAGAGCCTTCTCCTCTCCAAGCTGAACACCACCAGCTCTGTCAGCCTGTCTGCAGAGCAGAAATATTCTAAATGGCAGAGTCTTTGCCAGGGAATGGCTATTTTAGAGACAAAAAATGCATCTATTTTCCTTGGTGCTTAACCATTTGCCAGGTTTTAAAACCTGTGGGTTTAAAACCTCCTTATCAGCAGCTAACACGGAGCACAGCTCCCCAAGATGCAGGAAGCATACGGAAACCCTACTTTCCTTTCCTTTCCTGCTGTTTATTTTCCTCCTTGGAACTCAGAACATGCAACAATAAAGTCACAAGTCAAGCCATAAAAATGAGGCGCAGAGAAATTTCTCCTTCAAATGCTGAGTTTGCAGCTGGAGGAGCAGGAGCAACCTTCAGCTTCCCACGTGGCATCCCTGGGGCAGGGATGGTGAGGGAGGGCTGTTCTTCCTCCCTCGACCAAATATCCCCAAAGCACAGCCATTTGAAAACCAATTAGCAATCCCAGCCTAAGCAGGACACCTTTAAATATTTGTTTGGGATTTTTTTCAGAAGGAAGCAACAAAGAGAAAAACAAATATACGTCCAGAGTCAGCACTTCACGACTTAAAAAAATACACAGATGATTCATTCTCATGAGCACAGCCTGCATATAAACATTCACCTTGAAAATAATCCTGCAGCACTGAACCAGGAGAGCAGGAGGATGGTGGGGACATTGGAGAGCTCATGGCAGAAAGAAGAGGCAATGAGTGATGGGAAAGCTATCAGGAAAAGGGGCCCTACAGAGAAATCCCCCTTGGAAAGCACGTGCAAGCACCTGGACAGAGAAATCCCCATGAAAAGCACTTTCAGGCACCTGGCTCTGCTGTTTAATCAGGTTTTTCCTTTCCAGACAGCCCACAGGTTTGTGCACGAAGAGGAAGAGTTTTCTTTCTGTAAATTATCAGCATTTTGAGTTGGTGTTTGAGGAGGAGTCTTTTTTAAGAGTATTACTTTATAGGTGTTTTCATCTTAGAAAAAATAAGAGAATATTTTCATTTGAAGACACTAAGCTGACACCTTTGGTATTGCATTTTTCACATCCAATTCCACATGGGTTAGACTTTTCCTTCTCAAACCAGTATTAGCCCGGCCAGCCTTCCTTTCCACATCCACCTTTCTCCTGTCTAAACACGTGGGGGTATAACACAAGCTATACCAGATCAATGTTTCCAACTGTGACTACAATGAACTGTTCCGTGGCCCTGGAGCATCTGCAGCCACTGGGATTTCTGAAACACCACCATGAAATATCTGGGTGACTACACAGCCAAGTTTGAGCAGCCAATTTGAAATTTCTGGTTGGTAGCGCACCAAGGGAGCGCAAGGTTCAAGTGCTGGCCATCACATGAAATGTTTCACAATGAATTCCCGCTGCTTTCTAGCCCAGCTGCCTTGTTTAAAAACCAGTGCAACTCTCTAAGGTATACAAATAATTAATTTCAATCCAAACTCCATAGCAGCAGCTCCCAAACTTTCTTTCCTGGCTGTGACCTCATTTTACAGACCAGTAGCTCTGTGCAACCCCAAACAGCAGAATAAATATGGAACAAAATGAAATTTCCATCAGGCTCATGACCTTGTTCATAACTTCCCTGAACGTCATTCTGGAGCCATCACTCCTCTCTGGGAACTGTTGCAGCACAAATGATGTCGGAAATGCAGACCCAGACACGGACAAACCAGTGGCACCCATGGGGACACCAATGGCACCACGGTCATGGGTGGGACTCCAACACCTGAAACATGAGGCACCTCTGGTTCTATGATAAAACCCTTATTTACCCCATGAGCTCAATGATGTCTGTCTGGTTTTTCCCAGCAATGCTCCCGAATCTCTCCAGCCCGTTTCACAAACAGCAAAACCCAAAATGTGGATGTTACTTAAGAGCGTCATAAATAAATCCCTTTCAAAGTACCTCCCTTGGCATTTTTTATTGCTCCGAGACAAATTTTAGCTTTAGGGGAACTCCGGTGCTTTCTGCACACTGCTGAGGATGCAGCCTGTGTCACAGACATGAATTATCAAGTCAAATGACTTGCTCCACTATGTAAATCTGGTGGCAGAAGCTGAGATTGGAATTAAGGCTTTCCTGGTTCCCACAACAGATCCTACACAATTACAGTTTTGCAGCCAACTGTACAAACGGGATGTTTCCAGGCTGGATATCAGAAAGGGGAAAACAAACAATGGGAAGCACTTCAGAAAAACTTGATCTCTTCCTCTGTGACTCCAAGTTCATGATTTTGGCATCATCCCTGATGGTGGTGACTTACACAATAAAAGAGGCAGCCAGCAAGTTCATGCAGCAGAGAGAAGGTAGAGCAACACAGATCCCGAGGAGGGATTCTTTGGCCATCTGCCCTCTTCCTGACATATTTTAAGAGATGAGAAATCCCCAAAATGGTTTAGCTGGAGGGTTGAACCATGAGCTGGAGCAGTGTGGCCATAATGCCATAAAGTGACATTCCCTGCACACACACACTGCATCCCAGGGCAGCAACCTGAACAGTAAACATGAGGATATTCCCCTGCATGTGCAGAAAACCAAGGATAAAAATTTAGTCCTTTGGCTCCCTATTGCCATTAAAATTAATTGCCACATAAAATTGCTGATTCCTACTAAATGAAGCTACACAATTTATCAACTCAAGGATAGAGCAAACTCACTCGTGGTTTAAATACGTTATCTGAGTTATTACAGGATTCTGCACCAGCGACAGTTTTATGGATAATGTAGGTTTTGTAAATTCATTAGTACGGAACAAACTTTCAAAGCAAACAAAGGCATTAAACAAACACCACAATACTGTATTTACACACAAATTAGATTTCCCTTCCCTTTCCGAAGCTGTGCTGGGATACTCGGAGGAAAAATAGGAAAGCAGGTCTGCTGTAACACTTCATGAAGGGAAAACAGAGCTGTTCATTTGCACCTGAATCGGTGAGGGTTGAGCTCAGACCAGTGCTCTTAACCTATTACATGAGCAGGTCACTTGCTGGCTTCTGATTCAGCCCCTCCAAGCTCTTAAATTGCTGAAGAATCACTTCAATACCACAAAAGGAGAGTGGACCTGCTCCAGAGCCCTTTGCAGTCCATGGAACCTTTCTGCTGATTTCAGCAGGATTTAAAACAACGGCACGACATCCCTCAGTTAAAGGGATAATGTCATCTGGAATCTACTCCATTCCAACCAAAGTTAAAACCAGTTTCAAACCTATTCCTGGGTGAATCCCCCTGCCCTTTCCCCATTGATTAAATGCTTTCCCTCCCAGCTGAGATAGGAAATAGATGCCAAGCTCACACAGGACATGGGAGAAAGAGAAAAATTGCATCTCTGTGACTTGCTGTCAAATCAAAGCAGACACTGAAAATAAGAGGAAAAACATTTTTTGGTCTTTCTTACAACAAGTGACATTAAAAACACTTTCAGAAGGAAGCACAAATTTTCAGCTGATACTGCTTCTCCTGCAAGAAATCTCATGATGGAAACTGTTTTAACCTGTACTTGTTGGAAGGAATGACTAACATTGCTATATAAAAAAAAAAAAGAGATTGTAGGGAAAAAAAAAAGCTGTTTTTCTCCACTTTTCCATTCTGTTTACTCTGCGCATTTATCACCAGCATGTGTAGAAGCAGCCTCACTCTTTCCCCTGTGCAGGCAGTGAGTTAGTCACACTTTCCCCTGTTGTGTAGCTCCTTTAGTCAGCAGCAGGGAAGTGATAAAGATGAAAAAAACTAAACAAAAACAGGAAAACGCAATTGTGAAAAACACAGAAATTAGCAGGAGGTCCTTGCAGGCAAATGTAATATTCAAACCGATTTGGCTTGCTTTAATTTAGGAGACTGCAATCTGGAAAGGAGCTCCTGCCTCTCCACGCAGCCTCTTCTCCCAAGGAAGTGCACATAGGGCACAGGAGAGGGAGGGCAGGGACAGAGGAGAGGCCGCAGAGCTACAGGAACCCCTGGTGCAAAGTCCAGGCAAAAACACTTCAGAAACTGAGAAACTGCTGCTAGAGAATAGATGTGAACCCCAGAGTCAGTCGCAGCTTCCAGGCCCAGCAGGGCACTCACTTATGCTCACCGGGTGTTAAATAACCCGCCTGCAGCGGGAACAGCCCAACTTTTGTGGCCTGGGTAATGTAATTATGCACCACTGCTTCCTTCTTGGGGGTCTCCTTATTTAAAATGCATTGAAGAAATAAATCACTGTTGACTGTGTCGTCCCCCAGCCCTTTTTTGCTGGGCTGGGGAAATAAAGAGCTAGAAAAGTGACTCCTGGTTTAAATAAACCCAACAAAAGCAATAACAATAGGAGGCTCCCAAACTTTATTTCCAGACTCACAGCATCGCTCATTTTCCATGAGATTATTTGCTACCATAGGTAAATGAAGTGGCAAAGATACCAAATCACCCTAATAAACCTATACATAATTATCACCCTAAACCATCTGGAATCACAGTGGCCAGAAGAGTTTTCCATTCTTGGGACCTACTCTTGACTATAAAAACCATGGATTGGTTACAGGCAGAGCAGGGGGAAGCTGAGATTTTACATTCATTAGGCACAAATCTGCACTGAGCTGCTCTCACACAATGTAAAGACCAGGCAGGATCCTGCTTCCAAGGCTTTGGGGTACAAATCCCACAGACACCTGCCTGACCAGACCTGGCTCCATCACTGCAGAGAGGGGCACGGGATGGCCATCAGCCAGTCCAGCCAAAATCCAGGAAGAAAGGCTCATTTCCCAGTGCCATCAGTGAACCCATTCGTGCTATCACAGTCTCATCACCAGGTGTGTGTGGGGGCAGGTGTCTGCACGATGGGGATGATGCTTCAAGGTGTCCAGGAGATGGGGCAGAACGAGGGGATGAGGCTCTTCTGCCTTCCCTGCACTGCAGTTTTGGGGAGCAGCACAGGATCCCTCTAACCCACGGCTGCCCACACCATCCTTGCATCTCCCACTTCAAAACAGCCTCCTGGCTCTGTAAGGGCAAGGATTTGGCCTAAATCAGCACCAAACAGTAGCACACTTCCACTTAAAATCAACCCCAAATCTGAGATACTCCCAATGCAGAATCCAGCCAGGAGGGGTTTGGGAATGGTCCAGCTCACACAAAGCCCCTCCATCCCAACACTTCCCTGCCCTGCAGCCTGGTCCAGTGCAAGGTTCCTGCCCATGGAAGGGGGATTGGAATGAGATGGGCTTTAGGGTTCCTTCCAACCCAAACCGATCTGTGACTCTATGATCCTGTGACATCCTTCTAGGAAAACCCCAAGTCACCAGCAAGACAATCCGGAATAAAACCACTTAAAAGGTTGTACAGAAAAACACTTCCCAGACACTTTTTCCCCTCTCTGGTGTTAGTCATCAACCTCCCCAAGTACAAAAACGGCTGAATTTAGCCTGGCCAGGCACTTCTGTCAAATATTTAAAGAAAAAAATGGCCAGCAAGAGGCTGTGCAATCTCATGTGAGCATTTCTGTCCCTGAAACAAATCTTAATTCTCTAAGGATCATCTCACATGCCAACGGGAAGCTCAGTAAGGGATGAGATATTTAATCTAATCTGCTTTCAAAATAATTTTGTTGGCATTGATTGCACTGAATTGTATCTATGGGAAAGAATTTAAAGTAAGAGCAAATACATACATATATGACCCAGACAAGTAAGTGTCTGTTACCATTACTGTTGGCTGATAATTACAAAGAACAACAATCTAAATATTAATGTAAGGTAAAACCACCTGGTTTCAGCAGCCAGCACACAGCTGTGTTTTTAAAAATTATTCAGAAGTATGCAATATTATAAAAAAGTCCCCAAAATGGTCTGGATTTAAATTCTTTTGCTTGACTCTTCCCTTGTTCCCCCAGAAAACCACCCCTAAAATCTGAGCTGTCTGCAAGACCAGCTGTTTCCTGGCTTTTCTATGCAAATTGTTCTCTCTGGATTTTATTGTGTGCATGTAGATGTCTCTCAAAATGCACTCAAGTTTGAATTAGGGGCCCTACTTCCATCAAAGGGTATTCTTGTAAAATAAGCTTCACTCTCACAGTATCTGACACGGAATTATTATCCCATAACTCACGGGCGTCCTAGCAGTTCTGTATTAAACACAGCTCCGGAAAAGTCCCAGAGGGAAAAGCACATGAAGGGACATGGAGAGTCACTCAGATGTGAACCTGTAAAGGCAGGAATTCCATATTTCCCTGCCAACCCGCAGAGCTCACACCATGTGCTGGCTGAGGATGTGCCTCCTGCCTCACTGCTGAATTTTCACCTTTCATGATTAACTAAACACCGATTGCATTATTGTGTAATTAGGTTAAATTAAAACTTAGCTTAAAGCAGGAAACACTTCCTTTTCAATTCCAATCAAAACCGTTTACTTCATTTTCAGTTTGATATTGGCATATCCCTCCAGCATGACAAATTTAAAATTATTACTGTATGACAGCAGGAAAACCAGAAAGTAAAGGTTATTGTGGTAGCTGGTCTGAAAGCCCAGAATTACCAGAAAATGAGGAGATTTGTGCTCTTGCTTTTCACGCCTATTGCCTCCCCAGTTTCCCACTGACTTTCTGACTTTGTCGCAAAAAAGGACCTTGAATGGTAAAAAGTTGACCAAGTTATTTTCCCCCCCGCCCAAGGATTTTTTAACCCACTGCTTCTACTGAGCTCACCCTATAAATCAGCATTTTCTATGCACCCCTCTTTGGACAGCCAATGCTGAAGTGAATTTCTAAACATCTATCAAAACTGTATCATCAGCACTGAAATGGTCCAATTCATCTTATTTATCAAATTCCATCCTTAGGCCAAAGTATTTTTATGGTCAATCTGAAATACCATTAGATTCATAACAACTGCTGCCCTCACATGCACCAGTACAGTGCCAGCCTGGAGAGTTTTGTTATGTGGCTCCTGAATATTTTATGTGCAGACTTTGCAGTGTGTGACCCAAATTCCATCCTGAGCCACGGATATTCACGGAGTCACAAATGTGGGGGACACCATCCGAGAGCAGAATCTGTCCCACGCTGTTTAGGAACTAAATGATAGTCTGTGGTAATAAAATATTTATTATGCTCTACAGTACTGCAACTGCCTGGCTGTACTTCCTCCCCTCTCCATCAGAGAACACTGGAGCCCTCTGCAACTTCTGCTCATGAGTTCTCAGGTTACACATCTTTATTTTTCTTACAGATTTTCCTACAGGATTGTGTCTCTGCAAGGAACCATTTGGCACTTAAGGCAGTTCACCCAGAAACCCAGAGTGCTGTTTGGTTTTTTCTCCTCATTGCCTCCATTTCTCTGGAATGACATCCCTGGCAGAGTGTCCAGAATCAATTCCTTAAACACAAATATAACCCCACAAAATACACTGAACGGAGCAAAAAGCTACACCATACTTTCTTACCCAGCACTGTACCAGTCTGCAAAGGAATCCATCATGCAGCAGGAGAGGAAAATAATGCAAGCCCTGTGTTAGGATTGCTTAATCCTGCCCCCAGTACAGACCCCTGGCACCTGATGGTGAGAAGTTCTTTACACAGAGGGTGGGCAGGCCCTGGCACAGGTGCCCAGAGCAGCTGTGGCTGCCCCTGGATCCCTGGCAGTGTCCAAGGCCAGGCTGGACAGGGCTTGGAGCAGCCTGGGATAGGGCAGGTGTCCCTGCCATGGCAGGGGTGGCACTGGATGGGCTTTAAGGTCCTTTTCAACCCAAACCAGTCTGTGATCCCATGAGATCTCCCTCCTTCCCTCGGCCATGCCATGGTGATATTCCTGTTTCAGTGCTCTCAGAAACAGCTCAATGAACTGGCAAGCCACTGGAAATAGCTGCAATTCCTGCTGGCACCGGTAAGACACGGCCACACCAAGGAGACACAGCACCAGGGAGACCCTCATTTGGATTCCCAAAGGGATGTGTGATAAAGAGCTCGGTGTCCCCAAAGTCCCTGCAGAAAATCTGCGTCGCAGAGGGCGGATGGGGCTGCTGGGAGGTGGAGGATCACACCCTGCCCTCCCTCACTGGGTATGTTGCTGTTGGCACCAAAACAGAGAGACCTGCAGGGGATGTGAAGAATTGAAATGGAAAAACCAGGAAATAAAATGTAGAAAGTGTATTGTGAGCAAGTGATTGAAGGAAGTAGCAGAGCCCTTAACAAATTGGTTATTTGTCTGGTTAGCTGATGCAGAAGTGGAACAGGAAATTAATTCAATATGCCCCAGACCAGCATTTCACTATTATTTTCTGAGTTTTTTCTTCTTTTTTCTTTCATATACATATATAAGCCAAAAAGTAAAGTATTTCTGGGCAAGCCAGCCTTTGATGCTGACGAGACTTCAATTAAAAAGATCTAATCATTATCAGAGCTAGACTACAGACAGGCTTGGAAACAAAAGAATTAAATAAGACCAGTTCAGGAGAAAAGACCCTGTTCAGAACTCACTTGGCTACCAGCAGGTCTTGATTTGTTGAAAAATATCCCAAACCAGTAGGTAATAGTCACACTCACAATAAACCTTTATGAACGAGTTCCCACTCCCTGTGCCTCACACAATATGGCAGCCTGCCAGTAATTCTGCTTTAAATATGAAAATGGATATCAAATCCAACTTTCTAGATAGAATAATGGCACGGGAGATTGATGGCATTGCTACACTGCACAATGGTGCAGCTTTTGGCTGCAGTTACAAGGCTCCAGTGACCTCCAGAACTAGAGAAACTCCACACAGCATCAGAAGAAAATAAAATTAGTGATTCACAATGAGGAAGTAAGGCAATTCAATGCTTTTCCAAGAGGTACTGGCTGCAGTTAGCACTTCTGCAATGACACCAGTACTCAGGGTCACGTTTAGAGAAGGAACAAACACTCTGAATTTCCATTAATGAAATGGCACTAAAAGACAGACAGCACTAAAAATGGTACTGGGGGTGCCAGGGTACTGAAGTGGAATGGAACAGGTTTTTCATTATCATTGTGGGGAACATCACTCCCCCACCATGCGGTCATGGCTCAGGAGTGGGCAGTAAGAAGATGGCAAAAGGCAAAAAAGAGAGACAAAAGGGAATGAAGCTGGAGGAAGAATATAGGAGGAGAAATGAGGAGCTCAGACTAAAGCTGAAGGCACAGTGGATGAAGCAAGATGTGCCAGAGAAAGACAAAGCAGAGGAGGCACCCCCATCACACCTACAGCTGACTCACATTTCGGGTTACTTTCATTATTTCTTTGTATTCTGGCAGCAGCTGGCATCTGCTGCTGAGATCAGAGCCGTGGTGTGCCAAGCGTGAATCAAGACCTTTCTGCTCATCAGCTGAAAATCCAAACAGACAAACGGGAAAACTGAGCAAGGAACCACACCAGTCCTGCCTGGAGTGAGCAGGAGCTGCAGCAGCAACAGAACCCACCCAACCACTACTTCTGTCATCCTGGAAGGACACACACAACATCTTTTTTTTTTTTCTACAGCAAGAGCTGATTCTTTCGAGTGCTTTTTAGAAACTATCAGGATCCACCTGCCCCTCAGTAAGGGTGGGTCAGATGTTTGGGATTGTCAGGCACTGTCTGCATTTGCTGCTGTAAGCAGCTACAACCTAGTTGTGCTGCCATCAGGAACCAGGAGGGCTCTTCCAAACATCCAGTACAGTCCACAGACAACATTTAAGCTCATCTGACATCCTTCAGGCTACAATAATCCTGGGACTGAAGCTCCTGGGCTTGCCCTTGCACCCTCCAGGCTCAGTGGTTTCCTTTAACTCGTGGCAGTAAAAAGTCAGGAGAGCATTCCTCTTGTATTGTGCCATGGAGCTGTGCAGAACTAATTATTGTGCAAATAGAGCTCTAAATCATTAACAAAAACCCGTTGATTATAGCATCTGCCATCATTACTTGGCCCATTACTTAAAAAGCTGGATGCAATAAATAGGATGGGGAATAGTTGGCATTATGCTTGCAGAGCCCAAGAATCCGGGATGTCAGAAAATGAGCCCTGCCCGGAACAGTTACACTTGGGCTCTGTGAGTACTTTGTAGTCAGACCAATACAGTAAAGTCCTTCATCCCCAAGCACTTAAAAACCCGCCAGATATCATTAAAAGAATGAAAACACTGTGGTATTTTCTCCCAGGCCTTTTGTCTTTTCTTCCTATTCTTTGGAACTTCATAAACTTACATTTTTACATTTCCCCATTAGATTTCTTAGATAAATATTTCAACTGAGTCAAAATACCACAACTTGAAAGGGGATGGCTTTTCTTTATTTACTTTCTTCCACGCTGGCTGCCAGCTCTGGGAGATGCTCCACCCAACGGCAGCTGCTCCGGTGGGAGTGCAAGTGCCCCCCACTCCTCACTGCTCTCCCCTCCCACGGGCACAGCTGAGTCCCACCACCCCTCAGTCTCCAGAAGAGGCATTTTTAGCAGGATCCCATTTGCCACGTGGCCTCTTCCATGACAGCTGTGGATGCCTCATCCCTGGAAGAGTTCAGAGCCAGGCTAGACAGGGCTTGGAGCAACCTGGTCTATGGAAGGTGTCCCTGCCCAGGGCAGGGGGTGGAAGGAGATGCTCTTTAAGGTCCCTTCCAAATCAAACCTTTCAGGCATCTCCAGTGGCACCAGAGTGCCCAGGCAGGCTTGGAAGGCACTGTGCAAAGAGAACCTCAGTGCGTCACTCCAGTGACAACCAAGCAGAGCAACCTGTTGCGATTTTATTTCTATTAGAACTGAGCACTCAGATGTTCATCCTCCATCCTGGAAAAACACGTGTGTGTCTCAGGCTCTGGCAGGAACTCTGATCTAAAGCCTACCTGGGTGGCCATGTGCTGGAGCAAGAGGCTGTCGGGAGCTGTCCCCTCGCCGGCAGAGGATGACAGGGGCAGCTCATCCCTGGCTGCTCTGCAGCACCAGGGGCTAGCTCAGCAGCACACACAGACGTGCTCAGCAGCTCCAGCAGGAGGGATAATCCAGAGCTCCAGCACACACACTCCGAATTTACAGCTAAACTATGGCAAAGGTCCCGCTCCCCCAAGGCAAATTCCCAACAGGAACCCAGGGGGCCATGGCTGGATGGGACATCACCAGCTGACACCTTTGGCCCATGAAGTTCAAGAAATTTTTCTCTTTAGATAAAATACACTTTCTTTTAAATTCAGCCTAAATTTCTCAGTGTTGTGGCTAGCAGCACAGGCAGCATCCCCAGCAGGGTCGCCCAGATTCTCCATGAAGGCACTCCTAACACCCTTCTCTGCCAAGTCCCACCTGAAACACACAACTTTTCTCCATGACTAACTAACCAGCACCCTTTTATTAAACATTCCTTTTTTGCCACCCCTCCTCAATTAGCTCTTCCTCTCAGAGTTTTTCTCCAGCCTCACGTCCTCGCTGTGGCCATGTTATCCCTTCCCTTCTTGCCTGATCAGGGGTTTTGAGCTGGCTCTTCTCCAACTCCACTCTTCAATGCAATCATTTCACTTAAGAGCCTGGCAAGCTGGTTTATTTTTTTTCCCCATGTCTGTTTTTCACAATTTCAAAGCAATGGGAAAAAAAAGAAGGCATATTTTCCAGTATGATGAATAACAATCTTACATTGCAGTGGCTCAGGTCACCCATGAATAGGACACTTTTTGGAAATAATTAATAGAATAGGTGGTATGGTAAGACAGTGCATGATGGAGGTGTATGGAAAGGAGAGAGAATGGAAGCACAACTTCCTCACCTGCCTCTCAAGAAAGGTGCCAAAGGAGCCCAAATGAAGTAGAAAGAATGAACTTCTCTGGAAGCCTCTTCGAATTTTCATACAAAATTGCAAATGAATTAAATCTCCTCTCTCTGTTTCTAAACCTTTACCTTGACTGTAAGACAAAAAAAGGGAAAACCAAGGGTAAATGGAGTACAGCATAGAACAGGAACAGGCAGTGTGCAGTGTTAGTCTGCAGGACTGGATGCACTGCTCATCTCCAGGGGTGCCTCCTCAAAACCAACCAAAATAACGATGATCAGAGGCCACCTTTGTGCTAATTGAACTGTTTGACAGAAAACGACCAGACCTCTCTGCAATTACAAAGCTTAGAGAGACTCATCTCTGAGGTACCATGGGACAACACGGGCCATGCCCACGTGTGCCGTAAGGTCCCCGTGGCCAAGCTGGGCACTGCCACCCCCAGCCCAGTGCCACCAGTCCCGAGCTGTGAGTCAGCTCCTCCAGCAGCACTCCTCTTCCTACCGCTGGCACAGCCATTAAAAGGGTTTTTTCCTGCGGTTAGTTTATATGCTGCAGCTCATTAACATCTCCTAATACCAGAACTTGAGGCTAATTAGGCATGGCAATCCTGAGGAACATATTCTCCGTTCATCTTCCCAAAGCAGGATGCTCCTTGGCGGCCCAGCTGTAGCTCCACATGCTACCATGAGGGTATCACCCTGGAAATAAAAATACTCCAGGATCCCACACATTACACAGCAGGGATCCTGTACTTGTTAGTTGATGGCACAATTTACAGGCTGTTTTGCTTAAAAATTGGAAGCATCTCTGTCATCAAGGCAGATTCCTGCTCAGCAGCCTCTGGGAATTTCCCCAATATTATCAATACACCATGGCTTTCACAATAAAAACTACTGACTTGCAAACAAAGGGACAAAGTGGTTAGAAAACTTAGGAGACTTAAACAAAAAGCATCTGACAGAACAACACTACTGGGAATTTTCTCCCCGTGGCTACAAATGCGCAGGAACCAACAGGCTAAGGGCTCTGAAACACGCTTCACGCACATTAAATGCTCCTAGGAGTAGGCTGTCCATGTACACATCACCTAGGAATAACACCCACTGCAGCAACAGGTAGCCAAGGAATGCCAACGAATGTGGAACAGGAGCTATGCTCAACACCAACCACTTTTTTAAGCACAGCAGCTCCTGAAACCTGTTTTCCCACAGGTCTTCTGGAGCACACAAATGCTGACCAAAGCTCGTGCAGAACTGGGACATTTTAAAGCTCCCTTTGCTCACTGGATGTTCATGTAGTTTCTTCTTCAGTGTAAACTCTGGTTGTTTCTGCCTGTTTTCAAAAATCATCCCTTCCAATGCCTTAGGTCTGCTAAAAATGACTGAGGGTTTACCAGTCGTGAATGAAGGCGGCTGAATCTGTCTGGTCTCCACTTCAAATTCCCACAGATTTCCTTTCAACATCTGCATTTTGTACCTAGAAGCAGCAAAACTTAGAAAAAGCATCTTTTGAATAACTAAAGCAAAAGGTACATATAGTTACTGTATTTTCAGCCTCAAGGACCTTAGGAATGCTCACAGAACCCTTCCCGTGGTCCATCACTGGAGAACGGAAACCTCTGAGGAATCAAAATGCAACTACAGACAGCAGGCAGGATGATTTCATGCCTTTCTGCTCTTGTAAAAATGTTGAAGCATCTTTACAGATGATGAGAAGAGCCAAGGGAGGAGCTGTGTCCATGGGCAAGGATACAGCATGCCAGAGAGAGAGTGAAGCAACTGGAGTGATGGAACAGCAGCATCCCCCTCCGAATCACCTGCAGCAATTCCTCTGTTGTGGGTTTTCTTCTCCTCCTTTTCAAATCCTTCCTCTGGGAACTGAGTGGGAACACTGGAAGCGTGAGCCAAATTCACTGCCCGAGGCAGCAGAGACCTGCCTTCAGCTGCCCTCTTACTTGCATTTTTTGAATGCATTAATTTCCAAAAGCTTTTACAAACCTGGCTTACAGATTGCAAGTTGAAAACACAAAAAAAATCTGGACAGAGATGAAGAGTCCACCTAAACCCTAATTTGAATGAAGTCTAGATGCAAACTTTCCCTCACTAGACATTTTGGTATAAAAATGTTTATCCACTCTTGCTCTGGAATCATTTCACATCACCAACGTACCACTCCAGCCAACTACAGAGCTTCATGTGGGGACAATGCGCCCAAAACTCCAGGAGGAAAAAAGAAAACAAGGATTTTCATTTTGGGCCAGCTCAATCCAAACTGGAATTTTGTTTGTTTTGAGCTGTCCAAGCCATTGACGTGTCAGAGTCCAGCGAAGCATTAACCCATTTTACTAAGCAAGCAAGGCATCCACCCTCTGGGCACAAAAGCATCAGGTTTGGCACCAAAACGAGGGCTGGAGCTCCAAAGCCTGGCTCTGCACACAGACCAGGAGCGATGGAGTGGGTCCCCACACCTCCACAGGCTCGCCAGCCCGCTCCCAAGGAGAACCGGCGCTTCCAAAGGAGCAGAAAGCAAGGCAGGCTGGCATCTGCAGAGGTGCCAGGGTTTTGTTTGCCTCCGAGCAAACCTGGCAGCGTGGGCCAAGCCACACTTCTGCGCTCTGTGCTGGGGTGGATGATCCTTGGCAAGGAGGTGTGCCTGGAGTGTGTAAGCCATGAAAAATACAGCGGGAATTTTGCAGCGATCCGGGGTTAATATTAATTCCCTGTGCCCAAGGAGTAGCTGAGTGAGCGGCACTGTTTTGTTCCCGTGCTCTCGCGGGGGATTAGCTCTTGGCAGAGCGGCACTGCCGGCAGGAGACTCCACCATGCGAGCTGTTTGCTGGCACTGGGCTGGCTTGGCTGGAGCTGCTCCTGACTCCTAGCAGAAGTAGGCTTTTTAAAATAATTTCTGAATCCTTGTAATGGCCCCAGCAATGGCCAGCAGTGCTCGTGTCCCGGGAGCCCTCCATCATCTTCCCGGCCAGGCACAAAGCTCAGAGCAGTGTCCTGGTCCTTGGTGAGGGCTCGTTAGCACACAATTAGTGCCCAGCAGGATGGGGACCCTCCTTTGTGTCTTCTGGCCAGATGTGCACTCACTAGCCCAGACCACAGTGAAGAGCTGACACGTGCTCTGGGCCATGAGATGTGACCTAGCCGGGATCACACTCACCCCTGTTCCATCACCAGTGTCCAAAGGAAGCCCATCAGAGAGCTCTGCTTCCACAGGTTCTACACAGATTCAATGATTAATCCTTTGTGGTCGATTCCCCATCCTTAGATGTGTTCAAGGCCAGGCTGGACGGGGCTCTGAGTACCCTGGTCTAGTGGAAAGTGTCTCTGGCAAGCAGGGGGCTGGAACTGGATGGTCTTTTAAGGTTCCTTCCAACCCAAACCATTCTGTGATACTAGAACACAGCCCCTGAAGCTGTCCCTACAGAGAAAACCACCTTCAAGGGACACATCCCAGTGACACTTGCCATCTGCATGCTCAGATTTGGGGCAGCATTGCCAGGCCTTTAACTGAGCAGGCGTTTCTCTCCATCTTCACTTTAAACAATATTGTGCTGTTCCAGTATTGTACCACTGAACTCACAGCGACCCTGTCAAATAAACATTTTTCCAGAGTAACACTGTTTTAAATATATTCATTTAGTATCCTTATTTGAAAACACTGGACAAATTAAACGACTGTAAAATTTGACTTTCCAGTATTTTGTGTTCAGATAAACTCCTACAGCACCCTCTTCCATGGCAGCCAGCCCATATTTCCAAGTAACTACAGTTTTTAAAAGCCAACTATGTTTTTCAGTATCTATGCATTAATCATCCCTTCTAGTTCAAGAATTATTCTTGAGTTCAAAGGAAAAAGTATGAGGAAGAGGAATGTGTGTGCAGCTCCCCTGCAAAAAAGCTGCAGCCTAACCATCCTGTATCCCAGCTCTTATCACGTATCCCATCCCCAACCAGGGACCCCCTCCAGGATCTATGAGGTTTCCCTATCGCTTCCATCAAGACTGGAGCAAAAGAAACCTTTCTGTCTGACAAAGGGAATGGTGAGGCTGCTGAAAACACTGCTGAGAGAAGCCCTGTGCTCCCAAAGAAGTCGTGTTAATTGAATGTGACTTCAAAATATTTCAGATTCTCAGCAAGGATTTGGTAGCAGAGGAGAACACGCCGTGACCGACCGTATTTCTAACGCAGTATGAAAAGCAGTTTCAGCGCACGCTGCCAAAAAGTGTCAAACGGGCTAAAATATGCTTGTCCATGGAGAAGGGGACAATGCTTCCACAGGCAGGAGCAGGGAGGAGGGAACAGCTCAGGACTGGGCTGGCTGAGGGGCACTGTGGGGCTGCCCAACATTCCCAGCGTTTCAGCAAGCACTGGGGGGAAACATCAATTGTAGAGTGCCCAGTGCACGCCTCTGCTTTTATTGGATTTTCCTTTGCTCTCGTA
Organism: Acanthornis magna; assembly: GCA_036785705.1. Taxonomy (NCBI): domain Eukaryota; kingdom Metazoa; phylum Chordata; class Aves; order Passeriformes; family Acanthizidae; genus Acanthornis; species Acanthornis magna. Next base: position 20,054,013 of record JAWUZG010000013.1, read on the forward strand.
TTTTGAGAAAGGTTAAATATGTCAAACATTAGTTTACAAAACCTCTCACACAAATCCTCTTACTCACATGATCTTTCTAAACAGCCCCAATCGCTTCAACTACGCAGACGTGGCTACAAGCTGTGACTATTGATAGGACAAGGGTGAATGGCTTTGAGCTCAAAGAGAGGAGGTTTAGATGGGATATATGGAAGAAATTCTTCCCTGGGAGGGTGGTGGGGCTCTGGCACTGAATGCCCAGAGAAGCTTGAAGATCACCTACTTCCAATCCCTGTATCAGCATGACCCTGAAACTCAGCATCAGCAGAACGAAGTGGCTTCTCCAGTGGAGCTCCTGAGCATCCGAAGTGTGTATGTCCAGAGCCAGACCCACATGGGTGGGAAAGGACAGAGCCACACCAGCAGCACCCTGAGAGCACCTGCCGAGGCCTCGAAATGGAAAAACTCAAGATCTGTTACTTTTTAAAACTGTAATTCGTTATTTTAAAGATTTAGCACATTCCTGGACATGTTTCTAGAGCAGGCTGATGAACGTGCCATGGTCTCTAGAGGTTTCTGTCCCCTGGGAGCGGGACAGCAGCAGCTCAGCAGGGAACATGCTGAGCCATCGAGCTGCCACGCGCTCCCCTGTCCCTGTCACTGCTCATCGGTGTGTGCCCACCGCCCACGGCCCCCACACTCTGCTCCAGCACGGAAGCAGCTGAGCTGGGCGAGGCCCGAGCTGGGTCTAGGCTGTGGAAAACGCTGACACAGAACCTGCACGTCTTGTCCCCTCTGTCTCCAGCCTCACCCACGGCTGCCGTAACCCCGGAGTCCATCCGAGCAGACAGACTCTCCCCAAAGCTTTGCCGCACGCAGGTTTTCTTTCATTTTTCCCACGTCTTCCTAAAACCCTCTTCCACCCCATCCCCATCCTTCCCATTTCAGCGCAGCTTTTACCAGCCTGCCTCCTGCCTTCACAGTTTCCATTTTCTGGAGACTAAGGCACTTGGTTTCACCAATTTTCAGCTGTTTTACCTGTTCAGTGCCAGCCAGCTCTCCCTGGCACCTACCAACCCATCCCGTCATGGCCAGCAAAGCACCAAAGATGAGAAAGAGCTGGAAATGCCCTGGTGCTAAGATCTACTTAATAAGTTGTCAGCCAGGCCCTGTGTATCTATTCTTGTGGGCATAAAGATCTCTGTCAGCAGTCAAAACACGGATTTACACCCCCAGCACAATTCCGAGCAGCATTTAAAGATTTTTAACGACCATCCCTTTGTCCCAGGGAGTTAAGCGCTGATCGAATGTCACAACGTGACACATGAATGCACAACAAGACGGAGGTTTGACAGGCAGCAACATTGTAATATGATAATTCCTCTTTGTCCCTTAATCGCCTCTGTTTTTTGCAGACTTGATTCACTTACCAACATGTGATCAATCACTGCCTTTTTCAGTGAGATAATTTTTTGCCCTCTATCTAAATGGCTCCTGTCAAAGGGAATCCAGTACTAAATTAAAGCTGATATGCCTGTCTCTGCCCTTTTGTTTGTTGACTTCTCGCACACAATTGATTTTAAATAGATTTTTTTATGGGTTCCATCACTGTTTAAATATATGTATTTTTAAAAATCTGTCTCCTTGAAATTAACACTGGCTACGTACACATTTAAAAATGGTCTGGAGCATATAATTTAATGGGGAGGAATAAATACCAGGGTACGTGACGGCACGTGTATCAACTTCCCACTAGATATGGAGTAAGTTGCCTGTTTAGATCTTCCCACATGCTCCATTTAAAATGGGAAGAACGACAGTCTTAAGATTTGTGACAATAACAGAATGAGGATGGTGCAATTTAACATGAAAAGCAGCAATACTGAGATCACCACTTGTTCTGAGTCTCTAAGAATTGTCTTCTTAGCTGAAAACCCCCAGAGAACTTCTCAGACATCTCACGGTTGTTTGCACACCCTGAGGAGCACCTCCCTAATAGCAGGTAAGAGGTCTTCAGCGGAACGAGCACTAAAGAGTTGAAAGTCTACCTTTGTGTACAAAGCAGTTTTTTGCAGCTCTCAGGTGACCGTCACACGTGCCCCAAACAGCTCTGCACCACCCAGCTCAGAGGCAAAGCGGCTGCACCAGCCCAAGCCCCGCCAAGCAGAGCCACACACGTGCCAACCATCCAAACCCTCTGCCTTGCTGCCTGCTCTTCCCTCAAGCACATCCACAGCACATTAGAAATCCTGGAAATTCCACATTCCGTCCCTTCTCTCCAGCTCCTCTTTGCCATGCCGGCCTCTTCTCAGTTAAACCTTCCACCGCTCGCCCTGACACAGCACCTCAGCCTGGCTCTGCTGAAGCCAACACACAACCCGTGCAGATCCAACAAAAGCAGGAACCTGCTCTCCGGTTGTCGTGGCTCCTCTGCCCCGTCTGGGTGGCCATGGCACCCAGCAAGGAGACTGCAGGAATCCCCAGGTACATCCTCACCCTCCCATCCCCACCTGTGCAGCACCTCCCAGCTGCTGTCCTTCCTCACCACTGTACACGTAATTTGTGATAATGAAATGGGTGATTTCAGAGCCCGGCAAGATGACGCTTATTTAATTCCCCGATTGAATGACAGTAAATTTTTGGCTGTGACGTGCATTATAAGTTATTCTACACGGTTTCAGCACTTGTCCTGGTTATGCACATAAGGCACTAAAGATTTTGCCAAGATATCTAATAGACACGTCATAATCAGCCCTATAATATAAAGAATCACTTCTTTTAATGCATATTTTTTCTTCTGTTTTTGAGACAAGCACCTCAATAAAATGCTGGATTCACAGCTCTTTCAAAGATGGGACAGTTTCCCTGAAGGAAAAAACCACAAATTAATGTTTTCATCTTACAGTTCTATCAGCTTTTTCCTTCCCTTTCCTGTGCAGACGGAAAAGGGAAAGAAAACAGCTCTGCAGCGGAGGCATCACCCCTGGGCGAGGGCGAGCGGCGTTCCAGCGAGGACGCGTCCATCCACAAAGGGCAGCGGGAGCCAAGGCATTACAAACACACCGATAAAGGAGGCTGGGGGAGGACTGGCTCCGGAAAAAAAAAACCAACAACAAAAAAAAGCTCATTTCTCAGAACACATTATTATGGCACAAAACGTATTTTCATGTATTTTCAGCAAGGCATCGAATCCCCCCAGTATCCACTTTGTGTCTCTTGGCAGTTCGAGAATGCCAACGCGCCCCGTCCTCGGGGTGCCAGAACCAATCTGTTGCCAAGAGACACAAAACTGATATCACGGGTGTATAAAGCCGTCTTTGGAAACGTACGAAACAGCCAACGACCTCATGTTCGGGGTTTGACTTAGTCAGCAAGATGTCAAGGAAGAAAAATTAACCTTTTGTTATAAGGTTTAAAGCTGACCATTTGTATCGACCTCCGAGGGAGGATCAACCTTCCTGAAGCAGAAACACGCTCGTGTCTGGTACTGCACTGCGTTCAAACAACATGGCTTGGGGGGGTTTAATGTTTACTTTTGTTTCGAGAGGAAAAACATAAAAACCCTGAGAGCTGAGGCACTCGGGGAGCAGGGAGGCTCTGCCTTGGGGCATCTGGGCAGGTGAAACATTTTCTGAGGAAACCCAAATGCTGGAGCTGGATGTTCCCATGAGCACTGAGAGAATCCCAGGATGGTTTGGGTTGGAAGGGACCTGAAAGCTCATCCCATTCCACCTGTGCCATGGGCAAGGACACCTTCCACTGTCCCAGGGTGTTCCAAGCCCCATCCAACCTCATCTTAGACACACACTGTTCCCACTCATGTGGGTACACATTGATGTGACCCAGCTGAGAGGAATTCTGAGACTCCAACTGTGAACATCCAAAAGGTTTTCACATTTAAAAATCCAGTCACCAGCAAGTTCTTCAAATACTTACTACTCCAGCTGATGAGTAACCTGAATATTTCCCTGCATTTTGTTCTGCCACCTCCCTCTCCCTCCTCCAACCTGCAATATGGATGCAAATCCTTTCAAAAGGAGGGATTTTTTTCCCCAGAATTTTCCTGCCACAATTATAAACACAGATCGCTGCCCTTCCCAGTTACGGAAATAAAATTCAATGCCTTCAGGATTCTTTCAAAATACAAAAATATAAAAACAACATGACTGCTTCTTTCAGATGGGCTCTCTGTGGACTCCTGCTTTTCCATTTGTTTCACTGAAGTTAAATAGTAGGAAATTAAGAATCTAATTAAGAAATACAGTAATTAACTGTAATTAAGAGTTACAGCAAGATTTGGGTTTTTTTCCCCCTAATCTGGAGCATAAATTTTTGCATGTTAAATTAAAAACTCCATTTAGGAACCAAAATGTTAGAAGGCGATGAAGCAACTAGATATCAGTTTGATATTATCCAGGAAAGGTCAAATTTAAATTATAGGACATGTTTAAAACATTAAGTTGTTGGTGTAGCTTGCAGCTTTTGCATTTCAACTAATATATAGAAATAAGAGCACATAGATATATAGAGGTATCCATATCACGGATGTTCACTATTGAATTACCTTCAGAGATAGAAAATGCAGCATTTCACATTAAATAATTAGGATTTCCAGGTGTTTTTTGTCCCAAGGACTCAGAAGCACAACAAGCTTTCATTAGGACTGAAGAGCAAGGAATCCTGATAGATCGGAGCCTTAGTGCAAACAACCAAAGGTTGGCTGATAGAAACAGGTTGTAGGTTTTGGGGGGTATTTGTTTGGACTAAAAATAAATTGTCTTGATATTATGACAAGATAAAAACATCCTTTTGTCTTATGAGCCCCCAGCTGTGGGAAGGGAGGTGCGTGGTGCTATACCAGCATGTGGGCAGAGAGAGGCAGGGGGGGTTGGGAGGGGGTGAGAAGAGTTAAAATTCCTACCAGAAAACAGAAAATGAGATTAAAGGAGACATTTTGGCCATGAGGCCTTCTTTCGGCTGGAGAAGGCCTCAAAGCCAAAGTGTCTCTTCTAATCCTATTTTCTATTTCGAGAGTGCATTTTAATAACCCCTTTGTATATGGTACAATGACTTTAGCAAGTCCTATTTTAAGCAGATTTTCCACACTAGAAGGCAAAATGGGTTAAAATAATTGCACCGTACACCTCGCACGCGTGACACTTTGTTTAATCCGGTGTCGGGCACCGGGGACGCACAATGCGGAACAAGGTCCACGTATAAAAGCGCCTTTCAGGATGAACAGCTCAGGGCACGGAATGGTGGAACCAGGCTGAGGAACACGGCTCCCTCCTACCAGTGGCCAGGCCCTCACCTTCCCACCTGGATGGGTACTTGGCTGATGTCACCAGGCTCCAAAATTCCTCCTTCTTGGGGTAAAAAGGAGGCACTGGCCACGTCCCACCAGGTGGGAGTTGGTGTGAGCACTCTGGGCCCACCTGCAGCTCATGGTGGTGTCCCCAAAGGAGAGCTCACCTGCAGCTCATGGTGGTGTCCCCATAGCCACCAACTCATTGGCCAAGCTCACCTCTGCCATGCGAGAGCTGCAAAAATCTGCACCTGAATGACATTTCCTTCATCTCCACGCACACAAAACTCCATGGAACTCACACCTAGAGGGCAAAGTTAGAAGTTTCTCTTGTCTGCACAAAACTCAGCCTTTCTTGAACAGGTGGAACCCTGTTCTTTAGAAGCACATGCTAACAACCCAAAGGAGTGCCACCCATGCTGGGCAGCCCCTGGCTTCCCCTCCCTGTCACGGTGTGGGAGCTGCAGCTCCTCCATCAGTGACTCTTGGCCTCCATCTCCCTGCTCTCTTATAGTCCAAGTTGCAGAATCATCATCCCTGGAAATGTTCAAAAAACGCCTGGGTGAGGCACCTGGGGATGTGGTTTAGTGGTGAATGAGCAACAGGTACCTCCAGTAGGAATGAGTTCTGCAATCCCATGGAGAGGGGATTCTCCATGCCTAGGAGAACCCCAGTAGAATCTATGGTTTTTACTGAGTTTGTGTGATGAAGTTCCCATGTGAAGATCATGGAATCACAGAATTGTTTAAGTTGGAAAAGCCCTGTAAGATCATAGAGTCCAACAGTTAAGCCAACACACCAACTTCACCACTAAACCATGTCCCTCAGTTCTCACACTGACATCTTTTGAACACTTCCAGGGATGGTGACTCCACCACTGCCCTGGGCAGATGCTGCAGAATACCAGAAATGTCAAACCACAGACGTGAAACTGCAAATATCAAAGTGACAGAAGAGGAACGGACGAGCACATGCAACAGTGAGTGCAATGGCACCAAACCGGGGAAAGGCTGATGAGAGAACTGCTCCTCATGATGAAAACTGAACTGGAACAACGGAAACAAATCCAAGTGAGCAGAGAAACTCCTGAAACAAAGAATATGCAGAAGAAAAAACAGTTTTGTCCTCTCTACACAGCATCAACCAGCAGTACCCAACCTCTAGGCAGCACACAGAAGTCAAACTGAATTAAGGAGGAGGTTCAAGCATGGTGGTTCAGTCACTACCAACCACTCAGCAGCTCCCTGAGCCCCTCCTCGGATGAAGCCCATCGGCTATGGCTGCATGGCACAGGCAGCAGAGAACTTCAACCCCTCAAAAGCTGGATCAGCTTGGAAACACAGGAGGAAACACCAACAGGCCTAAACATCACAGAAAAAAATTAATTATCCTAATGATGGATTACGTACAACTGAAATTTTTCCGCATCCCAGAGGTGCTTTGCGGTAGCCAATGCTCAGGGTCAATGGAATAAAACAAAGCAGGTGAGAAATACAAAAATCTATGTAGCATGAAATATCTCAAACAGACTTGTTTAGTGAAATTAACTAGTAGTTTAATAGAAAAAAGCTTGATGTATGAGAGTGCTCCAATTTCTTCATAGAAATTAACATTTCAATCCTGTTTTTATCTAGAAGTCATTAAACTGTGCAACATGAATTATTGGAACTGTAGCAGAGAATTAACTCTATTCATCAAGTAAGTCCAAACAGTTTAGAGTGCATCTGTAATGAAAAAATAGCTCCACATTTCTATCTCTTCTCATTAAAGTAAACCAGTTTTCCCTCTCTCAGTATATAAAACTGTCTTCTCCTCATGTAATTTATATTACCATAAGCCAGCTCACATTCTAAACTATTACACGCCTCCAATTAATTTTTGCAGCTTTTGCCTGAAAATTTAATGAGATAGTAGTGTGTGAACCTGCTGACTCCAGATTACATGTGTGCTTCCAATATTAATGTTGGCATAAAATAATCTGATACATACTTGATGAGAGCTTTCCACTATTGTGAGAGTAGTTAAGGCAATATGTAAACCAATTCCACTGATTTTCTTTCTCCTCCCACCACGCTTGCAATAAAAAATACCCCCAAAACCAGCACAACTTATCCATCTGAAATTGCAGAGTCTTGAGACTAAGCGCTCACAAGACAGGTAACATCACCTGGGTGTCTTAAATTTGTTACTCACCTATCAAAATTTATTGTTTCTGAATGCTTTTATATTTTAATGGTGAAGGAGGAGAGGGACATCAAGACCAGGCTGGAAGAGGTTTGGAGCAATCTGGTCTAGTGGAAGCTGTCCCTGCCCAGGGCAGGGGGTGGGTACAACTAAATGAGCTTCAAGGTCTCTTCCAGCCCAAACCATTCTGGGATTCTGTGTTGGGATTTACTTCTCCCAAAAAAAAGGGCATGTTTTAAATCTCCCTCAATGCCACCCTAACACACACAATGCTTGAGAAATCAAGAGTTTGCACTGCTGCTGGAAAACCAAGGGGGTTTTGCATCCCAAGAGTTTCCTTGGTTGCTTTCTCTTTGCAGCTCATTTTATGGGGAAAACTCTTACTTAATTTTGTGAACTGTTCTCCAGCATATTAGACAAATAACCTTTTCTTCAGAAGGACACATTCTTTGAGACTAACATTAAAAGGGAAAAATTGTAATATTCCTTTCCACTGTGACTTCAATTTTACAACCACATATTGGGCATAATATGATTTTAATATCTATGAGCCCAAGAGAAAAACTGGCAAATGCGATGCCCTGTGAGATCAAATAATTTTATATATAGAATTAAAAGCACACATTTGGCACTCTTTGGTACAGCCCTGAATTTATATTTACAGGAAACTATAAACTACTCGTGGTGAGTCATGGAGCCCCTGAAAACATGGATTTTGCACCAAACTGGCAGGAGCAGGGAAGCCATTCCCAGGTATGGCACAGCCCAGTGGCTTTTAAACTCAGTCCCACTGCTGCCCAGTGCCCTCCCAAGACCACAGGAATGACCTTCATTGCCTATCCCAGTTAAACCAGCCCCTTACACCATTAACACCTGCACTGTATCTGTTTCAATCAAAGGAGAGAAGCTGGTGGATGCAGGGAAGAAGTCTGGCTCTGGGAGATGACAGTCTGGGACATGGCCACAGCAAAGCCAGAATGCTCTTGCACTTGTCAGGAGAAGAGGCCTCACACCCCCTTTGTGACACACAGAGCCCCAAAATTCAGTTCTCTTTGAGACAGGAAGACAAACCAGTCAGCTAAAAGACTGGGAGAACGGATGGACCAAAGTGGACGGCAGGAGAAATAATACACAGCAAGGGCGGAGGCCAATGACTGCACACTTTTAACAGCTCCCAGTGGCTTCAAATCAATTTACATTTAAAATAAATGAATTAAATCTGATAATCTCTGATACCACTCAACCTATTTGCTCCAGGGCACTGAAATTCAAATATTCTCGAGTTCTGAAAATAGGCTTTCACCCGTGCGACAGACAAATGAAGACAAAGAATACCCAGCCCAAACACCACCTCCCTGATTTTCACACCATCAAATGGCAAAATCACTTCCATGGTGTTCAAGGCATTTTATTACTAAGACTTTTGCCTCTTGCAGTCAATCTCCCGCATTTCTAAGTTAGTTATAAACATTTTGGTTTTCATTCCAGAAAATCATGGCCATCCGGATGACACCAAGCAAACAGAAAAAGGGGCATCCACCGCTGGCTCGTGAGAACCTTTCCACCTGCACCCTGCTGCCACTCTGGCTAGGGCCACACCAAAAAAACTGCACTGATCTTGGCTAAAAATAATCTTTCTGGTTTAGCAGGTAGCTATTTTCAACTGGGATCTGATTTTCAGCAGCACTGTCCTGACAGAGTCATGACGCTGGGAATCACTGGTCCGGCCTGTAACACACACGTGATGATGCATATATACATAATTACATCCATAAGAACTCACTGGACTCTTTGCTGAGGGTGAGATTACCTTTTCTTTTACAGATTTTCAAAAATCAGCCATGCACTTTTTTTTTTTTTTTTACACAGGCACGTCCTTACACTTAACAACTGCTCGTACCTTTGCGCGTCAAAAGAAACATGTAATTAAATTAAGAGATGCACACACTCTTCCTTTTCTCCTGTCTCTTCTCCTTGAACGCCACGCCAGACAGCAAATCAAAATCTGCATTTAAATAGAATATTTTTAATGTATGAAAGTGGGCGGCCTGAGGGTAAAGAGGTATTGCATTCACTCACCATATGCACAAAATTGCATTTAAAATGTGATACTACGCTTTAAAAATTTATTGAATTTTTTTTCTCATTCCAGTACCTTTGTTTTATTATAACAAAATCTTCTGTTCTACAGAGAATTTTGTATCAAAGCCTGCTAATAAAAATAATGTGATATTACATCATTTTATCAATTTAATCTCGAGAAAAAGGACGATATTCAATCACATCTCATAAGTCACTATCTCTGGTAATTCCGGCCATTATTCAGTGCGAAATCCAAGCAGTCGGAATTCATTAACATAGGGCTGCTACAAATCTGCATTTTTTAGACTTTGTCAGAAAACGCAGCAGCCCGAACTCAGTGACCTGAATCTAACAGCCTTTCAGCCGAAAGGGCCTCGCTCCCCAATCGCGGCTCCCTTCCTGCGCCAGGACAAAGCCAACGACCAGGTCACCGAGAGCCCTCCCCGCGAGCTGCCCGAGCAGCAGCCCGGCTCGGGGGAACCGCTTGGGCTCCCCGCAAACCGAGGGGCTCCCCTCGCCCGCGGTGCCAGCGCCGAGTGACATATGTTAGGGCTGAAGTGTCACATCCCATCGGACAGGCCGCGGGGTGACGGCGACCCAGCGGGTTTGACGCGGCGTTATCGGGTCAGCACCTTCGGGAAAGAAATTATTGGAAGTGTGGATGTGGAGGTTAACTGCAATGAGAGGCTGCTAAAATCACAGGGAGGTTCGTGGGCAGGGTGGAACCCCAACCCTGTGCCGCAGGGGACAACAGCGAACCCCTGCCAAACTCAGCGGTGCAAAATCTTGCAGCAGTTTAGCAAAGCCCTCGGTGTGAGGATGCTCAGTGTGCCACTCTGAAAGGTTTCCATATCCCACCCACCTCCCTGAGCCCCTTTTGTAGAGCTGAGAGATACTCTTCACCCTTTGTTGGCCACACAGCCCATCTGCTGGCCACGCAGCTGCTTTTCCACCCAGCCAGGAGCAGCCTGCCACCAAAACACTCCCAAACCCAGGACCATGAAAAGTCCCAAGCAGGAACACGCTGTCTTCCAAATATTTTTCATTGATCTCATCCATAAAATCACAATAAAAATAACAATTTAATTCTAATGAGAGCATATTTTGCTGACCAATGACCTCACTTGTTCAGCACACAGGCAAGCTGAGGAAAGTTCCTATCACAGTGTTTGTGCTTATTGCCGTACAAGGGGTACAGATCCCCTACAGGAACAGAATCCCAGCCAACTTCACTGGTCCTGCCTACCAGGGAAGATCTCTTTAAGCTACCACATCTCACAGTACCTGTAAAAACTGCAGGGATCTCCACCCCACAGCTCAGATGGGATGGTGGGTTTGAAGCAACCACAGTGCTGTGTTCCAGAAGGGCCTTCAACAGGCTACAGATCACAGGCTCACGGAATGCTCTGGCTTGGAAATCACCTTTGAAGACAATCTGACCCAATCCTCAGAGAGCATCCACCAGCACCCACACATACTCCACACCCCAGATATACTGGCAGGTCCTGTTCCACTCTCACCAAAGCCTGTAGCATTAAAAAAAACACTTTGGTTGGGTAAATTTACCTTTGTTTCCCCACACAAATAAGGGCACTCCTAGGTTTGGATTTGAAGGAACCATAAAGACTTTAAAGATCAGCTCCTGCTACTGAAAACAGGCTGAGGGAAATTACAGCCCCCCAGTGAATGGTTCTGTACCAGCATCAGTTTCAGAGATTTGGCTTATTCTGCACAATTTGCACTTTGAACCGAGATCCTTTCCCATTTTCTTCTACCTTTGGTAGATCCCAGTAAAACATCCACCTCTGACAATAGCCACACTGCATTACTGTAATGCAGGTCAGATCCACACTGCCCAAGACCTTGCCTAGGAGGAAACCATCTCCTAAGTGAGCAGCTTAAGCCCCCAGAGCGGTAAAACCCCACCCACACCCACCACCAACCCACTCCTGCTCTCGTTTGAAAAATATTACAGTGCACTGACAGTCACACACACACGAATCCGCAGCAAAACTCCGAGCCCAGAAAGGTGAAAGTCATTATTTGTGAGAGCAGATGAGGCTGCTGCAATTCCAGAATAAAATGGTAATGTGCTGTTGGTAGCGAGCGGTACATTGTTTTAACGTGTAGTGATATTTATAAATATATGAAGTTTAAATAATCAGATGACAGAGAGTTCCTTTTCATCTCCTGAGTGTTTATTATTCTTCACACATTAGCACTTTTTCCCCCAAATGTTATATCTTCTGCCATTTATAATTAATTTTAACAGCTTCTGCAACTTATCCCACAGGTTGTTGCTGTTTCTTTTAAACAGCGTGCTGCTGAGAAATTGATTTGTTTGCTCTGTGTGCCTACAGAAATCACATTATGAAATATGCATAAATGTCATTTCTTGGGCTGCTTCTGAGGATTAGCAGAGAAGAAAAGCTTGCTGAGGAAAAGGAAGAGACAAACAACAACAAAGCCCAACTTAACACTTAAATTCAGCCACATTCCCGGCCCCTGAATATGGGAAACTCCACGGACTACACTTCATTTACCATTCTGACGGTGTTGTTTTGATACATACACATTATTTACGGATTTTTCCAACAGTCACCATCTCATACAAATGTATGGATCATTTGTCTTATCAGAGCAGACTCCATCACCACCACTTGCCCATGCACAGGCTCAAACAGGACCTGCAGGTCCTTTCCTGCCCAAGAAACCACAACTTGAAGCCCCCATAGCCCCCAGGACCAGCACAGAGCTTGCAGATGCTCCCACCTGTGATGGTCACGCTCTTGAAAAGTTTTATTACCAAAAAAAAAGGCACCACAAAAAGAAAGGCATCACAACCATGCAGTCCAACATCACAGAATCATTAAACAACCTGAGTTGGAAGAGATCCCCAAGGACCACCCAGTCCAGCTCCTGGCCCTGAACAGGAGAGCCCCAAGAACACCACCATGCCACAGCAAAAGCTGTGATTCTGGAACAAAAAAACACTGCAGCACCCAAAGATTCAGATAAAAACAACCCTTCCTCAAAGGACCTGCCCTGCCCTGCCCTTTGGAGGCAGCAGCAGCTCCCACACGTGCCCGAGGATGTGGAAGGCAGCTCTGCCATGCTCTCTCCCACTGCAGAACACATTGAATGACACGTTCTGAAATGCAAACCTGATATTTTTCTCGGAGACTTCGTTAGACACATCACTCTCCTATATTATTACAGAGAGCTGTCAAAACAGCCTGGTGGGAAAGCTCTTCCCCAGACATGCACAAGTATAAATTGTCATAGTATAAAGTAAATTCCATTAACAGCTACATAGTCATTATTTTGCATAATAAAAGTAAAGGCTCTTTGCTTGTGATCTATGTATTTACGACCATCGAACCAACAAGCACTTTCTCTTTTCTGATGCCTTTGTTAAAATTACAAGATAATTGGTTGCTGTTGCAGATATTAATGTCTGATAACAAAGTGCCTAAGGCAGGAAAACTGAAGTGGTAGTGAAACAGCACCAGTGACAAAACCTCAAACTCCTGTTCTCCAAGGAGTAACCAAACCAACTCAAAGAAAATAGTAATTTTTAATTTGTGTCATCACAGACATTATTTGAATGACGCATATTGCAAATTCTGAGCAGCAGCACTTTTTAAAAATACACTTCTTCTCTTAATTCTGGCTATGAAAAAAAACCCCCAAAACCCAACTGAGATAATTCAAGCACTCTTCAGTGTTCAGAATACCCCAGTATTCTGAGAGATAGCGAAGAAACAGTGATAAGTCCTAAAATAACCTGGATAAGCTCTGTGCTCCAGAAACAAATGCATTCCCATCCATAAGGGAAGAAAATAATCCTGAAATAACTGAGTTCTCAAAGATTAGTGCCAATGCATTCCCAAAAAGCCTGCACTTCCAGAGCATGTCCATTGCGGTTGGGAGCAGCAGCGATGATACACAGGAACACTCAGCTCTCCCTGAGTTTACACACAGTTGTGTTTATGAATAAAATTGCAGCTTCAAGTCTCAGCCATGATGAGCAATTGGGAGCCTGGCTGTTATAAATACCATGCCAATTGCAGCAAGCTGGGTTGGGGATAGTGTATATTATTTATTACAATTCAGTCTGTCATGGAATTAAGCACATTGAGCCAATTTCAATATGAGCACTGGGGGAAGAAGAGATTACATTCAAATGAATAAAGTTGCTTTGAAAGCAAAACAATGTCATCTGGTAGCTTTTTTTTTTTCCCCATGAACTGGCTCACTGATAGGAAAAAAATAACCTGCAGTTACCCACTCTGCACCTTCTCGGTCCCCTCTTCATTCCTGTTGAGAAATCAGGGGCATTTCTGGCATCTCCTCTGGGAAACTTGATGGCAATTGCTCCAAAGCTCAAGGATGGCAAGAGCCCAAGGTGTAAATAAGAAAAACAAACATCTGCATCTGCTGTTACAAAGGATTCCTCACTACAGTCATTCACTTTAAGTTTTTAAATTATTCTTCTGTGATGGACACGATACCATTAATTTAATTTCAACTTGCATTTCCTATTAGTATAATCTACTGAGTTATCTCCACAGCAGTAGCAAAATCACTTTACGGTGAGCTATATCACTTCAGAGTTAATTACATGTATTTTGGGTTTGATAAATGAAAATAGGGGCCGTGATTAATTGAAGGACAATCAATATGATCCAGCTATTAGACAGCTTGATGAGGTATCCAGAGTATGAATATAATCTATAGTAATCAGCTAATTGAAGCCTGTGGACTAAAAAGATTTTAGGAAATCCCAGCTTCAAATTTTAAAATATCCTGATAAAATGGATGAAGGAAGAATGCTCACACAACCAGGGAAGGTTTAAGACTTGTTTCTATTTTGGTTGGTTTTGAACAAAAAAAAAAAGTGCTTCACTGACTTAAAAAAACCACTTACTGTGATAAAATACAGAAAACAAAATGAATTTTGTAAGTGAATCCTAAGCATGTTTCTTATTTATATCCCCCCAAACTCCTTGAATCATATTTTACTAATGCCTTACAATTCCTGGAGCTGCCAGAGATGGTTAAATAGTTTCATTAAACACACTCTGTCTTGGTGTAGCCACATCCTCGATCAAATTAAACAGTCAAATAGTTGAACAAATGAACCTTTTCCATCTCTTTTGACATGAAACCAAGTGTGCAAAATGGGCATATACCGATGTGGGTTAGGTTTGTGATTCCAAAGGGGAGCTCGGGAAGGGAGAAAATAATCAATAGGAGCAAAGCTGGACTGTTCCACATTCAGAAAAATATGGAATTGGCAAGTGCAATCCGTCCACCATCAGCATAAATGCTGACAACTGTTAATCTACTGTAACCCTGATTAATGGTTGCAGTTGTCCATTAATACCAGGCATTTTAACTTACTACTAAAATTGATTAGTCAGTTAAGAATTCAATCCTAATGCTCAATGAAACCGTGCTTTCTCTGCAAATGCAGGATGAGACGAGGTGATGCATCCAGCAGCACTCCCATGCACGAGGAGGGGCAGAGGAGAGGAGGGGCACAGTGCCATTCCCGGCTGGCACTGCCACCTCCATCCTCCACCCTCCTGAAATGGTGGCAGAGGTAGGGATAAATATGGGTTCAGCAGTTTGGGGAAACCCACCTGGGCAGGCTTGGGGACAGCATCTGAGGTTGGGATGTGACCCTGGGAAGGACAAGCCCCCCGGGCTGGGTAGTGCAGATGGGGCCCCCGACAGACGGGTCTGGTGTGATCCTCCTCCTCTTGCCCTTCAATGCCAGCCAGTGTTTTTCTACCTTTTCCAATCCATAATTTCCATTATTATATTATTATTATTATTATTATTTCCATACCCCGTTTGCCTTCACAGCACCAGCCATGATTCAGTGTGTAGAGAAGGGACTCACCAAACACCAAGGGGAAATGTCAGGTTGCTACAACCCTTGTTTTTTCCCCGAATGTAACATGGGGGTACAGGATTTCACACCACATGACAGAGGCCCTCTGCAGTGCCATGGCTACGGATCTCTCCCAGCGCCTGCTGCAAACCTTTCCTTCCAGGGGGCCCTTTGCCATGGATACTTCAAATACCTGATGCAAGGATTTTTGCATCCAAAAATCAGGTCTTGGGCTGCACCTGGAGCCTGGCAGCCATCGGGGATGCTGGAGAAGGAAACCAAGGAGGCAGCATCAGCGCGGAAGTGATGAACACTCACTGCCAAAAAAATCATTTGTCATGAGAGAAATACCTTTTAAAAGCTGTCTTCAAATTCAGCTTAGACAAAGTGAATGTTTTCTGAACAGATAAAGGCAGGTTAGTAATTCTGAGGTTCTCTTGGCCAAGGAAGATGTGCTTTAGAACCAAAATTACACTCCCTTTCCTTTAGGTCACCCTAAAAATCATAGAATCACAAAATCACAGATTGGTTGGAGTTGGAAGGGATCTTAAAGATCATTTACTTACAGCCCCCTGCCATGGGCAGGGACACCTTCCACTGGATCAGGTTGCTCCAAGTCCTGTCCAACCTGGCCTTAAACAGTCCTGGTGTTCACAACCCTTCCAGGGATGGGGCAGCCACAGCTTCTCTGGACAGCCTGTGCCAGCATCTCACCACCCTCACAGAGAACCATTTCTTCCTCATATCTAATCTAAATCTACCCTTCTTCAGCTTGAAGCCATTCCCCCTTGTCCTATCACTACACGCCCTTGTGGAAAGTCCCTGATAACACGGACAAATGACAGCTGAAAAATAAACCTGGAACCAACAGAAAGAATCTGCTTTCTGCACTGGCAGCACCAACTCACAGCTGCGGATCCAGAGATCCCAGTGTGACCCCTGCACACGACTGTAGAGCTGCATTACTGGAAAGGGTCTCTGAGCACACCCTCCTGCAGCATCCCTGTACAACCAGAAGCCCCTGGAGACAGCAGCAGTAATTGGAGCACTCAGGGAGTGCAGAAGTGGAGCCTTGGGTAAGATGCACAGATGCTGTTTTCAATTAGCATTTCCTAAGTGCTGTTGAAAGCAGACTGAAGAGGTGCTGAGCTGACCAAGCCATGGTCCTATTCCAGCCAGATGCAGCCAAAACGTTCTGAAGCTGACTCTAGAAAGGCAGGAATAGCGTCAAGATTGCGTTTAGGTGAATTTACGACTCCTGTCCATTGTCACTCCCAAGGAAGTTCAAGTCTGGTACATCAGAGCCACACACAAGAGCACCCACTAAGAGAAGAAATTAGATCAGCACCATCTCACCCACAGCCAAACCCAGGGTGGGATCAGCCCCGTGCAGGCTGCAGCTCAGCTCTCCCATGGATTCACTGCCCCATGGCTTGCCAGGATGCTCAGGCTTTCCCAGCTTTCACAAATGATTCCTATCCATGGGCCCAGAACAGTTAAGGGCACTGCAAGTATTTTCAGACACTGCAGCCACACATCACAGAGGATGGGAATGCCGGAACCCTCTGGAGATGGTCTGGTGACCTGACACTGCTCACTGCCCATTACATTCAACATTTCAGAGGGACAGTAAAACTTGTTAACATACTGTCAGAAAAAAAAATAAACACCAGGAGAAAGAGGAAACTCCACGCAACAAAATACCTGGAAGCCACCAAGGACTTCGGAATAAATCCACAGCTGATTCATAAGGACAACCCAGGACGCAGCCTGGATTTTTTCATTATTTACCTGACCAACAGCCTGGAAAACAGAGCTGCTGCAATGGCAGCACCCGAGGACATGAGCTGATTTTTCGTGATCTGCAAGGCTGCAGGACCAGATGCTGTGCCTGCTTCTTCCTGGAAACATTCAAGGTCAGGCTGGACAGGGCTCTGAGCAACCTGATCCAGGGGAAGGTGTCTGTGCCCATGGCAGGGGGTTGGTGAGTAAATGATCTTTAAGGTTCTTTCCAACTCAACCATTCTGGGATTCTATGAAAACTCCTGGTGTTCCCAACCTGCACATCCCACACGTGTCATAATTACAGCAGCACCAGCAATGATGCAATGGCCTCCTCTGCAAAGCCCTTTAATAACATTAATGTCTGTCAGGCCAGACTTTAAGTATTAACATATGGGGGGAAAGCCAAATAACTTAATATTATTGTGTGTGCGTCTGAAATAACACTCCACAAGGCCTCTTATACCAAACATTAAACCTGCTTAAGAGAAGACATTTGAGCAGAATCAATTATTTTGCAGTAATTCTTCACACTGAATGAGGAATTTTAAGTATATGTTGTCAAAGCAGAACTCATCACATATTTAAAAGCACGTTTTCTGTGAAATTTAGCTACAAAAACAATAATATGAATGTGAAATTATCCTTTATGCAGCAAAAGGCTTGAGAGCAAATTCTTCCCATGTTTGTAGACAGACACACTCACAACATTATACCAAAGGCCCCACCAACACTTCATTATAAATTTTTCCCCTTATATTCAGGGAATTAGAAAAATCTCTGCCTAGAGGGGATTGTTTTCATAAACTCGGTGCACAGGGGTCTCGGTACAGGCAGGAATGTTTATGGAAAATCTGAGATTAGAACATTTCAAACTGACTGGTTTCAAGTTGCACACACGTAAATCTATAAATAGCACAGGAAGCGTGTGTATGAAAAGTGAAGAAATAACACATTGTGAAAAAACCCAAGTTTGTCATTACAGTGGAAAACGAACAATTTTTTTTCTATTTGACTAAAAATCTAATTTACTACCAAGCTATTCCATTTTGCTGCTAGATTGCCACAAGTGTTATCTCCAGGAGCTTTTAATACCAGCTGGTGTTTACAGCCCCCGGTGGGGCTCTCTGGGCAGGGCTCTGGAGCAGGGTGGGTTTAACCCTCCCGGTGACTTCCCCACGAGCAGAGCTCATCGCTTTGGGACCTCACCTGGGCAGGCAGACAGCAACTCCAGTGCAACCCAGCAATTCCAAAGCACTTAGAAACCAGTAAAGCCCAGGTCCCAAATGCTCCCAGCGCCTCATGCACGGGCAGGAGCCCCACGGTGCTGGGCTTGAGCCACCTCCTGCTACCAGCCCAGAAATGGGCAGTGCAAGGGGATGGCACCCCAGGGATGTGCTCACAGGACACACACAGAGCAGGATGCACACACTGCTGCAAGGAAAGGACATCCTAAGTTGCCAAAACAACGATGCTGGTGCAGCTCAGGGTTGTGTCCTGCCACCACCAGGATGGGATGGCTGAAGGAGCAGAGAAAGGGCAGACAGCATTTCTGCTCGGCCATGCACCATTACCCACCAGCTACTCCCTGAATACTCATTCTTCAATCATCTTTTAATACAGAATCATGTATGGAAATAGTGGTGGGGATCCCCAAGCTCACAGCTCTCATGGCAGAGGCGCCAGCAAGGGTTTAGCAGTGGCTTCCTGACCTGCCTCTCTACAGGTACTGTCCTCATTGCCCCTTCACAGAATCCCAGGATGACATGAAATCATCCAGTTCCACCCTGCCGTGAGCAGGGACACCTTCCACTACCCTAGGCAGCTCCCAGCCCTGTCCAGCCTGGCCTTGGACACCTCCAGGGATGGAGCAGCCACAGCTTCTCTGGGCAGTCCGTGCCATGGGTGCTTTACACGGAGTATAGCAACTGCAAGCCGAGTCCTGACAGGGGACAAAGACCATGGATGGCAGGGAGTGGGTCAGCAAAAGCTTTAAAGACAGCAGTTAGGTCTGATGGCTAAAATATATAATGCAACATCAATATTAAATTAAAAATGAAATTAAAATTATTTTAATTTGGCTGACTCAGTTGGGATAATCCTACACTCTACAACATTAGGGCTTTGGTGAGTGAGGCACTGCAATCTCCTGAAATCTCATTAGCTCAGCTAACTGCACTTTGCCTCCACTTTCTTCTAATTTTAGATTTAAACTCTCTACAACGGAGCACATGCAGGGTGAAACCAAATTTTAAACATCACGCTTTGCTGAAACGTACTGCAAGTATATTTTCTTTTGAAAGAGTCAGGGTGGATTATTTTACTGAAGTTCTCAGGGTGTTAATATTTTAGGGCAACCTCTGCTTTTGCAGTTGTGAGGGAAGGGGACGGCGAGCGATGGCAGCGCTGTCGGTACTACAGAGTTCCTCAGAAATTCCTGCTGACACAGCTTCCTCTTCATCTTTGTCTCGTATCAAGTTAGTAGTCAATGTGTTATTTTAACAGCATGACAACAACTATACAGAATGTCAAATAGTTACCTTTTATCTGGGATTTTATTCCTGCCATATATTTCAATGGAAATATACAATGTAATGTTGCAACATATTTCACAGTGAAATGGGTAATAAAAAAACTATAGACTGTGCACTTCCCCTAAAACATAAAGGAGGAATACACTGAAAATCTCTACTGTTTGCTACTTTGTCCAAAATCTCCACACCAATCTACTGTGTTTGAACCATAAATATTGCTGTTTTCAAGGTTTTTGTTTTTGATCTTTTTAATGACACAAACTATAAATATACTCTGAATCCATCTGCCCACTCTGAGTTTCAGTTCCAGACTGATGCAAGGATGAAGACAGAGGACAAACACTTCTGACCACACTTTGATGCCACCACACAGCAGCTTAGTGTCCCTCAGCCTGAGGTAAGCTGTTTTCAAAACCCCAGGGAAGGGGAAAGTCAGCATCAGGAAATTTTACATTGGCAGGTGCAAAACAAAAACCCTCTGTTATCTCCTGTTCCATTCTGATAGCAGGCCAGCGCTGGAGGTGCACTCAGGAGCTCCTTCTGGGGTCTCAAAAAATGCACACAGAACCATAGAAGAGTTTGGGCTGGAAGGGACCTTTAAATGCTATTTAGTCCACCCTACCCCACAGTGAGCAGGGACATCTCCACCTAGACCAAACTGCTCCCTGCCCCATCCAGCCTGGCCTTGGACACTTGGAGGGATGAGGTGTCAAATGCCTCCCCCTGTTTGACACATTCAATGCTTTTAGCAAACTGAAAGTTCCTCTCTGTGTATCTTCAGAGAGATACATTTTCCCTTCTAAGTAAACTACAAACCAGGAAAGAAATATTCCCTGTCATTTTCCATACAGATGACAGCTGGCTAATTAGTGAAATTATAGCTTTGTCAATATCACTTCATTCACTCAACCCCTCTTGCTATTAAAAAAAAAAAAAGCTGAAAGATCCAAACTCTTTCACATATTTGTGTTTACCCAAGAAGTCTCCCTCTTCAAGGGAGGCCTGATGGGCAGAGCTGTGACAGCCACAACATCTACACGGAGCAGTCTCCAGGACTCTTTTAAAATCCTCATTGAAGTTCCCTTGGCCTGGCCATGTTCTACATGAATAATTATATACAAATACACCTGCTGGGAACATGAGGACGACAGAGAAGTTTCAGACAGTGAGAACATGAGCTACCTTAGATGAACGATGCCTGGCAAGTTTCCCTGCTAGAGGATGGATCAACTTGAGGACCATCAGAGCTTTCCTCTCCAGCATCCACGCTGAGTGTGCTTGCTCTGTTCTCGCTGTGCACAGAGCCACCTTTCAGACCACACAGGTATATACCAAATAAACCATCACTCTGCCTTCTATGTATCCCAAGCTTTTCTCTTAGTCTGGGTCTGCCCTCAAGCAGCACCTGCCTGGCAGTGGTGCACACCCTGAGAGCTGCAATTAACTCCCAGTGCCGTGACTTTTTCCTGATCAGTGAGCACATAAACCAGAGTGAATAACTGCAGTTCTCGATGAGGTCAAAAAATGGGAAAGCACAGTACCGCTGGAGCCTGGTGCAAACCGAGAGAGTACTCCAAGGCCATGTCCAAGCAGACTGCTCCCCTGCCAGCTCAGGACTCGGCAGGAGCCTGCAGACCTGCTCTGACCTCCTCCACAGGAGGTTTCCAGAAACATGACCCCACTCTGTGCTCCCTCTTGGCTTTAGAACCCGCACAACACCCTCCAGCTCACCCCACACACTGCCAGGTCACCCTGAGACACGGGAGCAAGACAACAGGGCATGCTCAAAGGTTTGCCAAGCCCTACTCTATTCACACCAGGGCAGGTATGACCTCACAGTTCCAAACCTTTTCTGGGCCAGGCATGAGTTCAGCATCTGTATTTGCCCAGCAAATCCACACAGCCTGCAGGCATCAAAATAGGAACAAAGCAAAAGAGCTGAATTCCCTGGTTTTGTCTCTTGACATTGATTCCTCTTCAACTGCTTCCTCTCTCAGCAGGAAAGCACAAGCCACTGGATGCCCATCCATCTTGAGCCGGGTGACACCACCCGATGACACACAGCTGGTGACAGCAGGCCTTTGCTCCAGGGACCTGCCCAGGATTAGTGCTCAATCTCCTCCTTGAGAAGCAGCCCGCCCGGGAAGGCAGCCGGGACACGCCGCCGGCTCCAGCCCGGGAGGCTGTGCTGGCAGGGGCAGGGATGAGCAGGTAGCAGCTCCGGAGAGCTCCTGCTCAGCAGCACAGCATGGGCAGCACCCTGCCAGCAGCCAAAGCTCCTTATCTCCTGGAGACCTGCTGGGCTGCTTCACAGCTCTGCCCGTGATGCAAATGCCGTGAAAGCTGGAGTGCGGAGCACCGCATCCCACAGCTCTCCCTTGCTCCGGGAGAGCTGTCACTGGCTTGGCCCAGCAGCTCCATCACAGTGGCTCTGGTTCACCATGGTAACTGTGCAGGAAGACACAAGTCCATCACCACCACTCCAGCCACCCCAGCTCTTCCTTGTCCCCGGGAGAGCTGTCACTGGCTTGGCCCAGCAGCTCCATCACAGTGGCTTTGGCTCACCACGATAACCATGCAGGAGGACACAAGTCCATCACCACCACTCCAGCCACCCCAGCTCTCCCTTGCCCCGGGAGAGCTGTCACTGGCCTGGCCCAGCAGCTCCATCACAGTGGCTCTGGTTCACCATGGTAACTGTGCAGGAAGACACAAGTCCATCACCACCACTCCAGCCACCCCAGCTCTCCCTTGCCCCGGGAGAGCTGTCACTGGCTTGGCCCAGCAGCTCCATCACAGTGGCTTTGGCTCACCACGATAACTGTGCAGGAGGACACAAGTCCATCACCACCACTCCAGCTCCAGGGGGAGCTGCTCCCTTCACCCTGGAAAGACCCAGCCAAGCCCTCAGCTCTGCTAATGGAGGCAGAATGGCAGCCCCAGGTGGAACACAAACAGCTGGAAGTGGGAGAGCCAACAACAAGCCAAAGGCCATTTTGGAAGGATCTGAAAAACTGCTGAGCGGTGATTTATTCAAGAGATTCATCAGCTCACCAACTTTCCGAAGATTCGGAGATGGTATAAATGTAACAAGTGAGTCTCTTGCATGAATAAAAAATTACGTTTTACATAAATTAAATATATAATTTGATTAAACATGTTTATGTCTCTGCAGTGACATTTAGAATAGGAAGTATTCATTTTCTGTTTTGAAAGGAAAAAACTCTTTCAAATGTAATTTGAAGCTGTCAAACCAATCTTCTTTACAGATCTTTTAAATGTCACATACCTTCGAAAGGGGATGGCAGATTCCTTTTAAATATGCAATTGCAAACAGTCCAAGCAAAATCAAGAATTTATTAAAATATGCTACTGACATTTATACTGATTAGGTATAGCCCTTTCCTCACTCCCTTTCGATAGACTCCCCTACAAAAGATGTGTCACAACAGCTCCCATTAACTCTGTGCTCGCTCTAATTCCCCAGCACACAACCAGCCCTTCCCAGCCGGCAAAATCCAGCTGCAGCAGCAGAACCTCTTCTTCTGGAGGGGCAATAATATGGATTTGTGGTTCCTTTACATGAAGAATTGTACTTTTTGATGATTTCTTACCAGCATGCCTGAAATTTATAACCAAAAATATTAACTGCACTTACTTTAAATCAAGTGCAGCACTACCCCTAATGGCTTTAAATGGGAGAGTGTGTTAATCATACACGTAAAGAAAACCCACTGCAACTCATTTCCAACAACTTCACAGGAGCAACCTGTATGTTTTGTTTTCTAATCACAATATCTATCCCTAGATTATCCATTATTTTCCCCACTTAGGATGTATTCCTGGATTGTTTTTTCCTTTCCCTTTTCTACCAGTGAATGATCAAGCGAAGCAATGACAGCAGCTCCCATTCCCAGCTGCTTCCCACTGACATACCAGACATTTTAGGGTCATTTTATTATTTTTAAAAGACAAAGAATTTAATGATTATTTCTTTTCCTCTGTCACCAGGTCAGTGAAATGCACAGGCATAACTCTCATTAGCATTAATGGAAATCCCCACTGTAAATTCTCCCCCATGAAGCAACATTAAAAGCAAGGCCATCCTGAGCAAGCACACTCAAATTGGAAAATAAAATATACCTCCCATTTCTTGCTACCTCCAAAGGGAAAACGTAATGAAGAGCAGGAGATTAAGCTACAGTTCCTGTATCAAATCTTCCTTGTACTCTATAATTACTCAACACAACATATACAATAGTTACTCCTTAATTATGAGAATTTGTTGCATGTTATTGAAAGACTTTATCCTAATGCTCTCTCAACTTTCTGGTGCATAACACAGCCAATTACAGCATGGCCATTGTGACATAAATCACGATCACCACCAAATCTGGCTTTCTTCAAGCCTACACTCCATTGATTTAAAAATCCTCCAATACGTGCCCATCCACCATGGATTTAAAAATCCTCCAATACCTGCCCATCCACCATGGAAAAAACCACACTGGTGAGTTCAGCCTGTGAGGGGGAACAAAGTCATTTAGCCCCAGCCCCCTTCTTTCCCTCCACCAACCACTGCAAAGGATGACCAAGATTTCTGGGGATTCCCAAAGATGCACTTTGGAACTCGTGACATAAATATCAATACACAATCCCTCAGTGAGCAGCTGCTCTCTGGTTCATGGGTCTGTCAATACCTTCTGCTGACACAACACTGACGATCAGTGTCATAAACATTCTTTAAATACAGCCAGAGAAAGCTGAACACTGTAGGAAAGCACATCCATCCCTTTTGATGGGCTTCTCAACTACGCACAGTAAGTCACTGCTCCACCTCTCTGAGCCCCTCCTGTCATTCCCCTAAATCACATCTGCAGGACTCACAGGAGCTGCACCACCAGAGGAGATCCTGCCTGACATCCACCACACCTGGATGAACTCAGCACCACGTGGGGAAGCTCATTTCTTCATAGAGCCCCTTGAACCACACAGATCATCTTCCCAGATGAGGGCACTCAGCACCTGACAGCACAGCACCTTCTCTATCCCATCCAAACCATGTTTCCCACTCCCACAAAAAACAAGGAATCTTTTGGCTAGCTGAGGCAGTGCTATTCCCATTCCTTGCACTTGGAAAGTGACCCCGGACCAAGACTCATCTACAGGGTGGGGACAGAAAGAAATTTGTGCTCTGTCTCTGCTTCTCAGCGTACCCAGTTGCTTTTATACATAGTAACACACAAACAACCTGAGATGTAAATGGGACCAGCTCGGCTTTGGTTGTGTCCATCCCACTGGTTTGTGGAGTCCAGCCCCATCAATCCCTTTGGATTTCTGGGGAGCACAAGAGTTAAGTTTTATTAATGTTAAATTGACTTCAGCCAGTCCACAGTACTTTCCAAACCTCTGTAAGGTTTTGTTACAGGTTTCGTCCACGAAAACAAATGGTCTGGACTTCAGGCAGACTCCCTTCCCTTTCTGCCTTTCCAAGGAATGAGTGGAGGAACCAACCACCGCTGTTCATGCAGCATTCAGGCAGGCCATTCCCCTGAGGAGAACACCTTCAATCCCTGAAGGCTTGATATTCATGAAGTGCAGCCTTGGGAGAGGTCAGCACGTTGCTTTCTGCCCAGCATTTTTTCCCCAAGCACTGCCATGCAGGACACGCCACCTGGGAAAGGCAGGAAGTCTGCCCGGTGGGCTTCCCAAAAGCACAGCGATCTGAGCCACCTCCAAGCTACTCTGGAACACAATTTTGGGCCACATCAGCAGCTGGTGTAAATCAGCATCACTACAGCAGCAGGCAGAGAGCAGAGCCTGGCCCCCATCACTGCTCCAAGGCGCAAGGACCATCCCTGATTTCCTCTGACAGAATCAGCGCACTCGTCACCGGCGTTTTTCTGAGCTAGAGCAGGAGGTTTGCCTTTATTTCCACTTTACTGCACCCTGCTGACCCAGGACATGCCTTAAAAACACCAAGTACGGAGTGACAAGATTTAACAGTCAAGTGCTAACGCACACTTGGTGCTAAAAGCCTCCTCGGAAGGCTCTGCTTTGCCACTTGAGCAGCCCGGGCACACGGACACATCTCAGGAGAGCAGCCCTCGGATGGGCCAGACCAACCTCATGTCCTCTGGGACAGCAGCAGGAGAAACACTGACTCCTCTCAGACTGGCTGCTGTGCAATTCCCAACGTGACAATGACAACTGCAAAATTCCCTCTGCAGGAGTTGGTTCTGTCCAACCCTATCCCCACTTCCAAGCAGCCTTCACTCCCTGGGTGTTTCCTAAGCCAGCAGACCCCCATACTCCTCCTCCTCCACCACACCGAACAGCATCAGCAGCCCTCAGTGTTGGGTGTCCAGCACAGACACTCTTCCTCCCTCCTGGATCATGCTATTCACTCGATTTCTGCAGCAGGAATGGGGGAAGCAGCCGTGGAAGGAATAATACCTGAAGGCAGTTATGGAAAAATTACAGAACACAAACGTCATACAGAGTGTGTGAGTACATAAGCATTTCTCCCGTCATGACACAATTAATGCAAAACACACTAGGATCTTGTTCTTCTGATGCAACACAGGCATTATTTTTGTTGATCCATCTGCTTGGGTTTTTGAAAGCCATTGCTTCCTGCATTCCACAGCAGAAATGTTACACCCACAAAACCTGGTACCATTTCATTTTATTCTTCCTGTCTTTATTCTATTTATTTATTCAGCAAGCCAATGCGAGAGGCCGTAAATCGCACTGCTACTTAAGTCACAGGGGGAATTCCTTTAAACATAAGTAAAAACTCATAAATAACTTCCTGCAGTCAACAATGCATTCATTTTCTTCCCTGTTTTCCAACTAATCTTCCAGCTAACAAATCAAATCAAGTACCCAAATATAATTATTCTGTTGTGATAATCATCTCCTTATACTCAGAGCATACCTTGGCTTATTTCTTCTCAAATTAAAATTAGCAGAGAGACTTGGGATAGCAGGAGGGAGAGGAGGAAAGATTCTGAGGCATTGATAAACCCAAGTTACAACAAGGAAACTCTTCAACTCGACCAAAGTCCTGCATTTGAGCAGAATATTTGCCTTTTTGTGCTAGGTTGGTGAAAAAAAAGTGATGCCAAATCCAATTTAGACTCACTTTTTATTAGTATGACTCATAGTACAGTTTTCAAGGCAATGAAGTGCATGATATAAAAAAATAGATTATTTTAGAACCGGGACAATTCCCCTAAACTTGCTGGAAGCAATGCAGCTACAAATAAATCCAGGAATTAATCTGTGACAAAGTCAGTAAAAAGGCAGGAAGACTTTGCAAAATGCACACAGACAGGACAATGTGGGATGAACATTCATTTAACCCTCCATGAAATGTGCTGCTTGTCCCTTAATTAGCCCTCAGCACTTCCAAATCTCATCACTTTCGAACCCCTCCTCTTGCTGTGGGCAGGGACAGAGCCTGGTGGTCATTGCCACGGGGATGGCAGGTCAGGGATGAGCGAGGTGAATGCCCCAGAGGAATAATCCCACCCACAGCCACGGACTCGCTGCGTCACCCGCGCTCCGCACCATCGGATCACGGAGCGATGGCCAGCGCCAACAGCGGGGCCAGGAGCGTCAGGCTAAAAATAAACCCACAGAAATAAACTTGCCTCGGTGCCAGCCTCCTCAGGATCCAAAGGCACAGGGCTGGAGGGAGAAACAACAGCCCCCAGGTGATCAATGTGTGTCTGACACAGCGAAGGCACAGTGTCAGAGGGGAAGAGGTAAGAGACTCACCACTGGCAGTGGACAGCAGGCATGGAAATACAGTGGGGAGTGGGAATGGAATCACAGCAGGTGGGTGGTAGTCTGCTCCAGAGCATTCTCATCCTTCCCAGAGTGCAGGGAAAGGCTAGAAAACCTACATGGGAGCATGATGCTGCAAGCCAGGGTCCAGGAAAACAGAGCTGGAACGCAGCAGGTAACTCTTCTCTACACAATTTTCTTTTATTTCATGGCTTTATTTTGTCATCATCAAACAAAACCCCCATGACGAGTTTTTCCACGCAAACACCTTCTGTAAGCCTTTGAAAGTGTGCAGGTTTGAAACACAGAAACAACAAGCCATGCCTGGCAGGCTCAGTTGAAACATGGGCACTTCAGATGGCACACAGCTCATTCCGAAGGCTGCAGGTGTGGGAGCCCGGGGTGCTGAACGCAGCCCCTCTCGCACGGCTCTGGCAGCACCTCCCTTGCCAGCCCTGTGCCTCACCAACGCAGCCACACCTCCAAAACAAACACCTGGATTCCTTCATCTGACCTACAGCACTGCTTGTGTGTTACAGAGGTCAGGAAGGGACGGCAGAGCCACTTGGAAAGTGGTTTTATTTTTAAAATTCACTGGTTTGGGGAAAGATGCGCATCACAGGAGACAACGCTCTGACAGGTTAAACCCTTCACATAAAAGCAGATTATACTGCAAACACTGATGTATCCCTCAACGAGGACCACCATTAAATCGCTGACAAATTACTCCCCTCCACAACACACATTACAATGTGAGGAAACGTTTCCAAGGCCAGGCTGCAGCCAAGGCAGGAGCAGCCCGGCACAGCAGCCAGAACCCAGAGCCTGACACATCCCTGGTGACCCACGGACGGTCACCAGGCCACCAGCCACAGTGCAGGAAGCCTCCTACAGCACTTCCCAAAGATCTTACCCAGAGTTTGCTGAGGGGTGTTTTTTTACTTTGATATATTTGTTTGATGCATTTCAAGTGAGACATTCCTAATTCCGTATGATGGAATGTGATTTTTAAAGAAATGCTCTAAGTTCCAAATGAAAACATACATTTAGTGATTTAAAGGAAAAACCCCCAAGAGATCTTACATGAGCACAAACTCCCAGAGCTGATGGGCAGCAAGAGCCACAGGGCTCCCCTCATCCCTTTTTAGACACGCAGCACAGAATGACAGAATGGTTTGGACTGGAAGGAGTCTTAAAGAACATCTTGTTCCAGCCCCCTTCCAGGGGCAGGGACACCTTCCACTAGACCAGGTTGCTCCAAATCCCATCCAAGCTGACCACAGTCTTGGCCAGCTCATTTAATTTGCTGATGTTCTGCAAAAGGTTTTGAAACCCTCCAATAAAGACCTCATAGTATAATAAAAAAGCCTTGCATCACTACTATCATCAGCTTAAACTGCCTAACACCCACCTTGCACAAAGTTTACATTAGGAAAAATAATTAAACAGCTATTGGACTGATTCTGTGCCTGTTCAGCAAATATCAGTACCTTGGTAACTTCCTTATGACTTTACAGAGCTCCCTGTAATTCCCAGGGGATTACCAGTGTTTCTGGGTACACTTTCATGCAGGTTATTTCAGGGTTTCAGGTCTCGGCTTGTGGCACATGAACACAGCCTCACTCACACAAGACAACACCTGCACAACTCCTCAGAGCAGATCTCACCACTGAGGGTGTCTGAGATGCCAAAGGATGGTCACTGAAATCACAGCAAACATCCATTTGGCAGTGAAATGCTGTTCCAAGGGCCCTTTTCCTCTGCACCACAGGGAAAGACAACGAGCACCAGGGAAACTGAGGGCAGGGTTGGATGGGATATTGGGAAGGAATTGTTCCCTGGGAGGGTGGGCAGGCCCTGGCACAGGTGCCCAGAGCAGCTGTGGCTGCCCCTGGATCCCTGGCAGTGTCCAAGGCCAGGCTGGACAGGGCTTGGAGCAGCCTGGGACAGTGGGAGGTGTCCCTGCCATGGAACTGGATGGGCTTTAATGTCCCTTCCCATTCAAACCATTCCCTGGTTCTCTGAGTCTGTGAAGCAGAGGTGACTCTGCAGAGCCCATGAGCTATGGGGTGGCTGCCCCGGACTTTGGGGTGCACAGACCCCACCTAGGGATGCCTGCCCAGCTGGCACCACACCTCTCCTGCTGTGGGGCAGGAGATCCTGACAGGCACTAAACAGGAGAGAGGATGGAGGTCAGGACTGACTGAACATCTCACCTTTACATGGTATGCACCTATCCCAGGAAGCAATGTATTTTTTATGCCCTTTTTTTTCCTCTATCTGCTATTTTCAAGTTCCAAAAAAGCTGCAGGACACAGAGCATCGTTATGCACACCACAGCCTGAACACAGCCAGAAATTTTAACATTTCAGCTGCATGCACAAAACCCTCTAACACATTTATATTTTATTTGATTTACTGCAATACTTTTCTTCCATCTCTTGAAAGTAATTTTTCTCTAAAGCGTAACTGCTTAATTGGCAAGTGTACAAAATATAATTACACTGCATACAAGTTACAATATTGCTTATGGGAATATCAGCGTTGATGCATTCTGCTTTATTTTGTGTTTAATCTCTATTAAGAGATCTGTGTGAAAATAGCAAGGTACTCTTGATCTTATAAACATGACACGTACTTCAGTCATTTCCCTGCCTAACTAAAGCCCAAACAAATGCAATTGAAAGACAACAGAAAATTCCTGGGCTAGCATGGCACATCCAAGTTAATAAAATTCTTACATTCTCCTCTAAAGAAAGTGCAGTCCACAGGACACTTAGAAAGAAAATCCCCAGCCTCTCCAGGCTGAGGTTTGTCACATCCATTACACCCTGAAAGCGATGGAAGGACATGGCACATAGGAATACATCACTCCGTGTGACAGCTTTAGGGGGGTTTATTACATACCCCACAAGGGCCTTTGCAATCCCATCTTTTATAATGAAAGGATAAAAAAGTAACACAGCGATGTGGCCACCGTAGGGAGCGGTGTCCGGTGCTTGACAGCAAAACCTCTCACCCTCTGTGTCCCCAGCTCTGCCAACCAAGCCAGTGCAAATTCCAAACTGCGCGAGGATGTGCCAGGGAGGGTCAGGCTGGATACCAAGAAAAGGTTCTCCCCAGGGAATGGGCACAGCCCCGAGGCTGTGTTTGGACAACACTCTCAGGGATGGGGTGGGATTGTAGGGGTGTCCTGGGCAAGGCCACGGGTTGGACTGATGATCCTTGTGGGACCATTCCAGCAGCCCCAGAGCAGCTGCCCACGCTGTGAGCACTTACTCTGTGTGTAGGTTAGGCGCAGGAGGAGATGCCCTGCGCAGAAATGGGTCTCACTGCTCTGACAGACACCTACCATCAGCACGGTTTAAGTGCCTTAAAGGTTTATTTCATTTGCTTGAGTAATGAGATTAATGTGATGTTTGCTTGTTTAAGCTAAATCATACAAAGCCAAACATCTAAACGTCCTTAATTCACGGCATTAGCCCAGGCTGTGTTACCATGCGAGCCCATCTCCCCGTCCTGCTTTTAATTGCACCACCAAATTCCTGCTTTGCTCCAGCTCCTCTCCCAGAGCTCAGGCAGCACAGGAACACCTCAAGCAGCCAAATAAACATTGCCAGTTTGACATTTTACCACACTCCCTGTTTTCTTTGCAACTGGTTTTTAACATATTTGACTCCTAGACCTAAAAGCACAGTGTAAACCCAGTAGATATAGATCTCTCTATATATATATTTTTAAATAGAGATAGACATGTACTTCTGTGTGTAGATATAGGGGTAGATGTACAGGTACATAGGTGGCTATAGATACAGATATATATAGCTATACACACATACAGAAGGGATATTGAACAATGTTCCTGCCGTAACAGCTCCTGCATACTCAAGCACCACACAGCCCAGAGCCCAGTGATCCCACAGACCTCATCCATGAATGATGGATGAGATGGGCAGACCCATCTGCAAACTCACCTGAAAGCAGAGTAAACCTGCAAACATCCAGCTGTGCATTCTGGCTTCAAAATAAAAATAAACGTGCACACAAACGCATTGGTTTTGTTCCAACCACTAACCCAGCAAAGTACAATTAATGTTAAATCTGAATTTGACCCGTTTTGATCAGTTTTCACTCTTCTGCTCACAGGTTTCCCACCAGGGACAGAGTTATTTCTGATGTACCTTGGTCACCAAGAGCTGGCTGTGAGTTTGAATAAATTCTGCACAATTAGATAAAGTACATGACTATCAAAAAAAAAGGAATCCTCCCTCATTTCCTTCCTGCACCTAAATTAACTCTCACCTGACCTAGGCATTAACCACAAAATGGACCAATATGGCCCCCGTGAACTTCTCACTCCATGCCAAGTACCTGGTGTTGACACAGAGGTAACTCAGCCCTGTGACAGATACAAGGCAGTTTTTAAGGAAGTGATGGGAAACGAAGAACCTACGGTCTCCTTCCTGAGTGCTCAAGGTCCCATCCTGCCATCTCCACCTTCAGACACATCTCCTCTCTGTCAGTCACCCTCTGGAAGGAAATCTGTCATGCTGGTGCTCAGGCTCTGCAAAGCCCTGGATGCTCTCATTTAAATCATGGGCCTTTCATGGATTCTGAGGGCAGAAGAGACCCCTGTGATTTTCCAGCCTGACACACCGCACACTAACTTACCTAAATCAATCCCTGCTTGAGCCTCATTCCCTCCAATGAACAATCCCTGAATTCGGCATTTCCAAAGGTGGAGAAATCACCAGCACCTTCAGCAGCCTCATCCACCACAATCAGTGCTGAAACCACCGACCTTAGCTCTATTCTTTCCCTGGCTTCACCTTCCAGCTTTCAGGTCTTGTTAAAACTCTGCCTGCTAGACCCAAGAACTCTTTATTACTCCATTTATTTTCCCCGTGACAGCACTAATTCCCTTAATCAATTTACCTTCCAACACTCCCCTGGATAAGTCAAGCAGACAGAGGTCCCAGCCCCTTCCCCCGCATCCCTTCCCTGCTCCTTTGGCACTCCCCCAGCCCTCCCCAGCCCCTCCTCGACAGGCAGCAGGGACAGGGTGGCTGCCACGTCCCTCCTCCAGCCTGGCAGCCACCTGCCAGCACACACAAGGAGCACACAAGACCTTTGGCCATAATATCATCTTAGTGGTGCTGGCTCGTGACTCCTCGCTCGCCCATAGAGACATGATTTCTCCAGACAGCATCCTGGAGCTACGGCCCAAGTTGTTTGCTCTGAGATAGAGGAATTTACAGTTGGCCATCTGAGAAATATTACCTGCTAGTAGCCAAGCAGTACAAATTGCTGTCACCAGCGGTCACTCCTGTTTGTTATTTACCACTCTCCCAATCTTGGTGACATTTCAAGCTCCAGCTGCGGTGACTCTCTGCCTTATCACGGCTTGCTCAAACATTAAGCAGCGTGAGGACAAAAATGAGTGTTCAGGGAGGTTTCTAGAAAGGGCTGTTTGGAAATTAGTCCTGATTTTACAGTGGATTTTGAGAGCTGACGCTCTGCTGGGTCTCAGCCAGTTGTTCTGCACATCCCTAGTCCAAAGAATGCTGCTGTACCAAGACAAATTTCTTGCTGAATTTTAAGGAAATAAAGCCCCCTCAGTTACTTTTATCAACCCCACTTGTGAGCTCTTTAAGTGAAAAAAGAAAAGCTGGTTCTCCAGGTTGTGCTGCCCCTAAACCCATGCCAATGGGGACCGAATGCATCACCATCCTGCCTCCATCATCAAATAAGTCCTCGGAATGCTTGCTCAGGACTCACGTGGAGCTGGCAGCTCTGTGGTGCTCAGCCCAGCCCATTTACTGCTTTTCTAGAATAATACAAGGTGAGCACTGCCACGGCTCACAGGAACTCCTCAGTAGTTCAAGACTTAGTAAAAATACACATTACTGGCTCAGTTTACTCTGTAAACCTCTTCAGTGAGGGACACCAGGGCTGATGTAGACAGGCACAAAGGTCTAACTACAGCAGTGGCTCCTCAACATTCTGTTTCTGCCACAGTATTAACAGGGACTAAACATATCATTACTTTTCCCCATCAAAAAGTGCAATATTTACGATTTTTCTATTAACCTCATGTGGTAACCCAGTTTTATTTCTAATATCTTACAGCACTGCTTGCTGTTCTCATCACTACCAGCCAGAGCTTCTCTCTGCATCCCTTTCCCGTTCCCTCAAGCTCTGATTTCTGTTCTCTGCTCCTGATTCCTCTCTCAGGCACTAGGATGTGCCGAAATGGACTGAACTGGTGCACCCCAATTTGGCATCCAGCACCTTAAACAACCCAGAACAGCAATGGGTGACAGTGGGACAGACAAGCACAGACACCTGGCCAGATTTCCCCTCCTGACACATCATTCAACTGAATTTTTTTTCAGAAACAGCCACAACAAAAATCAGTGGCCACAGCCTCACTGCCTGTGGCTAGACCAGAGTGAGATCTCATCCCAGCAAATGGCAAAGCTGAAATCAGCACAGATATTCAAGTATTAAGCTTTGGAACACCCTAATTCCAGGCTTGATGTTGCACTGTACCGTTTCTCTATTAAGAAAGGGACCAGCTCAAACAAGTGGCAAATATAAAAACTACATGAGCTTGTGCTGCAGGATCATGAAACTTCTGAGAACTGTAAGAACATGAAAACGAATGAAAAAGAGATTTTTCCACATATTGAATTGAAATTCATTTCATCCACAACTAATCACAGCAAAGCTTAAGGCTCTCAACTTTCAAATGTAACATCTACTATTTAGCCTAATTACTTCACTTAATTTACTGATTCCTTCCAACATCCCCTCTCACGGAAAACCTGGTTTTCAACATAAAAATGACAAAAAACTTGACACTTTATGACAACTCTACAGATACCCCAGCACCTCTTATATTTGGCCTCACATATTTTTTAAAGGGGAATTTATTTGCAGGGTTTTCCCTCCAGCAAACACCAACAAAGGACATTCCCCACACTCCTGCAGAGCTCATCACGCCCCAGGGTGTGGCACCCACTGCCTGCACAGGAAGCAGCCATGGGATTCATTGCTGCTTTTGCTTATTTTCTACCCCAACAATGATGTTACCAGGTCTGACACTGTGCCAGCTGCATAGATGGATGGATGGATTTCCATCTCTTCCCTCTGTGTCTTTTGGGGCCAAAGCTGCACTCCTTGTACACCTGTTACTCCTCCCAAAGCCCATCAGCATTCCAAAGGGCTCATCCACGCTCCCAGCCAGGGCCACTCACACCTTGCAGAGCCACGCATTATAGTTATTGCAGTAATAACCAAACGCCAGGCTAATTTTGGAATATCCCACAATTTTGTGCCGACCTCCAAAGCACACAAGCTCCTCTATTTTC
Source organism: Acanthornis magna (assembly GCA_036785705.1). NCBI lineage: Eukaryota > Metazoa > Chordata > Aves > Passeriformes > Acanthizidae > Acanthornis > Acanthornis magna. The sequence continues at coordinate 20,088,948 of JAWUZG010000013.1, forward strand.
AAAGTGAATGGATCGCTAAATATAAAAAAAAAATTAAAAAAAATAAGAAGATAGACAGCATCCATTACATATCTGTTATATTTAGCAGCAGAGAATCCATCTGCATTATTCCTGGTCTCATTAAAGACTTGGCTCCTTGTAAATATTATGTCTGTAATCCCCACATTCTCCCTCCGCTCCGTGCTTCAGGGGTCTATTTCTGTAATAATTGGTGTGTGTTGTTGCACAGAAACAGTGGCTGAGTGTCTGTCAACATTGCACAAGTGAATGTACACAGGAGCAACCGCAGCAGAACTCCTGTGGAAATCAGCTCCACGAGGCTCCTACTGCACCTCCTCAAAAACTCACAGCCACAGTACCCTGCGCTCTACATCTGAGCCCAAAAAATGCTGGGATTTGGTAAATTTTAATTTGGCCACTGTGGTGACAAAGATCCTTCCTAACCCCACACTGCTCCAGCTGCTGGTGAGATTAGGGAGAGGACCTGGGTGAAGCAGAGCCCAAAATTCACCAAGCAGGTTTATTTCAACCATATAAAACCTACTTCCATCAGGAGGGATGGACAGGTGCCCAGGAAGAAGCAGGGCAGTTACTTTCAGCAAGACCACTGCTTTTCATTGGCTTAAAGGATACATGAAATCACTGTCAGATAAAGATGGAGGAGCAAATCATTAATAATTAAAATCTACAAGTGATGCATTCAGCTAACTTGGGTTTTATTTGCATTTCACAGTAAAGTCTCAGAACAGATGGTACTTTATGGATGCCTATTAAGATGCCTACCTTGATTCACCCTGGAAGACCGTGTATTTGAAAAACAAGGGTGAATTATCCAAAATAACCCTGTCGTGCATGGACACACAGCTCCCATCAGCCATGGAGCACAGGGACCCTGGAAGGTATTCCAGGGACTGTCCTCCCCTGGCAAAACCACAGAGCAGGGATGAGCACCCGGGATCCCCCAGAGCATGCTCTGCTCCTGGCTGGGATTTCAGGATGGGCTAAAAGCCCCATGAAAACCCCCAAAATTGGCAACCCTGCCAGGCAGAAGCAATGATGACTTCAGGGAAGGGTTGGTGGGTCCATCGAAGTTGGTTCCAACAACGCTGAGCCCTCTCCACAGCTGCTGCAGGGGTCTGACAGCAGCTCCTCACCCACCCATGGGAGCCACACACATCTCCCCGCCAGAGAGAACACGTGTCCAACACCCAAAATCACACCACCAATGGGAACAGAGGCAGTGACACACACAGCACTTCAGGGCATTCTCTGTGGCACCACAGCTTTGATGTTTTCCTCCAAACGCTGCCCTTGCTCCTCACCAGGCTTCTCCTGAATTACAGACCTGGGACCAGGCAAAGCAAACTCCATCCCACCCACACTGACCTTCAGAGCATGCAGGTGCAGATGCAAACCTCTCCATCAGCCCACTCTGCTTCCACCATGCATTTTTGCCATCCAACCATTCCAGTTATATTTCTTTTTAATAATCCCATGGAAGTTTCAAATAATATAACCCAGACTCTAATAAATCGCAGCACATCCTGGGAAGCGTTTAAGGCAAGGCTGGATGGAGCTTTGAGGCACCTGGTGTAATGGAAGGTGTCCCTGTGCATGGCAGGAGGTTGGAACTGGATGAGCTTAAGGTCCCTTCCAACCCAAACCACTCTGTAATTCTATGAAAACATCACAGAGCAAAAACCCCCCAAGTTTTGGCTGGACCACCCCCATGACCCTCCCACACAGCTCCACTGTTCTCCCCCCTCACCAGATCAAGTCCAACAAAAATGGGGAGTCCAAAAATCACCAAAAATGGAGTCCAAACTCCAATGTCCCACCAGCATTATAACCTCAGAGAAGAGAAACAAAAACTAATTAGAAAGCTCCTGATGTTTATTCCTGGTTCTTAAGAAATCACTGGGGCTCACGGTGCAAGAAAGCAGAGTGCACGCTTATAAAGCATCATTGTAGAACTAAATAAATGACACTGATTCTTCTGTGCTCTGTCACCAAAACTCCTGCTGACTTCACACAAAATGTGATGTGGTGACTCCCTGGTAAAATGCCAAAGATCCTGGTCTGCTCGCCACAATGGGGCAGAGCAGAAGGAGAAAACACGTGGGTGGCATAATGAGAAGATTTGGTTTCCCTGCCCTTGCTGCTGCAGAGGATGGTCGTGGAATTTTTCATCCTTTCACCTAAATCTTATTTTGCTTGGCAAAAGAGAAGGAGTAAGAAAAAACGAACTATGAGAACATGGCATAAGGAATGATAGTTGGCCCAGAAATACCTGACCATGACAAACTGCATTCTAGAATTACATCTTTGTACCTGGGTGTGACAAACCGCATTTGAAATTACATCTGCCAGCATCACAAACAGCAGGGGAGAAAACACCAATTCCTGCCTAAAACAATTGTGTTATCCCAGTAACCACAGTCAAACCAGCAGTGACCTGCCAAAACCTCCCCTCCAAAGTTTCAGTGCTCCCGGCAAGAGGAGACCCCAAAAATCACCTTGCACCCCCCACACATGGTCGTTAATTCACCTGTAAGCACATTTCTCTTTTCAGAGTCTACAATCTAAATATCCTTCACAGCTGGACCGAGGGGTCTTACCCTGCCCCAATTTCTAGGACAGGTGTAAGTCATCAGCCCAAATTGTAGAGTTGCTCCCCAGCAGCTCCACTCTCTACTACTTTAAATTACTACAACCAGAATACAAAGCAAAGACAGGAACACTCACTCGATCTGATGTGAGGAGTAAATGTGACACTCATCAGGTTTTATGAGACAGCATCATCCACCAGATCTTAACAAAACACTTGCAAATTGCCAGTGCCGTGCTCTGAGCAGCTTTTCCATTTCTTCTGCTTATTAAAACATGAAGCCTCTTTCAATTCCCACAACTAGTAAACAGCCCCAAAAAACCAGGGAAAATTAACCTACCTTTTCCAAATGGTTGGGCAAACCCAGATTGAGGGGTTTTTTTCATTAGAATATTTCATTCTTGCCAGAGTCAGCTGAACTGAAGAAGTTTTATTTGAACTGCAGCCAGCCTGATGGATAAATCAACTTTCCTGGCCAAAGGCTTCAGTACGTTACTTCCAGCTCGTGCCTGGGACCTCATAGTTTGAGGCTGATGTTTTTCCTGATACAAGGAGTATGATCACCTGATCCCAGTGACAAGACTGCGCACTGAAATGCCAGCGTTAAAGATGACAGTTTGTGCTACAGTTCTTGCTACGGGGAAATTCCTTTGAATGTTTTCCATCTAGGAAAAGCAGGCGTGGAAAAAGGGCACAGCTTTGCCCTAGAGAAGCAGGGGGGATGAGAGGGAGCTGTCAGCACAGGGGGCTGCGGGGTGGCAGCTCCGCGGGGCATCACGCTCTGGAGCCACCCTGCAGCCAAGCCCCGGATCCCACATGGGCTGCAAAACTACCTTAAAACGAGGGAAAGCTGACGGCGAGAAAACATCATCTACGATCTGCATGCTATAAAGCTGACAGTAAAACCCTGGACCAGGGAAGCATCTCAGTCTGAAATTCTAGGAGAGAAAGGAAAAGTCAAACACTCCTGCAATCCATGTTCCTAAACACAGGAGAGTGCCACCACTCTGACTGAACCACCTTGTGTTCTGCGCAGCTTTAGAAAGACTTGGTTATAACTTAAAGGCAAAGATATTTTGATTGCCCATGAGTGGAAAGAGCTGGGATCAAGTGAGGAACAGCCCCCAGATGCGCCCGGTTTGCAAACGATGAAAGCCAACCTCTGTCCCTGCTAATGGCTAACAGGTGGGCTTCCCAAACGCCTCCAAAAATAAAAAGCTCCTTTCTAAAAATATCACCCTGTACTCACAACGCCAGATTTTCCAGAAAAATACTGAGGATAGCTGACGTTTCCCAAACAATCGCTTTCATGGGAACTTCAGGCTGCCCCTGCAGCAGAAAGTTTTGCAAGGCAAAGAACACAAATCCTTGTTCAAGATTCGAGCCCCGTGGATGGACCCATTCCCTTGGCCAGCTCCGGAGCTCGAGTACAAATCAGCTTTATGGAAGTAACAGATTACAGAACACATCGCTACAAATAAATTTTCTTTTTTTTTTTTTTTTTTTTTTTTTTACTAGAGGATGCGTAATTGAAATGTCTGCGATCCAACAATCACCTCTGAATTCATAAATACCTCATAGTATTCCAAACACACTCTCCTATAATGAGACCGTCTTCAATTTTCCTTGGTAAAGAGACCTTTAAAGAATGCTAAAGCAGGTCGGCGCCCTTATGCACTGATGGAAACAGGAACAAAAGCATTTTGTCACCAGGCATCTCGTCTATCATTATTTTCCTCACTCCGCTTAAACAAACTGAAAAGTACGTGCCTTTTCTTCCTCCCCCCTCCCCAAAAATCCGCAAAAACTGCGATTTCATCCCGGAGGAAAGGCACCATCTGTATGGAAACAAGGGACCGCTACACCGAACCGTCACCGCCGATCGGTTTTTCCCTGCTCCACTAATGTTTTTTAAAACACAGGATTAAAATGTCATCCCATCCCTCCCGTTCTAGGGAGCCGTGTGTATTCCTCTCCTCTGGTCACGGTATACTTAATCAAGTGTGAATGATTAAAGTACTTCAATTAGAGCTACGTACATTCATTGCAGGCAATTCAAAGGAAGCGGAGAAGTGTAGCTGAAAGAAGAAATTACTTCTACTACTTTGAGATCTCCATCTCCTACTTTCCTCCTCCCCAGCACAGCCAGAGCCCTGGGACCCGGCAAAGTACCAGGCGCTAAGCTCCAGCGAGGATTTACCTTGGGGGCACGTCCCTCGGCAGGACAAAAGGCTATTCTTTCCCCCTCAGCAAGTCCTTCAAGTTTGGGGGGAGGAATGTTTTTTTCTTTTGTGGGGTGGAGGGGTGTGAAAAGAACAATCTCAGCGCCTGAATCCACGCACCCCCTCTGATTTGCCATTCTAGTCATACCAGGGAAGGGTTTAAAATGTCCAAATCAGGGGGAAAATATATGTAATAAACAAACAGTGGGGAAATTATTTTGAGATCTGGCGGGGAGGGGGTAAAAGGTGAGGAGGAAGGAGCGAGGCGCGGCCCAGCGGACACCGCGCACCTCCGCGGGGTAGAAGCGTGGAGAGTTGCTAAGTGACTGACGGGCGAGCGCGGTTATTAAGCCGAAATAAAGTAATTTTAAAAAAATAAAATTAAAGAAATTAAAAATATTAAGACCTTTTTTTTTCCCCGGAATATACCTAAAATTAAGAGTAAAAAAAAAAAAAAAAAAAAAGCAGTAACTAAATACACTCATCCCCCCCAAAAAAAAAAAAAAAAATTACCGCGGCGCAAGGCGGCGGCTGCTCCGCGTCCCCCGGAGCATCGGCCGCGCCGCGCCGCGGGGTTCCCCCCTCGCCCAAACTTTCCTGCCGCCGCCGCCCCGTTAATCCCCCGGCAGATGTTGTCGGCGGCTCTCGGCACTAAGTAAACAATGCGGGGCCCGGCACAACAAAAGATTTCCCACTTCACCCCGCCGCTCCGCGCCCACCCGCGCAACTTGCGCGGCCGCCTCCCACCACCATCACATTTCCACCCACCCTCCCCTCCTTGGGGGTTTTTTTTTGCCTCCTCTATCCCCCTCGCCGGTGAGATTGACTAAAGCAAAGATGTCCTCGCTTCTCCCTTGTCCTTCTCGCCGGGAAGCGCAGCCGCCGCCGCTCCCTTACCTGCTCCCGGCCGCCGCCAGCCCCGCGCCGCTCTTCACCGCCGCATCCCTTCCCGCATCCACCGCCGGGCTCTGCTTGCCGGAGATCCACCTTAAAAACGCCACCCGCTCGCACACCGCACAAAAAAAAAAAAAAAACTTAATCCTTCCCCCCCACCCCCCCGCTCCCCGCTCTCCTGCTCCGCCCGCCGCCGCGCCGGGAGCGGACGGGGGCACCGGAGCCCCGCAGCAGCAGCGGAGAGGATGCTAATTGCAACTTGGGGGGGAGGGCCGCTCTTCCCCCCCCCCCTTCTCCTTCCTCTTTTTTTTTTTTTTTTTTTCCTTTTTCCCCCCCCTTTTTTTGTTTGGTGTGGGGTTTTTTTGTTGTTTTTTTTTTTTTAAGCCAGAAAGTGCCCGGGCGGCGTTGGGCGGAGCGGCCGCTCCCCCTCGCCACGCTGGGTGAGCGGAGAGCGAGGAGAGGTAGAGGCTCTCACTGCCTCGATTTTTTTTTTTTTTCCCCCTTCTTCTTTTTCCTTTTTTTTTTTTTTTTTTTTTTTTTTTTTTTTTTTTTTTGGCAATAGGCGGGGTCTCTCCTTGCAAACCAATGACACAAACCCACATGGACCAGCCTCGCCCCCTATAGATACTCTTCACTACAAATAGGCTCTCTCGGGGGATTAGTGGATCAGCTAAAGTACAAACAGACGCAGCGAGGAAGGGGCGGGGGGGGCGGCGGGAGGCGCCGGGGGGGGGACCGGCACCGGGACCGTGCGGGGAAGGGCAGGGGCTCGGCGGGCTCCGGGGGCGGGGAGGGGGCTCCGCGGGGCGCGGCGCCTGTTGCGCTCGGCGTTGGCCCGCGGAGGGCCGGGGGGGCGGGCAGGGGCAGCAGCCGCCGCCGCCGCCGCCTTTGTTCGGCCACCCGCGCTCGGCGCGCCCGCCGCGGCAGCCCCGGCTCCGCCGCCGACCCGGGGGACGCCCAGCCCGGCCCGGCCCGGCCCGGCCCGGCCCCGCTGCCCCGCGCCCCTCGTAGCGCGGCCCCCGCGCGGGGCTCGCACCCACCGCCGGCCCCGCAGCGCGGCTGCAGCGGATGCGGGGGGGCGGCGAATAAAGGCCACCCGGGAACAGAGGCCACCGGGGATGCGCGGCCCGCGCCGCTGACATCCCCCGGGCGGAGGGGCTGCCGCGTCCGGCCCCTCCGAGCGCCCGATTTGCTGTGCCCGTGCTGTGATCACGGCGGGGCGTTCGGCTGGGTGCGAGATAACGAGAGCGCGCTCGGCGCGCATCTATTTGTATTTGTATTCCGTATTACCCCCGTAGATTTGGGAATTAATGTTTTGACAGACGTTCTTCATCTGCTTATCACAAGAATGTGGGCAGGTGGTGATCCCATCTTTTTGTTGTATAATCATCGAGCCTCCTGCATTATATGTATCCCGTGCTTCTCAATCAGCCTGGGAAACAGTACATTCCTTTTCTACTCAAATAAAACCCTTGAACCAGCTCAATTGTCCATCACAATTAATAAGCGAGCTTCAGTTTTTGTGGGCGGAATTACACGGTTAAGGGCCTAAAGATCTTGATTCTTATAAGCACGTTGTACGTCCTCAGTGGATGTTTACGCCACGTCCATCATTTGTCCTCCCAGCACCTGCTGCTGGGGGCTGCTGCCGCTGTCCCGCAGAAGCTGAAGCCTCATGTGGCCTCAGCTCACCAGGATTCCCCGTGGTGTCAATGCAGAGATGGCCACAGCTGTGGCCGCCCTGTGACACCCAGGCTCTGCACAACGTGGGCACAGCCAGGCAACTCCATGTAGATTTTAGCAAAATTCAACAGCTTTCAGCTGGAAGACACATCTAATACTGCACTTTTCCCTTTGGCAAAAGTCCCTCTGAAGGGAAAACTCTGCCTTGCCTGGAGGGAACCTCGACATGAAAATCACCATCTCCATATTACCGGGACTTCTTGGATTTCCTTCATCGGCAGCACTACTAACTGTCAGAATATTGTGGGCAGCTCCTTTGCACATGGAACGTGGGCTGCAGTGGATGGAGGGATTTGCACTGACCGAGGCCTTGCTCATGGCACTGCAGTGGGGATTTTTTACACCACAACCCCCCTCTCTCTCTGCTTTACCCAATTTGCTTTGTTAAACATTACATACGCAATGTATAGGAGGCAGGAACAGGTTCCGTGGGGCAGGAACACAGCAATTGCTTCTAATAAATAACCTTGAATTCTTGATGTAAACAAAGGCAGTGACATAAGTTGAGGCCAAAGACACAAATAATTATTTCATTACCAGAGCAATTAGGTTACCGGTTGTAAAGGAGAAAGCTCTTAAGCTACACATCTTCGAGTTTAGCAGGGGGCAATCCTCAGGCATGTGGATTTTTCTTCAAACTATTTGGATTGCGATCGAACATTCATCAAGTGTGAAATAGCCTTTGTAATGAGATGCTCGGAAAGAAGATACACAGTGGGTTCAGTGGGAGGCCTGGAACGACGGGGGTTTAACTTCAAACTGCAGCTTTTAAAACTTCCATTCAGCTGCTGTCCAACCTTGAAGGAAATTCGGCTCCTCCAGCATCTCACTGGTTTGTGTAAAATTCAGTGTGTGCTCAGTGTGGGACGTTTTGGCTTCCCAGAGCTTGGGAGCAGCAGTTTTGGGACAAGGGGAGGAATTAACAGCCCAAGAAGAGGATTGTTCTGCTGTGTGCAGGCACAGACCAGGTTTCTCCTCTGGCCTCTTTCCTGCAGGTTGTTTCTATATTTTACCCAGCTCCTGAGTGTTGGGTAAAATACAGAAATATATTCTAGTAGAAATATAATAATAGATAATAGAAATAATAATAATAATAGAAATAGAGATGTTGCAGGCAGTGGGTTGTTACTGAAAAGGAAGGTTCCACACATCTCTGAGGCACCCAACCTTATGGACTAACTGGGGGTAGTTGTGCTGATAATCCCTGCTAGGAGAACAATAGTCCTGAAAACGTAGCTGCTGAGGGATGCCTGCAAAGCAAAACCAAGCTGTTCCTGTATTCTATTTATTTTAATCTATCAGTAGCTGTACTGAAAAGTTCCTGGTACCAATTAGGAACCAAGCACTTCCAGCATCATTTTTTGTGAAATCAGATCAACTTTTAAAAATGCACTTATTGCAGTTCCCTTCAGTATGAGAACTGGATGTTTGGGGTGCAGGATTTACATGATGCCCTTTTTCCCTGCCAGCCAGGCTTCCCCTCCCTTGCTGGAATAATGCTGCTTGCCCAGCGTTGCAGCTTTACTCACTAAAATATAACAAAAAATCTCCAGCCCCTGTGTCTGTACTGGTTCTCTTTGATGAATTTGCAATTATTTTTAGTAAGGGGTTACATGCTTCTCTCGTGAATAACTTGTTTTCTCTGAGCTGTGGGTTCGGGGGAGCGGTGATGTTGGGATATTGTTTCCTGACCCACATGCTGGCTCCGAGCAGCTGAACGCCCATCACACGAGGCTCCATCAACCGGGAGCACAATCACACTTTGCCTCTACACTTCACCGACACGTCAGCCTGGGAGCAGCACCTCCTGCTGCACTGCTACGGCTCGAGGAACTAAAAAAAAAAATAATAATAAATAAAATTTACAGCCTGCTTTTCATAAAGAGGTTGATTTGCAGATGCAAATGGGGGCCTTGATCCTGCAAAGATGATGCTCCTGCGTGGCTTTTATGTAGCGCGAGGAGTCAGAGTGACTTCAGCTGGATGACTCTCAGTGCATAAATTTCAGCGCCGGCATCTCTCTCCCTGCAGATTTAGAGCGAGTATCTGTTGACTAGAATAGACCAGTTATTTTACTGCTCCAAGTGTTTGTGCAACTTAGTTACTCGGTGCTATGCAGGAGCAGGCAGACACAAATCCTGCCCTTCTGAGCCGTGTTTGATCGTTAGAAATGAGATTTGGATGTGAGGAACGCCGAGTATCCAGCACCAACATCAATACCCCATTTATTTTTTACCAGTTTTTAGAATGTAACTGGTTTTGAGCAGATATGCCGCCTAGGTTATAATGGAGAATCATTACAATAATTGAGAAGGTGCTCATGTTTTTTTGCAAATGGGTAGCAGGAAATATTTGTTTTCTACCAGTTTTGTTCTAGAAATGTTAAGTCTAGAGTTTGGTTCACCTGTCTGCAGTATAAGTGCAGTAAGCAGGAATATGAATACAGTAAGGCATTTTCCTTAAAGGTTTTTGTGAGTGTAAATTTAGAGCCTGAATAAATAAACTTGTTTATTTTTCTACGTATTCCACTTTTAATATTAGCACCCTATTTTAACTTTAAAATGCATTTAAAGAAGCACATCCTTCATTTCACTCCTGTGATTGATGCAAACCAGGGATGGATTTGTTCCAAAACATATTTAGTAAATTGTTCTGGACCTGAGCATTTAGAAGATGGGTTGTTTTTCTTATCGTTTTGATCTCACACCAGGCTGACATGGGTATATAAGCACCATCAGGCACAATTACTTCTAGTGGAGAGCCAAAATTCCAACATTTGGTATCAATCCTGTAAAAGTAAGTTCATTAGGAGGATGGTTCACATCACTTTTTCTATTATTTACTGTAAGGATGTCAGCCAGTGTGAAGAATTGCACTGGTAGAAAAAAATTGCTGCTAAAGGCAGTGTATAGTCTTAGATCAGCAGCTTCCCCCTCCATTTTAGGATCAGTTTTTAGAATTTAATGACTGTAACACTATTATTTACACATTTAAAAGGTTTTCAATTCAGACTTGGAGTTTCATAACATAACAGCAACTTAATGCAAGTGAAAAGGACTCATTCATGCCACAAGCTCTCAGTGAGGGCCCAGGGAAAGAAGGGTGAGTGCATTTATCTTTTTTTTCTTTTTTTTTTTTTCTGGTTTAAAAGAATGGTGAATCTTGCTTGTCATCATGAAAAAGAAACCATCAAGGCAGGTTTCAATGTGGAAATTGCCAGGAATAACAGTTCTCAGTATTCCATGGGAGTACCTCAAGTGGATTCCTTTCGGGAGATGCCCCTCATTTGTTATCTTACACTGATGCTGCCTTGGTGTTTGAGGTGCTGGGTCCCCCAGCTCTGATCTCACATTGCTGTGGGTGGTCAGTGTGCTCTATAAGGGCCCTGAGACCCCAAATCTTCCTTGGTCCTGCCCTTCCTGCCCTCTGCCTCTGGGAGCAGGACTTGCACATCCCGGGCGATGTCCTGCCGCGGGGTCACACTGGACTTTGAGCTCCCGCTTGGAAAAGTGTGGGCTATTTGCAGTCTGGGCAGAAACTCCCTCAGTTCTCCCGTATTTTGAAAGAAAACCAAGCCCACTAAAAAAAAAAAATAGCCGTTTGTGCTCAGCTGCTGCTGCAAGTGCCTCCAGGAGCAGTTGGCTCCTCTGGGCCCCGGCCACGCGCTCCCAGCCCTGCCTGCCTCCTCCCGCTGCCAGCACCAGCATTTGTGCAGCTGCAAGGTGAAGTGGATCAGGGAACGGATCCAGCTGAACACTAATCCTGGGGAGGGGAGGGAAAAAAAAAAAGCTTATTTTCAGCTGGATCTGTTGCCCAGGCTGGTTGTGCCTTCAGCCTCGCGGGACACGTGCTCGCGCCAGGAGAGGCTCCGGCGGGAGGAAGGAGCGCGGGGTTGGGTTTATGGCAGCGCTGGTTACGCTGCCCGAGGAGCATTTGTCAGGCTACGACCTCGTGTTAATGTATTACTGTGCCTGTGCCCCGTGCAGCAGAGGTGACAGCGCTGGGCTTGCACTCCCAGAGCCGTGACGCTGCATTCTGCAGGATCTGGGGGAGAAAAGGCTCCGGTGCAGTTCGTGTTTCTCTTTTTAATCCAGGGATGTGGTTGTGGTGGGGAGACAAGTGTGGGGTCGCAGGGGGTTGGCAGGGAACGGGGTACCCACACACATTATTGGAATTTATTAATCCTCTCCTGGCATCGACTGCAGCAACAAGTGAGGCTGTAAGACCAGCAAAACACCTGGGATCCCCTAATACAATATATAAAACAATTTCGTTCAACACTACATTGATCGTAATAGTAGCAGTTGTGTTGTAATCTGGGCTCGGCATCGTACTTTCCTCACATCAAATTAAATATAGATTTTGACTGATTTCCACAAAGTCACACAAATTTAGGGGCTGGGTGATGTTTTACATAATATGTTGGTGTTATCCCTTCTTTGCAAATTTATTCCTGTTGAGAAAGAAAAAGAGTTCCATGCTGAGAACTCTTGAATTGAATCGATGATTAGAACGAGGCAATACATATTACTTCTGCCCTACTACAGCCACTGAATTCAAATCGGTGGGAAATTCTCAAATCCATTTCCCTTTGCAAACATGAGCAAAAGGATGCCAACATACAATAAAATTCTCTTTTCATAATCGTGTTGTGGGGTTTTTTACCCCTGCATGTGTGTGAAATCATTATGCAGAACTGTTGGGGTATTTTATTTCCATATTATTTGGTTTATATTCTTAAGTGAGGAATTACAAGTCTGGAGAAAAGCTTCACAGAGTGCATGCACATTTGTACACCCCTTCCATAAAACATCTTAATGTCATAGCCGCATGAGCAGAATTGTTCTGCTGATAGAACACAGGGCTGATGTTTAATCTTTCCAGGAAAGTTTAATGAAAGGTTCTTGAATCAATCTGTCTGGTTTAAAGTTTGAAGGGCATTTGGATGCACTAATTTGATGTATGTGCCAGGTGTTTCTAAACAAATAGTTATCAGATAAAGACACTTCCTGCTCCCTCTCCCTTATCAAGGACTTCCTCAACCTTTAGCTTCCATAAATGCTGGCTGGTTTCAATGGCCTCTGCTTCCAGCATCCTGCAATATCTTAATGGGGAACTCTACAGCACCCAGCCTCTAATTCCACAGCTGTTGTTGTTTTGTAAGCCAGTTATTGGGAGATTTAACATTGTAATGTCAGCAGAGAAGAGTTTGGTCACAAAATGAAAGGGTGACTGGGCCTTCCGGGCAGTGTGCTGTGTGCTGGGACACTGGGAATGCCTCTGCATGGGCACTGCTGGTGTTTGGAGTGAAACACAGACTTGTGTTCCTCAGCCCCAACTCACGGTGCCTTATTCTATCTGTCACTCACTGTTTGAATTACAGTCACGCCTGGGGCATCATCTGAGATCTGTCTGCAAAAGAGCTGGCCAAAGGGGGTATGACAGATGTCTGCAAAACCCTCAAGGGTGTGGGAGAGGGAACAGGGAATGAGGATGCACGAATTCTTGTAACACAAGAATATATCAAATCACCATTACGTATCAGATTTTATATGTGAGCGTTGTACAAAGTAAATAGTGCGTCCAAAAGACTGTGGAGCCAAATAGCATCATGGGGCTGAAATAATCTTGTGTCACACAGGTCCATCAAGGGTTACTGTACATGGCCATCTAGGCAGCCTCTCTGGGTTCAGGGAATCCTCATGCTGCTGGCTGTTGGAAGCTACAAGGGATATTTCTGTTCCTCGGAGTTTGCCCTGGGGTATCCATTGCAACTCTGTTAGAGACGAAGGGCGAGGCCGAGCAGAGCTAGCCCAGGCAGCAGCTCTGACCTTGTCCTCCTCATGCTGGCTGTCCTTGGGAAGTTCATCCCAGTCCCAAAGCCCCTGCAGGCCTGTGAGTCGCAGGAGATGCCTGGGGAAAAGGGATGAAGCTGGCAGGTCCCTGGGCAGGGCAGGAGAAGCTCCCCGGCCACATCCTCCTCACCAGAACCTGCAGTCTCCTATGCTAATTAGGAAGATACTGGCATAAAACTGAAGCAGTGCAGCCCTGCACAAGGCCCTCCAAGGATTTCAGTGCCTGGAAGGCATAAGTTGCATTTCATTGATAGTACAATTGTGCCTTAAATCTCTCTGGTCACCAGAGATGTAGTGAGTGTGGTGTCAGCTCGGGAGCGAGGGGGAGATGCAGATGAGGCGGCGCCCGTGGGCTGCCCTGTGTGACACAAGGTTGGTACAAAGGGGTCAGAGTGAGCCTCGTCCCTGCCACTGCCATCCAGATAACCCAGGGCCACCCAGCGCAGGCTCCTGCCACGGGCACCATCACCAGGTGGGACTGGCACTGGATCTGACTGGGAATTTATAGAAGGAACATCGTCCCAGAGGTGAGTTGGGTATTTGGGAGTGATTCCACCCACGCAGGAGCAGCAAAGCTACCTGCACTCAGCCTTCCAATTCTGCATTTTGACTGAAGGTTTCCTTTTGGGAAAACAAAGGCCCCATAGCCAAATCTCAGCCAACCCTGCCAAAAACTGCTCATTGCCAGGTTAATTCAGAACCACAGAATCACAAAACAGTATGAGTTGTGTGTGTTGAAGCAAAGGACAATCCACCTGAAAACAGAGCCACTGTCACAGCTGTGACTGCTACAGGGAGGATTGCTGGGTTTTAAAATTGAAACAGTTATACATTGGCAGTCCTATTTTGATATAATTACACTGCTGTAAACATGTCCTGTACCATCTTGCTTATTGTACTTTCCAGACTGGAACAAGCTGCACTGGTGTCTGCATTTCCTTTAGTGACTGAATTGTGTCCCTGGGAGGATTTTTGCTGCTTTAACAGCAGTGTTATCAAAGCAACAGACCTTTCTGGTGAGGACCAGTCCTTAGTTTCTAAGTAAGCATTTTCACTTTTTAGTTGGCAGTAAACAAGCTGTAGGAATCCAATTCTTTAAAGAGAAAGATAAAAGGCACAGAAGATCTGGTCTCTTACGTTCCTATTTCCTGAATAAACTTCAGAACACGGCAGCCAGAGAAATCAGACAATGATTAAAGTTTGAAAAGACCTCTAAGATGCCTTCAATCTTCACCATTAAATCCTCAGGAAACCTCAATGCCCAGGATCTGTGGTCAGAAAAAAATCTCTAGAACACAAAGACAGGATGGATGCTCCTGTTAGTTCCAACATCTTTGTGAAAGCCCATGATGCAACCAGCTTCCTGCTGGGTCCTGCCTTTTAGTACATAAGGTCTTCTCCCATGGTTTGGGGGAGATCCCAGGATGAGAAGTTTCTGATCCTGTTCTGTGTCACGTTTTGAGAAGCACTATGTATTTCATGGTGACAGCGAATTAGAATAGAATAGAATAGAATAGAATAGATGTAATATATTACAGGTATCAACTGTGTGTATAGACTATTCTGGTTTGGGACCTTTCCTTGTCAGGAACTCGTCTTTCTTTTCCTCCTGCTTCCCTGTATGACCTTGGCTCAATCCCTTTGCATCTCCAAGGTTTGGTGAGTGCATTCAGTGCCATGGTGCAGGGCCGTGGGAGGTGCAGCACTACTTGGGAGGATGTCTGAGGTACAGGCAGATCTCCAAAACCAGAATTCCATGCAGTCCTCTCTCCAAAGCACGTATTTTGATGTGACCATATCCACAAAGAGGCAGCACTAGGGACAGCTGCTCTCCTTGGGAAAGAAAGCCGAAGTCTTCACTAGTCAGGCTCAAAAAATCTGAAATACTTTGACAAGTGAAGAGGATTTTCAAATTGCCATTAATGCTGTTTTCTAAGGAAATTTTAGTTCATGTAATGAACCATCTTATTTAAAAGTCAGGTACCTAAAGTTGTAGAGGCTGAGTCTGGAGTGATTCTTGTTGAGAAGCTGGGAAGCAGCAGCAATGCCCCTGAGCTGCACTGGCTCTCAACAGTGTGAGCAAAGAGGAGTTTTATAAACCCCAAATGCAGTGAGAGATTTCCAGATAAACTTTTCTCTGTGCCTCTGAGAAGTCTGCTGGGTATGGATCCTGAGCTAAGCAGTTGCTCATTACTGGAATTAACTCATCCTGCCTTTATTTCTGTGCATTAGCAAGTATGGGAATAACTCCTGTGAATAACTCAGCCTAAACTAAAATCCTGGGAAATTGTTTTGGGTAGGGCCTAGGCTTTGTTTAAACAAATAAACAGAAAGTACAAAAAGGAAAGAACTACTCAGAGCCAACCCCAAAGGGATTGTGTCGTGCAAACCAACGTTGGCATTCATCCTCTGCAGGTTTTTATCTAATTTAGATAAATATCTAAATCAAATTTCATTTGCAAAACAAAAAGAGGCACTTAATCTAGAAAATATCAAACTGGGAAACTGGGAAACTTTTTCATTTGGGGCTTTTATTCTGCATGAGGCTATTTCCTGAAATCATGATGAATTTGCAAATAGTTTCAGCTGTCCCAAAATTACACTTTTCAGCAAACAGCTACTTGTCTGATGAAAATCACTCAGCTGTTACCAAGGTCTTGGCTAGCTCTGCCTGTTACATTTCCAATGGGATTTTGCTACAACAGTTAAGCAGCAGCAGCCTGGGAGTTTAAATATGGATAATTCCCCCCCATAGTGTTGCAACTTCTGCAGCTTCAGCTTTTCCCTGGCTCCTGCATGCTGCAGATCTGCACAGGGATGGCAGCAACTGCTGCAGGCTGCTGGAGCATCCTTCAGGAGGAAACGAGGTGCAGCATTTGGGATAAAGTCTAAGGGAGTTTAAAAGGGTAACTGGAGAGGGAGAGCTGGATGGAGAGCCCAGGTGGAGGTGGGCAGGGTTGGAGATGTCTGTGGGAAGAGCAGCATCCTGGCAGCTCCTGGCTGCCAGCTATCAAATAGAAATGTTATCTAGTGAGGGAGGCTGGGGGAAAGAAAAGGCTTTAAAATCCAGTTTTACACACATTGTGTTTTGAGTAAATATTATTTTAGCTATCTAAAGTATTCAAACTAATCATGGCAGTTTCCTTTAATGCCTGCCATTCCAGGCACAAGGTTTATTTACTGTAATGTAATACATCTTGAGGGAATGTCGTATGCAGATATTAGCAATTAACTCATTAATCTAAAAATCACAATTCTTGCAATTAATAGAGCACTGCACAGTCACTCTAATTACAAACTCTGCACAAAAGGCCAGTCTCACAGGGAACATGTAGCCTCCTAATTAGCCAAGATTTCAAAGGCAGACAGAAAATTGAGATGTTGAGGGTCAGGGAGGGAAAAATGTGACTACAGTGCACTGTGAGCGTAAGTGACAGCGGGACTGACAAGCAGTGCAGGAAGAGTTTCTGTGTGAGGTGGCACTCACCTGCCCAGGACAGGTGTGTGCTGTCTGCCCATGGTGCTGCTGTGGATTTTTGGGGTTGGCACTCACCTGCCCAGGACAGGTGTGTGCTGTCTGCCCATGGTGCTGCTGTGGATTTTTGGGGTTGGCACTCACCTGCCCAGGACAGGTGTGTGCTGTCTGCCCATGGTGCTGCCGTGGATTTTTGGGGTTGGTACTCACCTGCCCAGGACAGGTGTGTGCTGTCTGCCCATGGTGCTGCTGTGGATTTTTGGGGTTGGCACTCACCTGCCCAGGACAGGTGTGTGCTGTCTGCCCATGGTGCTGCCGTGGATTTTTGGGGTTGGCACTCACCTGCCCAGGACAGGTGTGTGCTGTCTGCCCATGGTGCTGCCATGGATTTTGGGGAGGCACCACAGGGACCCGTGGCTCCTCCAGCCAGGCCCTGCCCAAACTTTTGCAAGGCACTCACACAGAGAAGCCTGAGGAAAGGCACTGCTTTATCACGCTGGGGCTCAGGGATGGGGAGCAGCCCCTTGGGATGTCAGAATGTGGCTCAGCATTTTCTCCCCAGGTCCCAGAGAACAGAGTCTCCTGGCTCCAGGCCAGTGAGGCACTTCTGTGAGGTTTGACTGTAAGGACAGGAATAATCCTGCTGATTTCACTGGGGCTACTCACACACTTAAGGACTTGGATTTGGAATAAGTGCTCAGCATGAGGCAGGAATAAGTCCTCCATGGCTGGGCATGACCTTGCAGTCTTTCTGCATCTCTATCTTTCCAGCTATAAATGGCAGCCACAAGACCTGCTTCCCTTGGTTCTCCCGTGCCAACCAGTGTGGTGGCAGAGCCCTGCAACCAACACCTGGCCCTGGAGTCACCCACCTGGCCCTGGAGTCACCCACCTGGCCCTGGAGTCACCCACCTGGCCCTGGAGTCACCCACGTGGCCCTGGATGGGCTCTGCCCTTCGCTGAGCCCCGAGAGCTGCAGTGCTCTCTGCACAGCCCAGCAGGAGCACTGGCTCCCGGGCACTGCAGGCATGCCTGCCAGGGCTCCGGAAAACATCCCCAGGGATGCTGTGGGAAGTGTTTCCTCGCCCAGGCCTCCGCCCAGATGCTATTGTAATCTTTATCTTCAAGCAAGAGACAGGGAGTCTGCCAGGACGCGGCTGGTGTTGGTAGAAACCGTTGTCATAAGCTGCCTTAGGGTGGAAAAAGGCTGGATAAGACAAAGCCTGTTTGACTCACAGAGTAGAAATACTGACTTCTCTTCCCTTGGATTGTGTCCCTGGGCTCCAGCCTCCGGAGGAGGCTAGAAGCTTATGGCTTTAGTCCCAAAGAGAGTATTTGTTTCATCATAGTTTTTCTGCTGATCGTGTCACAGAGATAAACCCCTGTGTGGACAGAAATCTTTTTAGGCAGCACCAATTTTTTTAGGGGGCACATCCTGTTATCCTTGCTTGCTTACAGGGCCCTTTCAACTCAAAACAAACCATCACTGGCTACAATAAAATTCTTGAAGAACACTGAAAGGCCCAGAATAAAAAAAAATCAGATCCTTTAGAGACTGCAGATACTTAAAATGTGTTTGGGAGAGAACTGAAGTAGGTGAAATTGCTTCCTGAGGAAAAACACTCTCTGCCTACCACTGATAGGACAGAACTCCAAGAGGGGTTCTTGGAGACTGAAGTTGACCCAACATCCCACAGAGAGAGGAGGGCTTGGAAGTGATGCCCCAGATTTTTTTTGTCATTTATTGGGCCACGCCAGTAGCTGCTGGTGCTGCTGTGGGACAGGGAGTAAGCACCACAGTCACCCCTGGAGTGCACTTGACAAGTGGTTAGGAAAGTGTTTAGAGTGGGAAGAAATGTTCATTTCCCTGGAAAGGAGGAGAAAATGCTTAAGGAAAAAGTTTTGTTAAAATTACAGTCTGTGGATTATTGTTTGCTGGGAACAGAGTGCTTCTGATGTATTTTTTAATACCAAAGGTTGCTGCACGTGGGAATAAACAGAAGTTATTAATATGTCCTCGCAGGATGCCCTGGCTGGAAGTGGAGCCCAGGGTGAAGCTGCAAAGATCTGCAGGGCTCTTGTCTTGTCTTTGCCCTTTCCCTCCTTGTCTTAACCCGATTGTGCCCGACCTGGCTCTGCTGCAGCTGGGGCACTGTGACCTGACCTATGGCCTGGGCTGTTGGGAAACTCTGATTAATTAATGGTTGTAAAGCATTGCTGGGGCTTGGCAGGAAAGGCACAATGGGTACATAAAGTACTGGGAGGGAGCACAATGATGTGATGTTTATGTACAGAAGAACTTCAAAGTCAAGTTTTCTTTCTTAAAATACCCTTTTTTTTTGCATATGAATTTCACATATGGAATTGCTATTGTGGAGAGTTTTGTTGCAACCTAAGGACAGTTATTCAAGGGACAGAAAATCAGAGTAAATCTTAAACCTTCTGCATGGCTGTCACATAATTAATTTCTTGTTTTATCAAGATTATCTCCCCAAATGAATGATGAGAATAATATGTTTTCAATACTGTTCATTCAGTAATTAATCATTGCAGGGAAGAAACTTCATTTCAAGTGCTAGTAAAGTATATGTAAATTATTAATCAGAGGGTTGAACTAACAACAGATCACTGGATGCCATCCAGGAGAGATGACACACGGCCACTTGCACACACTTCTTAAAAGCAGAAATTTTATCCAGCCATTCCAAAACTCTCAGGAGAGCTGGTAAGTTACAGATATGCTGAGGGAAATCATATTCAGATTTAAGGATTCAGTATTGCACCAAGCATTGTAGAAAAGAACTGAAGAAAAATAAAATGTACAATATTTCTTAAAGTTCAAATGCAGCAGTCTGTCTTGGAAGACAAAAAAGATGATAAGAAAAGAATTGGTAAGTCCAAGCTGGCAGTTATTAGAATAGTAAAAACATAGTGCTTATGTACATAATGGTTTAACTTAGATTAAAAACCATAACTTATCTGAAAACCCTCTTTTTAGTACGTTGGGGTTAAATATGGTTCACAGCAGCTCTCACAATTAAATTGTTTTTCCCTCGCTTCCATAAACTATATTAAAAATCATTTCCTGAAAAGTAAGAAAAGATCATTATTTTGTTTGCAAACCAACCCCATGTTACTCCTTCCTTTAAAGGGAAACCATGTGGAGCTCCAGCACCAGGATCACACACCCCGAGCCCAGGCACAGCAAAGAGCCCCACTGCTCTCTGGTGTTTCACAGCATCATGGAATCCTTTAGGTTGGAAAAGCCCTCTAAGATCACCAAGTCCAACTTGATGGGAAAGATCTGAGTTTTACACTCATCTCTTCCTTCTGCCTGTTTGCACTTGGTATGGGATGGTACTAAAAGAATTTCCAAGGGTAAGAGCACAATGTGCAATCTCCAAATGACTGCAGGCTCATGTGCTTGCCACGAGAGCAGCTATAAATGCACCGTCAGCCTTGAGACTCGTGTTGAAAAGCAGGGAAATGCAGGAACTTGTCCCCAGCAGGAAGGTGGGCTCTCCAGGCCACGCGCTGCAACTCAAGGCGTTATCCTCCCCCTCTTTACCATCCACCCTCTCCCCTTCCCAGGAGTTCTGTCAGTGTTTACCCAGGAATTTCCACTGCTGTAGGTGAGGGTGATGCTCTGTTCCCTCAGCAGAGTTGGGCAGGAAGCACTGGGCTCTCCCGCTGGCACAGTGGTGGTTCTGAGGCGCTCCCTGACATGGTGCCATCCTCACAAGGACATTGATAGTCTGTCACGGGACACATGGGGTGGCCCTAAGTGGAACCCAGAATTCCCATTTCCTTCTTCTGCACTGGGAGCTCGGTGGCTCCATCGTGGAGGTGACAAGGTTAAAAAAGATGGGGAGAAATGGGAATATTCCTCCAGGCTTCGTTGTGGATGCAAAGGGCCCTTGAGGGATTAAAATATGAAGATGGAAACTGTCATCTATTTTTGGAAATGTTTTCCTCTCAGGGACTAACTCCAAGGCTATTAATCAGCATAACAAGAAGAGGAAGAGACTCTCAAAGATCAATTGCTCCTCGCTGGAGAAGTAGTTCAAAATAATTGTATATGTGTTGGGGCTCTTTTTGGTGTAATTGAATGGTACCAAAAGAGTCAAGTATATTTAAGGGATAATCTCTCCTGTGCTGTAGTGAACAAAGCAATAAATGCCTGTTGAGATTGATTAATCACTGAGGAGGTGCCAAGGAGTTTAATCCATCCTAGAAGTCTTTTATGACAAGGATCCTGCAAACTGGTGGGGATTATTATTATGCACAAAAACTGATAGAAAAATTTTTAAAAATCCCTTGTCTTTGAAATACACAAATATTATGTTTCTGCATCTACCTGCAGGAAACCTCCACCCCAGAGGCTGGGATAAGGATCTGCTGGTAAAACTGCCTGTGGACAGGAAAGGTTCATGCAGTGTAATTCCTAGAAAGCTGTCACCTCCCTCATTCTGGTGGAGATAAAGAGGAAAAGCATGGAGTAAGATTCTTCTGACAAAAGAAGCTTGAACAGACAGACCTTTCAGTCTTACAAAGCAGCAGAAGAATAGTCATTCAAGCACACAGAAGTGCTCTGAGAGCCAGAAGAGTTTCCCCAGGAACTCTCTGGCTGCACCTCCATCCCATACCTCCCAGTGGCACAGCCAGGAACTGTCCCATTCATTTGGGAATACTTGGTGGGTGCAGTAATATATCCCTAAACTGTGTTTTTGGAAGGATCTTCTTTTGCCTCCCAGTTTCAGCTCAGAATTCCATTAACTTCTAACGTGCCTTATGATAAGGAGTAGCTCAAAAGATCCTTTATGAGTTGCCATAAAAGTTGGGAGTGAAGGCAAATGCTTCTCCTTGTGGAAGTGTAAAGGTGCAAAGGTGAGGCTACAAACCTGGGCTGGACGTGGCCATCACTGGGTTCAAACCCACGAGGGGCTGTGTGCTGGGAGAGCATTTTCACTGACATTCTGGAAAATCAAATGGAAGACATAACCAGCATGAAAGCACCTCAGGGCTTGACTGCTGGCCCTTCAATTCAGTGGGACTTTCTCCATCAGCTTTAAAAAGTGTGGAGTCAGACCCCAAAGGAGACCCACAGCTGCTGTTACCTTGGCAGGGCTGCTACAACTGCCTTGACTGCTCGCACAGGATGTGGTGAGAGTGTTTGCTGGTTAAGGAACTGGATGGGACCCAAGAGATCTGATTTCAGGGTTTATTTCTGCCCTGGACTTCCCGTGTGATCTTGGGAACATCACTTAACCGGGGCTGTCTGTCCCCAGTCACACCCCACCACCACCACTTCGTTTCTCGTCCCAAACGGGACTTTTAGCAAGGGAGGATGAAGGATGCCTTGCGTGAAGTGCCCCCCAGACTTTGCACAACGTGGCCCCAGCGTTGGCTGACAGCTCTGTGAGGCAAAAGCACTGGAATTTTGGAGCAGAAACATTTTTCACATGGGATAAAAACCTTATTTTGCCTACCTGATTGGATATAATGCTCAGAGCTGTAACTACTCAGGAATGAACTGTCCCTAATTCTTATGAGAATATTCCTGTCTTGATTAATCTAATATGAACAAAAAATATTAGTATGAGAGAAGTCTGAAAATTGCTCTTTGTTATTACTTGTACGTAATAGATGAGGTTAAAATAAAATTCATATTCTCTTCACCTTCTCCTGAACAGTAGTTGGTATTTGATATCAAGAGATTTTTTCCTATTAAATTAATCAGAACTTGTCAAGTTCTAGGTAACGTCAAGGTTTTTTTAATTTTTTTTTTTTGGGAGGGCTAACTTCAGAATGAATACCAGTGAGTTTGAAAAGGGTATACATTTTTCATTATGTCAGATGAAAAGAACATCCTTCCTATTTGTATGATAGCGCAATAAAAGACATCACCAGTGACTTCAGCTCCTGGGTAATTTTTCACTTGTCTATCTGGTTCATTTTTCTTTGATCAAACAAAGACTAAAAATACTGTGGCATTTTACTACTTCAAAACTCAGGCATACGTAGACTTTATCTTTCCAAGGGAATATTGGAAACTACTGAATATTTGAATTGCCTGAACTCGGCGGTTTTTGGATGAGGACCAATTTCACCAAGCGTAGCAGAGCTGCAGCATCGCCTCTCACGGTGCTCACTGCAACCCCACCCTGGTGCTGTCGCCAGCCAACACACGAGTGGGGCTGAATCAAGCACTTACAAGCTGGGGGGAGTTGCAATGCCCACTTTCGTTGCCCACATATTTGAAAATCGTCTTAATTTCTTTTTATTTCCCACCAGAGGAGAAAAATGATAATGTCAGAAGTGGCTCGGGCTCCTTGGTTGCTCAAAGCATCCCCTCCAGTCGCCTGACCCTGATTAATTCTTCCCCTGTGCTGCCTGCTTGCCTTTGTCTTTTGCTTTCTACCTTCTTGCTATGCTTATCTTCGAACACTTCCCCTAATCCCACTCACTTCTCTATCATTTATTTTCCTCCTTTGTCCCCAAAATCAATGGCAATGTTCTTAACTCTTGCCGCCTGAACTTCCTTTCCTTTATCTCACTTCCTCTCCTCTCTGCAGCGTTGTGTTCCTACTTCTCTCTCCACCACACATCCATTCAGCATTTTCTGCAATACTTTTCTCCCTTTCTCCATCGCTGGCTCTCCACTTTCCCTTGGCTCCCCTTGCTCCTGCAGCTTTCCCAGCTCACCAGGTGCTCCAGCCCTCCACTCCTCCTTTCTGGTGAGGCAGTGACTTTCCACGTCCTGAAGGGCCTTTACTCCACTTCTCCCCTCTAGCTGCTGAGCTCCTCTGCAGTTTTCTCATCAGTCACTCTACCAGTGTTGTCACCTGAACCTCTGCTCCCAGATGTGTCCACATCTGCATCAGCCCATTCAAAATGCTTTTGCCTCAATCTTCAACTTTTCCATCCTCACCTTACAACTGTCCCGATTTCCATGATGAAGCTTTCCCTTCTCTCAAAGCCTTCCCTGCAACCCATCCTCTTTCTTCTCACCATTAATAATCCCTGCTCTCTCCCTCATCTAAACTGCTCCGTGTCTCTTGCCTTTTTTAGACTGTAAGTGCTTTGGGACAGGGAACATGGATCATCTATGTTTATAGAGTGACTGGTAAATTCTGTGACACTGTATAAATATTTCCTTTATTAATTACAGTCTCCAGCATGAGACCTTTCTTCAAAAAAGGTCTGCAGAAAGGAAATACATATTTTGGCAGCATCTCATTGAGTGTGTTGACCTCCGTGTATAATTTCCCTCGCAGCACAGGAAAGCACATCCCACAGCGATCGCTATCGGCACGACAGACACGCAGCCCTCCTTCCTCATGCAGGAGATAAAGACCTATCTGTTAACCTCCTGTTTGTCTCCACATCATCGCAGACCCATTACCTGATAACATTTTAAGCAAGGGTGACATTTCCTACACCTCAGCTCCCACAATTAGATCTGCGTGTCAGAGAACATCATGTCGGTGCAGGTAAGGAGAAGTGAGGCATTAATCTTCCCTGGCGGCGCCGGTGCCAACTGTTTGTCAGGGCTGGAGTAACATTTCACTTCATTCCTTCACTTTGACATGAGGCTTTCTGTGGTGTTCGAGCCTCCCCTGTCAGTGGGCACTGGCTGAGGAGCTCATTGTGTGGGTGTTTCCTCAGCTGGCCAACAACTGATTTGTGTCCTTCTCACTCATATGGCATCTTGGAGTGCTACTGAGGTGGAGAAAAACCCTTCTGGTGCCTGGGCTGAGTGGGGGGCATGGAGGGACCTTTGCAAGTGTGTGTCCCACGGTGTGGATTAGCTGTGTGTAATATGGACAGCAAAGAGATTGAGTAGAAGAGAAAATCCAGGGAGGAAATACATGCCCTTGCCAAAAATGCTATAAATAAATCCTGCCACAGGCAGCACGGCCTGGTCTCAATAATGCCCAGGCTCTTCTTTCAAACTTTCCCCTGCTTTGTAGAGCTATGTCTGTACAGCCCCAGCAATAGAAGTGTCTTTACACTCATGTATTTACAATCACTTTTAATTTTTATAGGGAAGCAGATTAAATTTTGTTCATAAAAGACACTTTTTATCATTTTCACTGTTTCCGCATTAGGAATTGTACCAGTAACAACTACACCAAGTATATAAATATATTTTAAATAATCAGCTGCCTTACTCAAATAGATGAATATGAAACGTGTAGAGACCTCACTCTAGTCCTTCATCAGCTCTCTCATAAATGAGTCTTAATGAAATATTGACTTAGTGCTGGCACTGTTTCAAGAGCTTGCTTGCACCTTACCCCAACCAGTGTAATATCAAAAGCCTAATCACAGCATAAATCATCACAAACAAACAAACAATCAAACAAACATGTTTGATTGCTTTGCAGTGTGAGAGTTTAACAAGGCTTTCCCAACTGGGATGCTGGAAGCAAGGTAAGCCCAAATTGACAGCTGCTCGGCTGGAAACTGTAATGATCGGGACCCAGCAGGAGAAAAGTCTGTGTGAACTGGGATTTTAAAGAGCCAACGATGCCTCAGTAAAAACTCTTATGTTGGAGAGATTGTTCATTCTGAATAGCTATTGAGCCCATCAATACCTGTGCCCTACTGCAGAAGAAACACACAGACTATTTCTACCCCTGTGTTTTATTCACCTCCTTTTACAGATTTCCTCCAGAAAACAGAGCAATAATGAAATGATGTTACAAAATGGTGCAAAAGGCAAAGGCAAAGCTGTCAGAGAGCTGCAGAGGGTCCCACGGTGCCAAAGGACTCTGTGGCAAAACAGCAGATCCAATTCAATTCTGCTCAGCTCAAAGGGAAACCCCCAGCCTTGTGTCTGTGTACTCACTGATGAGCTCCTCTTCAGCTCTCACCACTTAGAAAAGAGATCTGAGAGCCACTGCTGATAGTTTGAAGAAACATCAGTCAAAGCTCCCAGGCAGCCAAAAAGGCAACTAGAATATATAGGCATGTGTGCCTGAAAGCTCATTTAATTTTTCCAGCTGTATAGCTGGTGCAATAAAAGGTGCTACATCTGTCCATGAGCTCTGATCCATCTGCATCCTTCGACCATCACAACTGAAGCAAAATGCCACTAAACCAGACAACATCACTATGCCACTAGATAAATTCATGTGTGCTCACCTCTTGAATATTGTGTGCCGTTCCCCCGTATCCCCCTCAGCCTGGAAAACGAGATGATTGAAGGGGAAATATGATAAAGATCTGTAATAGCCTGAGTGGCATGGAGGAGGTGTAATGGGAGCGATTATGTGGTACTCAATTTAAGAATAAGTGTTTGCCACATGAAACTTCTGAGCAGTTAAAGCAAATAGCAGGAACTCCTTTTTTTTTTTTTTTCCACGTAAAACCTACTTAAATTGTGGAATTAATTTGCCTCAGTGTGTCAACTCTATAAAAAAATTAATGGATTTTAAAGGGATAAGACAAATTTACATAGGGAAGGTCCAAAGGATGGATTGTGCCTCTTTCTTCCTTTTTGCACTCAGTTTATACTGAGCTGTACTGACTTGTTCCTCCTTGAGTGGTCTCACACCTCCTTCAGTGTCCACACCTGCTGATTGCTCCGGGATCTTTTATTACTGTGCAGCTTCTGCTTTATGTGGCTTTCTGCTGGTCACTAAAAATATCATCAAATATGGAGACTATATCAAAATATGGCCTTAGCATGCCTGGAGCTCCTTATGGGCACTGGGCATAAGGAAGGGAAAGTATGGATGAGATCACATTTTGTGTCCCAAAATCATAGTTTTCCCATAACTACACAGAATCACACAATCATTTAGGATGGAAAACTCCTCCAAGATCATCAAGTCCAAGCTGTGCCCAGTCCCCACCTTGTCACCCAGGCCAGAGCATTGAGTGCCACATCCAGCCATTCCTTGGACATCTCCAGGGATGGAAACTCCACCACCTCTTTGTGGTTACAACAATTAAGGTGGCTACAAAGACTAAGGTACCACCTGGAACCATCACTGCCAGCAGAACAATATTTATCTATTTCTATCTAATGGCTTTAAACTGAAATAAATGGCTTTTTCTATCTAACGGCTTCAAACTGACAGAGGACAGGGTTAGATGGGATATTGGAAAGAAATTCTTCCCTGTGAGAGTTCTGAGGCCTTGGCACAGGGCACCCAGAGAGGCTGTGGCTCCCCCTGGATCCCTGGAGGTGACCAAAGCCAGGCTGGGTGGGTCTTGGACCACGCTGGGACAGTGGAAGGTGTCCTTGCCCATGGCAGGGGGCAGCACTGGATGATCTTTAAGGTCCCTTCCAGCTCAAACCATTCCATGTTCCTGTGATGATTATTTGTATTTATGAAGTACCTCCCAGCAAAGCTTTGCCCTGTGCTGGAGCCAGGGCCCTGGCAGTGTCCGTGCCCCCTGGTTAGGAATGGCTTAGCTGGAGCAAACCTCTGCCTGTGCAGCTGCTGTCATTTCAGATGAGCAGGAGTCACTGCACAACATGGGAAGCACAGTCCTTGTGCTCAGCCTCTCCACAGCTGCTGCCCTTAGCAGCACTGTCGTGTTTAAGGTTTCACACGGGGTGGGATAAGGAGCTTTGAGTCATCTGCAAGCATGAACAGCGAGTGTTAGAGTCAGGATTAGGGCTGGGGTCCCCTTGGCTTCACTCCTGCACTTCTTTAGTCCACAGTTCATAAGCACAGAGGGACAGAAATGCTGGCTTCGACCTAGGATTCAGTCCAGTGTCCCAGAGCATGGGATTGGAAATCCCTTCCAAAATTATTCCTCATTAGCCTCCAAAGTTATCCAGAATATTTTCATATCCACAGGTCCCTGTTGCCCTCAGAGGGCACAAACACACACACAAACACACACACACTGACCAGCCTCCTTCCCTCCCCAGAACAGCTTTTCCTCGTTTGGGGCTACCCTGCACAACTCCAGTTCCTGCCAGTGGGAGTTGTGTGTGTGTCTCAGAAGAGAATTTGGCTGCAGAACAGTATTTTAACTACTATATTTAACATATTGTGTTATGACATTTACAATATTTCCCCCAAAGCTCTTCTCAGATTGAAGAGAAGCGACTCTCTGCGTTGTGCTGGCCCTTTTTCCTTGCTGATTGACAGGGAAATTAAATCAGTTCATTGCTTGTATGTTGTACACGACTAATTGTGCTCAGCATGGTTGAGCAATAGCTCATTCTGTGAGCCACCCCATGGACTTCCCCAGAGCCTGTCCCTGCGAGGGAGGGCTCCTCCTGAACGAGGCTGGGGCTCTGCCTGCATCTGAATGAAGGTCTTTGTCACCAGAGAAAGTTTGGGGGCTGGGGGATGTTTTATTTTGGGGGAGGTTGTCCAGGTTTCCCTGGGTGCATTCAGCTGTTTGAGTGTAGTTCGTAAAGCTGGATTGGAATAACATTTACAGCAAAATCTGTTTCATTTGATGTTAATTATTTAATATAAATTCAGTTATTATGCCATGCCCCAGTAGCACACAAACTGTTCAACCATAAACAGATGAAAGACTACTTCAGGGGCAAACCACTAATGTCTGGAGACATGAGTCAGATAACGGAGTCTTGGAGAGGAGGAGGAGGAATCTATATCCAAGAGTAACTGAACACAGCCCTTTTAATCTAGAAATAGGACTATAAATTCCAGGAGATAAATTAGTCTTCTGAAATGTTTGGTTCTGTGGGCCTCAAAAGAATAAAGTAGTGTGCACAATTTTGTAGAGAGGGAATAGTTCATTGAGACCAAAAAAACCTTAACTTCAAAACAAAAGCATAGCAGTGCATTAATTTCCCTGGAGTCCTTTGGAACAGTTTGGATCATTTCTAGTGCTGTTCATACAGCCTTTTAGAGTGAACTATTACAAGAAGAAACTTCCCTATACCCAAAGCCCAAGCTATGTCTTAAGTGTACAACCAGAGGCAGATCAAAATTCGTCAAAGAGCTCTCCAGTGCCTTCAGAGAGACACGTGATGGTCACAACTTCTGCCTCTGAGTGCTTGAAAGCTGCTTCTGTTGGAAATGTGGATTCTAAATCTATACTATTCCTCCTGTTTGGCTGAATTTGAGGATTGTACCTCTGATTTGTGTTGGTCTGGACCTGGAGTAGGCAACTTCCCATGTCCCTGCTGCAAGAACTTTCACCTCTGGAAAATTCAGGCTCTCTGCAGTGTTCAGTGGTGTGATCCCCTGCTATGGTAATATTTAATGGTACTGTCTCTAGGGTCCATAACATGCCTTGGGGTCTATTTCTGAGCATCCTGAGCATCCCCTGCTGAACCTGAGAATGGACGGTGCCTTAGGAACCTCTCCCCAGCACAAGGCCAAGCAGTGCTGTGTCAATACATTTTCCAAGTCCATTTTGTGATTAAAAAAGCTGAGTGCCATTCTGGAAGGTAATTTAAGCACTTCAAAGTGTAAACCTGATTGAAAGCCAGTGACAGTGAAGGTGCAATTCACCTTATCCCCCATATCTGTCCCAAAGGTGGACCAGCCTTCCTGGGATTCCTCACAGGCAGCAGAGAGCAAGGTTCCTGGGGCTGGTGACAGATGTAGGTGACATGGTCTGCCCTGTATAGGCACTGAGCTTTCTCCACTGGCTCAGAGAGAGCCCAGGCATCCATGTGGGACAGATATCCAACTTGCAGACAATTAGAGATACGTAAATTAGAGGTTTAAGTATTCTAAAATGTAGTGCAGGGTACAGATACTGAAAAAACCCTATTAGATGGTGTGCTAGATCTGCTGATGTGACTTCAGAGTTTCCAGGGTCCAATAAAGTCTCTTCTATAGGTCTCTGCTATACCTAAAAGCTCATATTTCCATGCAGTTTAGATGCCACCGTTATGCTAACAGCACAGGAATTAAGTGTGCTCTGGTACAATCTCTGCACAATTAGGAATCCAACTCCAGGAATGTAGCTCTCAATTCACACTTGAAATAGCACAGGGCTGGCTTTTTAGTAGTTTCCCCTCTGTGCCTTTTATTCCCACCTGCAGAATGCTCATCCTCCAGAGGTTTAAGAATATGTTGTATTTTAGGGACAGCAGAGCACTTGGCAGCATTGGGAAGTGCACCCTGCAGTGATGGAGACCAGTGAGAACTTCGAGGTAGAACCAGCCTTTAACTAAGCCTTTTTGGGAACTGCCAACCCCAAAGCCCATCAGACACACCTCAGGCACCAGGGAAGCTGTAGGAACTCTTTTAATGTCTGTCCCTGTAGTTGTAAAGTCTGTCATTGCTGTTCACGAGAGACAACTAATCAATAACCATGGAACCAAATAGGCAAATAAAAATAAAATCCATTAAGATGGCAGAGGTATTTACTTGTTGTATTTACACCATGGAGAGCTGCACTGTCAGTCAGTGCTTCCCCTTCACAAGATAGAAGCAATTTGTGCAGACTGATCCCAGTTTTCTCATTAATATGTAAATGAGGCATGCCAGTTGTTAGGTTAGAAGAAAGCTGTCATGTTTATTGTGACAGATTTAATGGATGTGTTTGGATTGTGCATTCAATGTGTTTTCAAGAGCATGTCTTATCTTTGTTTAGGCAGTAAATCAAACATGTAAACAACAATTCATTAGCATCTGTCAGAAGCTCAAAGCTACATTGTTATAGTTGAAAATCTCCCCAGAGGTGAAAAAAAGTATATCTGACTTATTCCAGATTAGTTGGAATATTTTCTTTCTGTTTGCCAACTTGTAAGTAATGATTGAGCCGCCGCATAGGTGCACTCGGGTAGCACTAGGGGTCAGACAGAAACAGCCAAACACCAGGAATCCAAATCCACTGGCCAGAGAGGGGACTGCAGCCACCCACCTCTGCCACCGCTGGGGACTCGCCACTGCTGTGCCCAGGTCTGGGGTGGTGGCTGTAGGACACTACTCAATGCCTTGGAAGGAGCTGCAGCCTGTGGCTCACCACCAGCAGCTCAAGCCCAACAGCACCAAGCGGGAAATTTTTGGTGTTGGGTGAATGGGGTACATGGAAAAAATAACTCAGATTTAGAGATCTGGCCACAAGTGACCTCACAGATGGTCAAGACTGGATTTGTTGGAGTGAAGAAGGGCTGGACCTTGAGACTCCCTTGATTCATCCCCCAGCAGCTCCTCTGTCTCTGTCCTACTGCACTGTCCATGCCCTTCTCCCGGGAACAGCCTGAAGGGGAACACTCTGTGCAGGAGGTCTCCTATCAGAGATCACGGTGTGCTTTGCAAACATCAGCCAAACAGAGCCAGGACAGAGGAACTCTTGTATCCATTTAACTGATGGATCTGAGCAAGGAGAGAGAGGAAATCATTTGCCCAAAGACATGATGGTGTGGACAGATGGAATAAAGGGGAGCATAAAATTCTAGCAGGACCCCAGCCCTTATTCTCATGGGAATTAAGGTCATTTCCAGCTCCTCCTATTTCACAGAATCACAGGATGGTTTGGGTTAGAAGTGACCTTAAAGACCATCTTGTTCAACACAATTCTGTTTTTTGCAGTGGTTTATGAGATAGGTAGGTGGGAAGAAACAAAAGACAAGTTCATGTATGACCTTCCCTAAACCCAAATCTGCAGTGATGAAGTGTTTCTGCATTTACTCACTCTTCCATCCCAAGCTTCTATGCATTTAATAGAAATAATAATTTGGAAAATGATACTTAAGAACTAGTAATTACAGTACATCAAATATTTATGATTTGCAACCAACCTGAAAATGTTCTTATCTATACAGCAAAGTGTGATCTCTTCCAGTGAAGACACAAATTATCTTTCTTAAAGATGCAATGGGCTTCACGTATCAGCAGGTTCCTTGAGAGGGTCCAGTTGCACCCACAATTTGGGGTTTAACTACTCTGTTGCAGCTGAAACAACTGATGCCCATTAGATAGGAGTGACAAGTCTCACTTGGCCATGGCAGTTGAGTGGCTCTGCCAAGTCCTCGAATCACAGAATCACAGGGCTGGAATAGACCTTTAAAGGTCATCTAGTCCAACATCCCTGCATTGAGCAGGGATATCTTCACAGAAATGTGGAATGCCTCAGGAGTCAGGTGTTCCTGCCACTGTTGAGTCAGAGGAACTGTGAAAATCTGGGAAGATTTAGACCTTGAACAAGGTTGGGATTTGTGCCCAGGCCCTTTGAACAGAAGTGGGGCAGTTTGGTTTGGAACAGGAATGGATCTCCACCAAGAGGGCTGGATAAGGTCCCTGTGGCTGGTGGTTTTCCCTTCCCACGTGTGCAAAAGGACGAGGCCTCCTGCACAGTGAGGACAGCATGGAAAAAAGTGGGAAGCAAACTCCTCTGTGTTTGTGGACACAGAGCCCAAGGTGGCTCCCCACAGGCATGTCCTGCTCTCCAGGGAGGGATGCTCACCACCCATACAGGTGATCCAGCATCTCTTTAAACCCAAGTGGGATTTTAAACACAACCCGTCCTGGCCTTCTGCCCTCTCCCCTCAGGCTCCTGATAGATCTGACCTTCAGAGACCTTGGGTTGTGGGGCAGAAGGAACCTGTGAGTTGCTGTTGACCCCTTGGCCCCCGCGAACCCATCAAAGCTCACTGGGCCAGACTCTCATTTATTCAACTTCCTTCCTCCAAAGGAACTTACAATTTAATCAGAACTTCTTAATAGTACATGAATTCTAAATTGCAGTCATTTGTTGCCACTAGCCGCAGGCTTTTCTGTCTGTTAGAAATATCTATGTTATTTCTTTCTTTTAGAGTTTACGTAAATAAAATAGAATAAACTTTTACAAATAATGTTTGCCACTTAATGATCTCAGCCCAAGTATCTATCTGAGGAAATAGAAATCCTTCCTTACAATTCATCTTAAGGATGTAGTTTCAGTTTCTTATAAAGTAATAATGAATGTACTACAGATAATGTTCCAATAGTGCAAATGAGAGGAGCATATAATCAAAATGATAATAGCGGGTATTGTATGGCTGGTATAATAAAATCTATCCCACTATGAAAATCATATCTCAAGGCAACGTTCTGTCTGATTTTTGTAATAATTGTACAAGAGAGAGCAGGGCACCAGGCAGCCAGAGAAACAAAGGTGCCGCGGTGGTTCGTTAACCAGGCGTGCCCCGACAGCCCATCCTGCCCGGTCAAGGGTCTCTGCTGGGCTTTGAGAGAGGAATCAACCGTTCAAAATGGAATAAAAATCCATACTGGAGCCAGTCCACACCTCCAGCGCAGTCAGGATGCAGATTAAGGCAGACAAAGGGCACAGTTGTGTGGTTAACAGCTCCCTGCTTGCACAGCCCCTTGGGTGGAGGAGATGGGCTTTCCTCTGGCAGAGCCAGTGAGTCCTCAGAGTCACAGGATCATGGAATGGTTTGGGTTGGCAGGGGACTTAAAGACCGGCTGGGTCCAACCCCATGCCATGGGTACTGACACCTCCCACCGGAAGCCTTGTAAAGCTCTGTGTGGGTCTTGTTTTTTCACGACAGCCAGACTTTTCCAAGTGATCTTCACTGTGGCTGTTCCCCAGTTTGAGGTTTCTCTCCACGCAGGTGAACCTTGCGTTCCTCGCTCGTTTATTTAATTTCAATCTGCTGTGCAGCACTCAGGGAATGGTGCCTGTGTTTCTGACTGTTTGGGGCCCATTAGAAACATTTGTGTACATCCATAATTACTGAATTTTAAACCACAAACGACTGCCTTTGGGGCCAAGAGGCACAGCAGATACAATCTGTCATGTCAACTCTCATTCACTTCATGCTTATGTTTTTTCTTATAGAAAATGGCCATGCCAAAACTACTCTCACGGTACCAACAGCATCAAAGCTTCCTCCTTAGCCAGCAGGACCAATTCAACAGAAGAGGCAATGCTCTGGGTGAAATGACTGGCGACAGACCTTTTTTCCCCCTAGTCTAGCTTTTCATTATTTGTCATCATCTTTGGTGCCTTATGCATTTTGCATGGGTCCTGCCCCAGGTATCCCAGTGTGCTCCTTCATGGTTGCTGTGATCCCAGTGGAAATGGGCACCAGGGCAGAGTTGATCCCCAGCAGGGTGTGGGAGATACCACACGGAGGGCATCACGTGGCTGTCAGATTCCAGCAGCCTGAAGTTATTTGCAAGATTAGGATCTTAATCTGGAAAGTGGATCCAATCTAGCCTTCCGTATTACTGCCATCCGTGGCTGCAATGGGGTTTGTGTTTGGGTTTAAGTGTCGCGGATTAGTCGAGTGACACGTCCATGTATTTACATGTGTGTGCCCTTAAGTGAGGAATCATTTTCATTCAGCTCCCCGCATGCTTTTCTACTCTGTTAAACACGTATTCCTGTTTTCATTACACTCCAGAGTTTGATTGCTGAGCTGTGTTAAAGCATCATTACAATACTTCACGGTGCTCAGATGGGAAGTACCATTAGCATCTGCTTCTGGCACTCTGCACATGCATGTCCACCTTTCCCAAGGAATTCCCACGCAAGGCAGAGCTGGGACAGGGCTGCAGACCACGTCTAGGGCTTCCCTGGGCCAGCTCCAGCGTGTGACCACATGTGGGGCAGGGCAGGAGCATCCCACCTGAAATTCCAGCTGCTGTGGGGCTGTGTGCGTCAGGAGGCCCCCAAAGGTTTTATTTATAACACTTGAGCTAGAAACAAAGCTTTGTCAGAATAAAAATAACTTAGAAAGTAAAATAATTTCTAAAGTTATTCTAGTTATGATCAAGTACTTCTTCCTCTATGATGGAAAATCCTAATCCCACAGCCACAGGAGAAGGCTTTTGTGGCTTAAAGAAACAGCTTGATTTGAAAAAGAAGATGTTTCTGAAACTAAGAGAACATATATAAACACCACAAAAGTAGAATGTTATAGACACTAAGTAAAGCAAAGTTAAAGTTAGAAAAGGTCCCAAAAGAAAATGATGGTCAGCAAAGAACATGATAATTCCTTTAAAGCATATTAGCAGAAAACCAAAATAAATTCCTAAAAATGGTGTTGACGTTGCTAAAGGCAAACACTCATCTGTTGGAAGGTAAAGATTGCATTGCATTTATGTCATTAACCATCAAATCCCCGGTAATGGTGCAGCAAGTGCAAAGCTTTGAACAGCTTTCATGTCTGTACTTGAAGAGCCATCCACATGATGTGCTCATAGGCAGCACCTGGATGAAACTTTTCTTTGCACCAGCACTCCCAGAAGAATATTGAACACTACAAGGCGACAGTTTAAAACTGGCAGGATAAATCTGGGGGTTTGCAGTTTAAAACAGCCAGGTAAGGTGTATTCTAGAATATGATTTTTTTCCCTGTCAGCTCTTGGCTCCTACCTGTGTTCTCCCTGCAGAGCTCTCTGACACAGGGCTTTCCCTAAGAGCCTGGAAAACATCAGTGAGGAGTTTCCCACCCTTTTTCTTTCCAGGGACACACACACTGACCTCCTGTCCTTCACCTGAAGTTCTTAGAGCCTCTAAGGGCTGCTGAGGGACTCCCTCTGTTTTCCTGCAGCTTTTAGTGACGTTTTTCCACGCGTGGTGCTGCTCCACCAGCTCAGCACGGAGCTGCCCTTGCCACCTCCTGCCTCACACCACAGCCTACAGGGGCAGCACGTCGGCACTCACACACCTCACAACTTCTCTGCCGCCTTAACTTCAGACTAATGCAGAAACAAAAGCTGA
The DNA here is from genome assembly GCA_036785705.1 of Acanthornis magna. Classification (NCBI taxonomy): domain Eukaryota; kingdom Metazoa; phylum Chordata; class Aves; order Passeriformes; family Acanthizidae; genus Acanthornis; species Acanthornis magna. The sequence continues at coordinate 20,124,381 of JAWUZG010000013.1, forward strand.
ATTAGAGTTGGTAAAGAGATGACAAGCCAATGCTGGCAGCCAAAGCCACAAAATCAGAAATATAAAAGGAGAATTAAGTTGTTAATCAGATTGAATCATTTCAAACAGAGTGGGGAGAATTTTCCAATGAAAAAGATGACTCCAGCATATAAATTAATCTTTTGTATAGGAAGAAATGAAAGTCATTAAATGTCATTGTCTTATTTTAAAAGCAGCAATATTCTGTCTGATTGCAAGTACTTAAAGTGGGATGATTAAACAGAAACCTTATCTTCAGTGTTCCAAGGAGAAAATTGGAGAAGTTATCCAATTATGGATAATAAAGAGCAGTGAAAAATCGGAGCAGAGGGGACCTTGGTTAGGTAAGTTATGGAAGAACACTTGGCAATCAATCCCACCCAACATCCCAGGCACAAACCAAAGGGAATCTATCCCACATCACACCAAAATGTCACAGCTTCGAGGAGCCTTTGAACTACACAGTTGCTTGTGATTTTCCATTTTTGTAAGCCCTCTTCAGACCTATATAAAACAATAGCCTGAGGCCCTTGTAAATACTAATATTCTGTTAAAACATCTGGTTACTGTAAAATGGGATTGTCTTTATTTCCAAACAGGAGTTTACAAGCAGATTATCAGCTGCTGGCTGGCTGTTACTTTATACTCTCCAGCAATCCTCCATGCACAGGCATCTTGCTCTGCCTGAATGGCATTTTTCTAGATTGCCAGTGAAATTTTAAGTAGAAACAGTAGTTCACATGGCAGAGGGAATGCTCTGGTCGGGGTCTTCTCTTTCTGCTGCAGATATCCATATGTCCATAAGCTGTGAGTGCCTCGCCTTTAGTGCCGTTATTCCTGCAGCGCCTGTGTGAGTTGGCACAGATGACTGTCCCCATTCCCTGCACAGAGGGAATGTGAATGGGGACAATATAAAACAACCTCTCACAATGTAGCACAAACAGTCGAGGTTTAGATCTTTGGCCAAGAATGAAGCTTTGCATTCCTAATTCAAGAGCAAGGTTTCCTTTGCTCTGCCAAGGGAAAGAGCCCTTTGTCTGGACAGGACCTCCTATTGCTGTCAGGAGATGCAGGAAGCTCCAGCAGGTTTGCAATCAGAGTGTGGAAAACTATCAGGAGCTAAAACTCAAATTACTGTGGTTTTGGGTGGTCTTGATGTTTTTGGGGAACACCACCTCGGTGAAAGGATGTACCACTGCCTACCAAGGGTCTGGTACCAGAGCCTGGGCTGTGACTGCCTTAGGGACAGCACAAAGCCTTTAACCTTTGCACCTTTCTTAGTTTAACCTTTAAAGGATGTAATTTCTACTCTTAGTTTTTTCTCTTCTTTCACTGTTTGGGCAGCTTGGGCTAAATACAGCGTGCAGCACCAGGGAAAGCCAGTCCCAGAACACCCTCAAAGGCACATCCCCGTTCCCATCTACTGCCCACAGTTCCACAACCACCTGCTGGGAAAAAGAGGAAGGGTAATGTTTGTATTTTTATGTCTGTGTGGCTGATCTCAGGCTTTGTGTCTGATGCGTTTGGCAAGTAAATAACTAGACATGAAAGTGGAACAATGTACCTGTCAGGGGGGTTGGTGTCTACGGGAAACTTGCTTTTCAGTTTATAAAAGGAAAATGACTCTTAATGAATTCCAAGATGCTTCAAAACAAACCCCTAAAAAAAGAAATCAGTCTTTAAAGTGCACTTAGTTACGTATAATTGATGTCATTAAAGGGATCTTTTGCAGAATTGTTATTTATGTAAAGAAATTACCAGCTGTAGGACTTGGTGTTTCTATCTTTTGAGTCAGCAATCGAGTAAAAAGTACCTTCAGAATTGAAACTTGCAGTCAGAGGAACCTGAGCTCAGCCCTGGCAGCCTGACTGTCTGCAGATATTCTGGCTGAGTAGAGAGGATAACACTTCATAATCTGGTATGACTTAAATCTCCTCTATGCCAGATAAGATAGCAAAGGGAGAAAATCAAATCAGGTTTCAGGGAGAGTTATCACACTTCTTTGTACAAATTTGTATCTAAATCTGCAAACTGAGGAGCGTATTGGAAACCTCTTAAGCAGGATGTGCGGAAGGGAGGGGAGCTGCTTCTCCTGCTCCGTGCCCCACACCAGCCTGGTGATCCAAAGCCACGATCCCACGTTATCCATGGAGCCCCCTAGGCTGGCTGCCCACAGGCTCAGATTCATGTGCCATTCCCTTCCACATCCTCATGCTTGGACTGTTGAGCCTCTCCCCCTCTTTTCAACAGCCACTTTCATCACCAGAACCCCCTTTTGTTTTCGAGACCAAGGGACATCCCTAATGGATAAAAAACCCTCACAGATCTTGGGACATCTGTTCTCTAGCCCGCCTTGCTGACTCGTAGGATGTGATTTTATGATGGAAACGACTCCAGTTCCATTTGCTGGCTGTCATGCTGCAGTGGTGCCGGAGTATTTGCCGGAATAGCACTGCCTTGATTTTTACGACAGAGCGGAAATATTCTACAGGGCCAGGGATGTATTCCTTCCCCCAACAGCTGAAGTGCAAGCTTTCATCTTGAGCCATCCTCCTTCTCTTCCGGACCCTCACCCGAGCCGGTCGCTGCTCAGCTCGAGAACAAACAGATGTTTCTCTTGCTCCACAGTATGTGGTTTAATCCCGTGTCAGGGAACATTCTGCTGCATTCCCATGCAACTGTCAGCTTTGGAAGGTATTTTGCCCTGGATATGTAAGGAAATACAGCTGATAATAGTGTTAAGGCTTTACAACAGCTCTGACTTAATGGCCTTCAGGGTTGGATTCTGAAATGTCCCATAGGAAAAGAAAAAAATATAGTGCCCAAATGTTAGATATAGAGCTGGGAAGACTGGGATCTGCTACCAGGTTATGGTTTCAGATGTGTAAATCACCTCATATATTCCTAACAGTGATCTGTGCATGGAACAACTCTAATTGGACATTGAAATATTCAGGATCAACTCATGAGCTTCGAAGTCCACTTGACCTGAAAGAAACCTGGGATCAATCAGCAGTGCAGAAGCAAATCCCTGGTCCAGACTGGGACAGGAGTTGTGTTCCCCACGTCCTGTACAGTGTGTGGGTCTGGGAAGAGGGGAGCTGTTGTAGGAAGGGGCTGTGCTTGGCCTGAGGAGGTTGTGCACCCACAGGACACGCAGCTGTGCTGGGCACATCTCTGCCTCAGGTGAAGAGGGCTCGGCTGCCTCCTGCACTGCCTCAGGAGAAGGCACTGCCCAGAGCTGTCCTCAGGCACAACCAGCCCCGGTGACCATTGTGGCCCCAATCATGCACTGGCACCGGGGAGGACTGTCACTGATTCCACATTCACACTCAGGGAAAACATTGGAGGTTTGCCTAAACACTGTATCAGGACAATAATTTGCTTTTCCATGAATTTTCCAAAGCAAATTAGCATATGTAACAAATGCAGAGCTAGATCTTGATAGGAAATGAAACCCAGCTCTGTTTTGGAAGCAGACCTTACAACGTGAGGCAGAATGATGATCTTTGCGCAGGGTTTGTAACTCTCCCGCAGCAAAACAAATGGTGTGTTTCCTGACAGAATGGAAGGGTCCCTGGGAAGCTCCCAGGGGTGGCTGGGGGGCTGGTGAGGCTCTTTGAGACCTCAGCCCACCTGTCACTGATACCCTGCATGGTGCCACCACCTCAGCAATGCTTTCTGTGGTCAACATCCTTGCCCTGTGGTCCCTCTCAGCCTGCTCACCACAGCCCTTCCACTGAACGGGGTCACTTAAAACACCAACTCTCCCTGCTGTTGACTGCCCGTTTGGGATGGGAGTTAGGATTTAAGGATGCAAAGCTGCCTCTCCCTTCTTCCCATCCCTGGATGTTGCTTTGGAAACACCCTCGCTCCCTGCCAACCCTGTGAATGGCAGCCCATAACCCAGAGCCCGACTGCTCTCTCCTAACAGCAGGGCCATTAGTATCACACAACCCATTAGCAGTAGCCCTACACACTGGTCCCACTAAAATCAATTTATCGCCTGGAGTATTTGGCTCATAAAAGGGTAGTTTCCTTTTTTCCCCTTTTACCTTCATAACCAAGGTTATCTGCTCAAGAATGTGGAGAGTAAATGAGGTGGTTCAGCTTATGGATACAAATAGATTTTGCTTTTTTGACTTGCAAAATGAATTCCACTGTGACTTCGATAAAACTTAAGTATGCTAATGTTCAGTCAACCAGTTGTCTATTTATTTCTGTTTATGCCAGCATACCCATTAGCAACTTTTTCTTGTTTTCTTTTAGAATATTAAATGGTTCAAACATATTCTAAAAATTAGTTGATTAGCTTGTTAGGGCACATTTCCACTGCTAGTTCCTTCTGTAGCAAAAGAGAAAATGAAGGTAATTTTGTTTGCAAGGAACGTATGATTGGAAGCTGACTGTTGAAAGATGTGCCATGTCAATGTAATGAGGGAGTGTAATATCTTAGTTTGCATCAATATGGAAATAACTGTGCAGTTTGACAGACCTGATGCTAAAGGCAGCACCAGAGCACTCATTATGCATTCAGCCTCTGATTATGAAAAATAGTGTGTTTTCCTTTAAAGAGGAATACACATTATCAATCAAAACCATGCCAATTATTTCCAAAAGGGATCACAGCTAAACAGGCGTGGGGTCTCTTCAAATATAACTGCACCTGAGAAAACAGACAGATATCAAAGTACATGATAGTTTAATTTCCTGACAGCTGAATTAATTAGGCAATATAAATCCTGCTTTCTGATTGGCCTGAGCTTTGCCAGGCAGGCGCCATGAGTTGTGATGACTTTCTTCACTAAGTGTCATCCCTGGTTAGGGGTTTGGTGTCACCTGGACCTGCTCAGGTGGTTCTGAACATGGAAATCAAAATTAACTGAGCTCACAGAGTCACTCTTAGGGACAAGAGCACACTTCACTTATTCTGGCACAATTTTTTTAATTAACCCTTTTCCTCCTATGCTGTTTGAAGTAATATTTGGTCTTTTGATCTCCATGAGATTCAGCTGGGTGAATGTTGTGATATCTTCACTCCACAGGCAGTTAAAGCCATTGCTCCAGTCCTTTTGCCATCCACCCAATATCTTGGCCCTCTACACACACCCTCTTCATCTGGGCTCTTTAGTTTGTCTCAGAGCCCAAAGCATTATTTTAACCCATGGTCTGCAGGGGTTCCTGGCTGAGTTTGATCTCCCTTGTCTTATTTTCAGCAAATGATTTCTTTAAAATTCAGAATCAGGCTGCATTCAACCACCTTAACAGAATGATCACAGGGCTGTTACTAGGTATAAAAAGAAAGATAAGAGGATAATTGCAAAGTCACCAAACAACATATATGAATGCAGACAACTATCTGGAATAAACAGTACTAGCAAGGAGTGGAAGGGCTGCTGGGGTCTTTTTTCTTATTTAACTGGTTGGCTCTCTGTGCTTTGTGCAGGGGGAGTTCAGAGAGCAGAGCTCAAGGATATGCCACTAACACTTACATGTGGCATCTTGCAAGGCAGAGGCACAGCCAGACTTCAGAGGGTTCAGCATGGAACAAGCAGTGCCACACAAATCAGAAACTTCCCCGGCTTTCCGCCCTGTTCCATTTCCATTCCATCAATTTGTCCCCAAAGAGATGTCTAAATGAAAGCTGTGTTGTTGTAAATAGGGAAAGTCAGTTGATCATGTAGGATTTCAGTCTGCTTTTGCATCCGAAGGTCTCTAATGTCAAGTTGTCTGTAATTTGTACTGAACCAGAAGCAAAATACTGCTGTGCTGTCACTGGAGTGTCAATGACTTCTCTGCAAAACTGAATCTCTGTGACATTTACACATCCTAAGGACCTGTCTGAGCTTTGCATTCCACTGAGATGATGCAGGAATAACAGTTTCTTCAGGCTTCAAATTGAAGCTCTTCTGGCATTTTGCAGCTATAGCAAGGGGGAAAAAAGAAAGGTAACTTGTAACTGACCTTCTGTTCTGCTCCTTGGGAACAGCACACACTTCAGAGGGATGTATGGGACTTAAAGAACTGCCGTTGCACTGGGGGTATATAAATTGCTGCAGAATTAAAGCCTAACTGGCTCTGGTGGCTGTATTTTCACCAGTCATCTGAAGGGAATATGGGTGTAGAAATGCAAAGCTCAGTGCTGGTTTTCTCAGCAGCAGGAAACCAAGCAGATGTATTATTTCTTTGTTAGCAAGGTACAAATAAACACAAACTTAAGAAATCAGGAATGTAAATCCTGAGTCTCTATTGGAAATTTCACTGAGAAAGCCCAGTAAAATTAGTTCAGAACTGGATTACACATATTAGTTTAAACAAAAAAAAGAGTGTCCTGGTTTATATGTCTCATAGGAAAGAATACACAAAATAAACAAAAAGGTTCAATGAATACCATTCTATGATTTGTTGGCCTGAAAATGAATGTTGTACATTTTTTTCGGTTGAGAGACTGAACAACTCTTCTCATCATCAATTGTTGTCCATAGATGTACCTGTTTTAAGTGTTCCCCCATCACAGTCCATCTTGATCCCTTGCCATTCAACCAAGTTGCAGTCATTTAGAGTACTTATGTATTGCAATAGTTTCTATGACAACAGATGATGGTGATGTTAAGAGTAAAGAATTTTAAGTTGGGTCTATGAATAGGGAGATAAAGGCACTGAACTGCAGAGGGAAAGCTTTGCTTCCAAACATTCAGCTTAAATATTGCCGCTATTAATATTTACCAGCAAATAATGACAATTGTATGAAAAGCAAATACGCTCAGACTGGAAGTTTTAGGCAAGCAAATATTTTCCTAAAAATCGTTATTCTGTGGATTTGATGAGTTTGTGAGCAGCCCAGGTTGTTGGGGAACCGGATTCACCCCGGCAGCGACTGGCCCGTTCCATTCCATTGAGAGGAAGGTGTGAATGCTCTGAGCCTACAGCTCACCCTGCGTGGGACTGAGCAGCTGAACGTTGCTGCCAAGCCCTCTCAAACACAAAAATACTACACTGCTTAGTGATGATAGCTCCAAAACCTGGGGATTAGAACTCCTTCACTTGCAGAAAAACTTCCTACTGACACCTGGGAAAACAACACTTCTCTCCCAGTTCTCCTGCAGGTCCCCGTGCAAAACCCACTCGCTCAGTGGTTTTCAGACCCATGCTCCTGCCATTAATCCAGTTTTTCTCCTGGCTGCTTTATCTCCACACAAAGCTGCCCTTCAGCTTGCTGGGGTCAGGACAAGCTCTTCATCTTTGGGCAGTGATGAACAGAAAAGAGCTTTGCCCTGCAGCTGGGGCCAATATCTGATCGTATGATGCAAAGAACTCGCCAGGAAAAGTCTTCCCAGGTGGTTAGTAAATGTCAGGATACAATTGGATATCTACAGCACTAGTTTAGGTTGCATAATTAATTCAGTATTATTTGGACATGGATAATAAAACCTGCTTACCTACAGTGGTCCAAAAAGGCCATTAGGAACCCTCAGTTAAGAAAGCTTAAAGTTCCTGCCAATCCCAATGGCAGCTGCATGGAGAGAGAGAGGAGCGGATCATGGTTTTGTGGCCAAATTTGCTGTAATCAGTAACCAGCAACACCACATCCTGCCAGGCCTAATGACGGGAGGTGTTCAGCTCCCTGGGCCTGAATCCTGCAGGGAGCAGAGCTTGCAGAGCTAATGCACTGCCCTGGGGGCAGTGGGGGTGATGGGGTGTGGGACAGCAGGGATGACACAGGGAATAATGCTCTGTCCTGGAGAGGGGACTGTGCTCCCCTCCTTGCCTCAAAACCTGCTCCCCCTTGGTGCAAAACTATGAAGGCACCACCGATTTACCCACCCAGCTTACAACTGTAGCCAACCCCCACCTCTTGTATCAATTCTGGCCTGTGTGTAATAGAATAAATCCAAACCCTTATTTTCAACAGCTGTCGAGTACTGTTGCTGTTCTGGCCTCCTACTCTGCTCACAAGCAGAACAAAATTTACGGACAGAAGGATTTCTTTGAAAGCAAAACTAGACGAGTCCAGTTCTGTTATGGGCTAATCTGGGCAAAAGCATGTGCCAGCTCTTGTAACCTTCTCATGCCTGCACTTTGTTTTCCACTAAATGTCAGCTCTGATAGACTAGCCTGCTCATCTGAAAGGGCAGGTTTTTGCTTCAATAAAAACAAACCTAGTTAAAAAGATAGACAGTACCTCAATAAAAAAATACCACGAACGCATGAAATGTTCAGGCTTAATTGGTATGGCTACACTGCACTGTTTCCTTGCTGGCATATGCTAGCAGAGAGTATTTGTTGTCAAGGGATTTTCAAGGTTATAAAGCATCTTAAAGGTGTTGGGGAGTGTGTAAATTAAGCTGCTACAGGTAGGTAATGTTCCCATGATGTCAGGACTAAATATGCTGTTGCCTCCAGGTAAGAATTTACCACGGTCTGGAGTACACGCTGGGGGCCAGATCCTCAGTTAACATAAATCCTGCTGGCTCCTGTTTTTCTACTACAGCGATTCCACTCTTGCTGCATTTTGGATTCAGAGATCCAGCCTTGCCATCTAATGTCTGGAGTACTCTAAGGCACAAAGAAGTTAGAAATTAAAAACCCCACCCTCAGTAGCTGGGACTTTTGGCTGGATGCTGCTTCTCCGGAGGGATGTGGTGCCTCGCTGGGTGCCAGCTCATTTCCTTGGAGCTGGGAGAGAAGGATTTTGGCAGGACAGGCTGCCCCAGCACAGCCCCACCTGGGAGCCAGGCAGCCAAATTAACAGCGTTTCTGTTGCAATAAATTGTCATCAAGGGGAAGGCGGACATTTAAGTGGCACGTTATTTACTGGACTGGGGAATGAGGAAGCTGGAGGAAAGAGGAGCCTTATTCCTCATTTTGAAAGGGATGAATGAAATGGCAGGAGCCTTCAATTTTTTCACTGGAGATGTAAAGGAAGGAAAATACATGCAGCTCCACAATGCAAGTCCTGTCCTTCCCTGGAAGGGTGGCACTTGCCTGAGCTCTTTGTCTTGCTGGTGAAGTCTCAAGCATCTGCCCCTTCCCTGTCTCCCTGTCTCCGCATGGATCCGATGAGCTGATCTGTCACTGTCCCCTTGAATCAGCCACTACTTCTCTCCCACTGCCCCAGACCAGCCTGTGCTGGAGCACGGGACCCCCACAGCTCCCCATCCCACCAAGGAGTGCAGTGAGTGGATCCAACTGGGCTGGACCAGCAAGGGTCTCACTGGGAAGGACTCGTGCAGGAGTAGCGTTCCTGATTCCAGCTCACTTATTCCCTCTGGACTCTCTCTGTAAAAAGAGCTTCCGGAAAAGTATTTAGGGAAATCTTGTAAGCATTAGCAGCATGATGGAGCTCTGCAGCCTTCGTGTAAATGTTATTCTGGGTTAAAAGCTTTGGATGAGTATGTTATAAACAGAAGTATGTCTGTGGGGATTGTAACTCTCCCTTTGCCAACGTAACATCCCTGATTCCTGAGCAAGGGAAGGCTGCAGAACGAAGCACAGCCATGTTGGTGTCCTGGCACTCCTGGCACTTTGGATGCTCATTTAAACCATGGGGGAGTGCAGCACAGAGCACTTGGTCACTTCTGTGCTCCTTCCCTAACGAAGCAGTCACTGTCCCAGCATGGTGTTAAACCCCAACAGCAGCCCTGGAGAATCCTGGAGCAGCAGCACCTTGGTGGAGGAGCCAGTGCCTGCCAGGATGTGTCCAGACTGCCCAGACAGCCCCTCCAAAGCCCTCTGCTGCCCTGTCCATCAGGTATCGTGCCATGCTTCCCATCAACAGCCAGTGAGCCTCTGCTGTGTGGGTGAGAAGCTCCCCCAGCCCAGGAACTGAGCAGCCTCCCTCATGGAGAGCCAGGAGTCCCTGACCCCAGGGCTCTGGGCCAGCGACCCAAAGCAAGGCTGGATTTAAGCTGTACCAGATGTCCCCAGAACAGGGTACACTGTCAGTGCAGAGCCAGACTGGGCACTGCCCGCCTGGAACACAGGCTGGGAGAGCTGAGGGTGTCCAGCCTGGAGCAGAGAAGGCTCCAGGGAGACCTCAGAGCCTCTTCCAGTGCCTAAAGAGGCAAGAGAGCTGGAGAAGGATTTGGGACAAGGGCATGGAGAGACAGCACAAGGGGGAATGGCTTCCCACTGCCAGGGGGGAGGGACAGATGGGATATTGGGAAGAAATTCTTCCCTATGAGGGTGGGGAGGCCCTGGAACAGTCACGCAGAGAAGCTGTGGCTGCCCCTGGATCCCTGGAAATGCCCAAGGCCAGGTTGGATGGGGCTTGGAGCAGCCTGGGACAGTGAAAGGTGTCCCTGCCCATGGCAGGGGTGGCACTGGATGATCTTTACAACCTCTTCCAGCCCAGACTGTTCTGTGAATCTCTGATACACACATGGTCACCTGAAAATACCAGCACAGGGAGGACGTCCCTTAGGAAATACAAACACCAAAGAAGTAGAACAACACCCAAACCCTTCCAGGTTGTACCTGGCTGTTGTTCATGCCTATTAGGAGGATTTTCCCTATGGGAATTTTGGTCTGAAAGTTGTGCAGAGCAGATCTTAAACACATGTCCATGGCAGTTGGGGGGCAAGCAGCGCTGCCATCCCCAGAGCGCGGACATTAGGCTGGTTTCGGGCAGGAGGGGTGCTCTGCCATCCCCAGAGCATGGGCACTGGGCTGGTTTTGGGCAGGAGGGATGCTCTGCCATCCCCAGAGCACAGGCATCGGGCTGGTTTCAGGCAGGAGGGATGCTCTGCCATCCCCAGAGCACAGGCACTGGGCTGATTTTGGGCAGGAGGGATGCTCTGCCATCCCCAGAGCACAGGCATCGGGCTGGTTTCAGGCAGGAGGGATGCTCTGCCATCCCCAGAGCACAGGCACTGGGCTGGTTTTGGGCAGGAGGGATGCTCTGCCATCCCCAGAGCACGGGCATCGGGCTGGTTTCAGGCAGGAGGGATGCTCTGCCATCCCCAGAGCACAGGCACTGGGCTGGTTTCGGGCAGGAGGGATGCTCTGCCATCCCCAGAGCGTGGGCACTGGGCTGGTTTTGGGCAGGAGGGATGCTCTGCCATCCCCAGAGCATGGACACTGGGCTGGTTTTAGGCAGGAGGGATGCAACCACCTGGATTTCCTTAGGGATTTGGGCTCAGGTAGGACTGCCTCACTTGCTCCTCTCGGGAGGTTTGGAAGGCACTGAGCAGCATGGATATGAATTCTCCTCCTCTGGTGTGGCAGCGCCAGGGAGTCTGGGGTGGGGGCACAGTCACCAAGAGAACATCCCATGACCACAGCAGTGGGGACAGCAGGGACAGCAGGGACAGCAGGGAGACCAGCCTTTGGAGGGGCTGCAATGGCTCACGTGCCGTCGCCACGTCTTCTTCCAGCTCGGGGGAACAAATTACCCTCATCCTTCTAACATTAGCAGCCATTTCCATAAGCAATTAACCTCGGCGTTACACCATCAAGCATCTGAAAAAGGTGCTGTGACACAGTTATTAAAGGATGGAAGGACTTGGTGGCTGGCATACATAATAAAGGGTGGCCTTGCTTTCTGATTCAAATTTCTGAACAGGGGCAGAATAAGTGAAAACTTTACCAAACAGAAATATTTCACACTGTTTTGGGAAGGATTTGTTATAGGTTTGTCATTTAAGTTTTGGGGTTTATTCATTTGATTTGAAAGAAAGACTTATTTTCCAGCAAAACAAATGACTAGAGAAATTGTGTTCACGATTTGTCACATTTTTTAAAAAGAAACTTATTTTATTTTATTTTATTTTATTTTATTTTATTTTATTTTATTTTATTTTATTTTATTTTATTTTATTTTATAATTATTTTTTATTTTTAAATTTTTTTTTTTAATTCTGCCCCCATGAAACTGATGAGTCCTGGTTCAGGAGCAAACAGCCCTAGAGATCAGTCTGGATTTGCTGTTGGGGGCCTCCCTTCTCCTCTCTTTCCCAGGAGCTGCTGGGATGGATGGTGAACTCCATTTTTGCCAAGGGATCCCCAGGGAGCAGGGGCAGCAGCAGGCAGAGGGAGGGTGCAGGGTCCCTCCCCAGTGGATGTGTGTGAGCCTCACTGAGATCCTCAGCCTTGCTAAACCTTCCGTGGCTATTCTGGCCTCCCAGGGCCTCACAACACAGGGGAGGTTTAAGAGAAGACCGCAGGTTAATCACTTTCCTGGTAATATGAGCAAGATGAGACCATTCAGCTGGAAAACAGCAAAAATAAGGCCATTTCTTTGTAAAGGACCGTGCAGCTTTCCTTTATATGCTGCTTTTTGTTCTCAGCCACGAGGTTTCAGCCCTTCTGGGCCGGGGAAAGCCTGTGAAATCCCCAAACTCTAACACCTGGTAACATGCAAAAAGTGCCCATAGATGTATATTTTTATAATGTTTATTTTTATAATCTCTATATTTTATAATGCTTAAACCTATTACAGATTCCACATGCAGTTGGAATCCCAGAGTCTCAGACTGGTTTGTGTTGGGAGGAACCTTTAAAGCTCATCCAGTGCCAGCCCCTGCCATGGCAGGGACACCTCCCACTGTCCCAGGCTGCTCCAAGCCCTGTCCAACCTGGCCTTGGACACTTCCAGGGATGGGGCAGGATTTGTGCTCCTGCTCTATACTTGTCAGAGGAAATTTTTTTGGGTACAATTCGCTCTCTCAAAACTGCTTTGCTTCCTCCATGCACATGAAGTTTTCCCTCCAAATCCCTGTGGAGCAGAAAGCACCGAGGCTGCCACCATCCAGGCTGCCAAGGAGTGTGGAGTCACTCTGCTCTCGCAGCACCACTGGGACTGGCACTATGTGAATCAAAATATTCCACCAATATCTGCTTTTATGGCAAAAAACATTAGAAATCTTCAGTGGAGTAAATGGTAGAAGAGGGAGCTTTTTCCAAATAGCCCTACAGAGTTTTTTTCCTTCCTGATTTCCCTTTTTATAACACAATGAGCCTGTATGGTTTTATGTCCCATTTTTTGCAGTGAGGGGGACTTGACAAGGAATGGTTAGGCCAACTACAGCCATACATTTTTTTATTTAGGAAACAACACTGACGATTTTATTTAAAGATCAAAGCAAGGCAAACACCATGACTCCAAACCTCTTCCCCTTTTTCCCCCCATAAAAGAATGCTATGGAGTTTACTAGTGGTGCCCCTAATGAGGTAACTTCAGCCCCAATTTCACATTATTAGCACTCTATCTAGGAGAAGCTGATGATCTCTGGCCACTGTAAAACATGATTCCCAGGCCAGGTGTTGGGCTCTCAGCCAAAATGCTCTGTTTTTCCCAACACTGCACTACAAAGGGCCTCGATGATGATAGGAAAGATATACTTCCTTTAGGGATCAGAGACAATTAACTCTTTATAGTTGCTCTTTTATTATTACTGAACCCATGCCAAACTTTTGCATTGCTTTACCTAATAAAAGTACCTCCTGCACTGCCGGTAGTATCCAAATTACTTTTTTCATTTGTTAACAGTCAGGCCTTTAACTGCTTTTTGAACTTCTTTGTTGTAAAAAAACTCTCCAAATTAGTCATTCCTGAGCATTTACACTGCATGCTTCTTCTCAGTTTCCAAACTTAGTAACATAATTGTTCATATCAAAAGGGAGAAATTTAAAAAATATACAAAGAAGTCAAAATAACAACAGCATATGTTTCATACAGCCACCTAAGGACCATATTTAAGGTACTGTGTGCTATTGTGTTGCCACAGTGTTGAATTATTAGATTTACAGGTTCATTAATAATAATATCACTGCTCATTTGCAAATCTCCAAGAGCAGTACGAAACAGGGCAGTACCATCATCATCCCAGCTTTGCAGATGGGGAAATGAGAAAGAGAAAAAATGACTTTCCTGGTGCTAAAAGAGAAGCATTGGAAGGGGCTCTCCAGGGAGGCGGTGGAGTCCCCATCCCTGGAGGTGTTTAAGGAATGACAGAACGTGGGGTGGTTGACACAGTGGGGATTGGGCACAGCTTGGACTGGCTGATCTCAGAGGCTTTTTCCAACCTGGAATGGTTCTGTGATTCTGTGAATTTACTCATCCCCAGGAACAGAACTGTGCCTCAGGGCCAATCCCATGGCCAAGATCTGCCCACTCCCGCACTAGAGACTGACATGGCTGCCAGCTCTGTCCCAGCCCCGTGACAGGGACATTTGGGACATGTAAGGATGCACATGCGAAAGACATCAGTGAGTCTGTGACAGTTCCTGGGGTTCCTTGTGCTGAGATGCAGTGGAATAGCCATCCCTGGACGACCCCTGGGCTGGAGTGCTGGCCTTCTTCCCAGCCTTGCAAAGGCAGGGCACATCCCTCACCCAGCTCACTGCCCGTGCTGGGGTATCTCCTACCAGGACAGCATTTCTGCTCTTGGAGAGGCCTGCTCTCCTCAGAAAAAGAAAGGAATGTGTTCTGAGAAACACTGCATGTTGGATCAATACCCATTCTGCTCCTCAAACTGATATTTCCAGGGAGTTATCTACAGCCTCAGAGTTCTCAAGTGAAGAGCAGATTGCTCAGTTTATACCCTGCAACCAGGTGAATAAAGATTTGCTGCTCAATCTGAATACACATGGAAATGAAGAGAGAGGAAAAAAGATAAGTTACATTCACTGCATTTGGGATTTGCTTTCCTTTTGAAGCTGCATCTGAGCACAGACTAAAAACATAATCTCCCCAGATCCAGGCTCCAGGATTTTAATCTGGATTTCTGGCTGATAGCAATTAAAAGCTGACAGCACAGAAGTATTTTATTTAAAAGAATGATTGGCCTAATGGTATTCAACTGAAGCATGGCCTCCAGATTGGAGCTGGTTACATGTATAAAGTGTGGGGAATAGCTGAGTTACTCAAGATCACAAAGGGAGTTAATAGAACTGGGATCCACATTCAACGTCTTTTTCATTATCGGCTCTTTGTTCTACCCATTAGTATACACTGACTCCCTTTGGTAAGATCCTTTGTATTTCCAACTTATCAGGGTCTCATAAATGAAAGCCATGTGCTTTTATCTACTCATTCCCTTTAATAAGTGTCACAAACATTCTGTGTGATTGATTAACTGGTAACAAGAAAGAGACAAAGTAGGAATATGCATATTAGCATATTTTTCTTTGCTCAAAGAAATGCATTTTATACGTACGTGGCACTTATAATATATCAAGCTGCCAAAAGTTTTAAACAAAGGAGGAACTGAATTACAGTACAAAACACAGTGACGAGGCCAGATTTATCCTTGGTGTAACTAACTGATGTCAGCAGAGTTAACCCAGAGATGAAATAGGCTTACCACATGTACATGAAACACCCCAATAAGCTCAGGGGGATGTTCATAGATTTTGCAGCCAGAAGGGACTGTTAGGATCATATCATCTGACTTCCTGCAGAAACACGGTGAGAAGATTTCACCCAT
Source organism: Acanthornis magna (assembly GCA_036785705.1). Lineage (NCBI taxonomy): Eukaryota > Metazoa > Chordata > Aves > Passeriformes > Acanthizidae > Acanthornis > Acanthornis magna. Next base: position 20,139,827 of record JAWUZG010000013.1, read on the forward strand.
TTCCCCATTATACACAGCTGATGGACTGAAAGATTACATTCCTTTCCCCTTGGCACGGGAGGTGTTTGGAACCACTGTGGGAAGATGCTGCATGTACCTCGGAGGTGCTGAGCACCATCCCCTCGCCCCCGAGGGCAGCGGGAGGCTTTGCTCACTCAGTTCATGCTGCATTTGGCTCTGTAGGAGCTGGAGATGGAAGCTGAAAGGCCTCATTGCACCCAGTTTGGGACAGCTTCCCCTTGGAGGGTTTGTGCCCGTGACACAAATGTGCTGCTCCTCTCTGCTGTGAGGTGAACACAGGCTGAGGAGGGAAGTACTGAGAGCAAACTGGAGGGTGAACTCACCCCTTCCAGGCACGAAAGGCTCGTGCAGAGGTAGAGAAGGGACCTGGCAGTGGTTAGCACTGCCATCTTAAAAAACACTTGACCCCAAGGAATAATATCTCTGTGGCAGTCAGGCACCAGAGCAGATTAACCCTGAGTGCTGACACTCAGGTCTGTGTGACTCCCTGCACATTGCTCCACGGGCCAGCCCTGGGGCAGGAAAAGAAACAGTGAAATTCACTTTTCCATTTGTGGTTTGCAAGAAGGAATAAGCTCTGTTTGAGTGCACTGGCTGCAATGCCTGCTCTGCAGACCTTTGTAGGTGCCAGTCTCAAACTGAACTAACATTTCTCTAACATTTTACCACCTGTAAGTCCCTGAGTGTGCTGGTGTCTTACCTCAACCACTAAGGGAGCTCCTTGCTTCCAGAGAATGCCTTCTACCACATCAGAGATGTGATTTCTCCCTCTGATTCACAGTGCTGCCCAGTCAGTGCATTCCTACTGACCATTTCACACCAGGATCTCACATTCCATATTTGTTGAAAAATTAAGTTCTGTAAAAGTCCTGTGAGGTGTTATATGATCCCTGTATTTTGATGGGAAGCTGACCCATGGAGCAGATTTAGTGACATTTTTACACTTTGTAAAGCTAGACCAAGAACCAGACCCTCACCGTGCATCTCTGAAGGCTTTGTTTGGAGCAGAGGATGTGTCTTCCTCCTGTCCACTACCACCCTGGGTGATTTCCCACTCTGCTGTTTACATGCAGCTGAAGAACAAGTCAGCCTTTTCCCTTATGCTGCAGTTTATTTTTACCGAGTACTACACAAGCACAAATCCATTAGGATTCATCCCATCTATATATTTCCTGACATAACCTGCCCCTTTTACCTCCTGAACTCTGATCCTGAACCCAGAGCTGTGCTAATCCTGAGAAGATCTGTGGGATAATTCTGCTCTGCACTCCCAGGTCTGGCACCTTCTCTCACAGCCAGTTGTTTGGAGGGACATGCACATTTGCAAGATTATCTTTTGGCTTGTGGCAGCAGAAATCAGAAACAGATTATTTGAAATGAGCAGCTCCTACCATTTTATCTCCAGGCCAGGTGGACATGGATGACCTAGAAGGATATATTTAGCAGTGAGCACTTCAGACCAGGGTGCATGTGTATATCCAGTTACTAGCTGTTAATCATGTCTCCTTCCCCTAAACTGGCCAACCCGAAGGACACCTGGCAATTCTGGAACATTCCTATTAGATTACTAATATCAATATTAAGTGAAAGAGCTTGAAGAATGTCACATTAGTTTCTGATGGCTCCCTTCCGCCATACTTCTGGCCAGCAGGCTTTGGCAGATGTGGCTCCATTCTGTCCAAATGCAATCCGGGGTTTAAGAATGTGCTCACTTTCCTGGGACCATCTGTTTGCTTTTCTGCTGAAGGAACTCCAGCCTCTTTGGCAACCTCAATGTATTGTACTCAATAAATCCTGACATGTAGCAAATTTTTTTGGCAGATCTTGAATCTGAATGTCATCCAAATTGTTCATTATTGATATTAAAACCGATTTGTGCATCACCAACCATTAAAGGAATGCACTAAATATCTCCATGAATGAGAAACCGAGTAGTCCATCAGAATACATTTATCAGCAGCAACATTAAAATGGAAGAAGAGTTCTAGGGCTTTTCCTGCTGTTGAAAAGCCCATATCTAAGAGCAACTGCAGGACTCAAAGTGTACAAAGAACCAATGTACGAGACAGAAAGTCAAAAGAAAGGTGTCTGTCCCAAGGACTACCTCATGTGATCCAACATGTGCTGTCTGGAGCAGGGAGGCAGAATCTTGCACCTTTTCCTTACTCCACAAATGCACAGTGTGACCACAGCAAGGTCTCTTCACCCTACGTGGGTTTGACATCCCCTTCAAGTCATTGTCTACACTGCAGGGTCTTCAAGGCATCATCAGCCTTGTAAAATAGTGACTGTGGATTTTTTTTACTATACCCTGATGTCCAGGATTTGCATCCACAGCATGACAAAGTGTAATGAACCTTTCAAAATATTGGTGAATATCTACAAAAAATAATGATGTGCACTTCTTGTATGTGTAGAGTGTATACCCATGTTATCTTTAATTAAAAATGAATAATTCTCTAGATAAGGAAACTGGTGTAAAATTAAGTTTACCAGACTTATTTTTAAGGCTTGATTTCCTTTGGAGTTTTGCAAAAATACTGTGGGATTATTTGGCTCCAGTTGTTTCTGGTGTTTCAGTTGTCAGCATCAGACTCATATTTCACATGATTTTTCACAAAAAATGTGCAGAAGCTTTGGAAAAATCTTATCACTTGATCTTCCATAAGGAAATGGACTTCATTTCTTATTAAAAGTATATTTAAGAAAAAAACTATACTTGGCCAATATAACAATCTGTCCTGACACACCACATTGAGAACAAGGATTCTGTTGACATTTCTTCATCTTTCCTTATTCCTTTCTGCTCCAACAACTATTAAAAATCCTGACCTGAAGTTTTGCCCTTTATTGTATGTTGGACATGGATGACAAATGTAGGAATCAGACAACTGTTTCAATGGCACTTAGTCCCGCAGAAGTGGTTGGATCCAAACCCAAGCATTGGCTTCAGGAGTATCACCATTTTCCTTCCTTTACCATTTTTCTTTCCAACAAGTGGCTCAGGAATGTCTCTCCATGAACTAAGTGGGTTGTAGAGAGGTGGGGGTTGATCTCTTTGCTCAGGTAACAAGTGACAGAATGAGAGGAAACAGCCTCGAGTTGTGCCAGGGGAGGTTTAGGTTGGACATCTACAAAAATTTCTTCACCAAAAGGGTTGTGCAGCCCAGACCCAGAAGTCACCATTCCTGTAGGGATTTAAAAGCTGTGTGGATGTGGCATATGGGGACGTGGGTCAGTGGTGGCCTTGGCAGTGCTGGGGAGTGATTGGACTCCATGATCTCAGAGCTCTTCTCCAATCTAAAGGATTCTGTGACTCCTTCTCTCTACGTGGAGAGAACATGCAGCCTCCACAGCACACTAAACTTTTGAACTTTTCCTATATATTCTCCAGACACTCTCACAGATCCTTCCCCAGTTAATTTAATGCTGCTGAAAGGCTGCAGATTGATAGCTCAGGAGACCAAAGCCTGTTGTTACAAGCAGGTAATTATTCAGTAGGATAAATGCTTCCTCCCACCACCCCGTCACAGTGACTCCAGCCCAGGAGCAGCCAGACCAGGGCTGGGATGGAAGCACTGCCTCAACTGCAGCTCCAAAATCAGTCTCCTCATCCAGTTCAGTGGCAGCCACAGACCTAGCATGGATTTTAGGATGTAGCTCTCTCTCCACTAGAAAATGGAGGGAGGGTGCCGACACTTATAGATCTCTCTATTACCAAACTGGCTCTGTTACAAGCGGCACACGGTGATTTCAGTGAGCAGCCTTCCAGCCTCAACCAGGGCACAGGGGTTTGGGGAAATGTGTTAACAATATCACCCAGTGTGACAAGGGAACTGTACTTTCAATCAGCTCTGCTCCTTGAAGTGATCACTCTCTCGTGCTCTGCTCCAACCAGCACAGCACAGGCTCTGCAGCAGAGTAGGGGAAAGCACTTCACTGGCTGGGAGGGGTTTTATTTCCTTATCAAGACCGGTGATTTTTATCATTGCTGTTCTTCTGGTTTGTCTCACTTTCATCAAACTGCTGGGCCTATTAAACAGACAGATGATCACTCCATATATTTCAGTTGCGATTAAAACTCCTGCTCTGACATCCTGCTTTTCGCTGTTACCTCTTCTCCTCTTCACTTGGCCATGTCACCCTGTGGAGGCTGACACTCAGTCAACAGCTCCTGCTTTGCTCTGCATAGGAGTGCAAAATCTTCTTGTGCCTTGTGTACTCCGTGCAAAGTGAATCCGTACAAATCAGTGCAGTGGGAACAGAGATGACAATTGGAATGGATCAGTTAATAACTGGTGAGATAAATGTCTGTCCTTCAGGTGAGGTTCTGCTCCTGGTCATTCCTGAAATCTCCTGGCTTCGCTGGGGCAGGCATTGCCCAGGGTGGGACACAAGGAGCTGGCTACTCCTTTGCATATTTATGGGAATCTTCTACTGTATGAACTGGCAACTTTGCTATCAGCCCTATTCCATCACTGTCTCTACTAAATGCTCATATAACCCAGGGCTGTGTAACTGGCTGAGAGGACAACCTCGTGGATGTCAGGAAATCTGCATTCTATTTCCTATATCATGTTGGAAAATGGATTCTCCATGGGTTTGGATTTCCATATGTAAATCTGGGACACTAATTCCTAACCTGTTCCTGGAATTTATGGAGCTTAATGGATGAGAAGTTATACCTAATTAAGCAGAAGTGATGGGTATGGAAGAAGATAAGAGGCTGGCTCTGATTTGTGCCCTGGTGATCAGACATGATCTTTACCCCAACTATTTCTTCTAAAACACCAAATGTTCCAGCAGGGCTGGTAACATCCTCAATCCCAGCTATAATATCTTTGCAAGTCACTACCTAATGCTGTGGCAGATAATTCTGACAGCCAGCTCCCACAGGAAATAACAGCAATCAGAAACCCGAACACCTTCCAGTGAAAGTACAAGGTGTACTCCTGAACTTGCCTCCTCAGCCATCAAGGCTCAGCAGCATGTACATGGAACAGAAACAAATCCTTTCCAAATAAAACACCAGGCTGCTTCCACAGGGGAGCACAGCAGAAAGAAAGCATCTGAAGGATGTTACTCATCTCCTTTAATACACTGCTCTGAAGTGCATCAATACACGGCGTGGGGGTGGCACAAGAAATGACACAGCCTCACAAGTCAGGCAGGGCTTGGGGCAAGTGCCGGTGGCCAGCTATGCTCCACCTCTTTGGAAAAATGGAGCCAATAAGCACTTCTTGCCCTGCAAAGACTGTAACTCTCATTTCTTAGGAGCAAAGCTGCCACTGAACGTGCACCAGCTGGTAGGAAAAGCTTTGCAGTTCAATAGCACCTTCTATCTGCAAGACTCTGCTAAAATAATAATAGTTACTCTGCTCTCTCTAGTGGAACATAATAATGAAATGGAAAACAGATGATTTTTTTTTGCCTGTAGGACATGAAAATAATTGATTTAGGACTATAATTTTTAATAGTAGGACTGTGGAAGTCCCTAAAACTCCCTAGGAGCTGGGGGCATATTCCAGTGGAAAGACGACTCGGTGCTGCTCACTCTTATTCTACTTATTCTTGTTCAGCAAACATCCTGTGCTGGCCACTGTTACAGAGCAGAAATGACGATATGGGGCTGTGGGAATCTTTGGTCTGAAGTGACATGTCAAATCTTACATCTTTATGGTGTAACTCATGTTGGATTCATTAGGAAACTGATGTGCTGGAAGTAGGATAAGCAGTGGCCTTGTCACTGACAAACACAGGAACCACATATAAATGACAGCTGGTGGCATTTTCAGGTGGCCTCTCTCCTCTGCAAGAAGGATTTCAGTGTACCAGGTGAAAACACTTAGAAGAGTAAAACTACCCTCCTGATCAGGGCCAGCCACTCCTGCTCTTTTATTTCAAGCATGTGGATGTTCTTTCCACCAGCTCTGCTGAATTTATAAATATTTGTAATGGTTCAGATGTTGGAGTGGAATAAGATGATCTTACTTTGAAAGTGTTAAATGTATTTCCTCACAAAACAATTGTCACTCTGTGACAACAACACGTGACCTTTTGATGGCTGCAATAACAATCTGGGCTGTCTGTAAGGGCTGGGAGGGGGCTTGGAATGAGGTGATCTTCAGGGACCCTTCCAACCCAAACCGTCCTTGTAATGGTTCTTTGTCTTGTACATATTTGTTGAAAACGGTCACACATTTTCATTGAAAATGTGTGAAAATGTGAAAAAGTCACACAGCTCTACCTCAGCAGCCACTTTCAATGACCCTAAAGAATCACCTATAGATGTACCATGACTGGAAGATTATTTTATCAAGCCTAACACAGGTTTTAATTAATTCAGCAAATATTCAATCCACTAACAACTGTTGCTTAGAAAGTAAATTCCACAGGGCAGGGGTAGATGGGATCTATCTGTTGAGTATTACACAAAACATATTGACCCCATCAATAGCAAACAGGACTCTAGAATGTCAGTTATCGAACACAGATAGAATTCAGCAATTTCTTTTTATCTGAGGACGAAACTCCCACTGCACCAGCTGATTTCAACAGAACCACTTGCCTGCTCAAATCAAATCAAGTATTTTGGAAATAAACTCTGGAAGTGTTAAAAGAGAGGCCTGAGAATTGAGCTGCAGCTGAGTGATCTCACTCATAGGATCTGGAGAGGGGAAATTTTGGTTTGTGTGACAATTTAATAGTTTACAAGGTGGAGCTCTCATGGGATGGCAAGGCAGGAATCCAATTCTATTGGAGCAGGAAAAAGCCAGGGAGGATTTGGGTGTATCAAAAGTGTTCTGTAAATTCAAGATATTATTAATATTGCTATGTTTTAATTTTATCCCAGGAATCAGAGAATCATAAAATGCCTGAGTTGGAAGGTGATTAAAAATCATCTCATTCCACTCCTGCCACAGGCAGGGACACCTTCCACCATCCCAGGTTGCTCCTAGTCCTGTCCAATCTGGACTTGGACACTTCCAGAGATAAGACATTGACAACAAATAGTTACAAACTGAATAAAAGTTAAATATAAAAGGGAGCATGCTTAAAGTATGGAGCTAGTCTCCTATGGTTTCTTCCCTTGCTTTTATTAATCCTGAAAATTAATTACTGCAAATGATTTGGTTAGTCAAAATAGAGGAATCAGATTATAAATAGATTTTTTAAAACAAGTTACATGAAACCACAATACAAAAGTTCACAGTAATTAGCCCCCTACTAACAGTTAAATACAAATTAGAGTAAGCCTATTTTGGTTCTTTTTCTTTTATCAAAATGATCTAATTCTCAGATTTTTATCACACTGGACCGGTGAGCCATATGTGTAACACTACCAAAAAAATAAAACAGCACAAAATATTGACATTTGGGGAGCAGAGACGGATGGGGGATTTAACATTTCACAATGAATCAGTGTTGAGAAGAAAGTCCAATTCTTGTTACTAATTGCAATCCAGGCTGGTGCAGGAATGCTCTCCAGCACAGCATCGTGTGTGGTTCCTCCTGCCCTGTCCCCAAAAATCATCCCCTGCACACCAGAGCCAGCTCAGCTCAGGAGATATGGCACTGGTGCATCCATCAGGGAGAGCTCCTCTTGCCAGTCCCAAAGTGCAGGCACTCCCTGCTCCCACACGAGGAATTCTGTGAGTTGTGTTTCTTTAAAAAGGTTAGTGGGAAACAATGCTGAGGTCTGGCAAGACTGACAACAGGATTGCTGTTGGACAAAGCGATGTTTCCTATGCTGCCAGGAGTTCTCACAGCAGCAGAGGAAAAGCACAAGTTTCTTTTCAAGGCAAGCAGTCCATTACTGTTTTACATGTCTGGCTTGATGGTTGATTGACACTCGGAGAGAGATGCTGTAAAATCTTCTGGATTAACAGAAGTGCTTTGCAAGACAGGAGGTTTTTACTCAGATTAAATCCTGCTAATGCACCACTTTTGTAGGAAATGTGTCTGAGGAGTAGGGGAGGAAGGTGACAGGAGCTCTTGCTCTCCCAAACTGAGGGTCAACTGACTGCACCCAGATGTTCTGGCACAGCTGTGCAGCCCTTTCAGCTGCCAACCCTCCCTTCAGATTGAGCAAAATGCTCTTGCAGAGTCACCCAAAGCACCTTTCCCTCTCCTGAAAGCCCCATGAGCACCAGAACCTGGTGCTGAGTCCCTGGGGGTGGCCCTTCAGCTGGGACACCCAGCCTGGGGTAACACGATCCACCTGAACTCTGAAACTAAAATAAACTGAAAATGAGGTGACAAACTCCTGGTAGCATCACTTCTTTTAACAGCACTCCAGCTGGCAGGTTGGGGAGGGAATAGCATCTTCCAGGAGCTCTGCTTTATGGTGAACAACTGCATTATCCTGGAGGAGAGCTCCTGACAGGGCTGCAGCGCTATCGCTCTGCGCAGGAAATAGCTTAATCCTATCATAATCTCCCTGCAATTTTCCCCTGTATTTTGATGTATATTGTTCCAAAGATGCAATTTTATTTGAAATAGAGTTTATTTCAGACACTGAAGTGTCAAATTTAATTTCAAGAGTTTTTATTGTAGGACAAAATCTTTTTTTTTTTCTTAGTGAGCGATTAGAATTGTTGTAAATAACCAGCACTGAGTTTCTGCTCTGCAAATTTAACTGTTTCTAAGGCAGATACAGATCAAGAATTGACATTTTGTTCCCTCACTGCTACCTACACTTTAGATTTTTTCAAATGTTTTTATTCACTATTGCCTCTGGACCAGCAACATCAAAACATTATGTTTGGAAAGATCATTCCTGTGGGGACTCTGCACTGCAGGAGTGCAGCTTTTCAGACTGCCTCTATCAGTTTCGGATGGAAATCTCTGCACTGTCACTTCAGAGAACTCAGTCCAGCAGGTGGTTTATGCTGCCGAGAAAGCTGTACTGGAAAAAAAGGAATGTTGGATTTTGTTAGTAGAAACAAAGTTTAGTGTGGATCCGTGCCAAGGAAGATGAGGTTTACAAGTCCAATACTCCTGGTGCACACGAGACATTATATCAGTGCTGAGAAATTTATTGCAATCATCTTCCTATTTCCATTTCTGCCTCCTTTTTGGTGACATAATAGTGTAAAGAGGAAAGGTTGCACCTTGATGCCAAGATGATTCATAACTTTAATACCAGAAGGAACAATTGACCTAAACAATCTTTGGCTAAAGTGTATTTCCAGCAGTGCTTTCAGTCTTGATCCGAATCCAAACAAATAGAGAAATATCCACCACAAGGTTATTGTGAGACATTCAGAACCACCTGCCTGAGGAAGGATGCTGATATCCAGTGGAAGCTCTCTGAGAACCCAAGAGAGAGCTGATCAAGCCCTATATGGAATTGTCTTTCAGTGGAGATGGGGCCATGGCAGGAGCTTCGCTGCACAGTGGCACAGTTGCACTCACCAAAATTAGCCTGTAAGTAAAATTATGATGATTTTCTCAATGTACAGTATTGACAAAGCCATGGATACGCCAAAGGGATGAAACCAAGATCCAGGACAGCACAATGGCTTTTGCTGCTTTGGGAAACTGCTGCTGTGCAGCCCCTGAGGGAGGGAGGTGAACCCCCTTCCATTGCTTTGCCTGGCTGTGCACAAAGGCAGGCGTGAGATGGCAACGAGAGAGCAGAAACAACGTGGGGAGGGAGAAATCTGGGCCACTGCTTGTGTGTCTGAATTGCAGATTGGGCTCTGAGAAGAGACCTGAGGGTAAGAAAGTGCTACACATACAGCCTCACTGATGGTGGGCAGGCCAGCCCTGACTCTGGTGAGTGGGAAGCGTTTGGACTCCATAGGAAGCTCTACCTACAGCAGGTTGATATTATCCAGAGGACACTGAGCCAAGCTGTCAGAGAAACTACTGCTTTAAAAAAACAGGAACTGTGTCACAGCACAACAAACATATGCACAGATTGATTTTGGCTACAAACCAAGAAATCCGTACAACCAGAGAGCCCAGCTTTTAGTTGTAACCACGAGGACACAATTAGGAGATGACCTGCTCCTGCAACAGTCAGGCTAACGAGGAAAAGCCAATGGTTCTTGAAATACTTCGGCTGGAAGAAGATTTTGGTACCAAGTATGACAAGAAAAATGTAAAAGAGAAAATAGAAGCAAATGGAGATGTGAGTGGTATGCTTGGCAAAACAGGGTTGGGTGGGAATAAATCAGAGCAAGAAATCCAAGAGGAAGACAGGAAGAATCCTGAGAGGGGTGATTAACAGAAGCATAGACTAAGGTTCTCAAGTTTTCATTGTGTCCAGAAGATCCCATTTGAAGAGGCAGATTGTCTCATAGTCCTGTGTTACCACTTAAATCCAATTACATCTGGTAGAAATAAAAGCTGACAGACACAGCAGGTGTTACCAATGCGATTTTTGGTAAGCAGCCATCCATTCACAGAGCATTACCAGGACCCAAATGGGCACCTTTGGCAACCTCAGTAAAGAACCTGGCTATTGAATTGGAAAGTGTTTTCCTAGCCCAGAAGAGAGAGGCTTGTTGAGGGCAACAGAGCATGGAGCCAGGTATTACCAAGCTGCTGCTCACAGCTCCCTGAGTGCCCAGCTACAGCACCTTAGACCCTTTCACATTTTTCCCAAAAGTGCCTCTCCAGTTTGCTTTTTCTCCCCAAAACCCCAAGCCAGTTACTCTCTTCCTTTCATTTTCCTCTTGCACAGGAGCTAAATAAAATCCCATGCAAGTTTTGAAAAAAGGTAATAAAGATAACATCCTGTGTTTAGATTAGAGAGGAAAAGTGGATGGAGGGGATGCATAATCAACATTGAGGACATAAAGTGCCCAAACAGCCTTGGAATTGGGATGAAAAATTAGTCTGGGTAGAGTTTGCTGTTAAGTGACACTTGACAAGGTTCCTGTACATTCCTTGGAAATGTTTGGTAGTAAGCTCTACCCAAAGAGAAATACTGCAGTTTGGTGGGGCAGTGTGTCCTCATGGTTTGTGTGCACTGCAAATATCACAATTCTGCCACCTGCAGTGACACATAACCACGTCACCAGTCCCAACTTCATCATTTTCCTCTTTCATGTAAAGATTTTCAAACTGTGCCTGGTAACTTCATGCAGGTGATCACAGCACTTATTTAAACAAAGCTCCCAAGCTCCACGTTCATCCCAAGATAGGGTGGTCACGTTACAAACACAAAAGATTTCAACTTCTATTATATTATAATATAAAAATTATGTTTCAAATATATATATATCAAGTGATATTATTAATGCCCACCTGCAGCTCCCCTAGTTTGTCTTTTTTAATGTTTCCTTTTGTTTCCGTGCCATATAGACTGCAGAGCACCCATTGCACAGTGTACAGGTCATGGATAGGGAAAAGACACGCAGCAAAATTCCTAATTTAGCCCCAGTCCTGTGGGAATCCTGCAGCACTGCAAGGAAGTGAAGCCTCTATAACCAAGTCCTAACTACCAGACTGGCCTCTTTTCCTCCCAGGAAGTTATTAAGCCCCTGCAAAATCTTGAACCTCTATCACAATGGCATTTGCAAAAGAGGATTTTAATGTTTAAACAGTGCTTGAGTTAAAAATATATTGAACATTCCATTTACATTTTGGACAAAGTATATTGAATTTACCATGAAAATATTCCTATAGAGGCAAGATAAAATAAATGAAAAGACAGCTCTCCTTGTATTTCATTTTTTTTCCTGTAGAACTAATATAGGATTAAAGAGGAAAACCTGGTAGCTGCAGGAACAAGTTTGAGCAATCACTTGTCACTTGCAGTTAGCACTAAAATGTATTATAACAAGATATTACTTGTAGAATTTCCACTATAAATCTTTTATTCATTCCAAGGACTCCCAGGCCAGGCATTTGCCATACTGCATTGTCAAAAATAATGCCCAGCATAAATGGTGTGCGAGAGACCATGAACATCAGAGATAACAAGAGTACTAACACCTTATGGGCCTTAAAAACCCAGTAGTGGCATTTCTGGTCTCTCATTAAAACAGAAATAAAAATATTGTTTAAGAATGACTTTTATGCATAACTATTAAATGCAGCATTGATTCTTTGCTTATGGTTTTCCCCACTTTTCTTCTTATAAATTGCAGAGTGAATGTAAACAAGAAAGTAAATTTTTATGGCCCCATTCTGTTGCTGGGCAGGAGAATAACTGAGAGCTGAAACAACCTGGCAACCTAAATGAGCATCAGGAGCAAGAGAACACCTGTAAAACACCACCCAGCACTAGGAGAAGGAAGAACAAAACTGGTTGAGAGGGAGGCATGGTGCAAACCAGAGGGTGTCCATGGAGGTCATGAAATTTTGGATAATTTTCATGGGTGAAGATGTAGGCTCTGACTTTTATCTTGCTAATTCCATCTGCATTTAGCAAACCTGCAGAGGTTCTTTCTTGTGTTGGGCCAGCCACGAGCTGTGGTTTCCTTCACCAGTTTAAAAAAAAAAGAAAAAAAAATATAACCTCACCAGTTCCTAAAACTGGCTTGTAGTTCAGATTTCCCAGGTGAGAGATTTTGCTTCTCAGAGCTACTTAGGACTGCAGCCCTGGCTCAGCCAGGGAGAGGTCTGGGCTGCTTTGGAGAGTGCAGAGTCACAGTTAGGATGGACTTGCAGATGCCCAGAGCAGAGCTGGGGCTGTGCCAGAGCAGCACTGAGCTCAGCTCTCAGCATTCGTCCTGCCTGAACACCCACACCTTCACTAATGTGCTGCACCTCTTGGCTTTTTCTGAAGATCACCCAGAAAACACAATTTGACAATTGCTACTTGCTACTGAGGACACTTTGCTGAGTCTTTCCTTTTTTTTCCTTTCCTTTCCTTTTTCAAATCATGATTGGCTTTTTTATAACAGCTTCTTCTGCTTTAGTTCTCTCTCTGCATCATCTTTCTGTGTGTCTGTCCTGCTGAACTCTTCCCTTCACTGTTCCCATTGGTAAAAGCCACTGGCAAATTCCCATTGGTTCCCATCTCTTAGCTGCATTTTCTTCCAGATTCAGCTGATTTGGGAGTGTGAGGGCAGAGGGTGTGGGATAACAGCGGGAAATGTGGGGTGATGTAGCTGTGTCAGTAGGTGACTGTAGGGAGATGAAGAGAGCCCTTAAGCAAGGCAAGTTTATAAAGCAACTTCTGCCAAACCTCCTGACACATTTATATCTCAAACAGGTAAGAAAGCTGTGAGTTAATCTCTTTCTTGGAGAGGTTCTCCTCCTTTCTTTCCACCCTGCTTCAATATTTCCAGCAATTCTCTATTTTCTTCTAATTTATCCCTCAGCTTTTTTTCTTTCCATTTCTCTTTCCCTTGACTTCCAGAGGCCACGAGGGTAAGAAACATCTTTTCTCTCAGCTCACTAACCACAAATACACGGGGGAAAAAAGAGATTTATTTCCCAGATTCTCTAACACATTCGTACTTTCAGAGCAGAAGCACAGGGCATGTTTCCTTCAGCTGCAAGAAATGGAGAGCAAAGCATTTTCCATTCCACCAAATGGAAAGTGACCTCTGTGTTTTGGTCTCCGCTCTAGAAGTTGTAGACTGAACCAGACTCTCTGATAACATTAAGCCTCAAGGAGATTTAAGGTAGGATAGCCAAAGATGACAACATGCCCTTAATTTTCATCAGACCTGGATGGTGACATCCGAATTTTCTCAGCACGAAATTTGGAACTGCTGCAATAACTCATGCAAGTTCAAATGCCTGAGAGGCACACAACATCACCATATGTCCTATGTGTAACCAAAAAAATATAAAAAATAATGTGCAAATGTTTGAAAGAATATTTCCAATTAGGAGGGTTTTTATACCCCACTTAGAAAGGGTGCTGCTGTGTTTCCAAGAGTTACTGTCTCAGCTACAGAGCTCACATGAAAGGGAAAATTATAACCATAAAGGGAAAATTATAACTGATCAAATTTTAAAGAAACCTCTAAAAATAGCTTGTCTAAAGCCCATAATGTCACAATGATAAAGTCTAAGATCTCAGGTCCTCCAAGAGCTTAGAGCAAGATACATCCCATTAGGAAGTTTGGGCTTTTCCATTAATTTCTCCCCAGGAAACAGACATTGCTTTTGACTACATAGGCTTGAAAGGTGAAGAGCTGAATCTGGATCTTTCCAGTCCCAACTGGAATATCCCTAAGCTCCCATGCAGCAGCAACTGGGAAACAAAATTTATAGTGCTAAGCAGAAATTTGTCTTCCCCAAGACGTGGGTGCGTCCTTGCTCCCAGTTCCAGAAAAGCAGGAGTTTGGAGCAGTGGGTGGGCTGGAGAGAGCCCTGGCAATGATGGATCTGCAGACAGCACAGGGGATTTGGTTAGAAGTGCAAGATAATTACAGTTTGTTATCCTGCACTTCAGTTATCGCAGCAGCACTAAACCATCCATTCAGGGGCTATTTGGGATGGAAGATGACCTCTAAAGTTAAGCAGACATTACTAATAACCACTTTCTTTGCCATTAATATAATAAACCACTGGTGATAGTGACCTCATCTTTTGGAGTTAAGTCCTACAGTGTTCACTAAAAGATAAAAAAAACCCCAACCTCTTGATAGCCAGTGCAAGTTTTGCTTGGGCAGTGTTTCTTCCAGTTACAAGGTATTTATCAGCAGCAGCAACACAATTTGTATTATACAGCCTGAGCTCACTGTTAAAATTTATACCAATCAGCAGAGTCATTAAATCCTACATTTGCCTTCCCCTAATCCACCGTTAGATTAAATGGTTCAATTAATAATAAATATTAGCAGTTTATTAGATGAATAGTTACACCACTACATTAGTGTATGTGGTTGCAGAGAGACAGAAATGAAGCACCAGTTTCCCACTAAATCATTTTTAGCCAGGCACTGTACCATATGTTGTTCTGCTGCACTCCTCTCTCCTTTATAAAAAACAAAGCCAAAACCTTCGGCTTCACCTGCCACTTCTCGTTATTCAGCCACGGCCCAAGGATCTCGATGGAAATGAGGAACCAGGCTGTGCTCTGAGCAAAGCCATTGAACTCAGCAGGCTGCAGGAGGGAGCCAGCACAGGCTTTGACCCATTTATTTGAGAAAATTACCCCTGGACAACGAGCTAATCCTCCTCAATAAGCCTGGCTATGGGCAGGAGGAAGCACCAGATTAGTGAATTTGGTTTTGCTGAAGGGACTGATCCTCAGCAGCTGGAGAGGCTGTGCTATCCCAGGCTAAAAATCCTGGTGTGATAACCTGCCAAATTGTTGCATCTGTACATGATCTGTTTCCATCTACAAAACGGATTGCAAAATTTTCTAATTTTATAAGGCAGGGGAAGGATCAGCTAAGGGGGAAAGTTAGTTATGTTGTCCAGGAAACTCCTGTTAATATTCATTTGCTTTTTGTCAAATATCCGTGGTTATAAATACACGGATCATTTTTCAAGCACGTGACCTAACTGGTGGGAGAGTGGGGAGATGACAGTCAGGATGCTGGACTCTGTTCCCAGCCTCATCCCTGGCTGGACACTTGATTTCTTCCAGCTCTCCCAGCCATGACTAATGAAGCATCTTCTCATCGCTGTAAATTCATCCTTTCCAGACGCGACCTTTCCTTATAATTTTCTATTTCTTTTGCCTCCTCCCTGGGGTAATCCCATCCTGCTTTGTGCCTCGGTTTCCCTCATCCATAAAAATAGGACAATGATACATTTAATAAAGTGTCTTTGGTTGGAAAGCAGTGTCAAGGATGGTTAAAGCTCTAACCAGGGAATCACAATTACACTGGACCATATTCAGCTCAGGGATATTTTGGAACGGATCAAAAATGTGTTTTCATGCTCTTTGCTTGTAGATGATGGAAAAGAGCAAATCTGTGAGAAAATCAAGGAGGTCTGCAAAACTGCCTGAAAACCTTAATCAAATCAAGCAGCTCTACTTGAACTGGCATTTCCCATGGGGAAGAGTTTCCACCTTCTCCTGAAGTTTGAAACATGTTTGATTTGCACGAAGGGAGCGTGGCAGAAGGCCTCACCTTCTTGGCATGACACTGGTTGAAAAGATCATGGTTTGTCTGATTTTCTGAGATCAAAGAGAGTAAAAATGATTTATTTAGGAAATGTGCATAATGGTTATATTCCTGACTCCCATGGATGAGAATAGCTGGGGGTGCATGACTAAAGTCCCACGCACGGAGATGGGATAATTACAGTTGTACAGTAGTGGAGGCATTGCCAATATCCCATAATTAATTTACAGACAGAGTATTTCCGCCTCCTTTCCCCCCATTAAGTGTAGAGAAAATAAATGTTCTTAGGAGTTGGCAGTTTTTCTTTAGTTTGCATATTCCTCCTAAATATGAACATTATGTTGTTTACTCATCTGTTAATGACAGCTGATTATCAAACCATAAATATACATGTATCTAATGGTTTGTGAACATTAAACATTGGGATGCAATAAATGTGGCTGCATGCGGGAACCCAGCACCCAACAATTCCCATTTAGCACTTCAGCCTCTGTCACAGTGTCTCAATCTGGGCACTGTCACTTGCCATGGATAAGAAGAGGAGAACTGAATTTCCCAGCTCCTGTTCAGATATTTGTTTGTTGCTACATGCAAACAGATTGGGGTTTATTTAGCCTTAGTCTTGGCTCTTCTGCTCCCTCTGCACTGAGGCTCTACCACTTGTTTGTTTTTTCTCCTCTTTCTAATGCTAATTCCATCCTTTTCCCTTACCCTTTGAAGCCAAAGCCCATGAACTGTCTCCTTTTTAATTTCCATCCAATCCTTTTCTGAAATCTTGCTGAAATTCTACTGCTGAAGTGGTCTCCTCCTGTTTTTCTGATCACGTGAATTTCTGCTGTCTTGAAGTCTTTCCCTGATGTGTGATGTTGCAGAGTTAACTTAGTTTTCTTTTGTGTCACTTCTCTTTCAGCTCCAGATTTCTTTTCTAATTGTCCTCCAAAAATTTCTCTTTCTCCATGTGCCACAACTCACTCCCTACTCTCTACTAGCAAAGCTCTCAGGAAAACTTGAGCTGGACCAGAAACAATGTTTTTCTGAATCCTTGAAAAAGATCAAGGGAATTGTGTGGAGTTCTGAAGTTTTTGAGCTTGGAGAAAAACCCGAAGAAACAGGCAACTCATCCCTTGGAGCCAACCTGCAAAACTGTGAGTATTCCCCTTTGGTATTAACTGCCCTCAGCTTCAGCAGACTCTGTTTGAGGTAGGCAAAACCCAGGGAAGCTGTGGCTGCCCCTGGATCCCTGGCAGTGTCCAAGGCCAGGCTGGACACTGGGGCTTGGAGCAGCCTGGGACAGTGGAAGATGACCCTGCCCATGGCAGGGGGATGGGACTCCAACTTCCAACCCAAACAATTCTGTGATTCTGTGACTCATGGCATCTTCCCACTCCAAAGCCTTTGGGAAAAGCAGCATTTATTGTCCTGTGGATCTAAGGATGCAGGATAAAACTGATAGATACATGCTCTGTCTTGTCAATGCATCTGAACGGTCTTTTTATTTTTTGCAAATGTTTAGATCTTGGAGTTTAAATTCAAAATTCAAAGAAGAATTTGCATCACAGCAGTGTGCTCCCAACTGCACTGAGCATTATGCCATTGCTTTGGATGGAATCAGAATAGCTTGGTCAACTATTTTTGGACAGCTCCTAAGGAATATGGTGAGCATTTCTTGTCTCACAAGTAGCTTTTGGAATTCCTCAAGATAGGATGAGGCATATGTGTAATTTTCAAGCCTGCAATTTTTATGCTGTTCCAAGTTACAGAAAACATTTAGCAATTTTGATCAAACAAAAGCACTGCTGTGATATAATTCCAGAACCAACGTATGAAGAATTTCATTTGTCTCTTTAGCAATTATTGATGAAGGGAATAAAGCTGCAGGTGAACACAAAGGGCTGGCTGTTTGCATTCCCGCACTGCCAGCACGCCAGATTGGAGAGCAAGCAAGTCATTTTGCCTGGAACTAAACCAGTGGAGTGCTGACAGATAGGTGTTTGTGCAGTGCAGCTCAGCAATGAAAATAAGCTGTTACTGCTCACGCTGACCTGAGCTATCTGATTACTATATGACACTTTTCTTTTTCAAGTGAATCAGGAGGGTTTATTGGGATGATGTTGGTTCAATGCTCAGTGAGGCTGAGCACCACAGGAGCTCAGGTGCCCTGCAAGGTCTGTTTTTGTGGGGCTGACTCCTGGGGAGCGTTGGCCATCCTCTCCCATCTCGTTTTTATTGCAAAAGTCAAGAGAATTAAATAACAGTAGCTGGGTATTTTAAAAGGGCCGTAGAGTTTTATGGATGGTTAATAATAGAGGTGTGTCTGGAGGTTAAGAAGAGCCATAGCTCACAATTCCCCACAATTGCTGCCAGAACCAGCAAGAGACCTGCGGGGAGCGGTGGGAAGCAGGCATTGGCATGGGCAGGGGCAGAGCCACGGCATGGCATGAGGACACTGATCCCAACCATCCAGCACTGCCCACTCCTCCCAGCCACAGGGTCAGCAGGGGCTGCTCAGCACACCAGCCTGAGAGCAAAGGGCAGATGTGCTTTGATCTCGGAGGAGTTTGGTCTGTACAGCTGCCCAGGGAGGGCAGGGAGTCATCCCCTAAAACCCTCCTGTGTCACCTGCTGTAGGTGACGCTGCCTTGGCAGCGGGGCTGGACTGGATGATCCCCAGAGGTTCCTTCCAGCCCTAACAATTCTGTGAGTCCTTGTCTCATCTACCACCAAAAGCTGCATCTGAACAGGATACTGTGAATGTCTTCACTACCCCAGGCCAGTGGAATCAATGCAGAGTTGCTCCTGTTTTGCTGTGAAATGGCTTCTTTTTGGCTGGTTTATTAACATAAAACAAATGCCCAACTAGTATTGACAAATCCAAACCATTTTGTTTACAGAATTTTCTTCCAAAAATAAAGCTGGAAGTTTTCTGCTTTTCTCCAGAAATAAGCCAAGACAAATGTTGAAATCTTTCAGATATGGAATTTCTACCTCGCATTCAGGTCGGCAGGAGATTACATTTCATTTGGCTTCAGGTAGAGGCCAGTTTGCTAATTAAATGGCAGACCTGCTTTACTAGAGATAAAAATAAAGCAAGCGCTAGTGAGAAAAGGGGAATGGGGACCAAACAAAAGGAAAGGATAGGAAAGGGATGAAGTCAATAACAGATAAATCCCAGTCCCAACACAAGTACTAGAAAGACAATACTCTGTTGTGCACTGAAAAGCTGAGGTTTATTAGCTGTTGATTAAGTCTTGCGAGGAGCAGAAAGATAGTTGAGAATGAAGCAAAATACAAGCAATCGTTTCTATTTTCTTGGCAAATTTGATCTTCTCTATTAGGATTATCAGAGAGCTTATTCCCTGGATGTGGGCAGCGAGGCAGATTTCCAATGCCTTTCAATTGCTTTTCTGGCTGAGGCTGGCTACTCTAATGCAACGTGACGGGTAGCCACAAACATAATCCGTAGGACCCAGTGGTGCTCGAATGCAGATGCTACTCAGAGGCAAAAGAGAAGAGCAATCCTCCAAGTTTCCTCAAACTGGGACACTCTCGGAGCTGGATTTTGTACAACACACTACCCCAAAGCTCAGCAGTGCTGCATTCACAACTTCGGTTATGAGCAGGATATTCAGGCATTTGAAAAACAATCAGTCTCCAAACTGCAAAAGATTACATATTCTTTTTCCTCAGCTGATTTTACTTGCCAGGGTGGGGATTTAGGAACCCCCATATTGGATCACACTGTCAGTTAATTCAATCTGCTATACCTATTCCGGCTGCAGCTAATAAATGATCCTTCAGAGGAAGAAAACACAGAGAAAACAAACCCACCACAATCCATCTAGTTAATTGAACAGTGCTGTACATGGGGAGAAAAATTCCTTCCTGATGTCCACAGGTGATGAGCGTATGCCCTGAAGCATGAGATACGATTACTCTTATCATTATCTTAGCTTGCATAGCAACAAATGTAATTAGCGGTCATAAAATTATCCTGCTGTTTGGGATTATCTATTTTTTTTTAAGCAACAGAGCCAAGTGTGTCTCTGAGGTAACTTCATTGGAATAGGATGAATTTGGCCCGTGAAGTCTAAAATGTATCCGTAGGTAAAAACAATAGGAAATACAAAAGGCAAGAATTGAAAATCCTTGGCTGTGGCCTTGTACGGCTGCTGTTTCTCACATACTTGGGCTGTTTCTTAGGAGGTTTTATTCAAACTTCATGCTGGTGAGATAAGGAGAGAAACAAACTGCTGAGAGTAGTGACAATAAGCAAGAGAAAAACAAGATTTCAAGCAGAAATGAAGTAAATACCACGAAGAAACATGTTGTGGCAATTGAAAGGCAAGCTCATTCCCACCTCTTGCTGAATGTCTTGAGCTCCATAGAGCAGGATGTGCCACAAAAGCGCATTAGCAAAATGGATGTGTGGCCACAGAAGTGTTGAGACTGCTGCTCTGAGCCAAAATAGAAACAATTGCACAAATATTAAGTTAACCCATAAGTTACCCACTGTGTCCATTCACAAATGGAGATTCCCCTGCAGAAGCCAGGCTCTGGGGACCTGAGCTCAAGGATCTTGAAGGTCCCTTCCTACCCAAACCATTCTGTGGGTGGTTCTGCTGATTCACCCCACGGACAGTGGCTTTTCAGAGGTACTAACTTCCATTATCATGCCTGTAAGGGCTCTGTCCTCAGCTGAGGTTGTTCCTGTGGGTGGGATAAGGAGTTCAGCATTATTAAACTCTGGGTAGATATCCAGACAATGCTCCCCACTGGAAAATAAGCAGAGAAGGCTCCTGGAAGCTGCCACTAAACTTTGTTTTAGGGCAAGGCCCCTCCTGCTGGGGGCTCTCTGGGGCGGTTTCTGCGGCTGATGCCTGCTCTGGGCATCCTGGTTTTCATGTGGGCTCCTCTACCTGCCTCGCACAGCCCAGACTTCACCAACAGCCCCTGGGAGCTCCTCCCCTGCTGCAGCAGAGGTGCCACGGCTGTAATTCTCTCAGCAAACAAACAGCATGTAAAACTTTATATGCCACTTGGCCTCGCCACTGGAGGTACTGTAAGAATTGATAGAGCATCCAAACGACAGACTGACAGACATAAACCAGGGCAGCACTTTTATGGCTCCTTAGAGGATCCATACTTATTTGTCAAGGTTAACTGCATCTTTGAGGCAAGGCATTTTTGTTGTCATTAAATATCTTTCACTGCCGTGTCCTTCTGCTAAACGAAGATGCCCTCCAAAGATGGAAGGCAATTTATGCTGTGAGTTGCTTGCTCTCATCATGAGCCCCATGGTGTGCTCTTTAAAAGCCCCAACTCCCAGCCAAGACAGTCCAGGAGAACCTCAGCATTTGTTTTAACAATTAAGTGACTCGACATCACAGCTAGGTATAAAACCAGGGGATGTGGCCTGGGTGAATACTAAATGGCCTGAAAAACAGAAGGTCAAGAAATGCAAGTGCCTGTCTTTATTACTGTCTCATTTTTAGATGAGGTTTGGGAACCATGACTTCAGATTTGGGAGCCTGTGGGATATGCAAATCATTGCTTTTTGGCTATAAGGCACTTGGCTGCCCATGCTGGACGAATTTGCTGGTGTGAAGAAGCCCTTGGCACCCAAGGGAGCCCTGCAACACGTCCAGGGTGCCAAAGCCACAACTGCTCAGATCAGCTCTTCTGCCCGGTATTAGAGCTGGTCACTCGTCCTGCCTGTCCCCTCTGCCCCTCCCTCACAGGGAGGACGTTCTGGCACAAGGCCTGACTCTCTACATCTTGCCCAGAGGTGATGAGCAACCACTTGGACTCCTCTGTCCTCCCACATCTTGTGTGCCCAAGTGTCATCGCCTTCATCGCAATTGGCCACCATTGGGGAACGAAACATGACTTTCAGTGCCACCTGCTTCCCATGTGACAAGGACCCTGAAAACCTCCACGCAAAACGTTACAATTCTAAGTCAGAGCCTTCTAACTGAGCAACAAATGCTTGTTGCACAAACTGTACCGACAATTTTTGATGGATAGAAAATACAATATTTAGTCAGACTGCTGTAAGTTAAAACACAGCAGACAGTAAAAGGATGAAATTATACCCCAACAGACTTTTAAATGAGAAAATAGTCTGTGTTAGGGAACATTATTCATTTAAATAGCAGAAAGCTTATAATTTCAATGAGGCCACAATTTCCATAAAAAGCCTGCATTTGGGATTTTTTTCCCTTTTCCCTCTTACAGATTGCAGTTAAAATGAATGAACATTTCTGCTTACAGAGTAATTCATTTTTATTTTACTTTGCCTTTTTCATGTCAATTACAGAACACTTTGTTAAAATGATTACATAATTTTTGCAGAAGCTTGGAATTGCAGGCTGGAGGAGATAAACCCACTTAAATGTGACCAATGTACTCTCAAATTCCTGCCCTGAGCAGTTTCTCATCTCGACATCACTCACACCATCTTCCAAAACCCCTGCACAGAATCAGTGTAAACGTCAGTGACAAAAAAGCATCTTTCTGTGCTGAGGCAGGTACCACATGAACTCTGTTTTTAGGCAGCAAGTCAGAGGTCACTTGCTGTTAAAAACTCTGTATCCTCAGTCCTCATCTCGTCACTTGGATCCTGTCTCGTGATAAGGTTACACTGAATGGTGCTGGCATCCTTCAAGGTTACTGTTCCAGAAAATATTTGCAAATAATTTGACGTGCTGTCAGCTAGCAGGCAGCAGTGAACTCATATAATTCAACATACTAATGTGGGTTTTCACGCCTAAAGCTATAAATAAGCTTGATATTCGAAAGTTTCTGTAATGTTTATTTAATAGCAATATTTTATAAATAAATCTTGATTATTCCATTGCACTCCAGTAGAGATTTTCTTCCAATATAACAGTTGCTTCTTACCCCAGGCCTCTCTTTCTGACCCTTACCTGCCACCCACATCTCCATTAAAGAAATAAAACACTTCCTTCTCAAAACCTTTATCAGGCACTGGGGAATTATGGCCACAGCAACTCTTGCTTTACCTCCTCCTCCCTTCCCCTCTACTTTGCCCAGCTAACTGCTCACTCCCCTGGAGATTTTGCCTGATTTATGGCTGCACAGGGATACCTGCAGGAACTCTTGGAAGTCCAGCTAGAGACACTCTGCACGTTGGGCATATCCCACTTGGAATCCCAGAATGGGAGTGCATGAGGAATAAAGGAAATGGTGTCAGCTCCAGTTGGAGCAGGGGTTTGAGTCCTACCAGCCAGACCTCAGGTGTGCTTCACAGTCCTCAGCTGCTTTTGAGGCTGCCCTCTCTCACCCTGTGCCCAGGAACACCACGCAGCAGATGATGCTGGAGCTCAGCTGCTTTTCACAAGCTCTGTCCCTGCACAGTTCCCACTGTATCAGCCCACTGGCTTCCACCTTGGTGGCTGAGCAGAAATGTAAAGCCCACCAACACCCGTTTGAAAGGGGTTCAAGGTGTGGCATCAAGCCTCGGTCAAGTCTTTTAGGTCCTGGGAAAGCTGTCCCTTTCCCATACAGCAGCTACCGGAGATTTTTTGGTTTTCTTTCCATCAAAAAACAATCCATGAAAGGCTTTCCAATTCAAATGAAGCTTTTAATTGAAAAATGACCCTCGTGGAGCTGCATCCAGTTTGGATCATGGCACTACTGTCACACGGTGCTGATAATGCCAAGACCATGGATTCCATCCCTGTATGTCCATTCACTAAAAAGTTGGACTTGATGATCCTATTTTGGGCCCTTCCAACCCAGAATACTCTGTGGTTCTGTGACATTTTTTCTTAAGAGACGGTGATTTTCAGCACACTGCCTACAAGTCAATAAAATAATCCTGCACTTGGGAACCCAGCAATGCCTGATAACAAATCATGAGTCAAGCAGAACCCAACACGTACGTGCAAAGTATCAGAGAAACATGGAATCGTGGAATGCCCTGACGTGGAAGGGACCCATCAGGATCATCCAGTCCAACTCCTGGCTCTGCACAGACATCCCAATAATCCCACCCTGTGCATCCCTGAGAGTGTTGTCCAAACTCTCCTGGAGCTTTGGCAGCCTCAGGGCCGGGACCATTCCCTGGGGAACCTTTTCCAGCGCAAAACCACCCTCTGGGGGAGGAACCTTTTCCTGATATCCAGCCTAAACCTTCCCTGACACAACTCTAGCCATTCCCTGGAGTCCTGTCACTGGTTTGGAAGGGAACAGCTTCTTGATCATCTGGCTCTGAATACAGATCGTTCATCGCAGGAGTGAGGGGTGCAGGAAGGATTTCTCTGCCCCATTGTTACTAAGCAGAAATTCAAATCCAAGATGCCATATCTAATACAGAAGTATCAAAGCACCTCCCCACATCTGCGCTTGGATTTTGGGGAGAAAGAAGAAATATCGGTAGCTAAAGACTGCTTGAAGGCCCTGCACAGGGTCATGGACCCCCTCACAAGATTCTACTTGCCAGACTGGAGATTCAGGAGAGGCTCACATTAATTCAAGTGTCAAGGAAACTAATGACCAAAAAAAACCACAATATGACATCAATATTTCATAGCAATACCACCCCTGAGGTTCAGAGACTTCTGCACCATGAGGGACTGGACCCCAAAGGAGCAAAAACCCATTTTCCTCCAACAGCAGGAAGGGAATCAAGAATTCTCATCAATGAAACAACTTCTTTGTGCTGCACTCTGTGCAAATATTTGGCTTACTAAAATAAATTTATGAAGCAATTACTTTTAATGCTATATGAGGAAATTAAGTACTCATTGATTCATGATTTATAATCTAAAGCTAAAAGATCATGAAAAAGTAAATATAACTTAATTAAACGTCCTTTGGCTTTGCTACTGTTGCAGATCCAACTCATAAAGTAAGTAAAACAAACCATTTTTAGAACATAAATGAGTATTGGTTCTTCTAGTTCAGAAGACAAATAATTTACTGGTTAAATATATTCAGCAAAGTTTAGCCATGTGAAAGATTTTTCCAGTGGCCTCTGGGTCTTGAAGAAAGGATAAAAACTGACTGGTACAGATTCAAGGAATTCATTGTGCTGCAAATGACAGGAGCATTTGCTATGAAAAGAGGAAAACAAAAGGCTATTTCCGTTCTTTTCATACTGGGAAAAATATTTTAATATATTCATGGAGTAGAATATATTGTGAAAGGAACGTGCCTTTATGGTCTCTCCATTGGCAACGCACTTGTGATTATTCACTCCTGACACTGAGCCCATTAACCTGGGGAAATTTAATCTAATGCTATAGTAATGTTGCTATTTTCCCACTCTGAAGTGTAAATAATTTGAAAAAAAAAACCCACCCAGGTTTTTAGAAAATTAAACATCCCAAGTGATGTATTCAGTTGGTTAAGTAGTCAGTTTGACTCTTCCTTTGTACTGCAGAAGCAAAAGGGTTGAGTTTAGAAAAAGAATGACAAACAAACCACTACTAAGTAAATCATGGAAGTATATCCATTGTAACCACACATTTCAGCAAGAGAAACTTGCCAAATGTACTGGGTTGGATCTCTCCCTCTCAGTCTGTGATCAGGTGTTGCATGTCCATACTGAAGGAGGACATTCCAGACAACTTTGATGCCCCTTGAACTTCAGACATTTCCATGTTTGGATGTCTCTGTCCTCCTGAGGAATCTCTCTGTGTCCTCTGATTCCAGGTACAGTGCAACAGATTGAGAAGGTGGGATTGCTCCCAAGAAGTTGCATGGAGCTGTGTCAGAGGAGGTGAAATCCGATATTAGGATCACCTTCCACCTGCTCAGGTGGTGAAAGGTCTGCAGAAGGGCTGCGCCCTGTGAGAGGGAGAGCTGGTGGACGTGGCTGTCTCTAAACAGTTTTGATCCAGTGAATAACAAATACCTGGCCATGTCAACAAGGTCTCCTTCCAGGGAATTAGCCCTGGGGGTGCACTGCTGCCAGCATTCAAGTCAGTAACTTGGCATCCCAAGTATCCCTCCATGGAATTACACTGGGTCCTTCAGGGAGGAAGGGAGCTGCGGTGGCTCCAGCCTCGGATCCCCAAACCCTAAGGATGAGTGTTTTCTAAACTCCAGGGTAGAGAAGCTGCTGAGCATTGAGATGTACACAAAATATCCAACCGAAGGCTGATGCCAGGTGTCACCAGAGACCCAACCATTCCTGACAGGGGGAGAGGTGCTCAGGCCAGTCCTGCTGTGAGGACACAACAGCTGTCTGCCCTTTAATAGAAACATACTTTCTGTGTCAATTAAACATGCAAACCCAGCATAAATAAAACTATTATAATGCTTGGATTCCCAAGAAATGGATTTCTCCCCCAAAATGCATCAGAGAATTGATTAATAAATGAAAGGGTGGCTGCTATGCACTAGCCAGGCACAGTCAAGCGGAGCTGGGACCTGGCGAGCAGTGATAATAACTCGTCAGGAAACATCAGCTCTGCTGCGAAAAGAGACATCACAAACACACAACATTTCCAAGAGACCTTGGAGCAGAGGGAGCATCTGTCTTTTTAAAACCTCATTACTGTAGACTACAAGAGCTGCAGCTCACAAACCACAAATTACATCAGGTGAGTAAGTTACCATCCATCAGCTGCTCTGTGTGCACAGGAAACACACCATCACTGGAGTTAACTTCACCCTCTCTGGTTTTACCCTCACCTACAGCAGCACACTGCCTCGCAAAGGACAGAGATGGAGAGAGCCTACAGGTACCCCAGGCTCAGGGATGTGCCAGGGAAAAGTTCCTTTGCTGTGATGCTGAGCCATCCTCAGGCTGGCACTACAGCCTGCAGGTACTTTATGGAGGTACCTTGGCTAAGGAGCCCATATGTCCACAGGCTCTTTCTGTCTTTGATGGAGAAAGACTGGGGCCTCCACAGATTTTCCAATTTAGGCAACTCCAGAAGAAATATTAAGGGTATTCCACTGTGTTATGAAAAATAAAGCAATTAGTCTCTTCTCATAATTCAGAGGGAACATGAAAAGCTAAATTTTTCAAGCAATGTAATTTTTGAACATTTATGGTTTTAAAACAGTAAATTAGCTTCCAACTTAAAAAGCAAAATTGCAGTGTACCCTGGAAAGCATTTAGCATTTTTGCTTAACATATAAAGTATCTAACACAGGAAAATAATCTGCCTGCAACAATAGCTGCGAAGTCAATGTGAAATGGCTGCACTGGCAGTGATTGCATTTACCTGGCATTTTTTAATATAGATTTTTACACATGGGTCTGTTCATTGTCTGATATATTTTGCTTCAGGACTTATAGCTCCTACGTTTTCTCTGTGAGAATTCTTACCATGGAGGTTAACATCCTGTAGCAGTTCATAGGATCACAGAATCACAGGATGGTTTGGGATGGAAGGGACCTTAAATCACATCCCATTCCACCCCCTGGGCAGGGACTCCTTCCACTACCCCAGGCTGCTCCAAGCCCCAATGTCCAACCTGGCCTTGGACACTGCCAGGGACAGAGCAGCCACAGCTTCTCTGGGCAGCTGTGCCAGGGCCTCACTACCCTCACAGGGAAGGAATTTTTCCTCTTGTCTATTGCCCCTTATCATAAAATTACATGGTCTTGTAAATAGCTTCTCTCCAAACGGTTCCCCAAGACTTCAATCAAAATGTAATGGAAGGTACTGGGAGCCTTTCATGGACTTTTGTGTCTATAAGTACCCATGGTAGCAACCTTAAAATTCATTCCTTTCCTTCTCCTATCTAAAGAAGAGCTAGGTTGCCATACAGTCTCCTCTGTACTTTCAATGTTTTAATCCACCTTCCTTGGCCTCAGCAAATTAATATTTTCTTTAAAGGAAAAATTCCTCAGAGAATGACATTACATCTGGCACAGTGGAAAGGGACTCCAAACTGCATTTCCATTACATTTGGAATATATATAACCTCTTTCCTGCATCTTGACCAAAACATTTGGTTAATCTGAGCTATTTGTTTCTGTTTGTTCTCATTTTGACAAAAATCTAATATTAAATTATTTGATAATTACTTAAACTAATATAGTGTTTCCTGTACCTTGGTCACCAAACCAGAAAAATCCAATATTCAAAGGCTCTGTTCCCTGTTTGTTTTCCATGTTGCCATCATATATCAGTCATTCTTCTACCTCGACATACAATACCTGTGACTTATCAAACCTTTCCCTATTGTCTCTCCCTCACACCTTGCTGCAACAATTTCTTGCGGCACCATTTCCATTAAAGCAACTACTTAACTTCGTGTGAGTGGTACGGGGAGGCTGCAGTGCCACACTCATTTGCATTATGCTGTTTGAAAAGTGGTTACAGTGAAAATTATCATGTCATAAACGGAAGGAGCATGGCTCAAGGTGAACAATGCACAGCACAAGTGGATCTGTTCCTGAAGCCTCTCTCTCTTTATTGCTGTCGAAAGGTCACACACAAAAGCTCGGAATGTGCAGAACAAAAAGGTGAAGTGCACTGTATCATAAAACGACCCCAAACAACAAGAG
Source organism: Acanthornis magna (assembly GCA_036785705.1). Classification (NCBI taxonomy): domain Eukaryota; kingdom Metazoa; phylum Chordata; class Aves; order Passeriformes; family Acanthizidae; genus Acanthornis; species Acanthornis magna. The sequence continues at coordinate 20,168,336 of JAWUZG010000013.1, forward strand.
CATAATGCTATATGTATAATAAAACAATAATACCTTAAAGTCCTCCAGAGATAAATGGGAGCTGTTTTCCTTTATCTGACAGTTACACACAAAAACAAAAGCAATAACAAAGACGAGGGATAAAACAGATTGACAACCTGTTGTGAAGTGTATTGGAAGATAACCATGAGTGGGACTGAGCACAGGCAGCTAAGACAAAGGGACAAATTATACCAAATTAGCAGAGGGGGAAAGAATCATAATGGGGAAATATCCTAATATGCCATTGATCTCCTTGGACATGCAAACCCAGAACTCGCTGGCTCCATGAACTTGCTGGAACAGACCTGCTCCCTGTGATGCTACACAAGTACTCTAAGGGACAGCATAAAAAGTCCAACTTCCATCCATTACTTCATCCTTATGTAGTTCAGTGACCAGCCTGCACAAGGCCTTGACTATTTAATCCACTCCAGGAAGCACAAGATATTTAAAAGCTTCCTATGTTTAAAACTCAACATGTTTCCCCAAAGAAAGATAGATCCTCTAGAATTGGATTAATTGACCCAAAGTCAATCAAATGCAATGAACCAAAGGAGCACAGCATTAATTCACAATTATGTAGTGACCGCCCTATAGGACGTGTGTGTGAACCCCCTTAATCAGGTTCAGGGGAGTCTGGGATGGAGGAGAAAGGTCAGACTGCCAGGACCACTGACTCCAAAACCCTGTCTTGGGAAGAGTTAGGGCCCAAAGGCTGCATTAATACTTGCTTTCAAGAAGCAGAAGTTTCCCTGATGCCAGACTCAGTGTAGGGAAGAACCAGAGCTCCAGAGGAAACTGCAGCAAAGTCTTTTATAAGCAACGGTCTGTTCTGGACAACATCTTTCACCAATGCTAAAGCTGAGTGGGATTTAATTCCACAGGAAGATCAGGTTGAAAGGGAATTTGTGGCAGAGTATGCAGCCATCCTAAGGAAGCTATTAGGACCTGTGACCTTGAGCTCAGTCTAGAGGGCTCTTTGTGGGACCACTTTGCCTGCGGGTAGCACGATGAAAGTGTTCAGCCAGCCTGCCTACAGAGGGAATGTGACAGAGCAATCAGTGCTGGAGAGATTGATTTCGAGTGAAAGAGCAGTGAAGGACACTTGTGTTAATAAAGCAGGGCTGGAAGGGTAGGGAGACATCACATGCAGCACTGGATGGGCTGTTTCCCTCTGAAACTTTCAGGTGCTTTTTTATCTGTGTCTGACACAGGGAATTGGGCATAGCTATGGATGGAGCTGGATATGAGCCCAACTTCATGACTAGGAGCAAGGGAGGGAAGTCCACGGAGGAGGTGCTGCTTGGACTACTGCAGATGTGCACTCCTCTGGGAGTGTCTGTGAGCAGGAAATGTGAGAATATCCTGAGTCAACACAGAACTGGGCCGTGCTCTCAGTGCCAGGAATTCCACTGCAGCACAGCTGAGGGAAAAGGGACAGAGCACTGCCTTCTGTGTCCACCACGCCGGACCAACAGAAACAGTGCGGTGAACTGAGCAGTGGGAGCACTGGGCCATCAGCAAATCCTCTGAGGGATCTGGGGAAATGACTGAGGGCACTGGGAAGGGCTGATCACCCAAAGAGCTCAACTCACAGCTTATCTGATACCACCTGCATCCCGAGGGCTACAGAAGAATGGCTGCTCCATGCATAGGTTGTGTCTGACACGGGATATGGCACCTCAAACACCTCCCCACCTTGGTTCCCTGTGACACAAGAGGTTTCACTTCAGGCAGAGGCTCTGCTGCTGGTGACCCCCAGCCTGCACAGCCCCAGCCTTCCCAGCACACACATTTGAGCCATGGCAGGAGCAGGAACATGATCCTTTTCCTGTGGAAGGAGCCAAAGCAGATGAGATGAAGTTCATGCTGGTTTTATGCCAACTTTACTGCAGCAGTGGGAGTACAGACAACATCTGACTCAGCAGAAAGCCTTATGTGAGAATCTATCAAAAACTCTCAGATAAATCTGAACTCTGAGAGGCAGTTGGTATTGAATCAGCACTTTGCATCACTCGCCTGTGGCAGTTGGGATCCAATACCGAGAGTCTTAGTGCCAGATTTACTGTGTTGATGAAGCACCACCTCAGCTTCTGTCCAACAGGGCAAAACCAAGAGGGAAAGGCTTTATTTCAGGCATCTATGAAATATTTAAAGATAAGAAAGAACACTGGGATGGGAGAGAAGAACAAAAAGAAACAAGGAAGCTGATGGCATCTTCTAAAGCCTCCGAGTATTATCAAAGATGTGATTTCTGAATAATTCAGTGCTGTAGTGACCAGCAGCAGAGCTACAGCTCTGAAGCCAGAACAACAAGATTTCATTACAGCCTAATAACATCTAGTCTTTAGGCTGCAATATTCATCAGATCAATACTTGTATTTCTATCAGGACACTGTACATTTGTTTTGTTACCTCTCTAGTATCTCCAGAGAGTCTATTGTTTTACAGAAATAAAGTCAGTCCAGTGACTCTGTTATTATAATGAATTTTTCTGAAAGAGACATACAGCACTCAGAAAATTGCAAACTACACTTTTAGCCAGCACGGTTTCTAGCACTTTTAATAAATGTTTGAAAAAAACAAACCACCCAGACAGCCCACAATTGTGTTTATCCCCTGCCTGCAAGGATCTGCCTACTCTTCAGATAACCAGTTTCTTCAAATTACTAATACATAGTTTTAAGAGCAAGAAAGGCTCCCACTACCTGCAATTCAACAGTTGGAAATCAGCTATAATTTGCATTAAAAATAAAGTCAATTGTGCCCTATAGCTTGGACATGGCAAGCTGCAAAATAAGATGCACTAACTACCTACCCAGGCTTATGGCACAGTGCTCCCAGCACTCCAATTAAAAGTGTGTCAGCACTTCTCAGAAAACTCCATTTCTGAGGGCTTTCTACCAGCTGCTTAACTTCATGTAGCATAAATGTTCACAGTCCAGCAGCAAAGATATTATGTGCAAATTGCCCCTGCTGTGTAGGAAATAAGCCCGGAGAACCAAAAGCTGAAAAATACATTAAAATGTGCAATACCTGTGTTATTTATGTACCCCCGGTCTCATCTAGACATCCTACAGCAAGTTTTCTGTGATGAGGAGCATGTAGGGCCCCAGTGACTAATGTGGATTCCATACAACAGCTAAATGTGGGCTGAGCTGATGCTGGATCATAGAATTACAGGATCCCAGAACGGTTTGGGGTGGAAGGAAGCTCAAATCTCATCTGGTGCCACCCCCTGCCATAGGCAGGGACACCTTCCACTATCCCAGGCTGCTCCAAGCTCTGTCCAACCTGGCCTTGGACTCTTCCAAGGCTGGGGAATAAAGGATGTAGCACAAATGCCTCTGCACCCTTCAGCAACAGGACAGCAGCAACACCTGGGACCCCCAAATCCTCAGAGGCTTTAGAGGGGGCTGAAATTCCTGCTCATTCTTTCCCTCTGGTACCACACAGAGGAAAACTCTGTGCAAGGAGCCAGGTAAATTCTTCAGACAAGACAGAGCTCCTATAGATTTTGGTTTTGGCACATGAGCTCATTTAGGAGGCAGATGAAGAACATTTTTGTCTCTGTGCTTTTCTATTTAATCAGAAAAATTTGACCGTAAATAAAAAGTTAGTAAAAATAGTTCGTGACACTGCAAAAGAAAAGAAAAAAATTAAACCAAAACAGACTCAAACAAATAATTTAGGTCCAAAATGTAACCTACTGTGTAAGTCTTTATATTTCATATAATGGTCACTGTGCTCATTATTCAAATAGATCTCCTTTTTCCTTTTATTATTCTCTTTGTGCCTGATGAATTTCTCCCAAAACAAAACATTGCCTACTGGTTCAAACAGAAAATATGATTTACACATTTTTTCTTTGCTCTGTCACAGCAGTGATTCAACCCACCAAACACTGGTGGGATCACATATGGCGCAGATGCTCTGCAACGTTAAAACACTACCAGATCGTTAATCTGAGCAGCTCCAATAATCTGAGTTACGTTTCATTTGGAAGTCAACAGCAAGATATGAAAATCCTTCTCCCTCTTGTGCCACACACTGTTGGCTGCCCATCAGCTGTGCTGTGACTTCACCCAGCTGAGCCAGAGCCAAAGCACATCCCAGCGTGCCAGCGGTACACGGGCAAGAGGGATGTGGGATATGCACCAGGTGAGCGTGTGGACAGCGGTATCCCTGAAGGTGGAAGATATTTCTTACCTGGAGCAGGAGAGAAGCCAGATTTTAACTGTCTTTCCCCACTCAAAGCAGGTTATAAGTTACTGCTGAATGGGTGGTAGTAGGATTTAGTCCCCACATTGCCTAAATCTCTTCGTCTAAAGCAGCTTCAGCTGTGTTGAAGACTAACACTCTAATCCTTTCCTACAAAATTATTATTCACACTATGAATAATAACTGCAGTCTGTGGCTGTCCCTCGGAATCCTGGAAGTATCAAATTATTCATAAAGACAGGGTTAATATGGTTCTCACTGCACTGTGGCAGACAAGCTCATGGGAGAAAGCACTAACTGCTCTATGCATGGAGGTGACCCAGCCAATGCTCTTTAAAGTGTTATTGTTTTAATCTGTGAAGTCTGATTGTTGCTATGTCGAATTTTTCCCCAAACTTGCCAAATTCGACTAAAATGGGAGACAGTGTGAGCTCCTGGCTCAGGGCTGGGAATGGGAACACCTGGTTTCTAGGGCTGAACCTGTCACTGCCGTGAGGGTCGCTGCGACAGTCCCAGCGCACTAACTGCAAGATTTGGGAGGAAAGAGTGCTCCTGCAAAAGCCCAGGAAAGATGAAGGCAGAGGCTGCTTCAGGGATGCCATTAATGTTATTCTGCCAGTCAATTGCAATTAGGAGTGATTAGTTCTGCCTGGTGCAAATGACTCTGGAACAGGAGGGCACCGATGTACATCAAACACCCCAATTCAGCGTCTTTGTCATCACAGGAATCTTGTCACAAACATCAGCGGGCTCAGGACACACCCGGTCACATTCAGACACCTCATATTTGTGCAGATGTACATATTTTATTACTTAAGACTAGGAACAGTTAAATGTTTATTTAAGGCACAAAAGAGATCTCATTATCACTCTGTTTTATAACACAGTATCCATAATGCTTCTCTTTATGGCTCATTCCCTGGAATGAACTGGTTTGCAAATGAGAAACAGACATTCAGGGGTTTTGGGCACAAATGACAATCCTGACTCATTGATTCTTAGCTGAGCTGAAGTCTTTTTCTGTAGGTTTTGTAGAGCTGTGCAGAATTGGATTAAAACCTTTTTACTTGAAGAAGTGCTGCCGACCGTCACTGTGACTTCAGCTGCCAAAGGGTCACCCTGGCATTTGGGTATTAAAGAACTTTCCCGGTTCCATTATGTGTAAAATCAGACCCATTTCAGAGGTGCAATAGGGCACAAAAGTGCAGTCTCTGTTATACAGTTAGAGGACACAGCTCCTGATTTTATTTGAAATTGCAATTGGTGCAAAATAAAGCTTCTAGCCTTTACCTTTTGGCAAAGCTGTTGACGTTGTTATTTATTAAATCTGATGCTTTCCTGCTACTAAAATCTACTGTTTTCAGCTGAAGTATAAAAACTCCTAAATTCTCTTTATGCTAATTTATTTATACGAGCTGTGTACGCATTAGCCCTGCAATGAGACTATTAGTAACACACCAACTAGGCTATCTCTACTTGGAATGTTTAAATATTCAGTTCCAAATGATGTTCAAAGATTTAAAGCTCAAAACATATTCGGTACTTTTCATCATAAAACTCTTTTGCACTGATGATTTTACAGAGTTTTGCTTGTATGCAGGCACTTAGTGGAAGACCAATTGCACAACCTTTTTCCCCTTACAAGCATTCCTGAGGCTAAATAAGACTTTACCAGCAACAACAACACCCATCAGTTATCTATGCTGTAGTGTAAACAATGAAATTCTTATTATGTACTCAGAATTCACAGAGCCATTTCCATGGTAACTCTGTTTTCATGTCATATCTTTAATGAATAGGTAATGAAAGAAATGCTGCATTTACAACTTCATTACTAGTAAAAAAAATACAGCAGTAAATTTGAATTATAGTAGCTGTCATTTTTAGAACATGCTGAAGATCATGCAGGAATTTCAAGCCTGTCATTCTGAAGTGACAAAGTAAACACAAGCAGAAAAATATACCAGGCACTCGTGGTTTTAATTCCACTCTTCAGTCTGTTCTGCTATTCATAATTTTCTGATACAGAGTAAAAGCTTAAATAATAAGACAAGGTCATGGTGGGATGATGGGACAGGCACAGTTGGAGACAAGTTGTGCACTTGTGAACACGTGTACCAGCATTAGTGAATTTTAACGACTTGATCCATCATATTTTAATTACATAAATCACTGAAGTGCTGACTTCTATAGGTATTACTTTCTGGAGAGATACAAAATGCATCACGGGCTGGAGATGATGTTTACCTGTGGGAAAGGACTGGAAAGAGATTTTGAGTGGTTTGATAGACAGGGAGGGAGATAATCGGAGCCAGGCAGGTAGAGCCAGGCAGAGGAAGATTGCAGCACAACCCTCCCTCCTCGATATTGTAACCACTCCATCGAGTTACAACATGGAGTAAATCAATGAGCCCATCCAGCAGGAGCTGCCAGCTCGACAGGCTGGTGATGCAGGTCTGGCTCATGGGAACATGCCACTATTGGAATGCAAGACACGCAGCCAAGGAACTTTCCGTGTTCAACACTTCTGCAGGCTTAGAGACTGAACCTTTCCACTGCCCCTGCTCAGCAAGAGCAGGACTGCAGCACGTTTGAGAAAGGTGCTGAAAACTTCCTTCTCGTGAGAGTGCAAACGGTGCTGCAGGGCAGGAGTGAGTGCCAGGATACATCCAAACTGCTCAAACATCCTCCTCCCATCACAGGGGAGCAACCCAGTGGCACAACTTCACCACGGGTTTCTAATACATTCTTTACTAAATCTCCCATTTCTTGTTTCACACGTGAATACACAGGAATCTGTGTCCATTAAAAGGTTCAGAGCCTGCAGAGGAAACAAAGCCCCCAGAAAGTGCCTGAATCTGGTTTGGAACTCAGTGGCCTTGATTGACTCATGGACATTGGGGTTTGTCTGAGCACAACAATCACAAAATCCCAGAATCATTAAGGGTTGAAAAGACTCCAAGGTCATCAAGTCCAACGTGTGCCCAATCCCCACCTCATCACCCATCCCAGAGCACTGAGTGCCACATTCAGTTCTTTCTTGAACACCTCCAGGGGTGGGGACACCACCAACTCCCTGGGCAGTCCCTTCCAATGCTTAACCCTACCCAACATTCCTAAACTGTCCTGGACACAGCAAATCTCACTGCATCCCCTTGCCCACGTACAGGGGCACAGGATACAGGGCAGTCCTTTCCTGCAGCTGCAGAGAAAGGGCACAGCCCTTCACCAGCAGCTCCCGGCACTGCCCGGCATGGACTTGTGGCCACCACACAGAGGGTCAGTCCTGCCAAACAGACCCCACAGAGAACCTCCTACTTGGGCAACTCCACAAAACAGCACTGAAATGGGGCAAAACCACACACAACCCCCAAAATAGGGTTATGGAGCAGCAGTCCCAAGAGCAGCCTAACAGGGTGGTAGTCAGGTGAATGGGTGCTCAGCCATTAAAAGTTTTTTTTATTCAAATCCAGATGATTTAAAATTAAATCTTCCCAATGGGGACAGAATAACCAAGTGTATTAAACACTGTTGTTGTTTGGGAGCTGCTGGAAGGTGCTGTGTGTGTTTGGGATGTGTGTTTTTCTGCAAAGAAGATTTGTTAGTTTTTGAAAGCAGTGATTTGGGAGAAACTACCATTGGTACAAAGTCGTTATAGATGGAGGCCAGAGATGTTGCAGAGATTAAACTTGTTACGGGAATATTTTATAGCCCACCTGACCAAAACCGAACAACTGGACTGTGAAATGATTGAGCAAATAAAAAAAAGCAGTAAAAGTGCTGCAGTGATAGAAATGGAAGATTTTTAACTACCAGAGCACAGACTGGAGTCCATTAAGCGCTTGAAATAAGACTGGAGGTGTGTGAGAACGTGTGGCTCACTGGATTTGTTTTTTAAGAACTCATTAAATGCCCCAGCAGTCTTTACCTGGGTACTAAATAACAGGAAATAAATACATCTGCCCCAACACTACTAACCTGGGCATTATTAAGAGTGGGATGTAAAGGACTGTACACATGCACTGCATGAAGAAAAACCCTATCCTGAGGGTACATCACCCAGGAACATTTCTGGGCACCATCTCCAGGTCCCTTCTCCATAACTATTGGTATACATGGACCAGAGTCTCCCCCAGCATTTTCCTATTGGGAATTGGTGTCCTGGGATAAGCCATAGCACAGGGGATGAAGACAGAGATGGAGGACATCAATAGCAGAGACAACTAAGCATATGTGAAGGAAATTTTTCATTTATTTATTTAGTTAGTTAGTTTTTTAATCTTTTTCAATGCTTACATAAACATTTCACACCCATTGTAGATGTTCCTCATCTCAGGATATCCCAGAAAAAGGAAAGAGAGAGAACTACACTGAGATACTGGCATCATTTAGAGTGAGGAATGGAGACTTAAATGTTCAGGAGCCATTCCTGCAAGACTGATGCTGACAAACTGGTCCCAGTGTATGACCGGTCTTCCACCTCATCACCTTCAATACTCTGGAAAAACCTTCCCAGCTAAATTTTCAGTTCTGCCTAGCAAACAACTGCTTTTGTATGCTTGAATTCCCAGTGACTCATCATTACAGATTTGTGGAACTCGGGAAAACTGTTGATGCTTCACCTTTAGAAAATTATTCTGCCTTCTTTTTTTAGCCAATTTGTAAATTAAAATTGACTGGATGTAAACCGTCAATCTCATTTAAATCCCTAATCCCTACTGAGATCTATGGAACAGAGCTATTGTCACCTGGAAGGTAAGAAAACATTTGGAGTTATTAGAGGTGAAAATATTTTATACATCTGTGACATATACGAGGCTCTCAGCATGTGTTACTGCTTCCCTGTGACATCTGGCAAATGTTGCAGGCACCACTCTTAACTTAGGCTTAAAATAAGGAAAGAAAAGAGAAAACTGGGAGGTTTTGAGGGCAGTGTTAGCATGGGGCCCAGGATCTGTCCTGTCCTGGGATGTGCAGGAATGGCTCCATCTCCAGCACTGCCGCCTTAGGAATGGTCTGGATGCAGGAGGTATTTTTTGGGGTTGAGGAAAAGCCCTGGAAGGTTCATATTCCCTATGCTACCCTAATGTAGGTGGTCTTGCTGTCTTCTCTCTGCTTTTGGGATTGAATGACCCATCCTGTAATCAGACACCTCTCCATAGTCACCTCACACCGACACCCCTGAGACCCTAGGGAATGTTCCCAGTCATTCCCTACATGCTCCTGCAGCACTGCCAGCAAGCACTGGGTTTTTGTAACACAGGAAGAGGTCAAAACGCACCACTCAAAGAGTAATGGGAACATTGGGATGGGATGAAGCTGTTAAGTCTCTGCTTAACACCCAATAATCTGATAAAGCAATGTCTTATAAACGGCCATATTTCTCCCTCCTGCTTTTCTTGCTGAAAGGCCCATTGGGACTCTGAGGGCTGGGAATCCAATTGTGATCAGAAAATTTATAAATGTTCACTTTACATCCATCTGGTTTTGTGTCGACATTGTCCATGGGTTCTTCTTCCCTCACTTGTATGCATTCCCTCAGCCTTTATCAGTGAATGATCAGCTCGTATCTCAGCATTTCTTTTGCTGGCCTGAATGATGCAGGTTCTTGTATCCTCGTGAGCAGGAGCAGAGTCACACCTGCAGCTCAGCAGAAGCAGCAGGATGGCCACACACAGGAACATATCAATAGAACTACTCCAAATACCTTCACAGCATCACATCATGGCTCAAAATCCTCTGGGATTGCTGAGTGGTTCTTCCACCAATGTACCCCTAACATGCGAGGCTCAGCTTATCCCAGAAATCATCCCTGCTTGTCCCAAAGGGCAGATGCTCCATCTTACCCTTTTTTGCTATTCCAGTCCCAAATTCCATGTAGGCAGCATAGCAAATTCTTGTCCTGATGATGTTTTTTAATTTTGTGCTATCTCCAAACTCGGTTAGCACGGTCCTCCTCCCCAAGGCCATTGCCAGGAATATTGCACAAGATAGTGTCAGGACCAGACTTTGGGGAATGCTCTGGGTAACCTCCTCCTAACACGATGTCTTCCCTGTAAATGCAATCTGTTTTCATTTCCACCTGTGGCTCGATCCTTATCAACCTTTCTGGTTTTCTACTAATCTCCACTGCCTCCATGTTCCCTGATAATTTCCCATGTGGTGCTATATCAAATGCTTCGCTGAAGTCCATAAAGATGAGACCTAGTGCATTTTCTTTGTCAAGAAAATCAGTTATCCTGTCACAGAAAGAGGTCAGGCTAGCGTGGCATGTGATAGCATTGGACAAAAAAGAAGTGTGTTATTCTATTTTCCATTTACATCCTCTTTTGCAAATTATTTAATTTAAACTTTACATATTGGTTTTCCTCCACATATCATCTGAAGCCTTGTACAGTGTTGAGATCAGAAAATGAGGCTTTGGCTGTTGAGAACGTTGTCCATTCCCTTGTTCCCCCATTCCTGTCTCCAGCTGGACAGATGTATTAACCCTTCCTAATCTGAGCCCACCGAGCACCTTGAATTTGTTTCTACCTGAGACCAGGCAAATTCTTACACTTTGATTTCCATAGCCATCTAGCCTCTGTCCCACATTTTTCTTGAAAATCAAGACACAGACACTCATTTTTGGGGCCATACCTTGACTTTTTCTACACAACCCTCTCCACATAGTCTTAATTTCTCATGACGTGATGATGCTTCTGGGTCCCTTCCAACTCAGACCATTCTGTGATTTTGTGATTCTGTGGTTCTGTGATTCTGTGATTCTGTCTTCTTACCCCTGGAAAGCCTTGGTATCTCTTACAATTCTCCTTGCAAAATCTATTTTGGCTGAGATTTTTCTCGCTTAATTTATCCTTACATTTCCTGAATTCCTTCAAGCACCTAACATATTTCTGGGACTTAACAGTTTATAAAAACCCCCAAGTTGTGCAGCCTCTGTCTGTGCATCTGCTCCCATCTACAAAGCAGCTCAGTTCATTCATTTCTAAAACCATCTGCCTCATCTGATAAGCCCCTGTCACGGACAAGGGGGAGTTGAATTGGCCTCTGTGCCTGCTCTCGCACAACTAAACAGGAGTAAGGGGTGCAGGAATAGGACCACAGCCCTAATACAGGTTCTGCTGCTTGCCCAAGGTGTCAGGGACATTCCCTATCATTTTAAGGCAGTTTTAGTATTATTTTTGAGGTGGACTCACCAAGTCAGACAATAATTTACTTTTTTTTAATGCAAGTTCTGAACAGCTCTTCCTGAAATCCATTGTATTGATGAAACTCACAAGGCTGTTCAGTAAAAAAAAAAGCAGTATTTGCACTCTAAGTTTCAATACTGGGATGAAGTAGCATTAGGAAAAGAAAAGGAAGGAAAAAAAGAATTAGTTCATCCACCCAAACACTGTAATACTACAGCAAACACGGATCTGTCACTGCTGAGAACAAAATAATGAAGAGTAGCCAGGATTGCACAACTACAAAAGATTTCATTCTCTAATTGTCAAAAAGCATTAAAGATCAACTATTTATCGTGTAGGAGAAGGAGGGAGAACAGACTTCAGTGCCTCCCTTCACCAGAGGTTGTCCCTAATTGACATGCATGGATTGCAACCAGAGGTTACTGAGCGAAATTTGTTTGCATTTATTAATCAAAAGGAGTCAAAGGCACACAAAGATATCATCAAGGCTCCCTTGTGCTTGGGGAGGCTGACAACTAAAATTCTTGATGAAGTGTTTGCAGAATGTTTGCAATCTGTTCACAGCCTTTTTACTTTGCAGGTGCAAACCTTTCTATCTGTTACATCAAAGAAACAATTGAAAATTAAACATAGTAAACATCTCCGTACAGGTTTTAATCTCCCATTTCTACAGGACAAAGGGAGTGCTATAATTAATTTCAAAGCAATGTTTGAGTTCTTTCAATATTCATTTGGGCACATTAGCATGTCATTAGCTATGTTTTAAACACTGATCCTTATTTCCTTCTCCCACACACCTTTCTTTTCGCCCTTTTGTTAAAAAAAATAAAATGAAATAAATAAATGGGAAAGTTGTACTTCCTGGGAGATGTCTTTAATGCTAAAGCATCCATGCATAGATAATTATCTTGCTCAATGAAACAGATTGGAGGAATAATGTATGGCTTTTGAGGTAAAGCAGAGGCAGCAGAAAATAGATGAAGAGAAATAATTCTTTTCAGTGATGTTAAGAACGTGCAGGGGCAAAGACACTCTCACCGAGTTTTGCTATCATGCCTCGTGAATAATGTATTTTATTATATCCATTGTGGTTATCTTTTAATATGTTAATAACACTTCTAACACTCTTCCCCCCCCTTGTTCTTTTATGTAGTTTTAAAACTCTTTCTTTTATTAAGATGTAACAAATGGAGATGCAATCAATAGATACTTATTATGTTGGTAACTAACTAGTAAAAGGATTTTCTTGTAAGTTTAATTTTAAACACAGATCTGTTTGAACAATGTCTACAGGGTAATTTCAGCCATCTATCTGCAGCATTTCCTGTAGCATTTCCGAGCTAACTCCTAATAACATCCTCCCCCTTAGGTATATTAATTTTATACATCCTGAACAGGAGATTGAACAGTCCTTAAACAGCCACGCAAGGTCACTGACACTAACAAAAATAGAACCTTTCATTGTGCTTTTATCAAGTCACGCTGGCGTTTATATTAGCCTGTGTGGGCTTGAACAGCACGGATATTTGCTGGAGTTTAATATACAATTGTTTTCAAGAACCATTCAGCTCAATTTGTATTGAAAATATTACTTGGGAAACAATGAGCCTTTCAGACGTTTTGGCTGTCTTTCAGGCAAAGCTATAATTTCAGTGTTTGGAGGGAGGTATGAAAAGTGCCATAAATGTACCCAGGCTGCCAATCACAGGGGAAGGGCAGCAAAACCCCAACTGTCCAATCCAACAAGGATGACTGCTGTGCTTCTGCTGCCCCTCGCAGCCTTGGGCAGCACTGCCCTGGAGCCCCTAGGCTGATCATCCATCGATGATGACCCATCCAGGCCCTGATGGGCAATGGAACACCCTGCATGAATCTGTTCCCTGGCCGTGCTCCAGCCTGGTACAGGGGCTGCCTTTCTCCTGTTAATGTGGTGGCAATTCCCCTGAGGTCTCATGCCAGCCCCACACTTCTCCTCACCAATCTTCCTGTACCAAGAACCAGCCCGGGCTTTGAATCTCCACTTCACAGAATCACAGAATGGTTTGGGTTGGAAAGGACTTTAAAGCTCATCCTGTTCCACCTCCTACCATGGGCAGGGACACTTTCCACTACCCCAGGATGTTCCAAACCCTGTCCAACCTGGCCTTGGACACTTCTCGTGGAAAATGTCCCTGCCCATGGCAAGGGGTTGGTAAACAGATGATCTTTAGGCTCCCTTCCAACCCAGGCTATTCCATGATTCCATAAGGTCTCCGTGGAATCTTCTCCAGGTGATTACAAACTGGGCATGGCACAGCAAGAGCCCTTGAATGGGGACATCTTACAAAGCAGTACAGGTTAGGGAGTTGGCAAATTTCCCTGGGGCAGTCAAAGAAAGAGGTGGGTATTTAATAATTACTTAATTACCTGAACATCTTCACTCTCATCTCAGGCTTTTCAGCAAGAACAAGGAAATGCACATGAAAATGCTAATTAAGCCTGGATGGAACAAGAGGAGGGATTCAGTTGTCATCTGAATTATAAGAATATTGAACTCTCCGAGCCTTCCTGTGCAGCTCACAGGGAGGAAGGAGGGAATAAGTGTTTAACAAGACAAAAACACCTTGCTGAGTATCTGTGAGTTTTGTTAAATACTCTTAAGTATTCCCATCCTCACTGACACACATGTAGGATAATTAAATCAGTGGATGGTCCCCTAACAGCCACCTTCCTATTACCAACTGCAGCAAGAATTTTACTGCAAATATAAGTATTCATAAGTATAATGGGGACCAGTTGACTAAATTCCAGGGACAGTCCCCTACACAGTTTGATCTGAAGTTTTGCTACAGTGAATTTTTCAGTCTTTCTCTGCTTCCACCTAAAACCTTGCTGAGTTTGCTCATCTTCAGGAACGTGCAAAATCAAGGACAACTGACCATGCAGACAAAGCTTTAAGTCAGCTCTTATTTTTATCTGAATTATTCTGCCCAGCCCTTTGAGCGGGATCCCCCAGGTGCTCAGAGCATCCTCAGGAGCCCACAGACCCGGGCTGTCCCTCGCAGCAGCATAACCCCGTGCAGCTGCACACAGATGAGGGCAGAATTTGCCCCAAGGTCCCTTTCCTCCTTCCAGCATCCCAGCTGCAGGTGACTCTCACTGCGATCTGGACATCTCATGATCAAACAGCAGCTTGCTCCAAACAGGGCTCCTGTCGACACCACAGGCAATGGCAATTCAAATGACTTCTCCAAGCAAATATCATCCCCAACACCCAGGTCTGTGTGGGGGTCCTTGACAGAGATGTGCTCATGAAGGGCAATATTCGGCAGAAAACCCACAGAAGGGGGAGAGTCTGAGTGTACACAAAGACACACAAATATTGATATTTGTGCACGCACATTATCTAACAGAATTGGATTTTTCCACTTAGGGTCAGCACACATTTCACAGACATATTTGTTTCTTCTGATGTTATAGACCTTAATTACAAAATCTCAATTTTCATATATTCTATTCATTTTCATACTGAGTGGAAGTAAATGAAATTGTCTTTTTTCTTTTATTTTTTTGCTCTCAATGATGTGATAAAATGAAATTAAATATGACACACTTCTGAGACAAACACTTAGTCCCTTCAAAACAAGAGGACTACTCTAGGTCAGTGTTTTAATTGTGTGAGTATGCTCAAAGCCATCTTAACAAGTGTTTCACGTAGCCATTATGACCCTTAATTCAAGCTATGAAGTTGGGATAAGAATCTTCCATTTTCATTTACAAGAAGAGAGGAAGAAACAAACAAAACAAGCACCAGATCTCTTGCTGCAAAGCGAATCACTGATGTAGGAAGCACTTCTGGAGGGCCCTCAAACAATCCCCCTCCTGCCCACCTTCCCTGCCTGGGACAGCCTCCACTGCTGCTCGCCCAGATTGGTTTTGGAGCTGGGATCAAGATCTCGGGTTTATTGTCAGTTCTGGCACTGTCTTCTCCTGTAAAACTGAGCGCAACTTGCAATGTGAGGCTTTTTATGTCAGTCATGCTCTTTTTCTAAAATTCATTGCAAAAGCCATGTTCTGAAATTTGCCACCTCTTTCAAACTTGCTTCTCCTTCCTTCCTTTCCCTGGTTTCCCACTAGACACACTGTGATCCCTACTGTTCCTATTCCCATTAACACCACCACCGTTGCTGGGTGCCTCCCCCTGCATCCCTGTGCCTGGCGGCTCCTCCCACCAAATAACCAAATTCGGACAATGCAGTCCATTACCAGCTGCTTTATTCTCTCCAAAATGTCTCCATTCCAGCCTGTTACTTCCCTCTGTTTCAGCAGTCTCCAATGACTTTGATTGCTCGTCTGAAGAATAATAAAATAGCTTCTTATCAAGGCTTTAAAAAAAATAATATACCTTGACATGGTTATTTAAGATTGAAAAGTCAGGGGGGCCGAAATAATTATTTTCAAAAGGAACAGAATGAACTCTCTCACTACATAGACACAAGAGAAACATGGGCTACTCCAGCAGGAAAATACCATCAAGACTGAGTTTATAGGGACTACAGGTTTGTAACTGCAATTAAAATATGAAGAACACTTGATAATAACAAAACTCAGAGACACTGCACAGCAATTAAACCCAATGTACTGAGAGGTGAGTCTATGGAATGGCAGTAACATGGTACAAAAGTTTATAAGATGAGACAGAGATCTAATTACCTAAGCAGTGCAGACAGCCCAATCTGAATGCAAACCATTCCTGGTTGCTGCTTCCTCAGTCCCAGAAACACCCCCAGAACCCAAAGACACTGGAAAGAAACTCCTCGGGTTGTGGCATGTCTGCAGCAGTAGGAAGGGAAATGATGGAGAACACAAAGCCGATTTGCTTCTGATGCTAACACAAAGGAGGGACAACGTCTTTGAAGGCATCAATGTGTAAGAACCACCCTCACAGTAAAGAATTTCTTCCTAATATCAAATTATACAAAATACACCCTTTCACCTTAAAGCCATTCCCTCTTGTCCCATCTCTCCACGCCCCTGTCAAAAAGCCTTCTCCAGCTTTCTTGGTTTTGTAATTTTATTTTTTTTTTCCTTTTTGAGAAGGCAGTCTAGGAGAGTCTGGGGAGGAAGGTGAAATTGAGAAAAGTTTGGAAAAAATACTTACTGCTTAGATAAAGCTTTTAAAAGACAAACAAATTCTCAAGTCCAATATTTATAAACAGAGAGTTAAATTTTTGGAGCTTCACATGGCCACCAGCCCCAGAGGAGGACAGGGCTCCTCACTCCAAAGTGTGTCCATCACTGTTTTTCCGAGGAGCTGCTAAGTCAAGGGGCTGGTTATGATGGGCTGTTATTTACAGCAGAGCAGTTGCCACATAAACCCCATGGTGGGACTGCATTGTTTGTTTGTTAAGTGTTTCTTTGTTAAGTGCTCTGACATCCAGGGTGAGGAAGGACGTGAATAAATGACAATACAATGCATATGGAAGGGAGCACAATGGGAGTAGTTTGCAGTTTATTTCTGTGAGTCAATAACTATTCTTTTAGCTGTAATTTTTAGTCTTTATTATTCCAAGATACAGTTATTTGTTAGTAGGTGAACGAGGAAGGGCTTCACGAACCATAATGCAATGATGCTGTCACGTTGTTGTGGCATTAATCAGAGGATCTAATTTTATGTGTAGTCCAACCATCAACAAATCTTTTTTAAAGGTATCGACTTTATTGATTTTAAGACATATTGTAGCTCTTGGGACAAAGACAGAGGAAAGTTCTACACAGATGTGCAGCAAAGAAATCGGTGTAATTACCACCCCCTTGTGTTTACAATGCACGTTGGCTGTGCTGGTGCTCCATGTGAAGCCAGGAGCTCTCCCAGTGAATTCCACAGAGCAGCTTAGAGCTGGGCAAGGGCAGTGTTCCAGAAATGCTGATCATTCTACCTGATAGAGAACGAAACGAGCAGGCATGGAGCACTTGAACGGGAATGGGGCTCAAAGCTATGGCTTTGGTTCCTGAGATTACCAGAGACTCCAGGATTCTCCTGGGATCAGTGGCTCAGCAGGGGTCTGAACTCCCACGTGTGATCATGTGGTTTACTTTTTCCTTTTCTCTAATTTTTAGGCCATTAGCTTCTTCAGCCAAGCACTTTCTCTTACTACTTGATTGTAAGATGTCTCACACTGGGGCTGCAGACTAACTGGTGTGTCCAGGGATTATTGCAAATGACAGCTAAAACATAACAAATTGATCATTCCTTAAAGTTTTATTCAAAAAGCTTCCCTCTCAAATGCATACAAAAACAGTCTGTGTCTGAAAGGATAGGTCAGGACAAAGAGTATTCCCTGCTTTTCCACAGATGTTGACGTGAAGCCAAAGAAGAGAAGTATGTAATAAAGTTCATAAATTGAGGACTACAGTAAAAATCCCCCAAATCTCTCTATTTCTACAAATTGATTCTTCTTGCTGAGCTGAAGTACCCCGGGTGAGATGGCTGTCAGGAGAAGGGCTGAGGGGAGAGCACAGACTTTCTGAGACATCTTCTCAACCTTCTCAATGACTTCAGTTTTGACCCCCAAAAAGTACTTCAGATTGTTTTCATTCCTATTTCAGTGAAAAAACGCTTTCAGTGCAGATTGTAAAGGGCCACTAAAAGAAGTTAACTGCATTTTTATTTGTTTGTTGACATAGCAAATACATTTTTCACACTCTTCCCCTGTGGTGCTGCCAGCAGGACACGCCAGCACTCCGCCATGGGATTGCCTCCCCAAACAAATTGACTTTCCTCCCTAAAATGCTCCCTCCATACCTGAGGCCAAAACTCTCTTATCTCATAAATATTAGGAAGGCTTCATGGAACTACTAGTGAAGATGATAATAGAATGAACTTCAGGGGGAATATGATGAGTATTACAGAGAGAAATCTCCTTAATTTTATTAAAGGAAATCACTTGCTATAGATTTAAGCATAATCCTTCTTGATGTTTTTTAATATTGGTAGGAACCACTAAATACATATTTTAGGTTCCTGTGAAGACTTTCATGGCCTTCCTTTGCCTACAATGTCCTGAAACAGGTCCTGCTGTGGATCCCTTGTGGTCTCTCCAAACAAACTGCTCCATTCTGACCGTGGTGTTACAAGGTACCACAAGATGATAAATCACATGAGCAATTGTTTTGTTACTTACAAGTGAGTTTTGTTGCTTTTTTCTTTTTTTTTTCTTTTTTTTTAATTAAATACTACACAGAATTAAATGCAATCATACAAACAAAAATGTCAAAACTTCAGGATTCACTTAGAAAGGACAGGTCTGTCTGGGAGACTTCAAGGACTGTTCCAAATCACAGTACTGGCAAGTACTGACAGGACAAGGGGCAATGGCTTCAAACTGAAAGGGAGTAGGTTTAGATGGGATATTGGATGAAATTGTTCCCTATGGGGGGGGGAGGACCTGGGGGTGCCCAGAGAAGCTGTGGCTGCCCCTGGATCCCTGGCAGTGTCCAAGGCCAGGTTGGACAGGGCTTGGAGCAGCCTGGGATGGTGGAAGATGTCCCTGCCATGGCAGGGTGGAACGAGGTGTTCTTTAAGGTCCCTTCCAACCCAAACCAATCTGTTTCTGTGACCATACAAATGGCACCTTTTCCACCTCCTTAGGCCTTCTCATAGACCACGGGGCTTTAAGACTCATTCCACTTTCAGCCTACAGACAGAAACCTCATTTCCCTAAGGCATCGTAATCTTCTCCTAGTTTTTCTCATCCCCATATGCCAAGGACAGTCAGTGAGTGTAGGGGGAGGATGGAGCTCCGTGCTGCCTCTCTCAGAAAGCACTGCTACCACACAGACTTCCTTTGCACTTTCCCTGTTACTCAGGGGTTTGAGAGGTCTGTGCTGTTTGTGCACCCACAGCCAGGGACCATTTTTCACTCCTTACTGTGGCAGAGGAGTTTGTACAATGACATCTGTGGTGCTTTGGAGAAACTCCAGGAAAGGGCTGGCTTGGGGCTGTACACCGAGCGGGATGAGAGGCAGGCACGGAATCACACGGGCAGGCGTTGTGTGCAACCTGCCTGGCAGAGCAATAGAACAACTGGGGTATAATAAGATTATTACAGTGAGAAGTTATTCTGTTGAGATAAGGAAGAATTTTAATGACTTTGGTAGAAGGTATCAAGCCATCGTTAGCCAATCAGCTCGACTTCCCGAGCCGGCTGATTTTGCATACGTGGGATTGCTTTGCTTAGAGGCTCCCGGACAGCTCCATGATACCGTGTGACTGAAACGGGAGATAAATCTCTCAATCTCTTTTTTTAATTTCAATACAATTGCCTTATTACAGCATTATGTGAGGAATATGCATGGCACTTCCCAAGGGTTTTGCTTTTCCCAATAGCAAATGTCTCACTCAGTGTTTGGGCAGAGCGGTTCTCTGCTAAATTGCTCACAATGCAAGCTATTATAGAATAGAGGGACCCTGTGGGTATGATTGAAATTTATATGCACGGAACAATCAAGAATGCCAAGTGCACTGGATAAACTGTAGGTAGGTGGCAGAAGGCAGATAAGCAGCCTAGGAGGTTTAAGTTACAGGATCTTAAGCTGTAGAAAGATTCATTCTATAATTTACATTACAACCAGTTTCATTTGTAGAATGAATAATGGAAAGCTCCTACAGATAAGTATTTGAGGTCCAATCCTGGGAGGTGTTGAGCACTCAGCTCCCACTGAAGTCAGCGTTCCAGGCTTTTCCCAGTGTGTGTCTGCAGCTCAGGGGAGGGAACTTGTTGGTTAACAGCCACTGCAGACCCTCAAGCAGGGAAGCAGGGCTTTCACAGGACACCTCCTGCTCTCTCCATCTAACACATCAGCCTGCCTTAAAAGCACTCTGCATCTTAAGGATATAAATCACTTCACGAAAAAGTACAGAGTGAATGATTTATTTACTTTAAAGACAACAATCAAAACATTAAGTGTTGCTACAGGAAACTATCCATTTTCCTTTGGCTGAGCAGTCAGGCAAAGATTTATGCATATTTGCATTCACACATAAATTCCTCTGTTCAAGTCTAACTAACTCCAAACCAGTAAATCTCCAGCCTTCCCTCCTTTCCATGATCTCAGACCTTCACAGAACGAGAGCACTGAAAAAGTGTTGCACCACAGGCAACATCAGACCTTCCTGGCAGCCTCAGCCCCCTCTGCCCCATCTCCTGTGACCAGAGGGACGTCGATGCACATTTCCCAATGGGTCTCTGGGCTGAGCATGGCATGAGGTCCAATCCACTTAAAACAATTATTCTGATTCATTGCATTTGGTTTTTTATCAGAAAGTTAAACTGACAAAGCTTTATTTTCATACAACTTCAATATTTTCCTAATGACTTAACTGTCCCAAAAGCAACTCCAACTAAAAGAAAGTATTCAAAATTGTATCCCTACTAAAGATGAAAGAAGGTGAGCATTGAGTTGGAAGAATCCCCTCAAGGTACAGTAATTTATTTAGGGTTGAGTTCTGCTTTATGCGAACCACCAATTTTGAGGAAATGGCTTTGCAGTTTGCAGCTATGGGTTTGATTCTGACCTACACCCGTATGTTATTAAATAAAGCTGAGAAACATCCATAAGCAGGGCATGAAAAATTTAACAATTTAATGTGCTCTTAATAATGATTATTAATTTAATTATGTCATTGGATGAAACATTGGTGTTTCCTTCAAGTGTGCATTAGCATAATAAAAAGCTGCTTGAGAGGTACCAAAACTCCCGCAGCACAGCGTATTATGCACCCTGTATTTAACATTTACCCAGCGATATTTGGAAAAAAACCCATTCCCTTTAAATCCTGGAGCTGAAATTACACTCTCCCATCTGCCCCCTGGAAAAGGGGCAATATCTGAGGCACTCCGGAGGGGGGGGCAGGCAGAAGGGCCCACATAAAACTTGTGCTGGGCAGAACAAAGGCGTGGGAGCTGTGGTGGGGAGCGAGCGGCAGCCGCAGCGCCGGGAGAGCGCGAGCACAGAGCACAGCCCATAAAGCCACAATGAATGGTAATGACAGGCAATAAAATACCCTTTTAAAAATCCAGTAAAGGATAAAGACTGTAGGCTGCAGCACTGACTGGCAGTGCTGTGGCTGCAAAACATCAGCAGATTAGCATAAAGCATGGCAAGAAAGTACAACTAAAAATTATTCAGTCATACCGAATGCTTGCAGGGAATCTAGGCCAAGCAAGCAATCAAAATCAAATAGAAACAAGGTATATGTAATCCCACAGTAAAAAGATTGAGCAACTGTACATTGCCAAGACATTTTAATACTCCTTTAGCCCACAGTTTTTGAAAACCATTAATAGAGCTATAAAAAGTGAGGAGAGCTGCACAATGCAGTTCAGACCAACACGGGGGTGTAATTCTACACCGATGTAGCACCAGTGTTAATATAATCTCTCTCATGTTACACAAGAAGCCCAGCAAGAGCATCATAAAATGCAATATGTGTTTTCTCTACAAGCTTAAGTGTCTTTTAGCATAATTATTCCTGATGCTTCAGTTACGGGAAGGAACGCTACCAATCTAAGCAGCAAGAAGGTATTTATTTGCCCTTAAGGTGCAATTACATTCTGGAAAATGGCTCTTTTTTAATTCAATGATCTACTACTTTTGCTTGTTAGGGGTCATACACTGCTAAGACCAAGTCCTTGGCATTAGGTGTCTGCTCCTTAAAAAGCTCAAGTTCTGTATGATGAGGTCTGTTTGTTTAGCCCTTGCTTTTTCTCTGGGTTGTTTTTTTTCAGCTCCTGCAGCTCTGGGAGAGTGAGCGATATCTGTTGTGGCACATGGAAAATCATCAAATCGTAATTTAAAATTCTGAACACTAAATCTTTGTGCTGAGGATGCTCAAGGCAAAAAGGCCACTGAGTGGCTTTCTCTGTTGAATTCACAGAGCTACCAGTTAAGCAAAAAAAAAAAAAAAAAAAACAAAACCCCAGACCAACCTTTTATTTAAATTTTAATTTCATCAGATTTGAAGACATCAAGATTCATCCCATGGTATCTCTCTGAGGAGAGCCAAATCTTCCTGTGCAGGCTCTGCAGTGAGCCCGGCTCCCTTGGGACACAACTCCTGCCTGCCAGACAGCACCACTGCTCCATGGTGACAATGCTCCCGCCCTGGGAGCAGTCACCAACCTTACCAAAACAGCAAGTTTTAGAAAAAAACTATCTTCTGCACAGCTGAGGGCCTTAGGAGGGAAACCTCAGGCTCCACAGCCAGGGAGAGGGAAGGAGGAAAGAAAGAGCCCTTTTATTTGATTCTTCCCCTGGGTGTTGACTTGCCCAACAGAGTCCAGGATGAACACGCTCTCCAGGGATGTCAGCATTCCATGGCCCAAGTGCAACAAATTCTACCACCACTTGCTACCTTAAATCACATTTTCCAGTCAAACACAGTTTCTATCACAACACAATGATGGGCTGAGCATTCCCTGGCATTAAGGTCAAGTCCTCATTGGGAAGCCCCAAGCCTCAAGGATAAAGGAGGGGAAAATTTTTAAGGAGTAAACTTATTTTAGTGTAGCTAAAATGAGGTAGGACTTTTCCCTTCTGGATTATGTTCTTTGTGTACCACAAAGATCCTCTGGCGTGTAAAATCCATGACTATAACAAATACACGGCAAGAGCTGCTTTTATTAAATGATTAAATGTTTCAGCTTCTCCCCTGAAACTCTGTGCTTCAGCAAGAGGATTTTGGAGGAACATATGCAAATGGAAATAATATTAAAATAATTCCTTAGTCTCCTGCAACCGCGTGTAGTGATTTAATACTATTAAATAGCAAACCCTTTTTTCATTTCAATATTTATCTTCAGTTTTTCTCAAGGAAAGAAATTAAAAGGCACCTGTACTCAATTCTCTGATTTTATACAACTGGGTAAAAATCATTGTGCACTAAGCAAAGAAACCTGTACCTCCCAGCTAAAGCCAAAGTCTCTGCAGAAAACGTGGCTCTGGTCCAAGGAGCTGCGAGCAGGGGAAGACAGAGGCAGAGTTCTCTTGGTGGGTCTCCAACTACCCCGTGGCTTGGCCTTGTGGAAAAGACATGCACTTTTTGGGATTGCTGAGCTCTGGGAAGCGTAAAGGGCACTCACCAGAGCGCTGGGGGGTTGGAAAGGCCCCTCAGCAGCATTTGGTGCCCATTCCTTGAGTTTGAGCACAAGCTGAACTGAGCCCAAAGCCAAACCTGCCCCACCAGGATGACACCCAGAGGTGAGCCTGGCACTCCAAACCTGCACATCGGTGCCTACCCCAGCTGAACGTTCTTATCCACCAGGGCAGCTACAGGCACCCCAAAATGGCTTTCCTTCTGGCTGGCAGGGGGTTTGGAATAAACGTGGGCACAGCAAAAAAATACATGTGCTCCTTAACCCAGTTTCAAGTAGCAACTCAGCACTGCCTTCAAAAAAGCTCTCCTTGGCAGCCACGGCTATTCCCAAACGTTGGGTAATGGGCAGGAGAAAAGGATTTTTCACAGCAAACTGGGAGTGAGAACGGTCAAAAGAAGGCATCCAGGCTGTTAGGTTTGAATGGCACGTGGATAATAGGCAGGAGAGCAAGCAGGGAACTCTGCCTCCTTCCCTGACACCGACCGTTCGCGTTTGTGCAGCACTTCAGCGCTGCACTTAGTTCATGCTTTACCTTAAAGTGCCGCATTTTAACTGGAGAGGAAACGTGCAGCAGCTTTCATGCCCCTGCTGTGTAACTGTGGGCAAGTGCAGCCTTTGAAATGGCAGCCCCTGAAAGCAAGGAATGTTGGGTTGTATGGAAAGGCTTTCTGGCACAGTGCTGATGATTAGGGAAGGAATAACAGAGAATTGAGGGGGAACTAAGTCGCTCTTGTCAGACATCTCCCTTTTACCTCTTGCAATATGGACATGTAACTGTGTCTAGGAGTGAAATCTGGGACGGGGGATGTTGGTCACAAAAGGAAGTTTTAATAATACAAGCTCTGGGCACAAGATAAAAACTTGTAATTTGATGGGTTTTGCATGCACATGGAGTTGTGGCCATGGTTATGAACACATTTACACAATTTCCAAGAAAACAAAGAAGTTGGGAACTGAAAAAAGAACCCTCTCCTTTTGACCATTCAAGGTCTATGAATGAAGTTGGGAATTTGCACTCTACCTTATTCATTAAAATAGAAACTGCCATCACTTTAATGAGCAGCCTGAGGGTGGACAAAGTGCCTTGAATAGCTATGCACGATAGAGAACTTGGCATCCTCACTGAAACATAATGTGGGATTGCAATTGTGGGATTTTTCCAGTGAATACGAAGTGATCAAAGATAACACTGCCCCAAAAAGAATTAAAACAGTGCAACATTGCATCAAGTTACAGCCAATGTCAATCATTACATGCCTGAGTGCACAGGATCTTTTAAATAATGTTATAGACATGCTGTGGCATTCAAAATATTCACTGAATTTCAAATTAAAATGCAAAAGCATGTTCCCCGCTCATCTGACCAGAATAGAGAACTCGAGGCACATCTTTCCAAATATTGCTCTAATGCCACATCATTTACCGTCAGCTAGAGGACAGGCTAATTTTATGCAGAACTGGATGATGGGAGGACTGTCACATTAAATGGATTCCCAAAAGTTACCTTCGGCTTTGGTCCTGGGAGATGAGAAATTAGCAAAGATGGAGTTACAAAAGATTGGGGAAGGAGGGGACTAATTGCAGACTGATCACCTTTCCTACTGTGAAAGAAAAAACCCTTGGCACAATGCAGAACTTGAACTCATCATTGTGTAGAGGAGAGTTTCTGGCATGGAATTCCAGCCTGAGCTGCTCGATGGAAAAAAATGTTGCTTTATTTACATGCTAAAGGGAACCACCTCCTCGCTTTGGGCTGCAGATAAGCAGCCGTGGTGAGGAAGAAAGAGAAAGGGAACAGTACACCATTCTGGAAAAGGAGAGGGTGGGAGGGAATGGAGTAAAGACACATCAAAGGAAATATTTATAATATGCCACTGCAGAGGGGGAGAATGCAGAAGTCTTTTGCAAACATAACAGGGAGCTCAAAGTAATTTCAATTTCTAAAAAGGTCAGTGAGGAAATAGCAGAGAAAAACTTTACTCCCAGCCCAGAAATAGAAATATTGGAGCATTTAACCTCCAAACCTCTATGAAAGCAGCATGAAATTCAGTCTTCAGGTGGAAAGAAAAAAAAGACCTTCAGTGAAGTCTATAGAAACCAACTGGGAGCAAGATAATTTATGTGCTGTACAAGTGCAATTAAGTGGAGGATGGAGTAAGCAAATTTAGATCCCACAAAAACACGATCAACAGAAGCGAAGGGAACAAGTACACATCACCCACTACCGTGTTATTTTTTTGCATAAATTGATCCAATTTGGCTCTAATTTTCAATGCTGCAAGCTCATGGATTTGCACAAAGCACAGATTAGCCCAGGATCTGGCTCAGAAGCTGACAGAAATGATCTAAATCTCGAATAACCGCATGTCAGTTAAAGCCAGGCTCTCATGAAGCCCTTGGCAAGCACTGATGGCCAGGAGCTGCCCTGGGGATCCCACTGCCTGACTTCAAGAACATCCTACCTCCTCCTGAGCATGGGATCATCACCTTTTCTCTTCAACACCCCTTTCAAATCTATGAGTAATATGCAGCCTAATTTTGCTACATGAATTGTAATTACAGTAATTCATGCCTGTAGCTCGTGCCCTTTTGTGGGAGGTTTTTGCTGTGAGAGCCATTGTATCATCTTCTCTTTGGATCTACAGTTTGAGAACTGATCTCATGGAGCTCTGATAGATCAGCTCGCGTGTTATGGCTCTGCTTGGGTAAGGGGTTTAATTATGTAATTTCATCATCAATTTTTCTATGAATAAAATTTTATTTCATTGCAAAGGTTGACCGCTTAAGGCCTAGAATGTGTCTGAATTTGCTCTTTGGTTTAATTGTTTGTATGACAAGGTTTACTTTGTAATATTTCATGAAAGGAAAAGTATATCACAGACTCACAGGATTTAATTTAAGGTAAATGCTTAATTTAACATCCTTATAAATAAGAAATGGAGCAGTAGGAACAAAAGGGTTTTAAATGAGCAAACTGTAGAATTGCTTATTTGAAGTGCTGAGAAGTGTGATCTAATGAGCTGAGCATTGGACAGGAAGCCAGAAACTTTCAATAGATATTCCAGATTAGACCCAGTTTGAGCCTGTGGTCTCAAGCAAGTTATCAATCTCATCTGAGATTGTTCAGTTCTCCTCCTGACAATGCTTAAAATACCCAAATTTGCTATGTGTTTTCGTCATTTAACTTTATGTCCCATTTCACATCAGCACTATTCTCAGCCTCAAAAGAACAGAAAATATAATGGGTTGGATCTTCAGCTACGACTTTCACCCAAGCACAGCATTACCCAGTTCCCCTGTTCCCATGTCCGCAATCATTTTGTTTGTACATTCACTAAGGAACACCAAGCCTCATGGACAGAAAAACTATCTCATGTAGGGTCCATGCTACACTGATTTTGGAGCTGAATTGTGCAAGGTCTATCTCCTGCACTGAGGCTTACCACTCACAGACAGTCATTCAGGGACAAGATTCCCAAAAGGCTCCAAAAGCTTTGAATGAATGCACATTACCATCTTCCCAGTCACCACTGGAAATCTAAGCTGGACAGTGACTGATGTATAAGAAGAACCATGGAGAAATAACAAAATACGGAGAGGAGGAACACAGCAAGCAGAGCACAAGCAGGAACAAAAAACCCCTGAAGATGAGGTTGTTAATGCGAAGATCAGCAGCTTTCAGGAGAGGTGTGCCAGTCTGCATCTCCCTCCTCTCAATCAGAATGACATGCACTGGTAGGGATTTGTGGAAGTCGGAAGACAGGACCTCCCAAAGGTGCTGCCAAGTAGCTGCTTGGCAATGTCTTGCTGCTGAGGGGCAGAAGGGATGCCTGTCCCACTTCTATCCCAAATTCTGTGAGGAATGGGGGCTGTGATCTGCAGGCCCCCAGATGCTGCAGCTCCCAGACCTCAGCCTACGTGGACCTGCTGCCCACCGTGCTCCTCTCAGCACCTGCTTTGTAGGTTGCCAACTCTCCTGCTAAAGGGCCAAAGAGCAGATTTGATGATCAAATCACCAAAGCAATGATAAAAACAAGAAAAACCCCTCCAACAACAAAGTCAAAGAAAATGCACATTTCCCTATACATTCAGAAAGAAAGAATCAAATTCAGTTCCTAAGATCCACAAAAGCGAAGATGCCCAGCTGTGTGCAGAGGATTTCTACAGAGGCTCCCTGATCGCTACTTGTGAGGATCAGTGAGTGTTGCAGAAGCAGCTGGAGGATGATGGAAAAGCTTTCTGGACCCTGAAGCTTTTCCTCTTGCTCTTCCTTTGAAAGAATAAACACAGACTTACACAGTCAGAAGTTATTTCTAAATTTTCGTGTTCTATATTAAGAATGATAAACCAAGTACTACAAACAAAGCAACATGAGTTCTTTTATTCCCAATAAACAACGGGATTTATATTTAAGTGCGTATATGAATCCTACACCTCAGGTCACAATTTAATCTCTCCTTAATTTAATGCCCAATTTAATCTCAATACGACAGCTAACAATTAAGAGAATGCATGTGGAGCCACTTAGTGTTTGATTGTATCGGTCATGTATTGACGGCGGATACGGGACTGTTTTCCCGTAGATCATAAAACTTCAGAGCAAAAGATTGCACAGCTCAGAGAAATGTCTCCTGTTCTCAGCAGCTTTCAGGATTAGGACTTTAATGAGCCATGACTGGCTCATACCCATGCATGTGTTGCAAAACCCCTGTAGTTTTAATAACCTACTTAATTAGCTAAATGTTCCATAGTGGACATTTTCAAGGCAGTACTTCAGGTATGACACACTCTTTTCTATACTTAAATGTCGGTCCAAAAAACAGAGTTTGTAATAAAACCTTTGTACAAACTGATCTTGCACAAGCTTTGGCCTTTTATGCCATACTCTAAGCATAAAATATTTTATGCCATACTCTAAACATCAGTGAGCACCACCCAGCCTTTGGCAGAACATGGGAACAGCCTCCTGGGCTCAGACCTCGCAGCTATTATTTACTTGCTCTGCTTTCTTCCCTTGGCTGTTCTGCCTGGAGAACAGAAGGCTTTGGGGATACCTTATAACAGCCTTCCAAAACCTAAAGGGAGCTTGCAAAAAGGCTGGAGAGGGACTTTGGACAAGGACATGGAGTGACAGGACAAGGAGAATGACTTAAGGCTGAAGGAGGGTAGATTTAGATTATGTATTAGGAAGAAATTCTTCCCTGTAAAGGTGGTGGGGCTCTGGCACAGGTTACCCAGAGAGATTGTGGATTCCCTATCCCTTGGAAGGGTCCAAGGCCAGATTGGGTGAGGCTTGGAGCAACCTGGGATAGTGGAAAGTGTCCCTGTCCACAGCAGGAGGGTGGAGTAAGATGAGCTCTAAGTTCCCTTCCCTCCCAAACTATTATGTGTTCCTGTGAAATAGATAATTTTCAACACAATAGGACAATGCAACAGATAAGGAAAAACTCCTCACCCAGGTCATGCGTTGTAGAGATGCAAAAGTCGTACTTTGTACAAAAGCAAGGACGGGCTCTGCTCTGTGTTAGCCATGTTCACAGATTTCTATCAGTTTAAGTGTTTCAGAGGTTTAAACCTGTGCATGTGCCTTACACAACCTGACTGCAGCAGGATTATTCCTAACACACAACTTTGCCTAGACATTATTTGTCATGTTCCAGCATTCCTCAGCACAAACCTTAAAACTAAAATAAAATTACACCGCATTTTAAAAAATCACACCCCAAGTGATTTTATATAGTAAACTATTTATTTTAAAACAAGATTAAATATTGCGCCTCACTGAAATATTTTCTCTTAGCAGAGAGCACTCAGATGGAAAATTTCATACATTTCAACTGATTTTTTGCCTGAATGGTTTTCACATATTTTTCGAAAACCTAGTTGTGTCAAATGATTTATTCTCCCCTAACAATACGGTACAAGTAGCTCGGAAGATGCAAGTGCTGAAATGGTTGACGGCAGTTGGCCAATTAAGTGCTCTCCAGTATTCTGATTTTTTTTGTGCTTTGCACATACTAATCCTTTTCTTAATGTATTGAGGTTCTATCCAGCAGAAAGAATGAGCTAACTGCAAGGCATGCCACATGAGGAGTGGGGAAATGTACGGCGACATGCTCGTATCCAGGGGAGGTTTAGCCAAGTGTGAAGCAGAAAACACATCTGAGAAGGAGCAAACACCGAGGGAAGGGAAGGGAAGGGAAGGGAAGGGAAGGGAAGGGAAGGGAAGGGAAGGGAAGGGAAGGGAAGGGAAGGGAAGGGAAGGGAAGGGAAGGGAAGGGAAGGGAAGGGAAGGGAAGGGAAGGGAAGGGAAGGGAAGGGAAGGGAAGGGAAGGGAAGGGAAGGGAAGGGAAGGGAAGGGAAGGGAAGGGCCGTGGGGTGTCCCAGGAGGCAGGGGCAGGTGCTGCCTGGCTCAGGAGCTGCAGGAGGCTCCGGGCATGGAGGAGCCCAGCTGGGAAAGGCACCCTGGGCTGCTGTCTCCAGGGGTGGCCCCGACAAGCCTCCCCAGCAGCACATCATTAGAGGAGGTGACAACGGTGCTGCCGTGCTCCAGGCAGAGCCAGGTGACTCCAAATAGCTCGGCTTGTTCCAGGCTCGTCTGGGGCCGATTCTCCTGCCTCATTTAACCCCTCATGAACTGTGCGGTACCATGAACACACAAAACTCTCCTTCAGAAGCATTGCTCTGTCCAAAGGAAGAAAAAAAGGGACAATCTAAAACGTGGTGAACTGTTCTTCTCTCTTCTATTACAAAGTGGTAAGAAAAGTGATGTATGGCTCCAAATATGCATTGTACAGAACTTGGAAGAAGTAATGCAGATCCACAGTACATAAGCAGGGACAGCAGCAGAATTTTGTCTACAAAGACAGCATTTTGTCAACTACAAGGAAAGAAAATCTAGGTTCATGTGGCTTTCCCCCCCCAAACTTTAGATTTATTTTATTAAAATAAAATCAACTTTCCAAGTTTTCAGAAAGCTTTCTATTGAATCACATTCTGCTTTCCCTGCAGTCTTTTCTTCAGTTTTACTGATTATCAAGTAACCCCCAAAGCTTCTGGGGAGGAGAAAGAAACCCCTAAAATTTCAATTGTAAAAACCTAAACTCAGATTTCAGAACCTTCTCAACTGCTGTCCTGCTCAAATTCCTCATTAGGGAAGAGACACAAACACTTGACAAGTGCAGTAAAGACACCAAATTTCTGAAGGCCAGTGAGGAAGACAAAATGCTGTGAAGAATTCTGAAGTGATTTACAACCCAGACCAAATTTATTTATTGCAGATTACTTTATCTAATCCTTCTCCTGCTGAAGTTATCTCTGCCTTCAGCATCAGGTGTCGATGACAGAAGTATTACCACTACACATCAAAACATTACTATAATTTTTCTCACAGATCTATACCAGTCACAACAGGTTGCTGTGATTTTTGCAGATAAAAACCTTCAAGAAAACTGTTTTTTTCTTGTTAACCAGCTGGAGTTAAAACAAGTGACAGCCCAGAATGAGCAGACACTCCTGGCAGTTTCAATGAGAGGCTCTTAATTGCAAGTCACAGAGCAGGGGTCATCTCCTCTGAGGCCAGTAGATTTGAATGCCTCCCTCTGGGTTACACCATTACAAGAAAATGTGTTTGTCTATTAAGAACTTCAGAAAAATAAACAAACTGAGTCAGCAAATAGGTTTTTCAAGGTATAAATTTTGAAAGTTACAACTTTGGCATTGAGAAATAGATGCCCAGAGAGGTGGTGGATGCCCTGCTCCTGCAAAATCTTGAGGTCAGATTGGATGGGGCTCTGAGCAACCTGCTCAATGGAAGGTGTCCCTGTTTATTGCAGGGACATGAGCTTTAAAGGCCCCTTCCAGCCCAAACCACTCTGTGAAAAATGGGAACAGTCATTTTTGCACTGAGGTTGGACTGCAGCCTGAGTGAGGGCAGCAGTGGGAGGAAGGCAGGAAATCTTTGCTGGGAGGGAATGCTGTCAAGAGCAAGGAGGAAAAGCTCTGTGCTCAGAGGTCCAAATAAAAGCTGTGGATAAAGTTCATGAAAACAGATTTTCAATACATTTCACTCACTTTCTCCTGCTTTTGAATTGTTCACTGTCACCTGCAGTGTATTCCTTACTTGATCCATCATTGGCTTGCTAGACCAACATATGGTTCCCCACTTCTGGGTACAGATTTCTTAGGATTCCAACTTTGTCTGAGCAACATGATATATGCTGCTAAATAAAGGAGAGATTACAAATACAGGCTTTGGATATCAAGCATCATACTGTCCTCCTTTGTGAAAGCAATTCAGCCAAAATTACATATATGGAAAAAACCAGAGTTAGTCAGGATGATTTATTAATTGTACACAACATGCCTGAAGGCAGATTGGGAATGGAATTCAGATGGATGGACACGGAGGAGAATTAAGCCAATAATGGCAAGGCACGGTGCAACTTCTTAGTCACAAACACTCACATCACATGAAATTATTTTCACAGATGATATTTATACTATAGCAGGAACTGCCCTACAGTTTCTCTCTTAAGCATTACAGAATCCGAAATGCTGGTGTGATAAAACTTCCATGCTTACCAGAGACTTTCTGCAAATCTCTTTCATATCCAAATTTGACAACCAAGCACTTTATTCCTAAGTCTGACAGGTGCTCAAGTCATTTGATTGGGAAACTTGCTCTCTGCTTAAGTTCTGCCACATTAGGGCTAGATGGGGCTTATTAAAAAGGAACACAAGAAAGGAGCTAAAAAAGCGTGGAAAATTCCATAAGAGACCACTCTTTTTACCTGAAAATAAAAGTTGTGGGTTTTTGGGTTTTTTTCGGAGTGGTTCAAAACTTTCTGTCGTAGGGCTTAATTTAGCTCATGGTTTATGAGTAGTGGGCAGAAGTGTCCTGCACTGGTCTGGCTTACCCATTACCTGGCCATGGTGATATTTCTTGCATTTTCCCTGCATTGGCCATTGCCAGAGATAGGCTGTTGGAATAAACAGGCCATGCTCTGGTCCATCAAGGAAAGTCAAGAAATTCCTCTCTCTCAAAGGAGGATGACAGAGCAGAGGAGCAAGGATTGGTATGAGAGCCATGAGTGGCTTGGAAAAGATTTTTAATTTGTATGTGGCAGGAGATCCCAATCCCATTGCCAAACACACAAGTGGCCCTGGAAGTCCTACACTAAGGAAGTCCTACATTAAGGAAGTCCTACATTGAGGAAGTCCTACATTGAGGAAGTCCTACATAAAGCCCCTCACCCCTCTCAGCTGGGGTTTACACTGACCTGTGAGCCTCGGAAGGGCCAACCCAGCACAGCCAACTCCAGCTCCAAAGAACCTTTCTGCCAACAGGAATAAGGCAAGACCAAAGAGGAGTTTCGTATCAGTAATTAAACCTGAAAGGAAATCCACACTCTGATCCTCCCAGGTGCACATGCTGCACTGTTTCCTTGCAATTCCCCTGTTTTGGTGAGGCAGAGGTGGGGGAAAGACTACAGATGCTGTCAGACAAAGAGCTGGTCCCCGCTACTGTTGCAGATGGTGGAAGCAGAATCCTCTTTCTTTTCACACTATCAATTAAGCAATGTTGCCAAACCCACATCAGCTTCTCAGTCAAACATTTCATTTCTCAGCAGTCTGTGTGAAGTTTGAAAGCTACAGTATGTTCTGCCAGCGGCCTCCAGAAAGCTGCTTTGCATTGTTTTGCTTAAATGGCTACAAAAGTGCTGTCAAAGAGACACTGTCAACTGCAGCTTTTGTGTGTATGTCTTTTTTACTTAAAATAAAAATAAAAAAAAAGAAAAGAGAAAGGAAAAA
The DNA here is from genome assembly GCA_036785705.1 of Acanthornis magna. Taxonomy (NCBI): domain Eukaryota; kingdom Metazoa; phylum Chordata; class Aves; order Passeriformes; family Acanthizidae; genus Acanthornis; species Acanthornis magna. The sequence continues at coordinate 20,201,721 of JAWUZG010000013.1, forward strand.
GAAACAAAACCTTGTGGAGTTGAAAGAACTGATTTCTGCTTGTTTTATCAGTCCTTTTTACATTCTTTTGGCAGACATTGGATTTTCCTCTCTGCTATTCACAGTGCAAGCATATTCAATATTGAATAGACCTTTTTGACAGTTTTTGAACCTGTTCCATAAGATTCCAAACGCACTGATTCATGAGGACTTGTAAAGTTCCTACAACATTAAAAAAAAAATCTACCCCGACTCAAGAATTATTTTGCATCAGGATAATTTAAAACTTCTGCTCCTTCATCTGTATGATTTCTCAGAGCCAGAAAGAAACACTTTCACAACTGATTGGTCTGCCTTATGCACTGAGAGGGATACAACAGCAAACACTCACTGTCTAGAAGTCAAGAAAATCTAATTATCTAATATTATAAAAGCTCTGCTTTTGTCTTTCAACACCTAAATGGGGGCAAAATTCTGGTCTTGGAAAGATTTTATACTTTAATGAGTATCAGTGAGAAGCAACCGCTGAACACGTTCAAACACAAACTAAATTTTACTACTATGGTTGTAGATTTTTTATTTGCTGCACACTCTCATATTTTGAGTTTCCCAGCAGCCTGGGTATATTTTTTCCCTGAAGTATCCCCTCCATTCCCCTAATGCTGCTTCTCTGACAACCAACACCATGGCAGCAATATTGCTTATGGTTTAAAACTGCTCTGTTTTCTTACTTCAGGGGTATTTCCAGCCTGATCTTCACTTTGGAAAAGCAGATGTGAATCTGAGTAGATTAATAAATGACAATAGTGATGATTACAGTAATGTGTTATGAGCTATTCTCAGCTGTTTCCAGACACACGGAGTGGTGGTTACATTTTCTATTCCATGGCCAGCACAAAGGAAATAAATAAAGCAGTGGTTCCCAATTTGTTGTCCACAGATCCACTGGAGTAATTCCCACATAAAGCAGTGAAATCTACGGTCACTGAGCACAAATTCAATACACAAGAGCCCACATGTTCTAGTGGAAATTTTTTTGGTAGCCCACAAACAAAAAAAGGATGAAAACCACTGAGGACTGAAGCACATACAAATAGAGCATTAGATCTCTCACATATGTCCTCCCGGGAAAAACTCCCACAGAAAGCACCAGGAATTAAATCTATAGAAATGTAATACAGCTCTATGGAATTTCCTCTGAAGGCCTATAGAATTTAGTACAGCAGGGAGTCCTTTTCAGAGCCCTTTTTTCAGACAACTCACAGAAGGATATAATTCTAATGAATGGGATTTTAAAAAAAAGCAATAGATCTACAATAATCGTCTATTAAATTATTTCCCATAGAAGTATTGACAGCAATAGCTATTAACATTATTTTATAAAACTGGAAAGATATATTGATCAGTGGATCCATTCTGTCTTGACACAGAGAACTCAGGCGATTTATGTTGCTATTCTTTGTTAGGCAAAGGGATTGGTTCTTTTTATTTTTTTTAAAACATCTGGAGTCCCATGAATAATTAATTTAATTAAAATAAGAGACTATTTTATCTGCGCTCCTTGACAGGAACTTTGCCTCATGCTACCTGGCAAATCCACTACTGCCGCTGTGTAAGTATTCATTGGTCATTGACACTTTTCATGGATTTTTTGTGATTTAAGATGCAATTTCCCCCGGGGATTCCCAGCCCTTGGACTTTGCCGGAGCATCCCCAGGACACACAGGGAGGGGCAGCCAGGACAGCAGAGCTGGGCTGGCTCAGCGTTGGACAAGGGATTGGTTCCATGGCTGTGACAAGCCTGGGGACAGCAGAGTGAGTGAGGTAGAGGCCAAACTGAAAATGGAGAGGAAATCACGGAATTACAGAATCATTTAGGTTGGAAATGCCCTGGAAAAACCATCGAGTCCAAACCTGCCAGCACTGCCAAGGCCACCACTAACCCATGTCCCCAAGTGCCACGTCCACATGGCTTTTAAATCCCTCCAGGGATGGGGACTCCACCTTCACCCTGCACAGCTGTGTCAGGGCTGGACAAATCTTCGGGTGAAGCGAATTTTCCCAATATCCAACCAAAACCTCCCCTGGCACAGCTTGAGGCTGTTTCTTCTTGTCTTGTCCCTTGTTCCCAGGTAGAAGAGCCTGACCCCACCTGGCTGCACCTTCCTGTGGGTGACAAAGGAACAGTGAGAAGAGGTGAGGATACAGGCTCCGGAAACTCCTTCTCCCCCAGCTTTCTCTCCTTCCAGTTATGAAGGGAAGAAAAAAAAATTGTGATGAAAGCAACTTAACATGCCTTTTAGAGCAGGGTTTTGTGAACTGATTAAAATATCCTGCAGAAGATATTGAGGTTTTTTGGGTTTGACTATTTTCTCTAGATCCTCATTAGTTTTATCATAGATTTATCTCTAATCTTTCCCACAGTGAGGTGGCAGAGTCAGATTTGCAAGGATCTATCAGACGAAAGCTAAAACTCAGGGAAGGAAAAGCTGTTTCTGCCTTTGATGATGCAAATATAGCTGGAATTTATTTTTACATTTTATTTCTTGTTGTCTCCTCAAGTGTCCTTAATTTTGTCTTATTTTCCCCCATTTACCTGAATATTGGCTTAGTACGGGGAAGCGAAATACTGAATTCCACCAAATTTGAGGAGTCAACCTCACAGGAGCCTGAGCCTCAATTTTTTTTTCCAAAGAAAAGTGTGCTTTCCGTGCTAAATCCTAGCCCCACTGAAGTCAGTGGCAAAATTCCTAATGCCTTACTCCCCTGGGAGCAGGATTTGGCCCGGCAGGGACGGACAGTAGCTAAGCCCACCACCTCCCATCCCTGGAGATCTTCCCAGGGCAGCAGTAATCAAAATAATTCATTTGCAGTTCTAAGCCTTTGATGCATGACTGCTGAGAAAGAAGATTTGTGAAAGCTGTGACAAACTTACACCTCAGCTTTCAGAAAAGGAGAAAAAAATCTGTTACTGGAAAATTTGCCAATTTTTTCCCTCTAGTCCTTAATGCACAGCAATCCATTTGACCATATAATTATTACTTAGAGGAAAGGAGTTGGAAAAAGAAGCGTAATTTATGAGGGTGAACAAGAAAACAGATGAGATATATGGAAGAAATATTACAAGAAAAAATACAAAAATAAGAGAAACAATGCTGTATAATGTTGTCAGACCTAAATCAAAGTCAGAAAGGAAAAATGAGATGCTCGCGTACACAGATTATGCCACCATCAGTTTTTGCTGGAGAAGGAAGAACCTTGGCAATCAAGATTATCTGATAATTACCTTTCTTAACGCATTAAATTCACTCAGCTTCACCTTCAGGCATTAGCTGAAGAAAATAATGACACACATCCTCATGGTTAATGGTTAAACCCTATTTCCAAGAAATCTATTACATGTGGTGTCACCTAGAAACCCACACAATAAAGCATCTTTAAAAGAAGCACTGATAGAAAAGGATGGGGTTTGGAAATATAAATTGCAGTTGTTTGCATCAAAACATTTTAACGTGCAGGCTTTAGTAATACTAATGAAAGTTTGATTGTCTTTGTTAATTAGCTCCCCGCCCTCCTTTGTCAGCTGCAGAACAAACCTTCTCCTGCCAGCATCTCAGGATGCATTAGACATCATTAAACATCATTTTTAAATGAACATTTCATTTAAAAGAGATTAATTTTCAAAGTATGGCAGCGCTTGAAAACTAATCTGTAAAATGATACAGCTGCTGAAGAATACCTCCACCTCCTAATTCCCCAGTATTTATGGGCAGATCAGTCCACGTGCTGCTGCTAATGAGGTTTGGAGAGTCTATTTGATAATCTACCAGCTCACAAAGGGATTTTGCCAAGTGCCAAACCCCTTTCCTATAGGATGTGCAAACTAGCCCTGGGCCAGGGGAGAGCCAGACACATCATCTTCCCAGTCATACAAGCCCTGGAAAGAATAAATTCAATGTGAATCTGCTTTTAATCCCTTCCTGCACATGAGGACACAACCCTCACAGGCAGCACCTCCAAGACGAAGTCCTGGTGGGATGATCGTGATCTCAGGGGACCAGATGTTCAGTCCAGCTCATTCCTCCACTGCACCCTCCTTTTCCACACCCTATCCTCTGCTGTTTCTAAAGGACTGATGGAGTTTCACCTTAAAATACTTCGCAGGAAGTTGTTGGGTTATTCTGGGTGTTTGAATTAGTCACACCAGCAGGAATCAGAATCTTCTGCAGTTCAGTGCCATCGTCATGGAGGCAGCACGGGAGAAGAAAAATGGGCCAGAGCTGCTTTGCAAATACAGAATGAAACATCATTTTTACAGTGAAAATTTCATAAATGGTAAAATTTGGTTTGTCTTACAGATTCTGACCAATTTATTTTTTATGAATAATTTGTTGCTGAAGAAATGGTCATTTCTACTTGAGAACAAGTGAGCTGTCTGTCTGCAGCATGCACAAAATCAGGTGCTTCCAGAAAAAACTGGGAAATGGCTCTTCCCAACTGGATGCCCTTTATCTGATGGTGGATTTCCTCTACAGTGTAAACTGGAACTTTCTGAGACAAAAAGACAAAGAAATTGTAGGTAACTCTTCTAAACAAATGGTCTGTGGACTCTTGTCTTGTCTCCAGCTGCTCCACTGAAACACAGAGAAGGAAACCTACCAGTCATATCATGGAACTGCTTTAATAGTGCATAATGAAACGGAATTTGTTATAGGATTTGGGAAAAGAAATTAGAGATTACCAGGACAGCTGGTTTGCTCCCATGCTAGTATAACTCCGGTGACTCTCATGGGATTCCTGCCTGTCATGGACTTTAATTTAAGTCAACTCTTCAGCAATGTCCGGGAGTAAAGACAGAAATTTAATAACTTTGCTGAAGTCTCAGGCGTTGATGAGATTTCAGCATTATCTTTGGGCACAACAAATACTAAAATGGAAGCTGAATTAGCTTTCACCTGCTATCATTTGAAAGTGTTCTTGTTATTTTTTTTCAATGTGGATTGCTTAATTAGAAATGCAGGTGCATTCACTGTGCTGTATTTTACTGTTCAACTTAAAAAGCCATTTTCAAACTACTGATACAAAGCAAAACAAATACAAGCTGTTTAATTGGTTTTACTAAAAGTCATTTTAAATCAGTAATTTTTAAAATTAATTCATTTTAATTACACAGAGCAAATATTTATCTGTTAAGTGAGGACCCATAAAATGAATATGGGAAAGGAATAAAGGTGTCACTAGAAGTGATGGAATGGAGACCCTCCGTGTCAGTTACGAATGATTGGCCATTATAAATAAGATTTTCCCTTCTGTTGCACAGTATTATTTTGGATATTTTTTGTATGGACTAACCATTAAAGCACTTCATGTATGACTCAGAGTGTAATTTCATTCTATCAAAGTAAGGACGAGAATGTACTTCTCCAGGGTCAACACCTACACAGTCTCAAGTGCCCTGTAAAGTGGAGGTGAGCAGTGCTGACAGGCCCATGTCCCAAACATTTTGTTCTGCACTTGGAAGAGCACAACTTGGCCCAAGAGAGGCTGTTTATCAGTGATGCACTGACTCAGGGAATGCCCCAATAGCTTTCCTCCAGCTCTTATGGGTCGTGCTGGAGACCAAAAGGCATTTTTATCACCCAGTTGCCTGCAGTTGACGATCACATATTATCTGCAGATGTCATGGCATTATTCCTCTCCTGTGCAGGACTCATGGAAAATGCTGTTAAGTCAGTCCTTCAGCTCACATTTAAACCCTGATTCTGGGCACGTTGGTTGCTTAAGCAGATTCCCTGGAGTTTACTGCAGGAGAAAAGCAACCCAGATTTGGTCATTAAATTTAGATTCTTTTCACTCATCTTATTCACACAGTCAGAAAAGGTATTTGTATCATTTTGCTTTTCAATGGATGGAATAAAATTAGCTGCATAACAAATGTCCTTGATCATGAATTATATAAAGCACTGCATTTATTTGGAATTCCAAATACACAAGAGAAGTAAAGACAGTGAATGAGAAAATGCACCTGCCAAAAGAAGAAAGGGTCCAATTTTCCATGCATAGTATGGATCATATTCCTAAAATGCCTGTAGCAGTCTGAAAATGTTATTCTAAGGGACATATTCTGACAGTCCCTCTGGCAGATGTATCTTAATTATTGACTGACTGAGATTTTAGGTACTTGCACCAGGGTCAGTGAGGTTCATCTCATGGAACTGCTTCATCTTCAATGCAATTAATGGAAACCCTGCAGAACCACAGGGAGAATCCACTCTATCCCATGTTTGCATTCCCCTCTTCCCAACAGCTACATCCAAAATGTAACTGTGCCTCAAGACAGAAATCCAATCCACAAAAAGTTAAACATAAGGATGGTCGTACTTGAGGTGAGACCAAAGGTTCATCTTGGGCAGAATCCTTTCTTCTAGAATGGCCAGACCAGTGTTCCATAAAATATTTGGAAATGAAGGATTTTTTGAGCAAGGTTGGTTTTACGATTTATTAATCCCTCATTTGGTTTCCTTTCCATGAGAAGAAGCATTTCTGCCTCTTTGAGGCTATAGGAATCAATATGAACCTTCAGGGGCCATTCCCCACCTTAGATGCAGATCTTAGCTTCAGAGAATCATTCAGCCTGGAAAAGACCTTTAGGATCATCAAGTCCAAAAGCCAACCCAGCACCACCACCATGGTCACCACTAAACTGTGTCCTTAACAGCCACACCAGTGAGGCAGGTGAAAACCCTCATGTTTTGGTGCCTGTGCCCTAAGATCCATGACCGTTTTGAATGACACCATCAATGGCTACCAAAAAACCCAAATGCAAAACAAAGGAGCCAAACGTGGCTCTGCGGTCAAGGATCCAGAGCAATTTCAAATGATGTAAGGAATTACCAAATTAATTTAGGTTCCTTCCTGGTCAGACAGTCCTGGGCAGCCAACTGGACTGGATTCAGTCTGAGACCCTGGGCAGAATGGATTCCAGCCAATATTAATAATTGCTTTACTAATTGAGGTTCTTTGTTTAGAATCTACAAATTATAATTTAGGGTTTGAGGCATCTGCCATACCCTTTCACAAAAAATTAAAGCACCTGGGTGACAGTATTACTACTTTTCAGGCCTTGTTGGGCAAAAGAGTTTTGAGATCTTGGCGTTTGTAACATGCGCATTTCATAGAGTTTGGCGTTTTCCTTTCCTTGTTTTCTTTGGTCCTTTGGAAACCATGAATATCTGGATGACCACTTTTGACCAAAGGAAACCATTGCTCAGTGATACAACCAATTTTATCTCCATTAAAAAGGAGATGGAGAACTCCACGCCACTATTTTTCCACTTTATTTGTTCAATAATGTGAAAGTCCAAACCAACTCAGAATTATGCAAAGCACCAGGATATGAAGCGTCTAATTACATTCTGACTTTAGTCCTTTCTAACACCCTAAGTCAAAATAGGTGAACTATGAAGAACATGAAATAATTGCAATCATTATCACATAAAATGCATTGTACATGATTTTAGAGTGGTTTTGGGCTAAATCTATTTTTAGCTTCGCCCCATGGTATAAAGTCCCATTTGTGCTAATAATTCCAAACCCCAGTACAGGGGAGCGCAACAGAGCTTGATGAAAGCCAGATTTGGGGGGTGACTGGAGTATTTAATTCCTACGGTGCATGAGAAATTCTTCTGACTAAGAAGTCTTGGATATTATTCCATTGATGTTACCTCTGGCAGAGCCTTGTTGAAGACAGTGGTGAAAATGGAATGAACATCTCAAGATCTGGGCCTTGCATAGCTGAATTTTCATGATTATATATCAAGACAGAGAACTTTAATTGCTCATATTTATGCAACACTTTATGAGATCTGCTACAAGCCTGAAGCTATGAGATCTGCTACGAGCCGGCAGTTCAATCCATTTGCTCTTAAAATCAGCTTCTTAAATAAATTTTTAAGAAAACCCTTAGCTCAGTTCTACTCTTTTATCCTTTATTTATGCTTTGTTTAAAATTACCAGAGTTGATAAGACTGAGCGAGGTTGCTTTGCACCTCTCAGAAGATGTGTGCACATTAAGCATATTGGCAATATTTATTTATTCTGCCATCTGTCCCACCAGCTCCACATTCTCAACAGTTTGGCCTAGAGAGGGCCAAAAATCACCTGAGCATCATAAACCGAGTTCCCGGCTGTCAGCGTAACACATTGAGCCCACAGCTGCTGTCCTGCTGCCTGATTTAATGAGGTTCCTAAAGTATGTGGACAAGTATTCGGGCTCTTGGTTGCCATGGCGATGCACGGGGCTTGGAGCGGGTGTCAGCAGCATCCCGATCGATGGCAATCAGCTCACGGCCCATCAGCCGCGGCCGTGCAGATGCGCTCGGGCTGGTTCTACACGGACAGGGCTCTGTCCGTGGTTCCCACACGGACAGGGCTCTGCCCCACAGCCCGGCCGGGCTCAGGACATGGGAGGTGTCCGAGGAGCAGCACTGCACCGAGATAAACACGTTGTGTTTCGCTCTGCTCTCTCACTGTTTTGCGAACACGGGGTTTTGTATCCTCTGAACTCGATCACTTCCTGAGGGTTCCAGGAGAAGCTTAGAATCATGGAATCACGGAGTATGCTGAGCTGAAAGGGACCCATCAAGAACCAGCAAGTCCAACTCCTGGCCCCACACAGGACACCCCAAGAATCCATCCCTGTGCCTGAGAGCATTGTCCAGACTTGGTCAGTACTACATTCCCCAGAAGAAAAGGATTCTCCCATGGTTGCCTCAAACACCTCTGAATTTCCCATCAGTTTTTGCACCATTTACTACACTAGAGCAGCATCTACATTTCTGAGGCCAAATGCTTTTTTACTGAGTCACTTCACCTGTTTTCGGAAGACAAATATTGATGTGCAATCTGTGATTCGTGTAGAAGTTTCCTCACCCAGAAGGAACTGAAAACCAGAGTAGGAATCCAGTGACAGGGAGAAAACATGTCATGCCAGATAATTCAGGTCGGATTCCCACACATTTCCACCACAGCGGACAGGGACAGATTTTTCCCCATGTATTTTCAAAGCTAAAATGTTTTAAGTGTATTTTTCCTTCTGTGCAGAAGCCTGAAAAGGGTAATTTAGCTATTTAAGTGTATCTGGAACACTCAAACCTGAATGAAAGGTTGACTCCGACAGTCATCACGCCCAAAAACGCCCAACAATTAAACATATTTTAATCATTAGTCCAAATCTCAGTCTACCACCTTACAGCCTTGCGAGATTATTCTTCAGATCCGAAGGAAGCTGCTTCTTGCCCCTTTCCCAGCCCTTCTGACAGGAGCATTCAGACATTGTCTTTCAGCCCGGAATATTAAAGCCCAAACAGCACCATATCAGAGGGATTAGTCACACGTGTTTACATTGCATTGGCCATTCAACCTCGCTTGTCCTCAGATGGATCTTAACAATAAAGCAAACAGCTACACTGTGTAACAACCAAAGTGAGTAATCAAGGCCTCTGAACAAAGACAGGGAATTAGAGGATCTGGAGTTTCTGTGAAAGCAGCAAAAGATGTCATCAAAGTTGGTACAAACTGACATTTAAGAAAATACTGCATCAAGTCTCAAAAAATGCTGTAAGTATTTTGTAAGGGTAGGTGGAAAAGCACAAGACTATAATGACAAAAATCCAAGCCCTCTGGGATCATCTTGGAAAATAGGATCCACATTTCAAGTAAAGAAATTCCCCAGCTAACCCCCTCCTCCCCATATGCAACAGCATCAATAATCAGACCTGTTCTAGACATCACATTTTGTCACTCATCAAATCCTCTGTGTCCAGAGGGAAACAAATTCCAGAGGAATTCACCTGGGGAGTAGGAATTTCCTTCTGTAAGAACTAATACCATCAGTTTTGCTACAGTTCTGAGCAGATGTTTTACAGCTTATGCTGCTCACCGAAATGGAGCCTTCAGAGCTAAGCCCTGAGGAACTGAGTTGCACCAGCGTTGCAGTGAGGACAGCATGGTCCGTGTCACTCTGTGGTTTGTCACTCATCGAGGTCAGTTCCAGTTCCTGTGCAAACACAGCAAACACAGCCTACACTATTTTATTTACAGCTGCAGATTTATTTTATGCCATTTACCACAGGTTTCATCAGGGATGCTTTACAGACTGGATTTCCTCATCAAAATGGTACCATCCTCAAAGATAGGGTGCTGTTTTCTAAACTTCCATGTCCAATTTCCCCATGGCAGCTACAGTGGCCAAGGGATGTCTACAACTTGTAGTATCGCCTCAGCTAAAGGAATTTGTGACTTGGAGCCAATCCAAGACATGCTGATCTTCAGAACAAAATCCACTGCTCTGCTGGTGCTCACTGCCAGTCCTTGTCAGTCCTACCAGTCATGGAAAGAGGAGATTAAAGGCAAAGGCACATCCAAAGTCTCTCCAGTGAGGAGTGAAGCATTTCAGCACTGCACCACGACACATCTCATCTTGGCAAACCTGTCCTTGGCAAGAAGCTACTTCTGCCATGGCATTTCATCTTATTCTTTTCAATCAAATTGGGTCTTATGGCCTTTTTTTGACATCTTTGGCTTCCTTTGAGTAATTGGCATGGATAAAGTTAGAAAACAGAATCTACAGTTCACTTGGAAATAGTGCTGAGGGCTGGTAACATCTTACCCTGTGACCACATGGGCTTCAAAGGCCAGTCATGAAATGCTACAGTTCATGCAAAACATCCTCCCACTGCTCACACAGGACCTGGCCCCACCAAGCAAAGCCAAGACTGGAAGATCAATAACAACCTCTCCACCCAACCAGATATTCACACTACTCTGATTGCCCAACCTATCAAAACTGTGTTTGCTCTACCTGACCCCTTGTACAGTATTTTCATGATGGTCAATCCTCATTTAAACAAGAAATAAAACTAATGGCACTGACCCTCCTGCCATTGCAAAGGCAAAACATATGTTTTATTGAACTTGGAGGAACTTGGTTCAAGGTTCAGAACACACCTGAAGGAAAAGGTAGCACATTCCTAACAAAAACTGAGTCAGCTGCCCAAGGGCAGAAAAACGCATAATTGCAATGATGACTGAGACATTCACTTTATCACAGGAGCACACAGACAGGTGGAAAAGCATTAAAGATCAACTGATTAGCTCACTGGTTTCCATACTGCCCTATGAGTCTTTCCTTCCACCAGGAACCTCTCACCTGGCTTCAACTTCTCAGATTGACCAGCCCGGAGCATCCACTGGGATGGCAGCAGAAACTTCCTGTAACAGGGCATTGGGATGAACGAATTAATCAAAGCCATCCCTGAAAACCTAAGGCTGGTTACCACCAGATAACCATCTTAAAATCTGATAGTGGAACCCTACTCTTTTATTTCTACAGTGGTAATTTCAACACAAAGAATTTCTCTAAAGCTGGGGTCCAAGAAACTCTATCTTAGGATTTTTTTTTTTTGGTCTTTCTATTTTATGGAATATACTGAAACTTTAAAACAAGAGTTTTTAAATGTTTGAGATTGAGGTTGTTCTTACAATATACAGACTCTGGATTTGTAATAGGAAATGAGAGCTCTGTTCCATCATCTGCACAAAGACACAATTCTGACTTCTCTCCCATCTTGCACATTAAAAGTTAACTTCAAATCCCTTCATGAAATGGATGTTTATTCTGGGGGGTTTTATTTGCAGTTTTTGGCATAGTGTGATTTGGTTTATATTTACTTTTCCCCACCATAGCTATAATTTCCTCTTTCAGGATAGTGAAGTGTTCTCTAATTGGCTTTTATTTTGCTTCATACACTCTTTGCACCTCCTAACAGAGCTTTGAAGAGCTCCCCCTCTGCTGAAAGAATTCCTACAGAGGCTGTACTTGCTGTAAAATATGATGACATTAGTTAAGCGATACGATTCTCTGAACACATCTCACTGACATCAGCCTCCAGGAGCCTGCATTACAGGGAAGCATCAGTCCATAATAAGTCCATATACAACAGGGAGTGATGTGATCAGAGCATGTCCTACTGAAACATTTGTTCTTATGAAGTCCATGAATATTGCTTTTAAGTGTAAAAAAAGTAATCTATTCTGGAAAGACACTTATGAACAGAAAGGGGGAAAGAATACTCTCTGATCTCTTGAGCCGAGCTCTCAAGACATCAATGACTGTGCACTCATTTATAATCTCCACTAATTTACTGGCTGCCCTAGAGACACACTTTGATCTTTGGGAAGATCTACTGTATCTCTCTGCTTTGCAACAGGCAATAAAAACTGTAACCCTTATAATAAAGTGGTCTAAGTAATGTAGTCATAGCATCTAGCCCCCAATTCATCAAGGAAGATGCCACCTTGCACTCTACGTTCTTGGCATAAATATTCATCACCAGCATGGGAAGGCTTGGCTGTGCACAACAAGTTTTGTAGTAGATGTCCTTTCTCTGCAAGTACATGTGCTGTGTGAAAGTCTGTATAATTAATGTCAAGGATCACTGCTACACTTTGAGCTGAGGATGGGAAGTAAATGCAGTTTGCTTCCCAGATCGGGCAGGTTGGTTGGTCAGACTGCTGTCATTAGAGACTGTGGTTATTCAGGTTTATTAATTTTCCGTGCTGGGTACACATGGCAGCACCTCACGCTGTGGCTGCACAGGGATTTGTTCTGCAGGAGGTATTTGCAGGGCAAGGAGAGCACATGGCAACCTCAGAGCAGGGGCTGCATGTGTAGAGCTGTGCTGGCAAAAGGTACCATGGGTGAGGCTGAGGAGCAGCACTGCTGCAGGTCCAGCGCTGAAACACTCCTGCTCCTCCACATGCAGCTCCCAGAGCTCCAGCAGCACCACCTTCTCCTGGCCACAGCACTCTGAGACAGGCAAGAGACCTCTTACTGCTTTCTATGATTCACTTCAAACCTCCTCCTGCTGACCCAGGCTCAGCTCACACTCTCACTTGTCCTCTGCTCTGTTTCCTTGGCGTTCTGCCCCACTCTCCCTCCGAGCACTGCATGCCCACGGAGCTGACACAGTTTGCTGCCACTGTGCCACTTGCCCTGCCTGTGTGTCATCCCCTTCCCTTCACATCCCTACAGCTTCGTTTTGTCATTAAAGTCCACCCCAGTGATTAGCAGCCTCAAGAAATCACATCTCCTACAGAAAAGCCCCATTGTGCTCCTGGTACATAGGGGAGCGCAGAGGTTTTCCAAAGCAGGAATATTCCTCTGAAACTTCTGCTGTCACCAGTGGAACTGGGATGCTCTGCACTGCTGCAAAAAACAAGTTCAGAAAACCCAAATAAAACTCAGAACAAAGCAAGGCCCCAGAACTGACAGACTTTTAAAAATATTTTGACCTAAATAGTGAATAAGGCTCCCAAGCAAACACTCTTAGAATTAGCCAAGATTATGAATGTTTCAAGAGTGTAAAACAATAAAAATCAAAGCCAAATTTAACAGCATTATTTAGCATATGGTACAGATACAGAAAGGATAATAAAGTAATTCAAAGAGCTAAAAGTTCCCCATTATAGCTTCTGAATCTATAGATCCTTTGTACAATTTTCATCATAACAGCAGAAAGTTAATCCAGCTATTGGGGCTACAGGAAATCCCATGGGAAGCATTTTTCTTAATTGTGTATCTAAATTTCATTTTGCTGGAATAAAATGGATTAAATGTTTTCTGCAGTTATAGGAGCGAGGCATAAAGCACCACCGAGAATCCCAGATCTCCTGTGCATTCACTTTCTGTCACCCAGGGTCATTCTGCAAGAGAGATCCAACACAGAGCAGGACTAATGACAACACATTTGTGCCAGCTTGGGTTTGTCGTGTCAGGATCAGCTTTCCAACCCAACGTACCTGTCTGGGAATAGTGCTCTTAACAAACAGCACAGTGCATCCACACAAGCTCTTGGTGGGATGCTTCCCACTATGTCTGGGGCTGAAATGGAGAGTGAATTGCCCACTTGCAAGCCAGTCAAAATTGAAGGAAAAAGCCGATTTGCCGCTGCCTTTGCAGAGGTCCCTTTGTAACAACACAGGTGTCACACAGGAGTTGGTTTGTTTCTTAAGAGAAAGCACCTCTTCAGTGTCAGCAATGAAATAACAGCACCAGATGCCTCCAGACCTGTCCACACTTGTTGATCCATGGATGTGAGAGACAGCACATGCACGGCACGGGAAATGACAGAATACACATCTGGGCGCCAAAAAGCATTTACTGCAGCACTTGCTCTGGGAACTGTCTTTCCCACTGACTAGCCAGATACACAAGGCTGGAAATACAGGATAGGCAGATCCAACAGGTTAAAAGTTAACAAAAAGAGAAGAAACACAGCGGTACTTGGATAAAGAGAATTATAAATACAAGTATACCTCCTGTCCCAAAACAGACCCAAGTCCCTGAGGGATTAAAACAGAGAGAACTGAACTTTCACATGCAACCAAAGCCAAGAGGAGACAACACAGGGAGAGGCATCAGCATGGAGCTCAGCATGCTCAGCACGGGAGCCTGGCTGCAGGAAATAGGGAGACTGGCACAAGTGAAGTGCACGGAATAGCTCCTAGAGTCACAAAGGAGTGGAAACGGGAATGCCTTTTCTGCTGGAAAGGGCAGATGCAAAGGCCTAGTTTGATTTCTCCATGGGCTTGCTGCTTCCTTGTGACCAAAATTAATGACCAAGCAGGCAAAGCTAATCACTCTCAGTGGCGTCCATACATGACCTATTCATACCCTGTAAAATTTTACCTCATGTTTACTCTGAACCTTTCATTTTTGCAAAACTAAAACACAGAAATGGGGCCCAAACCACTAACTTTATTAGAATTAATGATTAATACTACCCAGAAGCCAGTCCTAGACCAAACACCAATGCATACAGTCATTTTCTCAAACAGAAACAGAGATGCCCTCTAATATTTCTTCGTAGCAATAGACTGGAGGGAAGGAGGAACCCAATGTGATTGGGTTACAAGGAAGGAATATGTAGGTGGGCTACATTTAGTTTTCACTGCAGAAGGAATGTGTATAAGCTCCAGGAGAGGCACTGGAGATATTACTCTTGCAGGTCAGTTTATTGAGCTATTGCTGTCACCAAATGACACCCGTGGCCATCGAGGAGGCATCCTGGCCCTCACAGGAGTATGTCACAGCTTTGCCAGCAGCACAGCAGCATGGAATGTTGATATCCTGCAAACAGGAGCACAGGGCTTGGCCAGAGCTCAGCTGGGTCATGGCTGAGAGCAGCGAGACAGAAGGAAAAAGGCAGAGGGTGTATTTGAAACAGAGAACTGGGGTACAGAAGGGGAGCAGGGAGAGTCTGTCTGGCTCTTTGCTGACCACAGGATGGAAAAAGGAAGAGGTTTCCTGTTTCTTTTGGGCAGACTCCCTATCCCTATTCCTGGATGCTGTACCTGTCGTGTTCCCTCCAGGATAATGGTTTGCCCAGCAGCAGGAGCTGCTCTGGCCATGCTCTGGTTTTGCGGTAGCACTGGGCCATTTCACTTCATCTCCTGCTCCAGGCAACTGCCTCATTTGCCTGAGCCTGGAGGGGAACCGAACTCAGTGTTATTTTAAAGATGTCATAAAAATAATTTATTCAATACCAAAAGATTCCTCAGTCTGTTCCATCTGACAGACATTAGATGCTCCATGGCATTAGTTGCCCTGGTAGAAAACCAGAAAAGTGATGGTGAAATAACTGAAGTACTATGGATTGCACTAATGAAACATAGGAGAACTTGATCCTGTAATTTGCCATGGATAAATGAGCTATTTTTTTTTTCATTCATACCACATCTTTGTCAACCATTCCTTTTGGAAAGGCTAAATCTCCATGACTATGGGTGAAAGAGCTGATACTGACTCATGGCAAATAACACTTGTAGAAGTATGTATATAACACAGTGGCTTTCCAGCAAGATGCTCAGACTCAAGCATGTATTAATATGTTCATTTTTCTAAATCTCCTTTTTTTTAATAGGGGGAAAAATAGAAGTGTAGAGCAAAGCCAAACCTATTTGTGTCCAGGAGTGAGCACACACATGGGAGAGCACTGCTCACTTTTCTTTTCTGTGGCTCCAGGGCCACCCTGGCCTCACTTTTCTGCCCCAGGCCCTTCCTTCCCCCAAAGTATTTCAATGCTGCTGCAATCTCTTTCCCAACTTCACAAAAACTACTCAAACACTGTTCAGAGTGGTATTTTAAGAATTTTAGTTTTTTGGCTTTCATTGCATTAAATTTGTATTTTCCCTGTTAAAAGGTTACTATTTCTGCCTTGCTGTACTATGCCCCTATTTTGGAATTTCAGACACCTCTGGTGTGAAAATGAAAACTCCACCTAAACTGGGAGACAAGAATCATATGCCATTTGCTGGAAGCGGTTTCACACCAAAAAGGGAGCATGGAACATGCTTCTTCCTCATAATTACCATGGAATTTGCGCAGAAGGAATCTGACACAATCAACAAAAATATGAACAAGAAGAAATGTGTGTTAATAAAATACCATGTATTTGGAATTCATACAGAGATCACGACAGCTCATAGGAGGAGTGCACAGGAAACTCCAGCTGCAATCATGCCATAATTTTAGCAGAAATGGCCCCATCACTGAGCAAAATGTCATGGTATAAGGTGATAATGTATTGAATTAAGAAAACTTCTTGGAAAATGATACTAGAGGTTCATTTCCTAAATGCATGGTCATGTTTAATTAGGTTTAAGAGCAAATACGGCAATGGATCCTCACACAACAGAGCAGACTGCTGTTAACTTTGGCTGCTTCCTGAATTTTCAATGAGATCTTTACTATAAAAACCATGTTACCATTGCAAACATTAGGAAAAATTGCCTTCCTGATCAAAGAATGCCCCCTTTTGGAACACCCCAATCCCAGAGCACACAGGTTCCACACCAAGGTGATTCTGAACACCACATGCATGGATTAAGACATTTTTCCCTTTTGGAGGAGCATGCTGTGCAGGTTAAAACCAGAGTTCGCTTTATGCCCCTCATTCATGAGCTGTTATAAAGGCAGATCAACATTAATCACTCCTATATAGCCCCTGCCAGCCCATGGCTCCACCAAGCCACTCGTTTGTGCCATTTGCTTTTCCTCACCAATTTTGCAATTCCTTCCTAACTATATTGACTTTTCAGCATGGCATTGAGCTTCATTTCAAAAGCGGCAGCCAGGAAAAGTTAATGATCCAAAAATGGCACTATTTTAAGCTCATGGTGGGCCAACCAATCCCTTCTACCCATGGAGTGAAGGGTTCTGCTCCTCAGCTCTGTGAGGACACAAAGCCTGAATGCTGCAGTAGCGGCAGTAGCTCTGCCCCACTCAGGATCATTGAATGTAGGTGGCCAGCCCAACTTTCCCTTTTCTCTCTCCCCTTTTCTCTGTAGAAGAGATGGCAGCTTCCTTCCAGTCCAGGATAAGATATTTCCCTGTGGATAAAGTGCTCAAGAAGAGGGGAGCACAGCAAGAGAAGTGCTGGCAATCGCCTCTGGCCTTTACGAGGGTGAGAGTGACTGACAGATGAGCCAGGCCTAAATCTCTGAAGACAAATCTTGGGGCTCTGACCTTTAAACAATAACAAATCCCTCAGAAAAAAAAATTAAATTCAAGGCTTAAACTTCTGAGGTGGTCTTTAGACCATTTCAGATCCAGGGGTCCAATTTTAGAGTAATTCTTTTCAGCACTATTTTGTTTCTGCTGGGAAAAAACAGAATCCAGGCACTACTTTTAGATAGACAGGAATAGGGAAGCAATGTGGGCACATTCTAGCAGCTGGAAAAATTATGTCTAGAATTAACCAATACAAGTGGACAGCATAAAGCAGAGCTGTTCTTTCTCTTTTTTTTTTTTTTTTTTGTTTTTTTTTTTAAATGCCACATATAGAGCCTTTATTACAGCCCCACATTCCACCTCAAGCAACGGACGTCCAACTGCATCTTTTAAGAAGCACTGCATTTTAAGAAACATAAGAACACATTAACAATGGAATTAAGTAACTGGCACTATTTGTTACCCCTGATTTTTGAATTCCCATTGGCCTTTCTTATTTTCTCTCCCTCCCCTCCCCGGAACAAGATAATTAGACAGAAGCAAATAAGATGTACAGAGCTAGAAAACAGAAGAGCCTGACATGTGTAGTGCATGCTGTCAGCCATATGGCATTCTATATATATTGTTACAGATGAAAATTGTACCACACACTGCGCTGTACATTAACACTGGAATGGTATACAGTAATTCATGGGCAGAAACTGATACTATCTGCTGTGTTGGCTAATAGATTTTTGAAGTTTTCTCCATAGCATTTTATTTTAAATGACAGTGTTTTCTATTAATGGGTGGGCACTGTCAATTTGTTGACCCCGGACGGGAAGGACGTCTTTTTGTTCCGATGGCAGCCATCATTTCTGTGAAGTGATGCATGTAAAAAAGCCAGGAAATGCAATTCACCTCACACGCTGCTGTCACTCAATCTGACATCTACATGTTGGAGTATTTTCTCAAAGTTTTCTCCATGTGACCTGCAAGTTAAAGATCAGGGAGGTTACCTTCATCCAGCCCATCCATGTGTCAATCATCCCCACCTAAAAATGAAAGTTACAAATAAACTGCAGCTCTATTTATACTCTGCTGCCTGTCCCATCTTTTCCACGTCAATCTCGCCGGCTCTCATTACAGCTACATCACGCTGCCCCCCTTCCTGCTTTGTGTATCCCAGATTAAGGGTCTTTGTTTTTCTGCCGCTGTCCTTCTGAGCATGTAAAGCCCTTAATGCCTGCCTTGGCTCTCTTTTTTACCGTGTAAAACTTTGAAAGGAAACTTAGAAACATATTAGTGGTATTTTTAAATCAAAGCATGGCTACAAATCAAACAAAAACCCCTTCTTCCGTGTGGACACACAAGGGAAGTAAATACAACCCTGAAGCTGAAGTGTCTCAAAGAAAATAGGTTTAGATTAGATATTGGGATGAAATTCTTCCCTGTGAGGGTGGTGAGGTCCACAGACAAGCTGTGGTTGCCCCTGGATCCCTGGAAGTGTCCCAGCCCAGGATGGACAGGGCCTGGAGCAACCTGGGATGTGGAAGGCGGCCCTGCCCATGGCAGGAGGAGGAATGGGACGAGTTTTAGGTTCCTTCCCAGACAAACCATTCTGTGCTTCTATGATTTTGTTCTTTCTGCGCTGGCTGTTAGAGCATGCTGAGGGAACTGCCAAAGGCAGAGCCAGGGACCCATGCTTCCCAAAGTTCTTGGTGTATCACTGCCACTGCCCAGTAGAGATTAGGTGTTTTATACCTGCTGAAATTGACTTGAACAGAGTTACGTCAAGAAAAAAAAAATACTGAAAAATGAAAATATTACTGAGAATCATCCCTCACAGTATTCAGACTTCTTCCTGTATTTAGAAAAATGCTTAATAAAATCCTGATTCTTCCTAATTAGCAGGGGTGACTCTGTTCCCTGACCCCTGACCCCTGAACTGAAGAATAAGATGGAAACTGCCCAAGAAATCTTGAATTACTTCATCTAGAACAAAACTTGATGGGAAGACATGAGGACTCTCCTTCAAATCCAATGGCTTAGGATCAAGTTCCTTGTACTACCCAAGGAGATTGACTCATCTAAAATATCCACAAAAACAGAATTTAGATGAGAAAGAGGGAAGACCTAAGGAACACCTTTCTCTCAATTACCAAGCAGGACCATAAAATTCCTTATTTTACGTACATTTTCTTACCAAACATCTAGTCTGGGTTTCAAACATTTTGTTTCACTGTAAAATCCCAGTTCCCATTGGTAGACAAATTCAAAGCCTCATCTCCATGCAGGCAGCAAATTAACTCACAACAGTCTTCAAATGTGATACATGGGGTTTTCCAGCCTTGGCCACACCCAGGGAATTCAGAGGTGAAAGAATATTTTCTGCCTGTCTTCAAAGGAGTGTTTCCAAGCACCATCCTTTGGGAAGCGCCTTATCTGGCAGGCAAAAATAAGCTGTTGCAGTGCAAAGAGCAGAAAATGAAGCAAATTACCTCCATATTTTTGGCTAGAAATGTTATGCCAGGTAGTCCCTCTCACAGTCCTTCTCTTCTGCTCCACCAGTATTTGAGTACTTCCTACAAAGAGGAACTGGCTTCACAGAAAACACGCGTGGCAAATATACAGAAATGTCTCCATATATCCAAATACATCTCTGAATATCTCAGCAGCTGGGTTATTCTTTTTAGTGGTGGGGAATGTAAATTCCAGACTTCTCGGGCAGAAGAGAGGGTGGAACCTAGGTCTCCTTCATGCTAGACAAGCACTGACTCTTGAATGTAGGCAGCTTGGGACCACCACTTCCCCGGTTTCTTCTTTGCTTTCAAAGATTTCATTTGAAAAGTGGAGGTAAGGCAAAAAAAAAAAAAAAAAGGAAAAAGGAAAAAAGAATGGTTTGATCAAATGTTGTATTTCCCTCCATAGTTTTAGTGTGGCTGCCAAATTTGGGCTGGGGGAGGAGGTCACCCAGCCAGAAGCACAATATGTTCAGTCTGCTGTGGCTTCCAGTGGATCAGCTCCTTTGGGCCTGCCAGATGGAGCTGCACACCCTCCACCAAAGCCCCTCAGCCATATGCCAGGACTCACCCGTGGCTGTGCACAGCTCCACTTCTGCTCTTAACAACAACCAATGGAAATATTTTGACCCTTCGAGCACCCAGAGAGAGGTTCTTGCAACTTGCCCTGAAATCTAGAGCAAGAAATAGTGCCCAGACTTCTATTCCTCCAGCTTGTTGTGTTTTGGGTGAAGCTGAAATCTCTCTACAGGAGTTCACCAGGACTTCATCCCATCAGTGAGGTGGCAGTCACCACATCAGAGTGACTTCTCCAGCCATGCCAGAAGACAGAGTCCTTCCTGTATCACACTCACACAGCCACGCTCTGCAGCAATAACCTGCCTAGACCAAGCCCTGGCTGCTCCTTGGTCATCCCCACCTTGTCCAATGTCCTAGGACTCGTGAAACAGCCCAAGAATTATCTGTCCTGAAGAGCTTTCAGCTATCTACAGACATCTTCCTGGAATGAGGAGGTAAAATGTGCACCCTGCTTCAGCTTGTGTCTCTTGAGAGCAGATCTCCTTCTCTGGGCTACAAAATGCGAGCAATTCCTTCTGTTTTCCGAATGGTGTTTTCATAAGATAGTTTGTAGGAACTGGGACTGTATTAAATGACATTTTATGGCTATTTTGACTGCATTGCTGTTTACATTTCAGACCTTCAAACCTACACAAAACAGTCTAAATTTACCATTTAATCAAAGAATAGCCTCCGGATATTTTGATTTAGGAGATCCAGCATGTCCCAGCATCATGTTTGCTGCCCACACTCACTGACCACAGGTCTGTGCTCCCCTCTGTTCACAGGAGGGCTCGGGCACAGTGAGCTCCTTCATCATTTTCTTGTGTCTCAGCTGGAGCACAGCAGAATGGACTGAGAAACAGGAGGAGTAAAATACTGCAGTGAACTTTTAAACTAAAATAGCAATAGAGAGTTAGATAATTAAATGGGAAACCAGATCCAAATGTCAAATAAGGAGGGAGACATCAAAGAGAAACAGAAATCTCTGATAAAGATCAAGAGAGAAAACTAAAATTTTTATGGCATATGCTGACAAATGGCTGAAGTAAAATATAACAAAGTAACTTGGTTTAGCAATATTTCTACAGATTGTCTGAACTACACTGCTGCAGAGATCAAAGGATAGAGCTGGAAACAAAATACCAAAAGAAATGACACACTACCCTTCTACCTCTTCCTCCTCCCGCCGACCCCCCTCCTATTTAAATTCATATTTCAAACCCAGGACTCAGAGGCTGGAAATTTGTAAAAGTTTCTGGAAAGGTCATTCCATCAACTGGGCGAGTGGGAACTTTTTATTTGAAATTTCTTTGCAGTATCCTGTTATTTTCTGTCCCCGTTAGAAAGTTGATCCGAAGGCAGGTCCAGGCAGTCTCCAGCTTGGATCTCCTCTCAGCTGAGCACCAGATTTTCCCTGAGACGCTCAGCTCTCCTCTGCCTTTCTGTGTGGGACTCAGTCACATGGCTCCAGCAGATGGGTTTGCTGCAGTTTTTTCTCCCAACAATGCTCCCATTGTTGTTATTGAAACTTCTCCTACTTGAGCCCAGTCCTCGTTAAGTGCGGATTATTCCCCTGGTTCTGCTGACTGTGCTCCTCTATCAACACTCATCATTTGTGGGCATCCTCGAAAAAGAGAATAATTTCTTATTTTTGGTTTGCTTTGTTGACTTGCTTATCACTTTATCATACACTCCAGCTAAATATATTTGTCAATTGAGGCATTTTGAGCATTTTGTAAATAAAACAGCCATCTGTAATTTATTTAAAGTTTATTTGCAGTAATTTCAAATGCAGGGACTCCGCCAATTACTTTTTTTGTTCCTGTTTTTCAATTACTCAAAAATTAAAAATGAAATTTCATGAGGAAAAAGCTCTGTCTTTTCCATTCTACTTGAAAGCCAGCTCTCAAGATAGCTGCTTTTCTGTATTATCAGGAGACTGGAAGATAAAGATTATCTCTGACTACATTCTCCTCCTACACAAGAACAAAGACTTTTCTAATAAATGAAACTCAGATTTTTTCCTCCCCAATGAAAAAAGATTGCACTCAAAAATAAGTTAGCCAGGTGAAATCCTGGAGTAGATGTTACCTGCAGGACTAAGCTAGATGGAATGATGCTTTAAATCAAGTACAAGATTTGGTGGCTGTAGCAGATGGACCAACTACTGCTGCAAACATGTGATAGTTAAAAGGAAATTGCAAGTCCATTGGAGGGCAAGGCTTGACAGGAGGCACAAACATTGAGAGATAAAGTGGTTTCACCAGTTTAAAATGGTCTACTTGGTTTAAATACAAAATTACTCTTCAGACACTTCTTGAAAGCCAGAATAAAACACCCTACTGCACCATCAAATGTGTGCAAAATGCTGCAGAGCCTCCATGGAGCTCTTGTTTTCCATGGGGTCCCAGTGTTTCCCCGGGAACTGCCAAATCCCAATTCCCATCTCCAGCCCCACAAGAGCGAGGCAGCTACAAGGCAAAGACAGATAACAGCACCAAACCCCTGATAGCAGGAAGAGGATGTTTATTGCTCTCCAAAGCAATTCCCCTTGCACAAGAGATGGGTTATATGTAACACTGGTTAGTACTTAAAAAACCCTGGATCCATTCAGGAGAAGGGATCACAAGGGTTAATTGCTACACTTTAAGAAATGGACGTGTGGGAAAGGACAGGCAAAGGGTTGGACTGGTGGAGACTCCCCCTAATATTCACCAATTCAATGTTTATTAGCAGACACCACCAGAAATGAAGTGCATCCAAACTCCTTTTGATCCTTCAGCTTGCATGGCTGCCATGAAGAAAGCTCAGCAAAATAAACTGTTGATTTTAGGAAGTTATTTGTCCCCTCTGTATAATATATGCTGACATTTCCTCCCTGTGAACCATCTTTTGCCATTTATTACACTCATCCACTGAGTTTCTCCTCTGATGTCTTTGTATTTATAGTTCTGTGTCTTCTTTTTTTTTTTTTTTCATTGCCTCTTAGGACTGTGGAGTCAAAAAACAAATGTGGTGCCAGAACAGACAACAGCCATTGGATTCTTCCTGGGCTTCCTAATCTGCTTCTGAAACATCCTGGAATAAATCTCATCTGAGTGGTATGAGTCTGGGTTTATATAAGATAAATGTGAGAGCAAACTTTGGAAAGTTCCCGCTTAATGTCAAAATAATAGAATTTTGAGGGACTTTTTGAGGACATCTGGTTCATCCCACAGCACAAACAGGATCACCATACTCAATGACTTCTGAGGCCAGCCCCCTCCCACAGATGGACACACCACAACCTGTCTATAAGAGCTATTCCAATACTTTGCCTACCTCTTGTCCTGTAAAACCCCTCTAGATTTAAGATGACTTAAAATAAAGCTTCAAGTCCTGCATTAAAAAAACCCACAAAACTCCTATTAATAATTTTAAAAAAGGAAAAAATAATCTGGTCTGTGTAAAAACTCTTCATTCATGGCTGTGTACTGGAAGAGATTTCCAAACTCCAAGAGTAAGGAAGAAATCCATCGCTGCTGATGACAAGCAATAAGAATTCTTTGCTAAACAAAAAAGCTTTTCATTTTAATTCCCTGTGACTTCAAGATGCAGAGGATCAAGTGGTTTTGGTTTCACACTTCACTACCACAGTTTATTTGGAAACAGAAGAGGTGACACATAACACTACAAAACATTCCAGGACACTTCCAATGACCAGACAAATCCCAAATACCTGTCTGAGACTCCATGGAAAGTGTCTACCTTGTTTCTACATTGAACATGGAGTTTAGTACATGTATTGGTGGGAAATTGTTGCTCAGTGGTAGCAATTAATGGTAGTAATTAAGTTTCCAGATTATAAGGCAAGTGATAATGAAGTGTTGATTGTGGCAGGTGAAGGAATGCGTATGGCACTGTATCCAATGGGGAGTTTAGCGCCTGAAGCTCTAACAAGCACAAAACTTCATAAATAAATGATTTTCTACTCTTCATTCCACCTAAAACAACTGGAAGAAAAACAACAAACTTGAAACAGATATTGATCCTGGTTCCACCAGCATTACATAAATTTAATACAAAATTACATCATTTCAATACAGTTTGAACCAGGATGAGTACATAGCAGACTGCTCATAAATCTTGTTTTCTGATTGAATTAATGACCAATACATGTCCAACTACAAAATTCCTCATTCAATTCGTAATTGATAACACTGTAATCTCCCCTCAGTTTGAACCATTTTTTTATCTTAGGCAGAAAAAAAGATCTTAACAACAGCTTTGTTTCCTGTGCTGGCTTTGTTTAGCTAGAAAGGGATTTGTGATTCCTTTCACTGTCCTTCAATCCCCAGGATTACATTTGCAAGAATTATATGAAATTTCAGAGAGGAAAAATACCTGAAAATGAGCAATTCTAAGTAGTTTATGGGGAAAACAGAGAAGGGAGAAAGGCAGGAGAGGAAAACAATAAATTGATTTTTGGTGATTTTAGAAGGGCTGAAGTGTTGCCTAGAGCTGTGATCCATGATCCATGATCCATCTGTCCTTGTTCAAAGCTCACCTGGGAGCTCCCAGGGTGATGGGGTAACCTGAGTGGCACTCAGGTCCTTCCCACAGAACAAGGTACACCAAGCCCAAATGGAATAATGATAACAGTAAATGCCTCCAGAGGCAGGAACTGTGACCCCTACACAAAGGGTCCTCTCCAGGGATCTCCCTCCCAGCTGGAAGGAGCTGGAAGAGGCTCATCAATGTGTTTTGGAGCATAACCTCCAAGGGCTGCTTTGGGGGCACGGGAGAAGGGATCTGATGGCCGAATGGGATCAGATACACCGAGGCACAAAAGTCCCCTCCTGCCTCGGCTGCTATGTGACCCTGCTGCTCTTAATGTGCTGCCACTTCGGGATTGGGTTTCTCCTATTACCTGGATCAGTCAGGGATGCACAGATGGAGAAAGGAAGAAGAAAAAAATGTGTGGAAATGTTCAACTTCAGTTTAGACAATGCTTTCTGTGGCTAATTCTCCCCTTCCGCACCCCCATCTCTGCCACAGCAGCATCCATGCACAGCAGAGTGCGATGGGACCTGCCTGGGCTGGCTGCTCTCCATGGTTTCCTGGGATCCTGTTTCCCAAAGAGGCAGCCTGCCTTTGAGGAGAGCCCTCCTGCCACAGGCCAGGCACACAGGCAGGGGAGGGCGGGGGCCTCCCCACCTTTGATAGAGCTCGGGCCCATTCAAACGCAGATAAAAGGGAGTATTCACTCCCATGCTGCAGGTTGTAAGATGATCACCCACAGGTCTCAGAGCAGAATTTTCCCACAGAGCCAGGCACAGAGCTGGGGAATACCCTGGGAGTTTCCTGCAGTTTGGGAAATAAGCTGCTGGCAGGGATGGTTAGCAAACTGGATGGATCCATAGTCCATGCATAGACACCAAAGCTGTAGATGAAAGTTGGGGATAACAACTGATCTAAGACATTCAAAAAAAAACAACTGTGCAAGAAACCACAGAACAGCTGTTGGTTATTGACTACAACAAACTCACTACATCAGGAAATTGGCATATAGAGGTACTGGAGTTATAATTAATTTCCAGCAACTGTTATCAGAACCAGTTTAGAGCAGAGGACTGCAGTGGACTTGTTCAACAAGGGCAAAAAACCTCTGCAAACACCTACGTGTGCACGTGCACAGTGTCCCTACTATCCACAATCCAATGTAAAACAAACATGGAGATATTAAGCTGGAATTATTCAAAATTTCTGAGTCCGGTCTTCAAAAACACAGGACTGCATTTGAAGGCCTTTTATTTTTCTCTCTGTTACAGAACTTCATGACAGACCTTTCACCACAGCCACAAAGACTTTATTTCCTCTTATTTTATTACATAAAATCTGACAGTCTCAGAAATAAAGCAGGAATCTAAAAATCTGGAATGTTAGCAATGCAGCAGTGCTGTGACAGTCCTTGGAGACATCAAGGCAGGCTGCAGTAGAGTGAAGAGGGCACTGAGACAAAATCAATGAACACATTTGCCACGAAAAAAAAACTCTCAAAGGAAATAACACAAAAAATAAGTCAAGAATTTAACCCAAAAATATAGAAAACAGTTTTCAAGGAGCAAAAAACGAGAGATACTAAGAGGGAAACTGCAGAGGAATGTGGCCTAGAGTAGGATTATAGGCTTTTGGCTCTGATTCTTACCATGAGTAAGGATTAGCCTTGATTACACAACGGCTCTGCTACTATTAGTGACTTGCTCACTTGCCAGTTGCAATAAAAGCAATGCAAAATATATTTAGTTAATTTTGACACCAGAAAAGCAGCCACAGGGCAGTTATTTAATCAAGATTATGGGAGAAAAGTCCCATTTTTTGTTATCTTCCAGAAGTAGATGCAGTGTCTGTTTTTACTCAAATCAATGTCATTATGCACATACTGTTATTCCTTCCAAAATCTCCTCTGTCTTTACCCCACATAAATAAACCCAACCAGACTCTAACCTCAATCTCTGAGGCAATGCTTCCAAAGCACATTTTGTTTTTAAAAAGTCATGCTTCAGTTTGACTCAATCTTTCAGCAGAATCAACCAAAACCATTTGCACTCTCTTCTCACATGCATTGCCTGAAACTTGAGATTTCCAGAGGTCCACTGTCCTGGTAGGTGCAGAACTCATCTGCAGCATAAACACTCCCACACAGCAGCACAGATTTCACCTACAGCAGTCATTTTGTCCAGGGGCTCACCACATCCTTAGTCAGACGATACCACCACAGAGGGTCATAAAAAGACTGAGCTCTATATTGCACAGTTTGACAAGCAGATAAATGCACAAGTTGCTCCCTCAATAAATTACATTGAGGTCTGATTTTAGGATTAATAGGATTTGATAAATTCCCAGAGATGCTGCAAGTCAATATGCAATAGGTTTTAGACTTCCTTTAGAGCATCTCTCCCCTGTATGTCAAAGCAAAGAGTCATTAGACCCAAGAGAGATCCCACTCAGCCCTTTCCCTTTCAAACTGAGTGCTCCATGCATTGGTTGCCGACTCCTGTTCCTACTGGTGCTCTCTGGACCAATGGAAAAAATTAATAAGGCTCCTGCCCCATCCATCTAGAACGCAATTCACCTGAGAGATGAGATTTGAATTTCATTATTCAAAGGAGGGGATGGAACATCTGTTTATGCAACACATTACATTTACTTGTGTAAGTACAATAACTGCCTGATCACATCTATTCAAAAGACATTTCAGTGCTCAGCTCACTTCCCTCCTTCTGCTGTCCTTCCATCCCTCCCCAGCTACAGCTCTGACTGGTTTGGAGATCAGATCTATTTCTGCCTGGAGCTCTTCACTTGGTTGTGTCAAAGCTGGTACTCAGCCCAAGGAGGATTCTCGGGCAGTTGGCAAACATAGGTAAGGAACAGGAGCACTTAAAGATTTCAGGTCTACATAGCCAGGAAGTTAAAATTTTTAGGAACTCCCTTTTTGGATTTTTTACTTAATATTCATGGGTAGAGTGTGGCAGCCAGCTGAAGTGTATCGAAACTACGTTAGCTCTTGGAGGGGTGATCCTGACCTCTCCACTCTGAGTGCCCCTCCTGTACTTCAGATTCAACTTTACTTCCATGCAAGAATCTAACTAAACTAAACTTCCCTTTCTCAGATGAGTGTGCTTTCAGCAGCATCACCGTGCTGATCTGAGTGACTGCAAAATTCCTCAAGCACTACTGCCAGTGCTGGGACACATCAGGACCATGAGTCTGAGAACCAGGAGAAAGCCCAGACCCTCTTTTTGGCAGCATCATGGACTTCAACCATTTTAACTCACTTGCAAAACACATTCTTAACTATTTTATGATATTGCCCTGATCCCATCAAAGGTAAGTAGGAAGACACACGCACAAAAGTCTATCTGTGGAGCATCCACTCTGCCTATCTCTGTGGGAAATTCCAGGTGGGCAGGTCTCTGCTCCCAGGTCTTGGTGTCATTCCATACAAATTCTCTCATTCCCAGAAGAACCAAAGCAGAACTTTGGTAAAGGTAAAGGTGTAAACAATGTTGTAGCTTTTGCTTTTCACTTTTTGCCGTCATTGCAATGGGCATGTCAGGGGAGAGGGGAAAGTCCTGCTCTGTTCCTGACAGGAGGTTTGTTCAAAGCCAGGGATGGTGGGACCTTGGCTGTATCCATTTAAAAGTAGCATATCATGCTAACTTTATCTGCAGTAACTGCAAAAGTCTGATACAGGTGACACTTTAATCTACTACTAATCTTTGAACTGATAAATACTTCCCTGTTTCAAATCCACATTCTCTGAGGCCTCTCGAAGGAACAGGATCCTGCTGATTAAAGACAGTGTTAACACCTCCAGTGCCTGGCCTAGATTTTCAGAGAAAGGTTCAGAACCTGAATCGAAAGTTCAACTCTTTTAAAAGCTCTTTTCTTCCTCATTACTTGTATGGCCAAGATGGAAATTTGCTATTTGAATTTTCAGAGAAAAAGCATTTGGAAGAGGCTTTGAACTACTGTTGTTAACCTTAGCTGTTTGTCATAGCCTAGAATCCAGAACTGTAAATAATTACTTTTACAGAAAAGAATTGTAAGCACAGAGACCCTTCAAGTCCTCAACTTTTTTTTTGTACCCCACACAATACAGATTTTCCAACACCAGAACCAAGCCAAAAGGAGCAGGCGGAGTCCTATCTTTTTTCTGATACACTGTTACGGATTTATTAATTGTTTGTGTTGATTTTGTTTTTGTTTCTTTAGTCAGTAAAGAAATTCTTTCTTTGAAGGCACGAAGACTGATGTCTCCCTGATCTTAAATAATGGAGCTGGTACATGGCTGACTAACTTTTTGCATTGTTTTATTTATGAATTGGCATATGTAGCTATACTTAGGGTGTTTAAAACACATCATGCTATGCTAAGTAAAGGATGATTTTTCTTCTGTAGTCTTTTCAGCTGGAAAAGCCTCTTTGGGACATTAGTGATGACCATCCATGCCCAAAGACTGTGCACAGGCACAAGCTGCCCCCGGTACGCCCCGAGGGCTGAGGGATGAGGTGTGCGCGGTTCCTCAAAGGTTTGCAGCAGCACCATCTACCGGAGAGCTCCTCGCTCCGAGCCACACCGGGAGCTCTTCAGGCATCGCGAATGGGAAAGAAAAGCGCTAACAAGAGTTTCAAGGGGCAGACACCGACTGCAGCCACACGCCATGCTCAGAGGGGTCCCCGGCAAGCCAGAGGGACAAAGGTCTCTGCACTGGGGCTGCCTCACCTTCAGTCCTGGGGGCAGTTTGGGCACCACAATATAAAGAAAGATATGAAACTATTAGAGAGCGTCCAATGAGGCAATGAGGATGGGTAAGGGCCTTGAGAGGCCATGTGAGGAGTGGCTGAGGGCTCTTCGTCTGCTTAGCTGGATCCGTGCGGCCATGGAGGAAAAGAGAAAGTGTAGCTGGAGCCGATGATGTTGTCCGGCCCAGCTCGATCCGTGTGTCTGTGGAGGAAAGGAGAAAGTGCGGCTGGAGCCGATGATGTGGTCTAGCCCAGCTCGATCCGTGTGGCCATGGGAGGAAAGGACAAAGTGTGGCTGGAGCCGATGATGTGGTCCAGCCCAGCTCTCAGCATTGGCACCTTGCAGATTTGGTTCTTAAGACATTCTTGTGCTATGGCTTCCCTTTTGCTAAACACAGGATCCACTTTTCTCCAATGTAATATTTGTAAAGCACTACGAGACTGCAGATTTAAAACAAAACTCTGGAGAGACCTTGGAACATGCATCAGACTTGGGTTCTGCTCTGGCTCCTCTAAACACCCATTTAAAAAAAATATCTTGGAACAAACACTGAAATTCTGTGCCTAAAATAATGTCTTATTGTGAAGGAGCAAAGGCAATAGGATGTAGATTCCCAAGCACCTCTCCTTATGGCTTCATTAAATAAAACAATTACTAACAGCCTCTTATTCCAAAAGATCAGTCGAATAATTTAGAGGAACTAAGGAACGCAGGAAATGTATTAACAATTCTTATGCTGTATACCTATAAACATGTGCCCATCACCTAATTTAAGGGCTCTAGTTCTGTTGAAAATGAACTTGCAATCTTCTAGGACAAACTGTCCTTCACTTCATCTAAAGCTCTGCCATTAAATTCAAAGGCAGGAAGGCTGATCTTTAATGACATTCATCTATTTATATCTCACTTCTTAAATAACTGTAGAAATCTCTTTTCAGTGTGAACAGACTACAGAATATTTGTAAATGCATGCAGGCAACACAATGCACAATTTTGTTCTGTGCTTTCTAGAGTGCCATCCTCTCAGGTGGAATTACTGGGATTAATTTAAGGACCATTAAAGGACAAAGCCCTTCTTAAAAATGGAACCAGACCAATTTATCTCTTGGTTGCCAAGAAATGCATTTAGGAAAAAATCAGCTACTTTGCATTTTGAGCATGAGATAATTTAGTAATGTCAACATCCAGCAAAATGGACTCGAGTGCTAAAGTGACTCTGCCAGGGTGTAATTAAGCCTCATGTCTTAAAGGTTATAAAGCAGATATACCTGTATTCCGCTGAGGCTGACTCCACTACACTGGCTAATTATTTTTTTAGGAATAATGGCAAACCATGTCAGACATCTTCCTGCTGATTTAATAACATGAAGCTTCTAGGAGACAACCTCTACCTTTCAGTTAAAGCTGAAATAGCACACAGGACATTTAAGGAAGGGACAGAAAAATTCCAGCTGTTCACCTTCCCTCACACAAATACCTCAAAGCCCATCACACAATCTACAAAACATCAACGAATCAATTTGAAAATGTTTAAATGCACATCCAGACAGGAAACATCATGAAAATTGCATGATCTTTTACTAAATTTACTAGCTTTGATTTGAACCATTTGGAAGGCTTTTTGCTTGAGTTTACTATTCATTGTTTAAATTCTTTGGGGAAGTTTTTCCCGATTGCTGTAATAACCTGTGTTAGCTCTTCCATTCCCACTAAACCCTTGCTAATACAGGCTGATCAGGCTCTAGTAAAGCAATTCAGGTGCTGCTCTGCACAGGATCAACATAAGGCATTAAAATAGCTCCATTTTATGCATTTCGGAAAACAGTCTTATATTTAACTCCTGAAAGTTATCCATCTGAAAGGTTACCCATTATCTTCTTACAGGAACTTCTGGATTTTTTTCCTGAGGGTCTGGAAAGAATTTAGAAGCTATCTGTGTTATATCCATGTGGAGAGTTATAATGATTCTCTCAAATATGCTTTGATGCAACTTTAACACCTAATTTCATTTCTTTCATGATGTCCAAACACCAACATATTTTGGTTCCCTCAAAGGTCCATCCACCTCTCTCCAGAATTTGTTTCATCTGCAAATTTTACTGTCTTTTTGTTCACGCTGTATCCTCACTGTTAAAAGCCTGAATGAGATGCAATAATAATTCTTGGGATACATTTCTGTAATTGTTTGTCACATTAGAAGTTGACTGTTCCGACATTTTGAGGGTTTTTTCCAGATTAAAAAGTAGTTACAAAACTGAAGAAAAATTAGGTCTCTCCTGACAATTTGCTTTTTCTACCAGCTTACAACAGACATTTGAAAATCCAAATTTATTGTCTTAATTAGTGAACCATAACAAAAATATTCTACTAGATCAGAAAGGCAGGATTTTCGTATTAGCTATAATTTTCAAAAAAATCTTACAGCACAGTAATGATTAGATCTCGTTGGAAACAGGAATTTTCCTCACAAACTTCTTTAATTTTTTTTCAATTAAGACAGAAATATGAACCATCCAAACCCCAACCATTCAATTTTCAACAGAGAGGACTCTGACGATGTTACTGGGAAGGCTGACAACAGCTGAAATTTTCCATTGGATACACACAAGATTTTGTCAAAAAGGAAGTGTTATTTAATAGTTTAAAGGTTTAAATGTTGAATTCCATCTAGTTGAGCTTATCTGTTGTTTTTCAATTTTTTGGTTTCTTTCAGCCCTGTCATTTTTTGACACACCAATACCCAGCCCTGCCTTTGTTCCTTATTCCCTGCCACTCTTGATTTTGGTATATTTGAAATAATTTCTTGTTTATCTTTCCATCTTCAGTTATTTGCTCTTCAAATTCCCTTCTTAGTCTTGCTTGACTTTTTCCTGTAATGGTTTGTTCTTTCTGTTGGATCCATTTGGGCAGGATTTCCATTTTCTCTGTTTGGCTTGGATAACCTCTTAAACTACACCAGCAGACCAAAAATCTGTGATGCTGATTGAGCAATTAAGATTCTTTAGGCATGTTAATGAAAGGACACTGACAAGTGACTGAGCTGTATATAATCATGGCCTTTTAGAGCACCAGTGAAATAAATTCACTAATACCAGGTCTTTTAGACCCCATTAGAGAGCAAAGTCTATGAGGCAGCCTGAGCATTTCATCAGGTCAGCCAGGTTTGTGCTGGGTTTTGATGAGCTCCTCATTGCCATACATGAACTTTCCAGATGAGATTCGCTCGCCTGATTATTTCCCTGGGGGATGGGAAGAGCACAGCCCTAATTAGCAATCTACTTTGATATGAAATAAATATTAATTGCCTTTTCTAATCTGAAGGTGTCTACAACCCTTGCCTTTTACTATTAACAAGAACCCCATCCTTTTTTTTTTTTTTTTTTTAAATCCTGAGATGTTTGTTTTCCTTTTAAATAGACCTTAAACTTGCTCAGGCAATATCTCATAGTTTGGTTTTTGCCATTCTTGCAAAAACACTGGGAGTTTTAATTCAATTTTCTGATTTCCAGAAAAATCTGTAGAATTATATTTCTAAAATACCAGCCAAATGTAAACAGTCACTTAAATTCCTTGCACAAACAAGTATAGATAATAAATACAATATTGCTCCTTTATAATATTTTAAAATAATTATTAAAATATTAAGGAATATGGACTTACGCCTGTAAAAGTACATATCTGGAATTAATCTAACAAGTGGCAGTCACTCCTGCTCAGCATTGAAGGGATAAGGCACCACGTAACAGGAAGTCAAAGAGCTGGCTTTTCAAAAAAGCAATTAGAATTTATTGGTGCAGAGGAATGATTAATAAGGTTGGAATAAGGAATAATAAGGTTGGAAAACAGGGCATGGGACTCCTGAGTGTGGGGAATGGAGGTGGAAGAGGAAAAACAAAGAGAAAATGAGAGTTCTCCCTTCCAGTTCAGTGCTGGATTTTCCTCAAGTGGACATTTTTTATTCTGTTCAATGTTCTCCTTTGAAAAAACAGCAGTTTCCCTACACAACATCCATGGAAATCATCTTCCTGTAAGAAACCTCAGGAACACAATGTTATTTTTACAGCTTCTTCTCTTCAGTAAGAGAGCAATGGCAACCTGGCAGAAATAAGAGGCAGTCGTGAAAGCCTAGGGAGGATTTTTTTCTTATTATCACACCATCGCATCTGAAATAATTCCAGGATTTCAGCCAAGATCTTTGACACAAGTATTTGTAACGTTGAGCTAAAATACCAACCCAAAATGCAGCCAAGCACTGTTTGCTAAGACAGAAATCCTTCTGCAGGGTTTTTAGATTTATTTGTCTTCAGGAGATGGGGGGGAAAAAGAAATCCAGAAGTTTTTCTGAACTGATACAGCTTCAGGATTAAGGGCGATCTGTAGACAAAACATTTTGCAAGGCTTTTTATCCCTGCCATGGGAGTAATTTCACTTGAATGTTCTATTTCTGGAGCCACGGGGGATTTTTAAGTTTGCTAAAACAACTGAACACATTCTTCAAAACAATACACTGGGTCTTTCTTGTGAGAGCGAAGCTAATCAAACACACATCCTGCGCTATTGATGTCAGCCAGCCGCTCATGGCACTACTGGAGTCTCTGCTTTTAGGCCAACAGGAGTATTATGGACTGTTTCCTCCATCTGTTCTCAAAGCAAATGCCAAGATGGTCAAGGTGTCAGAACATCCCACTGAAAACCACATCAAAGGAGTGACCTGAGCTGCTGTGCCAGGACTGGAGTCTTTGTAGAGACAAAATCTGTAGAAATAAATACGACAGCAAAACTAGAAAACATTTATAAGATAATTCAATAGGAACAGCACTGCATGGGCTTTGAGGGCTCCAAAAGCCCTAAACCAAAATACCAAAAGGTGTACTTAAGGAAATACATAATGTGATCCCACATGGCTGCAGCCACCTCTTTGTAACTTGACATGAAAGATTTCCTTATCACAGAAAGAAAGAAGAAAGCTGGAAGGAAAGGCATTCACAGGCTGGGTAAATGAGGTGACTCAGGTTCTGAGAGACTGGAAGAAGGGAAAAGGAGAGGAATGGGAAAGGAGGGGGTGACTGACATGGACACAGTGCAAGAATGTAAGGAGGGTGTTGGCAAGGAACAGCCTGTGATGGAAGCAAAACCACTTCTCACAAAAACGAGTGTGGGGTTTGGTTAAAATCTCTCTTGGGAGCTGCACCATTTTTGAGAGACTGGAAGGAATGGTACTTAACCAAGAAAAAGTACCTGGCAGACAGAAACCAAGTAAGAATGCTGAGATATCCTTGGTCTCAGAGCTCCTCTCAGCTATGGGATCTCGGCTGGCCTGGAGACACCACAGCTGGAGCACAGAGGGCTCTGCAGGCAGAGCTTGGCTCAGCTCCGAGTGCTCACACTTTCATCTGATGTCACCTCTAGGAAATAGGAGCTGAGCACGTCCTGGCGGAGGTTTGCCTTCCTGGGGAGCCCAGCCAGCAAAGGCAAAGCTCTCAGAACACGTCACATCTCCCTTAAAATCCAGATGTTTACTTCAGCTGCCTGCTAGGCCTGTCTGAGGCTAAGCCAGCCTTCCCAACCACGATTTCACTGCCATGGAAAGAGGCACCTGAAGGACAGGGGGCAGCTACAAGAGGAGAGCAAGATATGCCTTTGGCAAAAGCAGACAGCACCACATCACTCCCACCCCACCAAAGATGGCAAATCCAGCAAATCCAAATGTGTAGGGCTGTCCATCTCTCCCACCTTCCTTCGTTTCATTCCCCTTGCTGTAGCAGGAGGATCCAGTCCCTGACACCTCATCAGGGGTAGCAAAAATCAATTTTATCAGTGCTGCCAAAAGACCTGGATGAGTTCTGGCCTGCAGTGCCCAGAAAAGAGTTTAAACTCGTTACAAATTCCAGGCAAGCACTGAAGTTATCAGTGAGGTTTTTTCTACAGCAACAGTCAGAAAAGCCTGTAGATTCCAAGCTTCCATTTCCATGTAAAGCACCACATCTCCCTGACTGACCGACCAGGCTATTATGATTTGTGTATTAAAGCCTTGTGTTTTCCACCCATCGAGTGCATAAACAACAGTTTAACCTTTATCCCAAGGCATGTACACCCTTTTACTCCCAGAAAAATGAATTCATGTTTAGCAGTCAAATCAGTAACAACCTGACCTTTAAACACATCAGTGTTTCTTGGAAAAATATTATGGCTGGGATGCCTACTGTGGTAAACAATATTAGCTGCTCCAACCCATGGCTGAGCCATGCTGTGAGGAGCCTTATCAAAATAAGGGGGTGGAAACCAGCAGGGACTGCAGATCTTCTGACAAACTCCACAGGATATGAAGAACAATGTAAATGTAACAGTACTGGCAGATATATTTCTATATTACTGTTCCAGAGATAACAGCTAAGGTGAATCATTTCCCACCACCTACAGCACTGAATTATTTCAAATTCTGAAGGGACCATATTTATTTCATTGGTAGGTAGCAATTTACTTAGCTGAAGATCATTATATTTATGTGTCTGTGAAATCCTCACAATAATTATATATTTGAGTTGTCTCAGAAGTGCTATATATATTCTCATTAGTCATGTACTTCCAAGGATATTATCATTTTTTTTTCCTTCAACAACCTTTGCAATTGGAGTGTGAAGTACTGCATTGCACATGAACCTCAATTCTTATAGTTTTCTTAAACTCCAGTTTAATCAAACAGCAGGGTGGCCTATATTCAAATGCAAATGCTAAGCGTGCTATGAAATATCTTCATTCCCTTAAATGACTGCACTGTAGAGCTTATTTAAAACAGACCACACTGTGCAACAAAACAGAGGAGGACATGGGAAAAAAGTCCCCTGTTTGATATTACTTTTGCCAGACTTCTCCAAAAAAGGTCATGAAAATGTTTAGAGCAGGGTAAGAAGATCAAGGCGAGGGGGTTTCTTTCGTTACAGTCCTGTCTGTGCCAAGCAGTCAATTATATCTCGTAGGTGGAGAGAGGTCCATTTGTTTTCTTCAATGCACTTCACAAGTCTCATGTGAAAAATATTTTGAAAACACAAAACGTCACAAGGCTCTAAATGCAAATGGCAGTCCATGGAGCCAGAGCTTAATAACCCAAGGAGGATCAGCTTTTGACTTGCAGTACACATTAACATTACAACTTACAGCCCTCATATCTGGAGGAGAAGATCATGCTGTCCTTCACCCCAGCTTGTTACCCTCTTCAGTGTTCCTGCAGGATCACCAGGTAATGTTTTCCTCCTGCTTTTTAAATGCAAAACCAAAATGAGGTGACAGGCTGCCACCCCTGGAGATGGATGCTGGTGGTTAATGCAAACACTCCACCCTTCTGCAGAAAGGTTAAGCCAAAGAAACCCAAGAGCTTTAAAAATATTAATACCTTGCATCACTACTCTCACTCTGTCTAGTTTCTTATTTATTTGAAAAGCTTCCACAAGCAATAAGGAAACGGCCTCAGTTGTATTTTCCTTTACCGCCCTTGCCAAAATCAGAGAGATTTCACAGTTTCTTTCTCGTTGTTTGGCTGATGGATTTTTCTTTCTCCTTTTTGAAAATAACTGAGTACAAAAAGATTTAATGTAGAACTTGTTTTGATACACCAGGTCATACCAATTACTCACTAGCCTCAGACCTGCCAAAATGACAAGTTACAGTTAAAATCAACAAGCAGCACAGGTAGAAGGCTCAACATTACATCCCATGGATGCAGTGCAGGAACGGAGCAGCCACAGCCACTGCAAGATTGTGGTAGTCCTGCAGCAATGCACTACAACTACCAACATCTGCAAAGAAAAGGGCAGAAGGTAAATTCTGTTTCAGCCTGTGTAAGCACAGGTTGAAACAAAGATAAACAGTTCTCACTCCTGTTGCTGGCTTGGAAAATTGAGCAGTGAGGGAGATGCTGAGGAATATCTGCTCCTCTTATCATCAACCCACTGCAGTAACCTTTACTCTTCCCTTTGGCAAGTACCTTAGTGCAGGTATTTGCCATGAAAATTAACACTTTCTCCTATTTTTCAAAGAAAAGTTTCAGACCAGATCACTGAAGAATCAATTAAAAAAGCAAAAGTACATAGTTTCCTGGAAACTGCCTGCACAGGAAATGAAAATGAAGCAGTAACTGTCTTTGAGGAGCTCACTGCACATCTCACCCTCTACATTTATCTATATCTATGTTATAAACACACACATGACACTCTGGACTTCACTGGGGCTGCTTCTAGAATAAGCACTGCAGGATAGGATCTACCATTTCTCTTCAGGAGAACACCTATTCCTACCTATAGAAATTTATTTATTTATTTATTTATTCAGATACTCCAGGGTTGTGGAAACAAGCACTGAGCAAACGTAAATAAGGATGACTTGGCCAACAGACAGCCCCACTGTGAAATCCATCCACGGCAAATTAATCAGCCTAAAAGACTCTCACAGTTTGAAATTGGGCTTCCTAATCTATGATGGCTGCCACATTTAGTTTATGATGATATAAAATAAACATCACACCTTTAAACTTTTCCCAGGGCTGATAAATCAGCTCAGAGGGGATGACTCTCACGAGAGGATCATGCCTGTGGTTAGCAGAGTCCCACAGATACACAAGAGATGCAATTATGCTGGAATAGCCAATTCTAGAGCTCTGACATGGCTTATTATTTGACTAGCAAACAAGGAACTTTTTCAACTTAATTGCAGCCTGGCTTTTCTAACGCTGATCTTTTTCATCCCTCTTTTCCTTTAACTATGGCCTTCATAGAATTTTGCTTTATTTTAATCCTTTGGTTGTTGATGTGCCCATTTCTTGGATCTGTTTTGTACCTGCTATGGATACGCACAGCTTCTGAATGAGATAAGTGTAGCTGCTGATAAGATTCACCCTATCACAGCTCACTTGTTAGAAAATTGTGATTCAGATTAAAGGAATTTGCAGCATTAATTTCAGCCATGCACTGACAGAGGTTCTTAACTGTAGCAGTGCAAAGCTCCTGAAATGTATGAAATTACTGACACCCTTGGTGGAATGTTTAGTTTGGATGCATCTTCAGATGATACTGTGTCTTGTGTCATTGTGCCTGTATGTTTGATAAGGAATTTATAACTCCAGTAGGCAGTACAAAATATGTATCAGGAATTATTTGCATGATCTGCAGTGTGTGAAAGGAGCTGAGCTCTGACCAGTGTGAGAATCTGTGGAGCTGCAGGTGCTGATCACCACCTCAGCCACACACCAAGGACACAAACTTGTCCTGACTGAAATCACTTCCATCCCACTGCAAGGTAACCCTTCCATCACCCTAACCGCAAGGAACAAATGATTTTCACTAATTAACAAACAGCCTTGGCACAGGGCCCAGGCCCCGACTGCCCATGCTCCGGTACCGGCTGGAAAGAGCATGGCAGAGCAACTGCTTTGGCAGGATTGGGACTTTAAAGGTCAAGTAATTACCAGCCTTTCGGAAGCATAAACTGCCTTTAAAGTCAGCAGAGCAAGCAAAAACTATTAGGAGATTCATCCAACATTTATCTTTTAACTTGTTATCTCTGATACACAAACTCATTCTTATACTGTTTGCATTGCAGTGCATAAAATATTAAAATTAAAAGGCTCAGGGACTTCTGAGGGGAAAAAAGAGAGTAAAACTATTTTAGATTCAGAAACATTTCATCAATATGTAGGGTATTTGCATACCGGAATCAGAGAGTCCTGATTATGCATGTTTATTGATTTTGGCTTTGTTTTGATTAATGATAAAACCATGATCCGTCTTGTAAGGTAGCAGGGCTTGAGGGAGCTCAGCGCAATACGAATGGTTTGTATTTTAAGAAATCCTATTTATGCAAATAAGGGCACATTCACATGCATTTTACTCAAGCATGGTTGTAACAAAGCTCTCCAAACATTCTCTTTTATACTCTGGATAATTTGGGGAAGCATGTTTAATACAAAAATGCTGCATAACAATTACTTTTTTCTTCATTATGAATGACTCCCATTATATCACCTTGGACAAAAGAACAAGCTTCAATTCCCACTGCACCTAATTTATTATCACAGCCGAAGATATTGTTTTGTGTCAGAGTCAATGCAATATTTCTAGAAATGGATTGCAAAAATCCTGCTGGGGAAGTTCAAGGGGAGTGAGGTGAAGTGAGGAAGAAAAAACAATCCAGAGCCGGCTGGAAAAGTTTTTGCATTTCTGGAAAGCAATGTTGTCATGTTTGCCTCCAGTCCAGAAAGGGGGAGAGAGGTTTCCATCAGCCAAAGCAGCTGTAGATACTCATTATCAGAGTGCAAGGAAAACGTGAGGACTGACTCCCAATGTGTCATGTCCTAAGGATATCAAGAGTTGTGACAGATTCTATTCCTGTCTTAGTTACCAGCATTTAGACCATACACTGGGCAGTGGACTGAAATGATTCTGAATTTATCCAACCAGACATCTGCACATCAAGATAAATAAAATTATCAGTTGGCCTGTGTTCTGACACATGAATTATCTCACAAATCTCAGCAGGATCTTTGCCTGTATGACAGCTGCCATATTGGCTTCTGATATCTACTTTGGCAGCAAGATCAGAATCTAGAGAGTTTGAACAGAAGAGCAACCTGGAAATAAGTGAGGGAATGGAGCTGAGGAAGATCTTCCTCCTGAAGTTACACTTCCCAAACTTGATAACTTCCCTTTTTGATAACTTGATAGTCCAAAGCTGTGTTGTAAAGGAAGGATATGGAACAAAAGTGTTCACATCTGCAAGCAAGGCTGACCCATCTGCTAAGAGACCCTGTGACAACTTCTTTTTAAAGGACAGTGGGGTTTGTCCTCTGTGGGCTGTTAGGGCTGGGGACAACAGAACACCAATGGAACACCAATGGAGCACCAATGGAACACCCACAGAGCACCACCCTTCCCATCATCCTCCACTGACTAAGAATATTTGCTTCCACAGCAGATGAGAGCTGCTTCATTCTGCAGCAAATCTGATTGAATCCCTTCTCCAGGTGCTCCTGTGTATTTGGAGAGAGACCCAGCAAAGCTCAGAGGGAAGAGGAGGGGTCAGCTGAACAGCAAGAAAGGGTCAGGCTGCCACACTGCCCTTCCTGCAGCTGAAGGACTGGATTTCTCTTGGAAATTGGGCCTCTTAGTGTCTCCATTGCTTACTAAGCCCTCTTCTACTTCAGGTACTTTGTTATATGAAATAGATGAAACATTCATCTTGCTCTTCTAGCTCCAGCTGCTGGGAATTTTTTTCCAGTTTTAGAAGAAATGGTATTGCCCATGGAAAGCCTTTGCTTGACAGCATTGACAGGAATGCAACATTCCCAGGCTGCAGAGTGGCCTCTGCTTCACAGCCCCACAGGGATCCCCCTCTGGAGGTACTGAGGGTCAGGAACAGCAGAGCCAGAAGGAAAGCATGGGGAGATCCCTGCTATTTTCTGGATCCAACCTGCCCTCACCAGGGAGCTGAGGGCACAGGAACTGCTGTCACAGGGACCATCCCAGCTGCTCTGCAAGAAGGGATCAGCTAAGCCATGAGGGCACACACACACATTTCTGCCTCCAACAAAACAAGTTTCACTCATTTTTCCTCTCACTTGAAAAGGCAAATATGGATTGAAATTTCAAATTTTGTAAGGAATTATTTAACTCAGAGGCTAAAGCTGTTTTATATTTAAGCCTGAATTTAGCTTGAAGCATAAAGAAAACTGTAGCATAAATTAGCACATATTAAAAACTTGATGCTAGAGAAATAAAAAGTTGGTTTAAATCCAAGGAGTAAACCAAAGAACTAATTTTGTGAATTTGCTGGATACTGTCAGTGATTAAATAAGTAACTGTAATCAGATTATAGGCTCCCAAAGACAAAATAAAAATAAATGAGTATTGAAAAACCTTTGAACTCTGTAAGCATCAAACCCCATGAGATATTTCTATTTATGTTGAAATCAAGTTGTCACATTTCTCTGACACAATTTGAGACCTCACTGATATCAGTATAAATCTGATAATTCAGCTTCCAACTGTAGCACTTACACTAATACAACACATACAAAAATCAAGCCGTTCAACACATCTGCCCTCCTATGGAACCAAGCTGCATTGCATGCCACAAAATAGTTTGAAGATTAAATGTTAATTCTCATCTAAATGATAGAACACTTGATTCGGAACGAAAATTAACATCCCACATGCACTGAAAACCACAGCAATGCTGAAAAGCTGGGAGTGTGGAGCTTAACACCAGGAATGAAGATAGGATTAGGCATTTCTGATGGGAAATATTGTGCTTCTGTATCAACAGTCTTTCCCTCCAGTCTTTTTTTTTCTTTAAAGTCTTTAAACCTGGTGCTTAATTCAGTCCATGAAATATCCACAATATGTTGATCATGCTGGTTTTTAATTTCAACTCAGCTGAAGAAGCATTGTTAAAAAGGATCACTATATCCCAGGGGAACCAGGAAATTAAACTTTATTTATTTGGTTTGGCTTTCCCATAAGTAGACAGAGCCATATAGCATCTGATTACCCTGTGAGGGGAGGCACAGCTTGAAAAAGAGCACTGCCAATGTGTCACTGGGCCATTGATTAATTAAGCAATAAGACGAGGAGGTCTGTCACTTAGGGTCATTAATGCATGCCTACAATGCCATTTGAGGCATGAGTGTCTGGTTAGTATTACAGGGCCTGAGCCCACAAGAGTTTACATCTGAGCACAGGACTTGACACTTGTGCTGCTCTGTTTGCATATTAACATTGCCATTTGTAGGTGTTGGAATATACTCGGCAGTCTAAACACAACCTTCCTTTTGGGGGTGGTGGGGTGAGAGAGGGAGAGGAGATCTTCCCTTTAAATTTAGTTTCCTTTCAAATTTAGTTTCATTTCAGAAATAGCATGGTTTGAGTCACAAAATTTGTCTCTCACTCCACAGAATATTGAAAAGGATCACAAAAACATATAATCATCGCTATTAGAGTAGTGCTTTATGACCACTATTTCTACACATCCCACGGCAAAGAACAAAACGAAATTTTGGTTTTCTGAACCGGTTCAGGCAACCTGGAAAACTACCACTCTCTAGCCTGTCTGCCAGAGCTACTGCATTTTGTTTGCAATAGTTAGCACTGGCAATGTAAGAAAGTTT
Organism: Acanthornis magna; assembly: GCA_036785705.1. Taxonomy (NCBI): domain Eukaryota; kingdom Metazoa; phylum Chordata; class Aves; order Passeriformes; family Acanthizidae; genus Acanthornis; species Acanthornis magna. The sequence continues at coordinate 20,244,775 of JAWUZG010000013.1, forward strand.
TCCAGGTTTTCCCTGGATCAGGGGGGTGGGCACTCACCTGTGAGCAGGCATTCCCGAATTCCTGACTTCCAGTCCTTGCAGTCCCAGAGGTCTCCTCCGAGCACTTCTTTGCTTTTGTTTCAATCAAACTTACCTGTTTCAAGCTACCTTTTTTTTGTACACCACATTTAAAAATGATAATTTGAAATACTTCACTTTCAGTTGAATGTATTGAAGAGTAACAAGTTTATTCAGAGGTAACATGCTTTTCATAAAAGCAGCTGCCTGTCCAAATGATAAATTGAGTGTTTACTGGTTCACTCACACCCACTATGGCTAAACATCCAATTTAAGGCCAGTTAGGACTGCTTCCCTGTGTATGGGAATATTATATATTATACCCTTTAATTAGGTATTCCACAGATAATGTTTTAATAGCTCATTATTTCATTACCTTGCTGGGAAAGCAGGAATAAACCAAGAAATTTGGGATGAGGCAGCTCTCTATAGTTCTTTCCCACTCCAGAGTAGAATGGATCTCTGTCCTTGACACCTACTGCTCATTAGATAATGAATCAGCAGCAGGGGAGTCTTAAGGAAATTATTATTATTATTATTATTATTAATAATAATAATAATAATGTTTGTGTACTGTGGCTTAAATATAGAGATGCCTAAGAAGTTTCTACTTAATTTCAGAAATTTCATTTCTTGCCAATCAGCATGGCCAGTGTATCAACATAAACATTTCCATTAGATACAGGCCTGTACTCTTGGTTCAGCACCACCAGAGTTACACCAATATTTTCCTCAGTTAGGGTAAGTTAAACAAGTATAAGAGCATTTTAAGAAGCTAAATATTGTCCACACATTAACTACATCACTTTAAATAAATGAGCATTAACTTTGGGTTTAGACAGAGCTGGGACACAATTGCCACTGTGTAACTGTGCAGCACAGGGAAGGAAAAGGGCTCATCTCCAGTGCCACATCTCCGAGTTACTTCACTCCTAATGTGGAGAGTACAAGCTAAGGAACAACTACACGGAGTGATTAGATTATGAACACAGTGATTAGATTAACAGCAGATGACTTGCAAGTCAAACTGCTGCATCCCCACTGAATTAGCAGCTCCACGAGCAGCAGCACTGCCCCTTCCAGTGCTGCCCACAGCTCCAGCTTTAAGGATCTCTTTAAGTCTTTAGATACCAAGTAAACAAAAGACAAAATTTTCATCTTGCCTCCTATTGTACCAAAGCCAATCTGCTCTCATACAAGCTCAGGGTCTCTAACAACCATAAACAGCATTTCATTGGTCACAGCACTTCATAAATGACACAGCTGTAAAAGGTGACATCCAGCTTACCAGGGGTGTCATGGGCTGAGCGACAGCAGCTTGGAGGGAGACCATGTCCTCACATCTTGTTATCAGCAACCAGCGCAGAAACAAAGAAAAAAAAACCAAACACACTTTAAACAAATGTACATAACACTGCAGACTCAGGCACAAGACTGTTCTCAGTGCAACTGCACCAACCACCTGAGAACTAAGCTGGCTTTAGCCAGGGCATGGAAACTCCAGTGGCAAAGTTGCTACTCTTCACCTCAGCTCTATTAACCGTGGAATCCCAGAATATCCTGAGCTGGAAGGGACCCACAAGGATTTCACTCATAGTCCTGCACAGGACACTCCAACAATCCCACCCTGGCCCTGAGAGCATTGCCCAAACACTCCTGAAGCTCTGACAGCCTTGGGGCTGTGATCATTCCCTGGGGAGCCTGTTCAGTGCCCCACCACTCTCTGCAGGAAGAACCTTTTCCTAATATCCAACCTAAACCTCTCCTGACACAACTTCATGTGGGGTTTAGCTTATGAGTAATAACTCATTAAACCAGGGGAACTCGCAGCCATCTGCCCAGCCCTCTGGTTTAACTTTTTTGATTGATTTTGTCTGAGTTCTGTGAATTTAAGTAACACACTGAAAACCCTTTGAAATTAACGCAAAAGAGATTTCCTAACCATGTTGTATAGACAGTCCCTACATTGATCCAGGCTCAGGAGAAAAACAGAGTGCAACAATACTCCTTGGAAAGGATTATAGGACTGAGCCTATTGTTTCTGTAAAAGAATGTTTGGGTTTTTTCAGTAAAAAAAGGCACAAAAAATGTCCATCCTTATCAGCACCACTTAGAACATTTAGGCTGATTTAACGCACAGTATGCTCATTGTGCTGAGCCTACCTACACCCATCTGATCCCAATTAACTCCCAGCCAGGAGCACTTTCCCGCACTGACGAGAAAATTTTAGGGGAGTTATCAGCCTTACTTTCATCTCTTCCATTCCCCAAGAAGCAAAAGAACATCCATGTTCAAAAATGTTTTAACTCAATCAGACCTTTTTCTCAAAGACAATATCGTCACAGGATTGAACAAACCGATGATTTCTATCCAAAGAACACAAAGCTATGACTTTTGGAATTTATCTGAGGAATTCAGTGTGTTGTGTCTCCTGTTATTTACCCAAGAAACACTGGCAGAGCATGAGATATGTGGGAATCACCAGTTTTGTTCAACCCAGCACAGTGTATTTCAGTTTATAGGGGTCTCATGATCTCTTCAGTTTCTCCACTGGAATCTTTATTACAATATAGCTGAAAAAAATGTATTAATCCACAGGTACTTTTTTCCTTTTTTAATCCACATTTTAACCAAAATGTGAAGAAGAAGAAAAGGAGGGGAAAAGGAAATCTGGAATGTTTCTATTGATGTTTTAAGGCATAACAAACTACAGCAATTTATTTTACCACATCCAGTTGTAATGCTAAACCACAGACAAACATTATAAGTGGAGCAAGAATGTGTTCCTTCCTTCTGATGGAGGTCCAAGATTGCCCTTAGGAGTTTGCCAGACAGCATGGGGCACTTCATTCACCATGTGATTGGCACACACTTCAGTTCTGAATCAGTTTGGGGATGAAATTGTTGGCTAAAGCTCTGGAAATTCTGACTCTGGAGCTGTCAGGCAGGCTGTCTTTACTTTGAGAAAAAGCAATTCTTTTTAATAGCACTATGTTACTTGGCTTTTTATTTGGTTTTACATTGTTCATTGATGTTTTGGATTTTGATGTATTGTGCAGCACCCCAAGAACTCTAATAGGGGGAACTTCATTAAAAAAATGAGTTTATTATTTCAACATGTGCTAATAAAATTGCTACATGTTTGGGGAATCTAATCCCATCTATTTTGATGGCACACAAAAAGGCCATCGGCCATTGCATGCTGATACCAAAGATGAATCTGTTCACTGAAAGGCAGAAATGTCATTTCTTAACTGAGCTCATGCTCAAGGCAGCTCTTACAATGCAGGGAATTCTAAGGGTCAAGGGTTTATTTTTCCATTTATCTTGTAAATAAAGGAAATTATCTCATAAACTTATGATTAATTTTTGTCAACATTATTTTGCATAGCAACTAGCTTATTTGTAGGATATTTTAAGACACACCGTGTGGTTTATTCTTTTCTTGATATTAATAGAAATGATCCAGAAGAGGAAAACACATCATCTGGAGGCCTGACTCCATTGCCTGCCACATCCTAACGTCAGTGAATATTCTGGGAGCAGAGTGCTTGGAGGATTGAGTTTGAATTCTCTTCCCTGGGGACACGTTACTCTAAAATAATGAATTTTTTTAAGATCCAGTCCACCTCAAACTCAAACCTCCATGCAGCCTTCCACTTCAGCTCAAGCCTTTTCCCCCCTTACTGCCATGAATCAAATTTGTGAGTTCACAACACTCTTTCTTTTTTCACTTCCACAACTGCTGTGCTCTAACCAAACAGGATACTTATTTTGCACAGCAATCTAATGTACAGCTTCTTTTTTATCTCATTGCTCTAATGGCTGGTCACTTGCCTTCGCAGCCACGAAACCTTTCAGAAATGTTTCTCTCTTACCTGAACACACACGGGTTTGGCTCCCTGCTGTGGTAATCCCTCGAGGATCCAGTTCCATTATGCTCCCGTGTCAATACAGGTGCTGTCAGCTGCCTGAGGTACAGCCCTGCCACTGATTCAGTGCCTGAAGGAGCTTTTGTATCAAGATGAGGGTCAACCAGTATCAGATATCACAAGCACAATCCCTATCTCTGTTCTCCTAATAGAGGTATGACTAAAAATATGCACAATCTTGCTTTTCCTTGTAATGCTCCTCTTCATGAAAAGTTTTTCAGTAATGTATCTTTTCAGAGTAATGTAAGGTTGTTGATCACAATGAGTTCTCAACAGTACTGCCACATGCACTTTACACAAATGTTTATTCCTTCACCATTGTTTTGAGTAATGAAAGTTCAGATTTGCTAGGTCCATGCTCCAGAGGTGTCTTGCTAATTAAGATGGCTTGTATGGCTGCAGGGCTTTTTCATCCTCATAAGGAGGTTCGCTGCTGCAGTGGCGTTGGGTGTGGTGTTTTGGGTAGCGCCTACAGCAGCAGCCCTCGGCATTTCCAGGGGTCTGATCTGACACAAATGAGGTCTGGTAAATGGTTAAGAAGTCATCGCTGCCGCTCGCGCCATCTGCAGGAGCCCAGTCAAAGAAGTTCGAGGAGTTCTCTTTCTGTTTCTCTGCATCAAACTTCCTCACGCCCATGCCCTAGGAAAAAAAAGGGAAAGAAAAATTCATGCAAACATATGACTTCCAATCACAGCTTCACAGATGAATCTTGTAACAGTCACTACCCCACTGGGAAGTGAACGAAGCTGTTACCACAGTGATTTCAAGAACTCACGGTTGATCTTTAGCAAGTTAAAAATAATATTGTCAGACTTGCCTGTATGAACATTTTTGGTTGCATATATAATGGAAAATCTGCTGACCTTCCACCCCGTCAGTGTTAATAAACCCCTTTTACTTTTCATTTCTGTAGCACACCATCTACTCAAGGCTATTTAGCTACACTCAGCTAAATTAATCTTCAGAGGCACCCAAAGAAATAGGTTAATAATTCTAGGTTTGTACTGCAATAAAGAAACTGAGACAGACCATGAAATCTGAATCTTCAGTGCTATCCCTTCTGTGTCCAAACACAGAGCCTGATTTTCACACTCCACAGCTTGCAGGAAATTTATCTGGAATTATGGTTGATCAGTATCTCTGAAACTATGAGACATTGCACAAGTGTGCAGAAATGGAGGTTACTCAGTGGAATAATGAATTCCAAAAAGTCTAGGCCTGACAGAGCCCAAAGTCAGACAAACTTCCTATATCACAATTCACTGCTTCCTCCTTTACTCATTATCCTGTGAACTGCACTATTTCTTTTGCTGCCTGGAATGATATCAACAATCGAAGGAAAGTGAAAGAACATGAAACTCTTGCCCATACAGAAAAGCCCCAAACAATTTAAATTCTGGCCAAAGTCGTGGCTTCTGCAGCATATATTTAAACAGGTCTATTGTAAAGAGATGTGGATTGGGAAAGAATGCATTGTGGGTAGCCTATGGATTTTGGTTAAATTTATGATAAAGATGAGACTGAACAAAATATTTGGAACTGTGAATTACAAGTGGCTGAGATCGCTACAAAAATTCATTGCAAGGCCAATCTCTACAAAAATGAATTGCCAAGGCCAATCACTTTTAGCAGACTAATAGGACATTTAACTGGGTACAAAACTAAAAGAGGAATACTGCAAAATGCCTGTCAGAGACCCAAATCATGGCTTTTTGTTCCCTTTGAATCGTGCCCCTCTCAGTGACTGTGTGAGCTGCTGTACACCTTTGGCAGTCCCAGAGAAGTCTCACCCCTATACTAATTAAAAGTGTATTTTTCTTTGCTACTTACATTTTTCTCTTCTCACAAGTTTTAACATTTTTTTTTCTCAGAAGACAGAAAAGATACTGTGCTGCATCGCTGGCAGACCAATAGATCTGAACTTGCTCGATTTGTCTCAGTGCTGAGTACTTACCAAGTCGAAATACTCTGCTGCATTGCATATGTCATGTCTGTTGTCATGAGAAGAGAATGGGAAATCGTAGTTTCCTGCTTTCTGAAAGAAATTAAAGAAAAAAAAATGAATTCTCATATACCCTGTTTGAGTCTACTAGCCTTAGTTCTTATATTGTGAAGTTACAGCTGCCTTTGTTCTAGCACAGAACTCATATTCCTATGTTAAATATTCAACTGCACATGATTTTACAGGGTTAATGTGAACTTTCTATTCTTTTTTAATAAAATCATCAGGAGGGTTTGCTGAATATATACATGATTAATATAAAAGTGTGAATTTTCAAATAAGAAATGATACATTCTGTCTGCAAAGCAGCAAAATGCTGGATATACGTCAGGATTGCCTGCTTGATTTAGTAGTAGGCCTAAAGCTAATTAAAATAAACTACAAAAGGGACCACAAAACTGAATTAGTCCGTGATTTATGAACTGAATGTCATGGACACTGCTTGTTGCAGGGGAAGTGGAGGAGGTATTAATTGCTTAACTAATTTATAATCTCATTCTTTAACATAATGTTCATCCAGTCTCCAAATGAAACCAGAGTTTCAGAAGAAAAAAAAGACAACTGCAAAAGAGCTATTTTAGAAATAATGAGCATATTTGAATTTTTTAAGGTTTGTTATATATCATTGCAATATTCCAATGATGATATTCCCCTCCAAACAAAAGAGTAAGTTTTAATGGAACATAAGCTAAAAGAGATGTTTCAAGAGTTGGGGAATCTGAATCAATTCTAAAGATCTCTAAACTGGAGGTATGATCCAGAAAGAAGAGTGGCCAAATACAAAATCTGCCTGCATGGGGTCAGCTGCATGGTCATATCTCAGGATTTCTGGTTTACTAGGCACTTTCTCTACCTTTTTTTAGGTATGTTCACATCTTTGTTTGTCTCAGACAGGTTCAACCAGACTGTAGTTCAGTGGATAAGTAAATTCAACAGATACATTCTCATATATATATATATACTTTATATTACATATATATTATATATATGTATAATATATATGTATATATTAATAATAAGCACCTTCCACGTCTGTAAAACTTCTTACTAAAATATCCCATTAGCAATTAAATGTCAATCTCAGCATTTCAGGAATAGTGTTTATTTCCAGTGCCTAAACAAACTTTCTTAGATTTTCCCATTTTAGCCTTTCATGCATCTTCATTGCTCTCACCACGGATCTCAAATTAATTCTTGATTAATGACAGACAAGAATTTCCCTAATTCTGTTGAAAAGTGAAGGGCTGGTAAAGACAAAACATGAAACACCAGGTGAACAGTCACAGTGGTGTTGATGAAAGGTCCCTCTATCCTGGTTCTCCTTTTCAGGCAGTGGCTAAGGCCAGATGTACCACAGAAAGGTAGATGTAATATTAACACAGTGTATACTCATGTTACAGTATAATCTCCTTTTCAGTAACCCCAAGCTTCCCTTTTAAATGTTCCTTCCAAGCCCATTTCTGCCCTTCATTATAGCAAAACCTGTGAAATGAACCCAGTGTAATTGCTGTGATTACAGAAAATGAAAACAGAAAATGTTCTGTGCACAAAGTGGGTGGGTAAAGCAAAACTCAGTGTGGTGATAAAATAAGGACATGAAAATGTGCTTACATCACTGCAACATTTTAAATACTGTATTTCCTTTCATCCTAAATTTTTTCAAAAATCTCATTTCTAAGCAAACCTTAAAAATGTTTCAAATTAGAATCTTCTAACTTTTTTACAATCAAAACAATACTCCTTTGTGTGAATATACTGAATTTCCGACATTCATTGCCAAACAGCTGATCAAATTTCAATTAAACCTTCTTACAGGGTTTTACACACAGGTTGTGGGCTGAGATTGATCATAATGTATTCGGTGTCTCAACAATAAAAGGGAAAACCAGCAATAATACGACAGAACTTTGAGCAACCAAAATTATAAGTGAGTAACAGGGAAATATGTTTCTTCTGCAGCACAGGCAGCAATCACTTCATCCCCTGAGGCACAAAGTCTGCCAGCCTGCTGTGGCTGCTCCGCTAACGACCCTGAGTGCTGTTCTTACTTACAACTTAGTGAGTGACAATTTGCAAAAGAACTCCAAAAATTGCAAAAGAACTCCAAAAATCGGCATTGTTGCCACAGGAACTCACCTGCTCCCGAGCCTTGTATTCCAGCGGCATTCTGTGCTCCTTGCCCAGAGCGGCTGCCAAGTTCAGGACATGTCTCTGTGAAGCGGCTGTTGTTGACTCGAGCTCACCCTCGCAATCACCAACGTGAACAAACTAGAAAATAATGAAGATTATGACCCTTTCAAACAAAAGTCAACTAAAACCCTCCACCCCCTCCCCAAACAAATGTGATCAAAATTGTATTTTCCCATTTATGTTTTATTAGTTAGATAGTAGCAGCACCTAGCGGCCTCTTGAAAAATAAGGAGCCTCCCACACACACACCACAAACCCTACCAAAGACTTTTGTAAAAGTAACCAGACAAGAATTTTAGGAACCTTCAAGACAAAAATATCCAGAAACTTTGTGAAAACTGTGTACAGAGCAATAACCACCAAGAAAAATCTTAAAACTTAATTACCTTTTTTCTCCCAGGCTACTCCTACTGTTGTACAGGTTTGAAAGCACAAAATTTTGGGGAACAGCTCAACGAAACATCAGGCCAAAGAGTTAAGAGAGTGAGGAGCAGCCCGTGCCAGGAGTGTCACAGTGCCATGGGATGCCAAGGCGTCCCAGCCCCACGTTTCCAATGGGATCACAGTGCTCTGGAGGCAAGAACTGAGGCAAACCTTGGCTGGAGTTCTCCGGAGGAGAAGGAAAATCAGCCAGGGCTAACTATTAAATAAGAGACCTCCAGCATGGCTGGAAAACTGGGAAAAGAAATCCAGCCAGGGTTAGTTAGCAAGCCAGAACTTTTGCACACTTCCTCTGAATACCTAGGACACTCTTTCCTCATAAACCTCAGGAAGGGGAAGACTCATTTCTGGCTAAAGGACAAAGTCACTGTTAGCATGGTACTTTTTTTAAGGATGAAGAATCGCTGCAGGGGGCACGCTGCCCCTGCCCAGCCCTTACCCAGTCACCAGCGCGCCGCTCGCTGGGCTGCCCACCCCTGTCCTCAGACATGGCTCGGTGTCACTGCCACCCCTGGACACTCTGCAGGGCTTCTGTGGCTCCTTGGTGACCTGCTCGCGGGTGTAGAACCCCTCCCTGTGACCTCAGAGCCACCCTGGTCGTTCAGGGAGATCCACACAACTAAAGCAATGCTCGGCAACGCTGCTCTTGCCCATGTGCTGCAGAGAAGGGGGAAATAAAAGCTGGTTAAAGGATTAAATGTTGAAAACAAATCAGTTTGGCACAATCACTTCAATGACACTTTACAGCCTGAATAGGAATGCTTGGAGAAAGAAGGGCTGTTTTTGAGGAAAACCTCAGGGATGTTAGGGATAGAATTTTTAAGATGTAACTTCCTACTCTTTTGAAAATGGCTTTGCACATATACACATCTTTATTGAACACAACCAATATTTACAAAAAACCTTACTGTGCCTTTAGACATTTTTTGCTTTTGAGTTGGAAACATCCCAACTATTTCACCATCAGCACACTTGGCCAGTGTAGCACAAACCAACACTTTGCCTCCTTGGCCTTGACAGACTATAAAGAAGATGACACTTGTGTCCTTTTTGGCTTCAAACTGACAGCGAGTAGGTTTAGATTAGATATTGGGAAGAAATTGCTCCCTGTGAGGGTGGTGAGGCCCTGGCACAGGTGTGTGACCACAGCAGAAGGTGTGGCTGCCCTGGAAGTATCCAAGGCCAGGTTGGACAGGGCTTGGAGCACCCTGGGATAGCGGAAGGTGTCCCTGACCATGGCAGGGGTGCTGGAACTGGATGTGCTTTAAGCTCCCCTCCAAGCCAAACCATTCTATGATCTATATATATGTGTAAATATATATATATGTGGATATAGATAGATACAGATGTAATTTAAGAGGCAGCATTTGTACTCCCTGACCAGTCACGAACTGTACTGCCTCTTGTGGGTTGGAGAATGAAGAATACCATTACAAGTAAAATAATAGATATTAAAAATCCTGTGGGCACTACTTAGGCACTACTTGCTTGCTGAGGCCATCACAGCCTTTGTCAAATTTAGTGTAAAAGCAGAGGGGGCATTACCTGCTTGCTGAGGCCATCACAGCCTTTGTCGAATTCAGTGTAAAAGCAGAGGGCAGGACACTTCAATTTCAATCCTCTCACATGCTGAGGTACCCCATTTTTCGCTTGTTTCATTAAGTTTCATTGGACCAAGATTTCGCTTGTTTCATTAAGGTCCCAGTTACCCAGGAAAGCCAAACCAGCCCAGAGAAAAGGAGGCTCAGGGGGACCTTTTGGCTCAGCTGTGAACGGCCTCAAGCTGTGCCAGGGGAGGTCTAGATTGGATTTTAGGGCAAGTTTATTCATGAAAAGAGTGGTCAAGAATTGGAAGGGGCAGCTCAAGAGGTGGTGGAGTCCCCATCCCTGGAGGTGCTTACGGAACGACTGGACGTGCCACTCAGTACTCTGCTATAATTGACAAAGCGGGGATCGCTCAAAAGTCGGCCTCGAAGGTCTTAGATGTATTTCCCAACCGGAACGACTCCCCGATCCCGCCGGGACCGCCACGCCCGCCGCTCCCGGAGCCGCCGCCGCCTCCCGCCCCTCACGGCGCCGCCCTCAGCGCCCGCCCTTCCCGCGCCTTCTCGAAGAGTCTCGCGAGAGCGGCGCTTCGCGGCCGGCCGCCCCCGGGAAGCGCTGCGCTGCCACCGCCCCTTCCCCGCTCCAGCCCCGGCTCCAGCCCCGGCTCCAGCCCCGCTCCCTTCCCGGGCCATGGAGGAGCCCTGCGGCGCGGGCGCCGCTGCCCCGCTGAGGGGAGACGCCGAGGAGCCCAAGCAGGTGAGCGGCATTGAGGGGGGCCGTGCTGGGTGAGGTAGCGGGGCTTGGGGGAGAGGGGGGTCGGGGTCGAGCCGTGGTTACAGACGCAGCCCCCGGTGGTGTTCTAATTGAAGCTGTGTTTTTGATCCTCTTTCCAGTTTGTCAGGGCCGGAGTGCGGTAGGGAACATGCTAATTATGATTAAGCGTTAATTGCGAGCAGTGTTGCTGTTGTTATTCCTAAGTGCATCGCATTTACGTAAGTGGTGTCCTGTGGAGCTGTTTTTCCCTTGACATGTGTTAGTTCAAAGCTCCTCACACTCGGGTGACAGCTGCGTGTTTTACTGTGTTTGAAAAGAAATAGGCAGCCACGGGGCTTGTTTATTTGTCCTTATTTGTTAAGGCAGAAGCGTGTTTAGCTTTAATGCTGGTGTTAGGGTTAATGTTGGTGTTAGTGAAGACCTGGTGTTAATACACACTTACTTTCACAAACTTCAGTGGGAGTCATGTGTTCGTTTTGGCCTTTCTGACTGATTTTGCGTTGTGTGGGCAGCTGACCCTGGCACTTCATTCTTGTATCTCAGTGTGTCCAGGTGGGCAAGAAGGTCACTGTCACCTGGCTTGGATCAGCCACAGTGTGGCCACAGGACCAGGCCAGTGACTGTCCCCCTGTGCTGGCACTGCTGAAGTCCATCCTCATGTTCTGGGATTCGTTCTGGGGCTGTTATGTCAAGAAAGACCTGGGGTGGCTGGAGCGTGTCCAGGAAAGGGAGCGGAATTGGGAAGGGTCTGGAGCCCCAGGAGCGGCTGAGGGAGCTGGGAAAGGGCTCAGCCTGGAGAAAAGGAGGCTCAGGGGAGCCTTGTGGCTCTGCACAGCTCCTGACAGGAGGGGACAGCCGGGGGGATTCGGGCTCTGGTCCCAGGGAACAGGGACAGGATGAGAGGCCCTCTCAGGCTGTGCCAGGGGAGGTTCAGGTTGGACATCAGGAAGAATTCCTTCATGGAAATGATTGTCAAGCATTGGAACAGGCTGTCCAGGGCAGTGGTGGTGTCCCCATCCTGGAGATCTTTAAGGAAAGACTGGATGTGGTGCTCAGTGCTCTGGTCTAGTTGACCATGTGATGATCCATCACAGGTTGGACTTGATAATCTTGGAGGTCTTTTCCAACCTAAGTGATTCTGTGATAATTTCTGAAGTGGAACTTACGCATGACATGAGTTGGAATTGGGATAACTGGAAAACTGTATATGCTGGAGAAAGATAAGCGAATAAAGGACTGTGTTTTCCTCACTTAACATTAAAAATAGCTTATCACAGAGAAAGCCTGATAGTTTTAATTGCCAACACTCTATAAATAGAAGGCTGATGTCTCTCTGGAAACCAGGGGTCGGTGTTGTTCCTCGGAGGCAATGAGGTGAAGAGCAGTGCTGTGGTGAAATACTCCTCAGCCCCTCCACAAGCAGCCTTTGCCCGTCTGCAGGAGAAAACAGACCTGAAGCTGCCTCCTGCCAACTGGTTACGGGAAAGTGCCAAGCTGGGACCAGCAGGGACAACCATTCTGGGCAATAGCAAAAAAAGTAAACCCTTCTCAAGGTAAGAAACAGCAGCCCCTGTTTTTTTTCCATGCCTGTAAGAATAATTCTGATTGTGGACTTGCATCCTGTGTTATTTGAAGTAGAAAGTACAGGTTTTACTGTAGCAACTACATATCGCTTTGTCTTAACCATTCTCCCTCTACTTTTTCGTGTTGGGTTCTTGCCTCTATGCTCTGTTCTTGTCTCCTTTCTAAACAATTAATGATGTTGATTATTTGTTCACGTGCATATTGACACCTTGCCTCGGACAGTCAAACTGACTTTGTCTTCTTCCCTGGTTGGCCCAAATCAAACTGGACTGGTTCAGCCAGCCCTTCTGCCTCTGATAACAGGTGAAAATGGAACGTGTGGTTCCCTTTGGAAGCCAGTTTGTACCTCTTCTGGATTTTTAGAAACTGGACCTGACTAATGGCAAATGAAATTTCATATTTACATCGGGAGTGAACACTGGAGATGAAATAAGGGGCACACACAAAAAGCAGTGCTATTTTTCAGTGTGGATATTTGTTAAATTGTTGGACGAGTTGAATTCAGAGTGTTCATAAACAGGAGGCTCAAATCCTATGCTGAACAAGCAAATTCATACCAAGTCAGCCAGTCAGTGAAATGTAACAGTTTGTACAAGGTCTGTGTTTACATCCTCATCATCTCTTTTAGGAGCTGTACTTTTTGGAGCACAGTAACGTGTTTTTCAGGGCTTTATGAATTTTTCGTGTTTATTTTAGATACCGTGTTTGTCAAGTAGAGGTTGGCAGTTGAAGCTCTTCAATGTCAGTATTAAAAAGCTGATAATGAAAATATAACTTTGCACGTCATGTATCTTTTGGACTGTAGTAGTGTCTGGCTTTATTTTAAAGAATGATCTGTACCTTGAAATATTCTAACTTAAGTACCTTGTAATTTCCTTAATGAGGGTGGAGGAAGAGACAATGTGTCTGTTACAACATGTAGGCAGTTTTGCAAAATGTGAATAAGAAGTAAAATGAAATTACAGCTACTAAAATTAAAGTCTTTAACATGCTTAATGCCTTAAAGAGAAACTCTTTGAAGAGCTCTTCTTATTTTTAGTGTTAAGAAGAATCCTTCAGTTTCTCTGATTTTTCTTGATTTCAGCAAAACTTCAAGTGTTTTAGAATGTCCTGAAATTAGATCTAAGCACTTCCAAAGATATCTTTGGAAAACTTGTAGAATATGAAGATGAAATTATTTTGTTAATTTTAGGTCTCATTACACTTGGTGATGTTTAGCTGGGTTTTTTTTTTTTTAAATGAAAAACCTTTCAAAGGTTTAATAGCTATAAAACCCAGGTCTGTAATGTCATACTGGAACTGTCTTAACTTGTAATATTTTTTTAAATAGCTTTGGGATGGCCTATGACTTCATTGACTCAGTTGGAAATGATGTGGATGTCGTGTCTGATTCAGAGGTATGGACACATCTTAAATTCTGTCATTCAAATTCTTACACTGTATAAACTTATTTTAAGATACTGCCATGGCTTCTGGCATCTTTTTATCCTTTGGGGAAAACGAGAGACCCCTAATGAATCACAGATCACCAGTAAGGGAGTTGTGACTACTGAATAAGAAATGTAGAGAGAAAATCATATTTTCTCTGGAGTTCTATAAATAATCTTCAGCTAAAATATGCAGTTTAGTGAATGCAGCACATCAGTCTCACAATGTAGTTGTCTTGTGTGTTTGAAATCCGTTATTTTGATGTAAACTGTTACTCAAGATTTTTTTTTTCCTATTTTTATCTAGAGGAGAGAGTTTCTCCACCTTTTCTTTCCTCTGATTTTTGTCAGCTTGTCAGCTCTTTTGGTGCTGGTAATAGCAGTAGAATTCAGATGAGGCTATCAGAAGAGGAAACACACTTACTCATGTACTGTGTAAATATTTGTCAGATTTGCATTCAGACTTAGATCTCTGTCTGGATTGCTCTGGACACCTGACAAGGAATTGATATTTCTGCGGTGAAAACAAAGGTTTAAAACCAAAACATCCACTTGCATATTTTGGTCATTTTGTTGCTATCTGGTTGTGATGATCCAATCAGAGAATGTGTTTGAGCCATGGGTGTGATTTCAACTGATGACTTGGTTTCTTTATCACTGTCATTCATGTTCTCAGCCCTCAACAAGTGCATTTTTGTGTAGAATGGTCTTAAAATCCCTGGCACTGTAAAGTTTTTTTTACCACATGTGCTGGTTTGGGCTGGGGTAGAGTTCATTTTCTTCCCAGTGGCTGTTATAGGACTGTTTTGACATTGTCCAGAGCACAGGTTGATAATACAGAAATGTTTTTTATTGTTGTTGAGCAGAGCTTACACAGAGCCAAGGCCTTTCCTGCTTCTCATAGTGCTGTGCTGGCAAGGGGGGTGGGAATGTGTGGAAAACTGGGAAAGGACACAGCCAGGACAGGTGACCCTGACTGACCAAGGTGGGCTGGGGGGAAGAAGAAGGAAGGAGGGATGTTTGGAGTGATGGAGTTCAAACTTGGGGTCTCCCCAAGTCCCTGTTACACACGATGGGGCTGTAGTTTCCTAAGAATTCTCTTCCAGTGCAGTATAGTTATATTGAATATTCTTTCTTTTCACTTTTCTTCTGCAAGAACATAAAAAAACTCCTGAAGATCCCTTACAGCAAGTCCCACGTGAGCATGGCAGTGCACAGAATTGGGAGGACACTCCTGTTGGATGAGCTGGATATCCAGGAACTCTTCATGAGATCCTCTCAGGTGAATCACTTGGTTCTTGTTCACTGTAGCACAGGGGCAAAATGTATTATTTCAGTAAGAAAATATACATGGGACATGAGTAGGTACCAAAGGTGCTCTGTTCTGCAGCAGTTTACCCACAAACTACATCTGATGTCCTGTGTTTATGGTACTGTAGGTTTAAAATTCCATGTCTCACTTTTGTGTAATTACTTCAGTATTGCTATGCTGTTTGATTAATTTTATTATTAATAGGCTGTGTGTTACTGTGTAGCCTCTTCTATATCTGATTTTTCTAATTAAGTCAAATTTTCAATTAGAACATAACTTCTTTAGAAGCTGTATTTTCAATAAATAACCAGTTAAGAACTTCAGCTCTGAAGTTATTTTCTGGGTTTCTTTTCTAAGTATTTCTAAGGCACTTGGTTTACTTTGCAGATGATTCTTGCTATTAATTTCATATTTCTGCTGTTGCCTAGACAGGGGACTGGACATGGCTGAAAGAGTTTTATCAAAGGCTGATTGATCAGAAGTGGCAAAGAAAAAAGAAGAGTAAAGAGCATTGGTACCAGAAGGCAATACTTTCTAAATTTTTATATTACAGGTAACCTTTTGTCTGCATGAAACTCAAATTCTGCACCACTTACTTCTGCCTGGTTTTTGGTCTTGAATTAAATGTTGAAATTCCATTATGGTCTGTCATATTTACTGATTTCTCCTTATATAGAGGAAATTGAGGAATGAAGTCAGGAAATAAATATAAATGTTGTAATAGGAATTAAAGTATCTTGCTTTAAAATTGAAGTATTAAAGAATAAAATAAACAGCATGACTTAATTAACTGCTTATCAGCCAAGTCATTTGTTGACAACAGTGCACCAAACATAACTCTAAAATGGATCTGTTTGCATCTTGTCAGCTGAATTTGTAAATGTTTCCTTGTCAGCATTAATGGAGACGGAGCTGCTCAGCCTGTTCCTTCCACTTCCAAGCAGCACCAGGAGGGTCCTGTTGCAGGTGAGAGCGATGAAGCAGGAAGGGTCTCCTGGCCAGCTCCTTTTGAAATGCCTTCCTCGCTATCTGAAGATCCAGGTGCCTCTAACCAGGTTGGTGTGGAGAATGTTTTACACGGCACCACAGTGTTTGTAGGGACAGAGATGTTGGAAGGTTCTCAGAGGAGCTGCTGCAGCTCCTTGCTGAAAGAGCTGAGCTGAAGCATGAGAAGAACTTGGCAGGAGGTGCAGCTCTAGCTTTTGCCAGTGCTTCAGAGCTCCAAATTTCACATATTTGTTCTGTCGCTGTAATGTTAAGTAGTTATTTATCCCAGCATTTTTGAGAAACAAAGCCTTTGGCTGAGCATAGCCGTCAGTGACTTAACCTAAAAGTAGGAAAATCCTGATATTCAGAAGATACATTTGGAAGCTTAAGCTTCTGGCCTTTTTTTAAAATCTGCCACTAAAATCCATCTTTTGGTGGCCCTGAATTTATTAAGTGAAGAGGAAAATTAAAATTTCTGGAATGGGAAAACAGTTAAGCAGTGCTTAAAAATACTTGCTGTGAGATTACACAAGTGAAAGGGGAGATGTTTACAGCAATTATGCAACAAACTATGATTAGTATCAGGCCTTAATTCAGGGTTTCTATTGTGGCTAAACTTATTTATGAAAACTGTTAATTCCTGTGGGCTTTTTTGAGCAACATAAACCAGGAATTGATTAAATTTTGGAGAGCTTGAAAGATGTGTTGTCTTCAGTCTGCATTAATATAATAATATTATGCTACAGTTGTGCTTGCTCAGTATTACCAACTGATCTGCCAAATTTAGGGAGTTTCTAACCTACATTATCCATAAAATTGTAACTGCATGAGTTGTGGTGTAGTAATATTCTGAAGTGGAGAAATACTTCACTACTTTAAAGCTTTTAGAAAAAGGTCTGCTTCTCTCTTTCACCCTCTTGAGCACCTGTTGCCCAATTCAGCAGGCTGTTTATCATAAAGAAGCTGTTGTGCATTTTGTACAGTGCCATTTTCTTCAGTTTATAAATAAACCAGCAGGATAGAAGTTTTGCTTCTGGACACTGATAATCTGGTGTTGACCCTGGGTTAATAAGGAGCTCCTATAAATACATCCTGGTTTCTTCCCAGAGCCTCTGAGAATATTACAAAGTACAATATTTTGGCACTAACTATAGAGAAGAAGCATTCTCGGCACTGACTAGAGGCTTTTTGTAGGTTAATGCGTATTTATTTAAAGATGTTGGAGGTAAAGGTTTTTCCCCTTATATGCTTTTGTTGTTCGTATCTTTTTTAATGGCCTGACTTGACCTCAGCAGCAGAATCACTCCTTATCCTTGTGCTTTCCACAGGGAAATGAGCCTCTTGAACCCTCATATCTAGTGGGGCACGTGGCCTCAGCCCCCAGAGAACAAAACCTGACTCCTTTGTTCAATGACGGGGAGAACAGTCAGGTATGCTTTATGTGAGAGCTGAACCCCCAGGTTAAACCAACACCTCCAAATTGGGCCTAAACTGGATCCAAGAGAGAACCTCAGTCCCCTGTAGAAGTAGCTTTTGTGGCATCTGCAATTTTAAGTTCCCGTGAGCGTGCAGCCGGGTTCGTCACGTGCTGGCTTTTATTTGCTGCTTTGGCTTCTTGCTGTCTTGTAACTCCACAGAATGTCACAGAGAACAAGTGTTATGCCACTGACTTACAGGCAATTCTGTTTTCTCTTGATGAAGGGACTTAAAAATGACTTTGTTCGTAATATCCTGTGGACTTTTGAAGACATCCACATGTTGGTGGGATCAAATATGCCAATATTTGGAGGGGGGAGATACCCTGCTGTGAGCCTGCGTCTCAGGTGAGTTGGGAAGTTCATGGCATGTTATCCATGCCAGCCTTGACTGATTTGTTCCTCTGCTTCCTATTTAGCTATCTGCATTTTTTGCTATTTTTATAAAAGTGGGCGGTAATATTTCTGCTCCTGGGATTTTGAATTTCAGTAACTGCTTGTTGGGCATAAGCACTTAAAATGTTACTGAGCAGTAAGACAGAATTATTCCAGTCCCAATTTAATGTTAATCCCTTCATTACCAGTCTTTCTGTTCCTGCCTCTACATAGGCAAAGAATGAGCAAAAACTTGAAGATCACTTGGTATATTTGCAATCTTTTTAAGACACGTCTAGGAATTAACAGTACTTTGCTCTGCAAGGAATTTTGGAAGGTCTGGGAGAAGGTTTGGGCTATAATTAGTTGCAGCTAGAAGTGCTGTTTTTTTAGAACTTCTGAAGTATTTGGTAATATTGGTACTTTTGGTAATAGTGTGACATCTGAAACCTGTTAAGTGTGGGCAAAAATTCTGAATTGCTGATGGAATGTGAGCATATTCCGTTGGAGAGATCAGCAAATCTGTTTTGATATAACTCATAAGAATTCACAAATGATTTTTTCATTATTCATCCACTCTCAGGTGACTTAAACCTAAATCCCATTAATAGACATCCCTAATATTTCCTGTCGGGTAAATAAAGACTTAACTAACACTAGAAATATTTTGTTTTAGGGATAACAACAAGCCAATAAATGTGCTAACAGGAATTGACTATTGGTTGGACAACTTAATATGCAATGTACCAGAGCTTGTGATGTGCTTTCATGTCAATGGTATTGTTCAGGTAAGTCTGGCTCTTTGCATTATGCCTTAAAATAATAATCCATTCTTCACTTTCTGAAGTTGCCTCGGGTTAAATAGATCCTTCATACTGTTCTGAGAAAAGGATGACAAAAATCCTGTGTTGCAGAATGAGAAGCATCTAGACAGCTTGCAGCAGTCATCTAAAAATAGTGTGTTCTTTCTTCCCCTCCCTTTCATGCATGCAAGATTGCTTCTTCCCCTGATGTTTGAATGAAGGCAAAAATAAAAAATGTAACAGCAGAAATCAGTTTCTTACATCTTAAAGTCTGTAGTGTTCCCTTGCCAAGACAGATGCAAGCTTTTGAATGTTTATGCTATTTTACTGTAGACAATCTGTGTTTCTGTTCTACCTGGCAGACTGTCGTTGTTTCCTAGGCTGACTAGGTTTCATTGAAATAATAGATGTTGTACCTTCTCCCCCTTTTTTCCCCTCATCTTTTGTTCTCCATTCGCCATGTTTGTGACAGAAATGGATCCTTCTTAAAGCTTTGATTGAGTGGTGTAGTCAAGATGTGCTTGCTTAAAGTAAATCATAGAAATTAACTGAATTTATCATAATAGCAGCCTTTGTTTCTTTTAGGTGTTGATACAGACATTGATTTATTCATTTTCAGAGGTGTAGGTGTCACAAAACCCTCGTAAGCTTGAGTTTTCATTTCTGTTCTTTGCAGAAATATGAAATGATCAAGACTGAAGATATTCCCAATTTGGAAAACTCTAATTTTTCTACCAAAGTAATAAAAGATATTGCTCAAAATATCTTATCTTTTCTGAAATCAAATTGCACCAAAGAAGGACATACCTATTGGCTGTTTAAAGGTAAGAAGGTTTAGATCAATTGGAAAAGATTGATGGTAATGTGATGTTGATTAATGAAAGATTTTCCTTTTCAGCAAGTGGGAGTGATATAGTAAAGCTCTATGACCTCACCACGCTTTGTGAAGAGACTGAAGACAAATACCAAAACCCTTTTACGATGCCAGTGGCAATTCTGCTGTACAAGTGAGTTTTTATCATTTTTGTTGCAATACTCAGTCCCACTAGATCAAAACAAACGTTCTCCTTTTCACGATTTCTCCGTGTAAACTTTTTTGCTGATAAAGTCTTGTAGACCCGTCATGAAGTTTGGAAGATTTACTGTTGTGGAATATTGTTTAAAGCTTCTTTTTCTTCTAGCACAAAGATATTATCCAGGGATTTCACTGTTTTCTTCAACTTTCTCTTAGAGTTGCTTGCAATATGATGCTGAAGAAAAACCAGAATAAGAAACACTATGGCACAATCAGGACATTGCTCCTGAATTGTCTGAAGTTGTTGGACAATGGCAGACATCCTCAAGTAAGAATTCAATGTTTTATTGCACTTTTGTGTGAATAAAATACAAATGCTGTCATCATAATACACCTGGTAATAAATAGCGTGCTACTTCTTCCTCCCAAGGGAGAGAATTTAAATTTATTTATAAACTTAAACATTGATTTTTTTTTTATTTTTTTTTTTAAGAATTAATGTTTTTTGCTGACTCTCATTGTTGCACAAGTCTTCTGTCCTGCTCTAAAAAGGAATTTGTCAGTACATTCACTCTTTTGTTCTTGTTGCCCAAGAGCCCCCTGGGAGCAGATCCTGGATAAAAAGTGTAACATGATGATGTAAAAATACGAACATTTTTACTCTGAAAGTGGCTGACAATTGGAACAGGTCAACCAGAGAAGTTACAGTCTCCATCCTTGCAGCTGCTCAAAGCCCAGCTGGACACAGTTCTGAGCAACCTGCCTGGATAAGTGGGTTGAGCCTAGAGAGTCTTTAAATTATTTAGATTTAGGCTGTGTTCAACTGAAAATTAATCCCAAAAATTGGATGTGAAAAATCTGAATTATATGTAGAGTGGATTACAAGAGGAGACATGGCACATATTAGCTAAACTAATAAGAATGTTGTAGATTCCTTCTAAAGTTGAGAAAGGTTTTCAAAATCCCAGTAGAATCTCTTCAATTTTTTTTTTTCTTGCATAAGATCCTTGTGTTGTCTCTTGTGATCTGCAAGCTGTTAGAACAGGCAGTACTTGTTCTTTACCAATCGGCTTTTATTCTCTTCTAAACTTGATCAGGCTTGGATCCTTTTCCCTTCCAGGGAACTTGCTCAGGCTGTATTTAAAGCTTATCAAACACCTCTTTGCATGTACTCTGTACTCCTTATTCTAAGATAATTTATTTTGTTCTTGCCTCTTAAAAAGAAAAATTTAACTTGAAAATGAATCGCTGATTTTTTTTCTCTTCTTTGCAAAGATTATTGCTTCAGCAAACTACATGTTATCAGAGCTTTTTCAGTTGGATGAACCTAAAAAAGAAGACACTGCAGACTTCCCTATAAATGGAAATTCTGATGAAAGTTACAGTGAGGAAGAGGAAGAGATGCCAGACAGTGATGAAAATGGTTCTTACAGCAACAGTTCTGATCCCCCAGATGACAACAAAGCAGTGGCAATAATCAAATCTGTTGGGGAGTTGTCAGTACCAGAAAAGTACAAGTCTGTGCATCGAATACGTGTAAGTGTATTTGTATACATGATGGGGGGATTTTTAAGGGTCTTGGATGATTCAGTTCATGGGACAGAATTAGGTAGTGAAATTCAGATCCCTGTTAATTTTGTCTCCATGTTAACTGAAGTGGGCACAGAAACTTTTCATGAGCTGCTCATAAAATGTGAGGTGTTTGAGTTTTATGGTACAGCAGACTTCATGTTGATTTTTTTCCCCTTCGTCTTGATGTTAGCTCTCATTTGCATCTTCTGGCCAGTCATTTTTATTAAAATTTCCCGTGTTGAACATTTCTCCTCTTCCCTCCCTGGTGCTCCAATGAAGCCCAGCTGTGCATTCCCTGTCTGCCACGGCACTGAGGAGCGCTGCAGGCTGGTGCTCAACCACGTCCTGGAGGTGAGTTCACTGCTAGCTTCCTAAAGATACTTCACCTCCCCCCCAGTTCTTCATCTACTCTGTATTTGCTAAATATTGCTCTCAAGGTGAAGGGATTATTCCTTTTGCAGGGTTTGAAGTCTGTTGACAGCAGTGTTAAAAAAGAGGGTGACCTTCCTGCAGCTGACCCCAGCACTCCAATCCCGTTGAAATATGAAGATGAATCCACCAGTGGTGGTCCTGAGTCTCTGGAAAAACAGATGGCCTTATTTCTAGACAAAAGTAAGCTGTATTGTTGTGCAAATAAGACCTTTCCAGTGCCAACACAAACTGCTGCTACTTTATTTTGATTGTCAAAACAGTGTATAAATCACTAATTACACTATTGCCTGAGGAAAAGTAGTGCACTGAAAATTGGAGAACAGTCTGTTCCTTTTTGAATATGAAAAGAGAAGCTCATTTGAGTTATTTTGCATAGCAAAGAATCTTTTATTAGTCAACACATGATTTTACCGGACCCTATTTAGATGTGGCTTTCAGATGACTTCCATAAGGGCTTGGTATTTTGAGGTTTGGTATGCGGAGCACCGTAAGTTTTGTGGGTTGTTTTAAAAATAGTCTTAATTTCTCTGTGTGTGTGTGTGCGTGTGTGTGTGACCTGGATGTTCTCTGGAAGAATTTCTCCCTTCTGGCAAGTTTTGCTCCTCCATTATGCTTGGTGCTTGAATTGCATATAAAATGTTAACTAGGATTTTGTTTCCTTTCTTGTACCTCTACAATTGTGAAAGGAAGCAGTAAATAAAAGATGTTTTGTTTGCTTAAATGCTCAAACTCCAGAAGTTTCAGACTACAGTCTCTCATTTTATTTTGCTCTGGAGTGACATAAAAAGTTCCAGGAAAGACTTTTCCTTTGCAAGTAGTAGAGTTCTCTGCAGGGCAAGGAGCCCTGTAAGCATAGCTCAGAAAAAATTTGTCTTGCCTACTTTTACAATTCTTTATTCTTTCCTTTCTCTTCCCTTCTCCCTTTGAAAAATCTCTGAATAAGAAGCCAGTTCAGTTTTGAGTTATTTGTACTTGTACAGATTCCTGGACCTGTGCTTGAGTCCATCCCTGAAGTAGCAGAAGTGTTATTTGTTCACTTCTGTTTTCCAGTCCATGGGTTAGTTTTCTGTGATGCAAATTATGTATTTTCTCTCACATGTACATATTTACACATGGAAAGGATAAGTGCTCTAAATTCTGGAATTTCTAACTTCAAGAGAACTGCTAATAGTGTATACAGTACAAATAAATGCTAATAGTGGATAGAGTGTATGTGCAGTGCAGTGTGTGTCTTTAGCTGGGTGGGGAGTTACTGGATTAGATTTGCCTTTGTCCTAATAGAACATGTAGTGCTTAAGAATGCATTTACTCTATTTGCTTATTTTATACTTATAGATTTATACTTACATATACTTTTATACTTATATATAGGGGGTTACAAGTCAAGCCTTGTAGGTCCACTTTACACAAGAGACTCATTTCTGTGTGCAAATACTGTCAGGGCAAAAGTGGTAGGAACAGGCCTTAACCCAGGAGCAGTCACCTGTTCCTTCTGGTTCCATAACCACTGCAGCATCAAAGAAAAGCTTCATAATGTTATGCAGAGGATATCTTGAAATGAGTGTGAGAAAGTCCTTGGTTCTCCTTGCAGGAAGGACTAGCTTATCCAGGGTCTTGTGTGCTGGAGGCTAAACCCACAAATGGAGGCTTTCTCACTGAGACTGTTCATACAGAAATTGAGCATTTATCTAAGGGATGTGATGGAGAACATGGCAGATTCTGCCTGTGGCATTCTTGTTCTTTTCTACTGCTCCCTAAGGGAATAGTGTTGGCCTCTGCCCCTGCGTTTCACAATCTGTCTGAGGTCAGGGAGGTCACCTGCACTGTCACTGTCCCACTGGAGTCCCACATCCTGCTGTCAGGTGCAGTGCATGGAAAAGTGCCACAAATTGGGTGTGTTTTGCAGGTGATAAATAGAGTGGCAGACAAGCTGGCAGAACTCTGCTTTGGAGGGCTGCAGTCAGGCAGTTCCCATTCTGGCTGTGCTGAGGGAGTGTGTCCAGCCTCTGGCATGTGCTAGAGGGGAGATTCACTGACAGGTTTCTGTTCCTCTTACAGTGGGCTCCTTCCAGAAGGGGAAGCATTCCAGCCAGTCAGGTATGATTCCTGGATCATGGCAATATAAAATGAAACTCCAGCTCATTTTGAAATCATCCAGAGCTTATTATGTCCTATCTGATGCTGCTATGATCCTGCAGAAATACGGGCGAGCACTGCGATACATCAAGCTGGCCCTGCAGTGCCATGGTAAGTTCCTTGAACGGATTTGTCACCTGTGCCACTGCCTGGAATACCTGTCACCATATCAGATACTGATATGGTGATTTATCCTGTGAGGGATAGCCTGATTTATCCCAGTGGGGGGCAGTGACAGGTCTGACAAGTATGTGTTTAACTAAACTAAGTGTCCAGCTCATTATTCAGGACAGAAGTCTGTAGTGAGGATAATTTCTGTCAGTGATGCATAGAAAATGATCCCATTTTGACAGATTGGGAATTTGAGGGCACATTTGGAGCCTCAGAGCAGTTGAATTTGGGAGAGTTTTCCCTGGTGCCAAGGCAGTGATACTGCTGCAAGGGACACTGCTGCAAGCTGGTGTTTTTTCCCTCGTGGTTCCCATGTTATATAAATGTATCCTTGACTCTGAGAAATACCAGACTTGTTCATCAGCTGAATTGGATGCTCCTCTAAAATGGAATACATCTTGAAGAATTACTGAGGAGAAGGAAATGAGTAAAATCAGGCTGTTCAGACAATACTGCCATAGTGAGAGTAACTAATTGGGAAATGGCAGTAGCGCAGTGCTGCAGTGCTGCTATTTTCCTGCCATAAGGAAACACTCCTGTCTTAGGGCAGGAGGAAGTTTATAAAGCAAACCCACTTGATCTTAGCACAAAGCATCAATATACTTCTCAATAACTCAGAGTACTCTGCACCTTTCAGTCTTTTATAGACTGGAGAATCAACTTGAAACTCCACCTTCTGGAAATTAACTTTCCAGGCTGTATGTCATTTGAGTTAATCTGCAGAAAGTCAGTTTTCCTTCAGTCAAATCTGAGATTAGCATTTGTAGTTTGTAATTAGCCACAGTGACTGCTCATCTTGGACAGCACAGGGGTCTTGTTAAACCATCAGCTGTGCAGAGCAGCTATGACTCTAAAGTAGGTTATTTCTTCTGAGGAGAACATGTGTTGTCACACTTACTCTCTGTACGCAGACAGGTGACATAAAACCCAATTATCTTGTCAGTCTGTGTCAAGCCTTTTGTGGTGTAATTCTTTCCTTTCCCCCTCCCTCATGCATGTTTTTTTTCCCCACCAGATACCTACTGCTGCCTGTGTGGCAGCATGCTTCCCGAGGTGCTGGTGTTCCTGTGCCAGTGCTTAACCCTTTGTGGAGATATCCAGCTGATGCTGGCTCAGAATGCAAACAACAGAGCAGCTTACCTTGAGGAATATAATTACCAGACTAAAGAGGATCAGGAGATATTACACAGCCTTCACAGAGAATCCAGGTGCCAAGGTATGATCCTGAAACAGAACTGCCAGACTTTGGGTACATGACAGACATAAAAAATTTCATAGGGTTTCCTCAAAACCATGCCTGAGGAGAATTTGCAGCAGGGGGTTTATTGCACTTCACCTTGGTTTTCTTCAGAGAAAGCTCATCCTGCCTGTCATACAGAAGGGGATTGTCAAGGTTTTGTATGGCATGGCCTGCAGCTGTGAAAACTGCAGACAGTAACTGTTTCAGTAATAAATAAAATCTACCTGTCTGTGGGATCATTCTGACGTTTACTTGGTCATCTCTGTGGATGTTTTTCCCCAGACTACCACAGATTTAAATTAGAGAAATACTGTTTGACATGAAGGCTTTGCATTTTGTTTTCCAGTGTTTGCCTGGGCTACAGATTTATCCACAGACTTGGAATACCAGCTTTCTGTCAGCTGTAAATGCTATGAAGCAGCTTACGAAATCCTACTCTTCAGTAATTTAAAAAGCCAAAACCCAGAGCAGCACATCCAGGTGCTCAAGAGGATGGGCAATATCAGGAACGAGATTGGAGTGTTCTACATGAACCAGGCGGCTGCAGTGCAGACAGAGAGAGAGGGCAAGTATCCTTTTTCCATTCCTGACTATTTCATGGAGCTACAGCAGTGATCAAGCTCACTAATTGTATGAAAAATCGATTTCTGATTATAAAGAGGACATTTAAATGACTTTGTAGTTTTTTAACGTCCACTGTAATTATTTGTTTACCATAGACTACTGTGGCTTGTACACTGTAGTTAATTGAGTCTAGACTGAATAGTGGCATATACAATTAAGAAAAATTCCTTTAAATTGTGTAGAATGCTCTCAAAAAACCATCAGGGAAACTTTAAACTTTTGTGAAAGGGAGGGCATGTTGCATTCTTGATGTGTTTGGTCTAGCTCAGCATGAACAAGCAGAAGCTTAATTTAAACAAAAGAATAGCTTCAGTAAAGTCAGACTCTGAATTTCTTGGTAAGTAAATCCTTGGAAGCTTTCCTTCTGGTTTATTTTTGGTGGGGGTTTTTGAGGAGAAGCTTCTTTGTAGGGTGAGGTGTTCAGTGGGGTTTTGTTTTTGAAAACAAACCCAATAATGTCTTATCTAGGTTTAAGAGTTCTATAAGCTAGAACAAGTGAGATGCTGTTAGTTCAGTGTAAACAGCTCCAGTTTCCCAAATAACAGCTGCTTCCTGTGACCTTTGTCCAAGCAATGTTTGAAGGATTTTGGCTTGGACTTCCAATTGTGTGATTTGTCATCATCTCTGGGTTTTTGCAGAAGTCATTTAGTTGAAATCAAAGCTTAAAATACTGAACTTTACCTGTCTGCAAAAGTCACTTTTTATTTGCTTCATACTGAAAATTAATAGAAGTAACTCCAATCCCCTGAATTATTACTGTGGAAACAAAATCTGATTTATCCTGTTAATTTCCTGGGGTTCTGTGTGTCGTATCGTTGGAATTCTTTTGAAAGTGTGGTATGTGTAATAGCACACCTCAGGTATTAAACCCTCAAACATACGGAAATCTTAAGAGCATTTTCCATTAATTGGATCTTCAGAATAATTTCCCACCCTTAAATTCCAAAAGATGGTTTATAAGGGAGACATAATGGAAGTGTTTGTTCAGAACCTCTGTGGAGTTTGAGTGAGTCTCTAAGCCTTGTGCTTCACCCTAGTGAGTAAAAATGTCTCCATGACGGAGCAGCAGCTCTGGAAGAAAAGCTTCTCCTGCTTTGAAGAAGGAATTCAGAATTTTGAGTCCATTGATGATGCCACCAATGCTGCCCTTCTGCTGTGCAACACGGGGAGGCTGATGAGGATCTGTGCCCAGGCCCACTGTGCAGCTGAGGGGGACTTCAAAAGGGAGTTTTCCCCAGAAGAGGCCCTTTATTACAATAAGGTAACACCTCCCTGGTTTTAGCAGGGCCCAGACCCCAAAATGCCTTTTACTGTGAGGTATTTGTGACTGCTTTGGCATATAAGTTTCATTTTGGGTGGAGTAGCCTGGGATAGCTCTCCTGCTTCCATACTATCCTAATCTTTGCTGTGTAGGCTGTGGTGTTGTTGTTGAGGTTTGACTGCTGTGACATTCAGATGCTGATATTTCACATAATGCAGTGCCACACACAAGGGAGACAGAATTGCATGGTCCCGGTTAAAGTGATTTTCAAATGGGAGATACTGAAGAAGGCTCAGAGAGAGATTTTGAGTAAAGGAAAATTAATCTCTGGTTCTTATGAATGCAGGCAGTAACTATGTATGTGCATGATTCTGTCGTTTGTAGGCTATTGATTACTACCTGAAGGCACTGAGGTCGCTGGGGAAGAGGGATGTGCATCCAGCTGTTTGGGATTCTGTGAATTGGGAATTGTCTACTACATATTTCACTATGGCAACTCTACAGCAGGATTATGCTCCCTTGTCAAGAAAGGCTCAGGAACAGGTAAGGGAAAGCATTCATTTTATCTGAAAAAAATGCACTGTTGTTGTCCTGAAAAATGGAACTGGGAGCAAAATTAGTATTGGAATTGTAGGATCACCCAATGATTTGGGTTGGGAAAGACCTTAAAACCCATCCTGTTCCACCCCTGCCATGGGCAGGGACACCTTCCACTGTCGCAGGCTGCTTCAAGCCCCAGTGTCCAGCCTGGCCTTGGGCACTGCCAGGGATCCAGGGGCAGCCACAGCTTCTCTGGGCACCTGTGCCAGGGCCTGCCCACCCTCCCAGGGAACAATTCCTTTCCAACACCTACTCTAAATCTTCCTTCAGCTTCAGGCCATTCCTCCCTGTCCTACCACTACACACCCTTGTGATAAGCCTCTCTCCACAATTTTTTTTTTAATTTGGGGTGTATTTTTTTATTTATGTTGTAGATAGAGAAGGAAGTCAGTGAAGCCATGATGAAATCCTTGAAGTACTGTGATGTTGATACGGTGTCTGAACGACAGCCCCTGTGCCAGTACCGGGCTGCCACCATCCACCACAGGCTAGCTTCAATGTACCACAGCTGCCTCAGGAACCAGGTATTGCTCCAGGCTGCTTTGCTTTGCTGCATAAATTCCATCCTTAACACGTTCAATATGTGTGGAGCTTGATATTTATCCTTCTACCTGTAGCTGGGATTTATTTACTAAAATTATTGAAGCAAAGAAATGAGTGCTATTTCACAACAGTCTCCAAGTGAACTTTTCCAGTGGCTCCTCATGAACATCGAAAGGGTGTGGGATTTACTCTGTGCCCTCCTCTGAGTGCAGGTTGGTGATGAACACCTGAGGAAGCAGCACCGTGTCCTTGCTGACCTCCACTACAGCAAAGCAGTGCGACTCTTCCAGCTCCTGAAGGATGCCCCCTGTGAGTTCCTGCGCGTGCAGCTGGAAAGAGTGGCCTTTGCAGAATTCCAGATGGCCAGTAAGTGTAGCTCTGGCGTACAACAGCTTTCCGAACCACCACTACCTACTTTGTGTCATTTTTAGATAACTAAATTTATATGAGAACAGGAGCAATCTGCTGCTCAGAATAGAATTTTCCTCGAGAGAGGAGACAAGGCACTTTTATCTTGCCGGTATTCAGCTGACTAGGGCAGGACGTGCTTTCTCCTAACTCTTGGAATCTTTGGATGGAAGAAAAATACAGTCTGTAACATAAGCCATTTGTCCTTCATTTTTGTGGTTTTTAGGTCAAAACAGCAGTGCTGGGAAATTGAAGACTCTCTCTGGGGCCCTTGATATAATGACCAAAACCAAGGGTGCATTTCAGCTCATCAGGAAGGAGCTTGTGGCAGAAAGTGAACAGGTAAAGGAACTCAAGTGGTGTGATTCGTGCTCCCTTCTGGCTTGTGCCTTCACAAAAAATGGTCATTTGGCAGTTAAAATATTCCTTCGTTACTTTTCCATGGAGCCAGTGGCATAAAGAGTGTGGACAGAGTTAGAATGTATTGCAGTTCTCCCCTAACCTGGAAATGGATAAAAAAATTCCTTTAGAACATGATCAGAGATGGATTAAAACATACTTTTGTACAGATCTGGATTGCCTGACTGTGAGAATGGGCTTCTTCCTGTGCAACTCTACTATCCCTTAGAAGGGCCCTTATCATCCCTTAAAAGTCCTCACTAAGATCATCAGAATCTGTGTATAATAAAAAAAGGAGTTCTCTCTCTGGTATATTTAATACTTAAACATTAAGATGTGGAGGGTTATCTGTAGCCAGTGTGAATAATGTTCCTGATGCCTCAATCAAGAATTTATTTGCAGTATGTTCTGATGTGTTTCTTGCTGGCAGTTTGGGCAACACATGTAAAAGTCAGCTCACCTGCAAGTGGAGTTTTCTGACCCATTCCCTGTGTTTAAAAGATGGAATTCAGTGAAATTATTTTTGGTTGTTTCTCTCCTGTAGATAAGCAAGGATAAAAGTCCTGCTGAGAGTGTGTCAGTGAACGATTCCTCTGCAGGCCTTAACAAGGAGGAAGTCTTGAAACTGCTGGGGATTTTTGAGTCCAGAATGTCTTTCCTCCTCCTCCAATCCATTAAATTGTTAACTTCAACCAAAAAAAAGATTGGGTAAGTTGAAGTTTGGTGTTCTTTATCCTGACTGACGTGGGGATTGGTGTGTGACAGAGCACTCCAGAGTTTCTGGGGAAGAAGCTGCTGGGTGCTGCTGATCTCTTGATGCATTTTGCTGATAAAATGTCAGTGGAGTTTGGCAAGCAAAACACTTGAGAAGAAATTCAGGCACATCAGTTATGCTGCAAATAGAGAGGGATGGATATGGGGAAGATGTGCACTGGTGTCAGAGAATTTACTAATTCCTAATGGAGTCCTCTGTCCTGCTGCTGGGATTCAGGACGAACCTGATTTTTTTTGTGCTGACCTTGAAGAGATGTTGAGATTTGCTGTGGCAGGAAATTCCTTGCCCCACTCTTGTTGGTTTCATCTGAATGTGTGTGGTGTTCCTTTTGGGACCCAGAAAATACTTTTTTACTCCCTCAGCAGCAAGTGTGTGATTGCAGGAGCTGTTCCTAATGTTACATAAAGGGGAAGTTACGAAAAGGTAGCGTTAGTTTAGAGGATTTTTTTAGGCTTGGAAGTTGGGTTAATAGTTTTGGGGATTGAAGCACTGCTGATGCAAGAGCTGTTTTGCTAAAAGTAAACTGTGAAATGAGTTCATTGTGCCCAGGAAGTTGTCTGCTGATAGTAGGAGACTGGTAAATAAAAAAACACGAGAACACAGCCTGTGTGTGTTTTTAGCTGTGCTTCAGGCAATGGTGGGAGCGTTCTCCTCCTAAAACAGAGCTTCCACAAGGTGGCAATCTGAATATGTGAAACACAGGATTATTATAGGATAATTTATGTTACCAAGCAGATGTCACAGCTAACGGAGTAAATGGGTTTAGTTCTGTTGTCTCATAACAACTCCTCATTTTTTGTTTTGGAGGGTTTTTATCCCCCCATTTATCTTGGCATTATTGCCTTGGGGTTTTGCCCTGAAGATTCCACACAGGGAACTTGTTACAGTTGGAATGCTGTGAAATGGGACTCTTCAAACCTCTTAAACTTCTTGAAACTTTGAGGCCAAGCTTAAAACAACCTTTGATTTAACCTTTCTTGTGCCCCTTATGCAGCCTGTGTGCATTTCCTCCCTTCTGCTCTGCAGAGGGTAAGTTCTGCCTTCTGCATTAATAATGGGCTGAAAAGGGAGGAAATTGGAGCTCACAAATGCTGCTTCAGGGTCTCAGGTGCACTTTGGCAGAGAACAGGGGAACATGCAGGAAAATTAATGTTTGATAGCAAAACTTGCAGCCTGGCAGTAAAAATGGATGAAATGAGAGTTTTACCCTCCCAAAGTGGAATCATGAGCAGAACAGAACTTGGCTGTTCAAATCGGAGGAGAAAAGTAATTGAAAGTAATACTTTGTTCTGGGAATACTTGTAACTTATCCCAGAAATACTTTGCATTTCAGTGGCTTTTTATTGACTACCTGTTCTGTTTAATAAATGAACCTATCTGATTCCTGCCAAATACATGATGAATTTAATTTGCTTCAACATTTCTCAGTCATTCCTGAAGCACTTGCAATTAACCTGACTGCTGCTTGTACATTTTATATTATATCATATTTATTTATATTTTATGCTCCTTCCTGCAGTATCAACAGAATGATTTGAGTGTGAAATAGCAGAGAATGTGGGGGCTGAGGATATCCCCCAGGGATACTCATCAATATTATTCAACAATGCTCTTGAATAACTTGCAGAACAAAGAGTTGTGGTCAGGTTAGGAGGTTCAGGTTGGGGTTCTCTGCTCTGATTCTCTGCTCTCTTTGTAGGGGCACCAATGACGAAGAAGCAGTTCTGAAAACAAACAAGCAGGTTTATTCCCTGCTGCTTCGTGCCACTGCCAACAAGGGGCTGTCCCTGCTGGAGCGCACAGAGCTCCTGCTGAACTTGCTGGAGCAGTTGGCTCCGAGGAGCAGCGAAGGCAGTCCTGGAGTGCAGTGAGGGCAGCGCTGCGCAGCAGCAGCACCAGTGCCTTGCCTGGGAGCGCTGCGGTGTTCCCGTGTTGGCGTTTGTTGAGGCTGAGTTAGCACCAGTGCTCAGTGTACATCTGGGAAAGCACAGGGGTTCCTTTTTATCCCCACAAAGCTCTCGTTGTTCGGCTCCCAGCATTTCTTTGTTTGAAATGCCAGCTTGGAGTTCTGGAGATAAAAAATGTAACTTTTTCACTGTGGGGAAATTCCTCATTTTTCTCTTGCAGTGATATCCATGTTTTGCATAGAGATTGTAACCTCCCAGCTGCTCTGGTTTGGTATTTAATGAAATGTTTTGTAAGCAGGGCTGTACTGGAGCACTTTCACTGCTACGGGCAGCCCAAGTTGTACCAGGAGATTTCTGTGGAGTATGTGGATGCACTTCTTAATCCCAGGGAGGACCCTGCACAAAAACCTGTGCCTTTCTAGCTTTGATGTGACACTTGCAATTTTTTGTTTCGGAAAGTGAATGGTTTCAGCTGTGTTGGAATTGATCAAGAATAGTATTATCTTTTTCAGACTTGAAACTGTGAATAAATGAGAGGATATTTTTGAATAAAAATTTATTTATTAAATATAAACTCATCAGTCTGACTTTTCTTGGTTATGACCCTCCTCAGAGCAGCGAATTACTCAATAGAATTAAAACTATTTGAAAGACAGAAGAAAATCTGTGAATTCCAGCCTAACACTGAGTGAGGTCTTACCTCAGCATGTCAGAACCCTGTTTTTTGCAATATGTATTATTTGAAGATAAAATTTTTCCAGAATATAACATCTGATGTTCTTCTACAAATAAAGGTGGTTCATTATTGCATAGTAACAGTATAAACCACTTTATGTAAAGGTACAAATGGGTTTTACGTGCCTACATATGGAACTAGATGAGCTTTTCAAGGTCCCTTCCAACTCAAACCCTCCTGGGATTCTGTGATCTTCCAGCAAGTTGTATCCTTCTGAGATTCTTTCAGCTTGAGAAGGGGGAGTACTTTAAAGCCAACCACTTGTTCTGCTGTGCCCAGTGTGACTGATGCACCCACCCCCACCCTCTGCAATTATTCCGTTTATAGGAGCATCACTGGGTTCAGGTTCCCTCTTGCTGCAGGTGTGGGGCCTCTCACCTGCTTGGAAATTCAGGTCCCATCCTCAGACTTTAACAGAACTGTGCAGCAAACGAGGATTTCTCTGTTATTCCAGGAACCGCAGCACTGTGCTAACAACGCAAATGACTTTCAGGAGGATTATAAATGAGTATATTATGATTCAAATCTCTTGTGAAGGCCCTGGCATTAGCTGGAGGGAGCGTTAGTGCTAAATAGGATTATTTTTCCCCTTTCAGAGATAAACAATTAAAGCATAAACCACATCCAAAACAGACAACTCTAACACCATTATTAACTCTGATAAGCCAGTTTATTTCCCTGTTAATAAATCCCCCTTCTTTACAGGAACAGAAACCAAAACCTAATTTTTCAGAGCCTGTACTGTAAGGGTAACAAGGGACAACAGCTGACCTGCATTAGCCCCACACAGTGCAACTTCACTGCAAAGAATTTTATTCCACTAGGAATCTACAATTATCATTTTTATACAAATATTTGAAAAGCAGAACAACAAACAAGTTTACAAAAGAAAATACTTCATTGGAACGGGTTTTTTTCCCTACAAAAGATGTGCAAGTAATACTGATTAAACAGAGCAATTCAAACCTGCCCTGGGTGCTGGGGGATACCTGAGGTGAGGTGTGGGACTGATGTCAGTGTCTGAGTGTTCACAGCTGCTTTTCAAGGATAAAACAGTGCACACACGAGGAAAGGGGAACAGCTGGATGCTTTGAGAGATGCTGGACAGACTCCAGACTTCTTAGATGCAACCTTCTCACCCATCCCTGACAAGAACAGTGCTGCGTATTCCCAAAAACGCCCTTCTTGCAGGACAGCAGGTGTGCAAACTGGAAAGCCCTCCTGGAGCAGCGTGCTGGGCAGGCTGGGCTCTCACTGGGGCAGAGAGCAGTTCTGGGGCTGCAGGGCTCTGTGGATGGCAGCTGCCATGTCCTGGGCCGTGGGGCTCCCTGCAGTGCAGCTCACGGCGATCCCGGCAGCTTCCATGGCCTCGGCCGTGCTGGGCCCGATGGCAGCAAACTGCAGTGACAACATTGACACTCAGGGCTCAGGAACAGCGTCATCCCTCAGCTCTGTGTCCTCCCAGCCCCCAACCCTCACAGCTCAGCTTCCTGGACAGCACTGACCAGCTCAGGCTCAAGAGTTGCAGTTTTAAAAGCCACCCATCAATGGAGAAATTACTTAGAAATTACTTAGGGAAAATTAGTATTTATCTCGCCATTACAAACACTGAAAGCTCTGAGTCCTGCAGAACAGGGAAAGTGAGAGGAATTTTAATCAGCTGCAGCCTGGTGCAAGCGAGAACTGCTCACACCTTCACATCACTAAGAGAAAATAAAGTCTATCCCAGTGGAGATGGGGTAAATTGGTTGGGGAACACGTTCCAGGTGAAAACAATTTCTTTTTTTCAAATCAGGCTCTCAGCTAAATCCAAGCAAGGCCAGGTTGGGGAGAAGCCGGGTCTAGTGGAAGGTGTCCCTGCCCATGGCAGGGGGGTGGAACCAGATGGATTTTAAGGTCCCTTCCCACACTATTCTGGGATTCTCTAATTCTATATAATAACATTTGTATTTGCTATAATATGGAGCTTTTTTCAGAGAAATAAACACAAAAGAGAAAATCAAGGTTTGCAGTGGTTGTTACAGCTTTCCTATCTCATTTGCCCATCCCACATTTACTCCCTACTGGATTTCACCACTTTAAAGAGAAGATACCTTGACTTGGTTGATCAAATCCCCTGAAAGCTTCTGAATGTGCTGGAGGCAGAATTTGACACCGGATGGGCTGAAGAACACAACGCTTGCAGGGATTCCCTGGGGGAAGGTAAGCAGAGGTTGGCACAGCTCAGTCCCTCCTCCAGCAGTGGCAGTGCCTGGGCACTTGGTGCCAGGACACAGGGAATGGCTTCCCACTGCCAGAGGGCAGGGACAGATGGGATATTGGGAAGGAATTGTTCCCTGGGAGGGTGGGCAGGCCCTGGCACAGGTGCCCAGAGCAGCTGTGGCTGCCCCTGGATCCCTGGCTGTGCCCAAGGCCAGGCTGGACAGGGCTTGGAGCAGCCTGGGACAGTGGGAGGTGTCCCTGCCATGGCAGAGGGTGGAATGGGAGGAGCTTTAAGGTCCCTTCCAGCCCAAACCATTCCATGATTCGATAATTCTATGGTGGACGCTCCTAAATGGAAAATTCAAAAAGTTAATCTTGAAAAATTAAAAGCAATTACTACTTTTACCCAAACTGTGTAGGCAGATCACTACTGGGTTTGGATTTGTGATACTCAGCAAAGATGCCCAGTGCTATTTCAGTTACACCACTTCAAAAAAAGGAACATTCTGGGAGGCAATGTCATCTGCCTCAGAAAACCCCAAAGCACATCAGTGTCCAGTACCTGCTGGGAGAAGTAACTGCTCAGAGATTCCTGCAGGTCAGGGTGTTGGCTTGTTTGATAAACAGTGAGGCTTTCCAGGGGTATGCCTGCAATTAGGATATGCAGTCATAATTAATGAATTCATTAATTTCTATTCTTTCAATTCAGCACTCACAACATCCTAATTGCACTTAAATGTAACTATTTTAGGCTAAAAAGACATAAAAGCTCTGTGAAGGATTTGCATGTCCCAGAGCTGTGGGCAGCCATCCAAGCTCCCAGTGTTTACTCCCAGCCTCTCACTTGCAGCCAACTTCACAGCAAGTTCCACTTTTCCTCATCCAATTTGGTTCACAAGCTTTAGATACAACTTTTCCAATCGCTGACTAATTAAAATGGGTCCCCAGGGGAAGTTCAACCTTTTTCTCTAAGCACTGTAGGAAGTACTTCTCTTTTCAGGGCTCCACAAGGAAATAGGAGAGCTGAGGAATTGGGTTTCTCTCCTGTAAACACACAAACAAGAACTTTAATTAACTCAGGCCTTTAATAAAGAGTAAATGTGATTTAATACATTTTAAAGGTATCAAATGCTGATTTATCAAATGCTTCATACAGACACGGCTTTAAGGTAGCTGAAAACATCTGCAGTGCAGCTGCAGCCCCAATTCAAAGGACATAGGCTACTTAGCAAGAACATTAAAATATATTCCATAAATAGAATATGAATATTGGCTAAAAAGATCTCCCCAAAGATAAACTACATTTTTATTCCCCTTGCCCTTCAGAAGTTATCTCCTCCTCAAGACAATCTGCCTCCATTTTGTATTTAAAAGTCTCTGTCCCACTCAATAAATGACAGAGCTCTCTCTCTATAAAATATTCAGGCAGACAAAGAAAAGGACAATACTGTGCTGAAAAGTTTCAGTCTATCTGCATTCCATTTTCTTACTTCCCCAAGGAAAAAGGATTCTGGGGTGGCAGTGGATATCCTCACTTGCTTTTGTCAAATGAGGAATTTAACGGCAGACTTTCCTTGCAGAGTTTTTGCCTTTTCTATACATAACAGATACAGAGAAAATTTCAAGATGAAATTCTACACAACTGCTACAGCTTTTCATTCAGCTTTCAAAAGAAATGAAATTATTTTATTCCTAATTCAGATTTGTTAATACATTTTTAAGAGACAATTACTAGAGAAAAATGCTTTTAAGTGCTGGAAGGAGATTCTTGGTTTATGGAAGGGGCAGAAATTCCTCAGGGATAAATAAAAAAGGGCAGCAGAGTGAAAATCAAATGGAAAGATCCTTGTAGGAGTCAACCCAGACACACCTGAGTGTCCTGACTGCACACTGAAGTTTTATTAGAAACCACAGATATGCTTATAATTAAAAATTAGAGGAAGAATGAACTTGGCTTAGTTCATTCTCGAGGAAGAATGTGAAAAAGATTTTTAAGTGAAATAAAAGTGGAATATTTCAGCATCAATTCTCCTGTAACTCATGTCAGTTATTTGAAATGCCAGTGTGATACCTGTAAACAAACACCAGTTCTTTTGGCACAGAAAAATACCTCGGTAGGCCTGAACAACACAAGGATTGCTAGCCTTGTGATTGGTAACCAAATATTTGCCTTGAGAGGAGTAAAGGCAGCCAGTTATGGAGTAAATTCTTTATTCCCCAGTAATATAAGTAAATTCCTTTATTTCCCAGTCCCTGAAACTGAAGTGGGTACCAAAGCACAAAAGGTGACAACAAAAAAATCTCATTACTTCAGCTTTTATTTTTATTCTGACAATAACCTCTCATGATAGCAAAAAATTCAGAGCTATTCTTTTCATTTACTTATTTTATGCACAAAAGTGAATTTATACATGAGGGAACATGAGATAATTTAATTTGTACTTCCAAGGTTGTTATAAACCACTTGATCAGCTGAGAGCCTATAAATATGCACAGCCCAATAAATCCTTGAGGATGTTTCTATGTATCAACAACAAACAGGCTCCAATGGCTGAAATTCACTGCTTGGGTAATATTTTTCACCTTCATACAACAGAATAAACAAGTATTTCTCTTGCTTTTCTTCTCAAAAAGTCTCTGCATCTGCAAACTGGCAACTATTAATTCATTGCCACGAGAAGATTTTCCAGCACTAAAAAATCAGCTGAAACCTTTCTTTGCTTTAGTACATCTGTTGAAGAGGGGAGATGGGTTGTTCTTCACTTCCGACATATTTTTGTTGTAAGTATTTGTAGTTTTCAGAATTTATTATTTAATCTCGGGTTGGCAACTATCATTTTTATCATTAAATATTCCCTATAGCTAAAGTCAGTGTTTCAGAGAACTGCGCCCAGGAAAAGCAATCCTTGCCAGCTCCAATCCCATTTTCCTTTCCCCTATAAATCTCTGCTGCTGTGCAGACTTTGCTCTTCAGCTCTCTCACATCTGTACAAAAACTCAGCCTCTTTTTTCACAGCTTCTACTGACCCATCCACTCAAAAAATAAACAGCCCCTAAATCTGAAAATCTTTCTTATTGCCCCTGGAAATCTTAACAAATTACAATTAAAACAAGAGAGGAAGTAAACTGACTGAGTTTAAAAAATCCCCAATAATCTGATAATAGGTTGAGAAGCATTACAGATTTAACCATAACAAAATGGCTAAACAAACCTTAAAGTATCATCTTAATTTCTTCAAAACCACTTTCCTTTGGTGCTGAAAAGCAGATCCCCCTGAAACCCCAGGGTAATTCTGGGGAAAGTCACCAGCAATTAAATCTTCTGATCTAACAGCAATTTCCAATCATTATAGCTCTGAAATTCCAGTAAAAATAAGCTTTTGCCTGCTGGCTCATAGAGTATTTACTAATCAACTAGAGAGTCTATGATTTCATGTAAATTAAAATCTTGTATATGTATTTTGAAGTATTTTTGCCTCACTGTGCACTTGATTTTACCTCTAGGAAATTCTTAAATGATGGAAGGGACATTACCTTAATTTAACTACAATATTTTAGCTACTTACTTGAACAAATATATTCAGCTAATTTCTCAGCATTTCCAGACTTTTCTCCTTGTGGAATAAGACCAATTTCTTCCACTAGAAGCAAAAACAGCAAAGAAAAAACACAGAAAACAATGAGAACAATTCAGATTTCCTGTCACAGAAAGCTGGGATGAAAAGTGAGGCACAGCTGATCCAAGCACACTAATACTTTGTGTCCAATCTCAACCAGGTTGGAATCCTTTCCATCCAATTTAATTTCCAAAGGGAATGGAAAAACCACGTGGAAATTAAGAACTAAGGGGGGTTTATGTCTGGTTTGACCCAATTTTTCAAGCAGTGACCATCACATTACAATAAAAGGAGCAGAAATCCAGGGGCTAGATCATATCCATGGATATCCTTGGCTGGAGCATGGATAGTTCTAATTCCCTAAATTTTTTATTGAGCACCCTTGAACAGCAGCTCATTCTCCAAAAATTGTACTTACAAGGCAGATTTAGCCAAGATTTCTTTTTTTTAAACCCCAGCTTACCTAAAGAAGCTGTAGCTTTTCCTACCACATATGTTGGTTTGATATTCCACATTTGTTTAAGAGATTTTGACCAGGCTGAAAAACATTAAATTATTCTAAATTAAATCAAATTTAAGCACATGGCAACAGAATGCGAATGCTAAGTGACTATTTGGACTTCTGTTTAATCCTCAAATACAGTAAAATGATAATAATAATAATAATAATAACAACTAGAGCTCCACTACATATTTAACAAATCAGGATGCACAAATCCTAATGGATCAAAAATAGATACACCAAATTTTTTACTGTCTTGTCTTAACAAGAGCACCACAGGACACTGAATTTCCTTCTGGTACTCCTGGAGAGGGAGAAAAAATACAAACTACAACAGTAAAAATAAAAATCAAAAGGAAAAAACCAAGGATTTACTGCCTTTGAAAGGAACCCAAATAAGAACAACAGACTCACTTGATTATTAAAATATATATTTCCCAGAAGTTCTAATCAAGATGAGGGATGAAATCGAGAGAAGAGATTACTTTTGACCTAAAATCTTAATATATAGTCCTCTGCTGCTGCAAATGCTACAATAAGCTGAGGGTCTGTGTATTTCCTGCTTACTCAAGGGTGTAACCTTACTCACAGGACATTGATTAGTGCATCCACAGCCCAAATATGGAGCAGATAAAGCAGAAACTCCAGGCTAGAATCACTGAACATAAGAATTTGGAAGAGTTTACAAGGATTTGATGTTTCACCGTGATGGGAATTTCTCCTTAGCAGGATTCTTCCCCACTACTGATCTCTGGGCTTTTATGCATCACCACTCCTTCACCATTTTTTAGCTAATAATTAATTCACTTGAGAAATTTCTTATTCAAGACAGAGATCTCCCTTTTTCTGAAACATTTCATACAAGTGAAACAGGCACAGAAGTAATGGCCATGTTTTATGAGATGATCTTCTCTTTAAGGAAGGAAAGCAGTTAGCAAGAAAACCAGGCACTGCAGCAAAAAATTCCTTATGCATGAGCTAGCCAGGGCTGGAAGAGCTCCCACTAATTAGTAATTTGCACCTAAAGCTTCTCCTTTCCATTCTTCAGTGTGGAAAACCCATTTCTTCAAAGCTCAGTGTAGCATAAGCCTTTTATGATACTAAAAGTACTGTGAGATACAGGCTTTTTTAAAAGTCACACTACAAATATCTACTGTGAGTGAAATAAAATTCAATAAAATCCAAACTTCACAAGATGCTGAGAGAAAAAGACCAAGGAATATCAATATGTAATTACCTTCTTTTCTATTCTTATCTTTTAAACATATCTTGATGGCTTCTAATGCTCTCGGACTGGTAAAAATCAGGCCTCCATAGCACTCTGGATGGGAAAGCTATTTAGAAACAGTAAATTTAAGAGGTGAAAAAAAATTAGTCAATTAATAAAAAAAATTAGTTGTTCCGTTCTTTATAACCTTGTGACAAGCAGAGCAGCTTCAATAAGTGCCTGAAATGCCTCAACACTTGTGACTATTTATGGTCACACAACTTAAATGTGAATTCTGTCTGACCAATTTAATTCTTTAACAAGCACGGGCAAGGTCCCTGATGCTGTACATGAAATTTTATTGTACACAGCTGGTTTGTGGCAACACAAAAAGAGGCACCAGAAATGGAATGATTAAATGAGATCTTGGCAACTAAATCCTGTTGGAAATGAAACAAATAAATAATTAAAAACTTACCTTCTCAAATAAGCTGTCAAGAGAGATGAATTCAAATGACAAAACTGGGATCAGTGCTGCTTCCAAGCTGTATGATCCTAATTCCTATCAAGGAAAGGTTTGCAGCTCTTGAAATAAGTTCCAAAAAGCCTTTTTTTTTTCTTTTTCAAAGAACTAAGCCAACACAAGTATTTATTTTTGCTAAAGCAATATAAAAAGGCATTTTATTTCCTTTCCCTGGTAAATCTAGTTCGGATTTGTTAGTTATTTACAATTACAACTGCTATTAAACACCTGTGGGACTGTGGCCTCCTGAGCTACAGGAGACACCAGCACATAACTCTGAAATCCTCAAGTGCCCACCCAGTCGTGCAAACATCCCTGTATATCTCTGTAATTCTATAAACAGATTTTTAAAAAAAATATATATATTCTTCTAAAGAAATAATCCTCCTTTATGAGGAATTCCTCAACAGCACTGCTCTTATGTGTCAGACTGACTCACGTGAG
Source organism: Acanthornis magna (assembly GCA_036785705.1). Taxonomy (NCBI): domain Eukaryota; kingdom Metazoa; phylum Chordata; class Aves; order Passeriformes; family Acanthizidae; genus Acanthornis; species Acanthornis magna. The sequence goes on from JAWUZG010000013.1 coordinate 20,285,994, forward strand.
CAGGGGCAGTAGAAAGGACCCCAGCACCAGGTAAGCTCTATTTCACATTACAGTCTCAGTAAAAATACTGAGAATCTTTGTAATCTTAATTCTGTCCATATGAACATCATCGATATTAATTAATTCAAGTAAAGCTGGTTTAATATCAGTACTTTGCTGAGAGCTTTAACAGTGAATTCAGTACAAATGTCCTGTAAGTAATATAATTTTTTGCAGCAAGGGCATATTTTCTGGGGTATATTTTCTCTTAGCATAATGTCAGACATGCACTCCTAGTATTGATTAAGCACATTTTCCCACTTGAAATAGTTACATTCATCTGATGCTATTATTCAACAAAGAAGTGACACTATTTTTTAGTTTTTTTAAAAGTTTACTCACTTTAACATATGGATCTGGTCCTGAATCTTTGTCTTTGGGATCCTTCAGCAGCAGAACCTTCATTGTTTACTGAGGAAGTGCAGCAGAACCCTGGAATACAACAATGGAATTTATCTAAATTAGATCTAGAGGACGTTTTACTTGAAGAGAGACTTGAACAGCTCCAAGAACTGGGTTGCTACCAGTTGTAGTGCTCCTTACACAATGAGTAAGCACTTACTGTGCACTCTCCGGGCAGGAACATCCACCCTGATAAGGACAGAAAATAATATGCTGCCTTTAGATAACATGCTCAAGAAGGGGCTCTAAAGAAACTCATCATGGGGAACATATTTTAAAGAATATTTTATAAAAGCAGTAACAACTCCTACAATGCCAGCAATGGAATCAGCTCCAATCTATAAAAAAGTTATTTATCCTATTAATTTCCATGCTAGTTTACACCCTCTCCTCATCATGATGAGCATGCAAAGATATTGATTTAATTTGATGCATTTGGGGTCTCACCCTTTTCAAAGCAGTGTTTAAACATGTTTATTAAAAAATTCAATATATGTGTGTCTATACACACATTCATACATATAAAATAACACAGATATATCCATACACTTTCTTTGATAGTCTAGGAAACAAGGCAAGACGGAGAACATCTATTCTGAAATTAAAACAAAAGATGACAGTTCTCCATTCTTTTAAAGCTGACTTTGGTGCTGAATTGAAAGTAACAAAACGTAAGCAAATACACCAATTTTACAAACAGATACCACTCTCTTAGTGCACATTTACCCCAATTATCAGTGTGGTACTCTCCTGACAGATTACAGACAGGAAAATTCATCTTTCTCGAAATTCTTTCTTATTCAAACTTTGGCAATGATCTAAGTGCTCCCAGAGCAAACACAGCTTTCAAAACAAAAACAGAAAAATAAGCACAGACGTGCCTGATGCTTTAAAGGCAACACGAACATTTTAACCTACTTGAATTGTTTTTATAAAGCTGGAATTACATCCCAGGCTCCGCGCCTTGCATTTTTTCTGGCTGGCAAGAGTGAGTGCCCAATGCTCTTCTTCCCACGGCCTCACTAACACCCACCTTTCATTAATGAGACACAAAGTGTTAAATGGAACATGTTCCCCATAATTGAGGCTTGATCATTAATGACCATTTCTTCATTGCTCAGGATATTTCAACGCATTTTCCCGACTGGCATTTTTTATAAAGACCAGAATCACATTGTGCTTACTGTGCTCTCCCTATCACCCTTTTCTGCTTGTTTCTCTGGAATTATCCAGAGAATTTGGTTCAGGGGAAGCCGGGACACGATTTTTTACAGCAAGCAGCGAGCGCCTGATTCCTGTTTGAATTTACAATTTTTACTAATGCTAATTTTTACTTACAGTAATTTTTATTAGTGGCGGAGACGCTCAGGACACTCTGTTTCTTTCAGAGCACAGAATCCCAGAATGATTAAGGGTGGAAAAAGAGCTCCAAGGCCATGGAGCCCAAGCTGTGCCCGATGGCCACCGTGTCCCCAGAGCCCTGAGTGCCACGTCCAGGCCTTCCCCGGCCACCTGCGGGGACAGGCACTCCAACCCTCCCATTTAACGCCTGACAAGCCCCTCCATGAAGGAATTCCCCTGGAAGGAAGTGACACCACAGCAGAAAAAGGAAATCCGGGTTCGTGGGGCCGGGGCGGTGCGGGACGCGCCTCCCTCCTCAGGCTGCCTGCCCTTCCGCGCTTCTCCGCGGTCTCCGCGCTGCCCTCCGCTCGCTGTCGCGACATACGGTGACATCTGGTGACATACGGTGACATCCCGCGACTCGCCGTGCCCCGGGCACAGCGCCCTTGGCCGAGCCGCGGCTGCTCAGCGCCATGGCCACGCCGGCCAAGCGCCGGGCGCGGGGCCCCGCCGGGGAGCAGGGCTCCCTCAGCGCCTCGGACAGCGCCTCCGAGGGCTCGGACAGCGCCTCCGAGGGCTCGGACAGCGCCTCCGAGGGCTCGGACAGCGCCTCCCAGGGCTCGGCGTGCTCCGACTCGGACGAGCCCATCGATGAGGTGAGCGGGACGGGCCCGCACGGCCCCCGAGGAGCTGCGGGACAGGGGAGCGGCCGGGAGGGGCTCCGGGACGGGATCGTGTGCGGGATGTTCGGGAGGGGGTCGGCAGCAGTTCGGGCAGGGATCAGGAGCAGTTCGGGCAGGAGTTCGGGAGCAGTTCGGGCAGGGATCAGGAGCAGTTCGGGAAGGGGTTCGGGAGCAGATCGGGAAGGGATCAGGAGCAGTTCGGGAAGGAGTTTGGGAGCAGATGGGGAAGGGGTTCGGAGCAGTTCGGGAAGGGATCAGGAGCAGATCGGGAAGGGATTAGGAGCAGTTCGGGAAGGGATCAGGAGCAGATCGGGAAGGGATCAGGAGCAGTTCGGGAAGGGATCAGGAGCAGTTCGGGAAGGGATCAGGAGCAGTTCGGGAGGGGGTTGAGGAGCAGTTCGGGAAGGAGTTTGGGAGCAGATGGGGAAGGGGTTCGGAGCAGTTCGGGAAGGGGTTCGGCTGGGGTTGTGCCCCTGCGATGTCCCCGCTGAGGCCCACGCGGGCGCTGGGTGCGTGTCCTGTGGGAGTGCAGGGGACGCGTCCCTGTGTTTCGGTGATCCGAACTGTGTTCACGTCGTTGGTGTTGCAAGTTTTTAATTTTTCAACTGTTTTTCAATTGTTGGGCTCCCCAAGGCCTCGGCTGTGCAGCCCCGGCCCTTGGCGTGTCTGTGTCCGCTCGGGTGTGGGGCTGGAGGCTCCTGCTTGGAAATGGTGCTGTCTGCGCACACGATTTGCTCTTTCATTATACTTTGCTATATTTTGCTATTACATTAGTTTGCTTCCTTTTATTAGCGAATCCCAGAATGGTTTGGGTTGGAAGGGACCGTAAAGCTCATCTAGTGCCACCCCTGCCATGGCAGGGACACCTTCCACTGTCCCAGGCTGCTCCAAGCCCTGTCCAGCCTGGCCTTGGACACTGCCAGGGATCCAGGGGCAGCCACAGCTTCTCTGGGCACCTATGCCAGGGCCTCAGTGTCTCCTGAATTTTTGTGTACCTGTTTTCTACATTACAGTCAGGTCTTTAACACAGTTCTTCCAGTGGACAACAAAGGCCATGACCTCGATGTGAAGCTGGAAAGTTATAAGTCTGAATTGGTGACAAAAGTAAGGCTCAGTTGTTGAGGTTACTCAGGAGGTGTAATTGAAACTGGCAATTAAAAGGCAAAGCAACTTTGAATGGTCTTGAACAGTGGAATAGGTAGGCAGGGTAACCTTGGCAGGCTGTCCTTTTTATATAGAATGCCAATAAAAATGTTGGTAGGTGCACAGCATTTGTTTTGGAAGGAGAAGCAGCAGTTCCCATTCTGCTTTTGCTGTGGCTGTGTCTCATCATGTGCCTGCTGAGCAGAGTTCCACAGTGGGGTTAATGATGCCATGAGGATTTGAAGAAATAGCAGAAGTAGGGGTTTGGATGTAATTATTTAAATGTCTGCAGCGGTTTTCACCTTTAGCCAAGGCATTACACCCCAGTTGTGCAGTTCCCAGGGTTTAAGTGCCTGGATCAAGGCTCTCTGGGAAGAGTCTGCGTGGTTGCAGTAGGTGTAATTGTGTGAACCAGATGGCAGGAGCAGAGCATTAAAGGTTTGTTCACAGCACAACTGGTGGGTTCGTTTTGAAAAGTTGCTTTCACAGATGTTCTCTAAAGATCACAGGAGAAAGAATAACTTTTAACAGTTGCTGAGATTACTGCAAGGAGGAAATCAATTTTGTTTCTGCTGTTTTTGCTATTCCTACTCTTCGAGTTTCTTACAGTTTAGCTTCATTCTGATGTAACTTCTTGCCAAGTGTGTTTGATATTCTCCGTTTTACTCCACAGGAAGTGAATATTGAATTTGAAGCACATTCCATATCAGACAATGACTATAATGGCATAAAGAAGTTACTACAACAGGTACTGTGACTACTTGTTAGCTTGGTTGATATGTCCATTGATAAGTAATATCTAAAGAGTTATGCAAAGACACCAGTTCACATTCTCTGTGTTGATTTATAGTTTTTATATATTATTTATTTCCTTTTGTTAGAGAATCCCATAATGGTCTGGGTTGGAAGGGACCTTAAAGCCCATCCAGTCCCACCCCTGCCATGGGCAGGGACACCTGCCCTATCCCAGGCTGCTCCAAGCCCTGTCCAGCCTAGCCTTGGATACTTCCAGGGATGGAGCAGCCACAGCTTTCAGATCACACCAAACTCCAGAGGGTACCAGGGTGGAAATACCAGCCTGTGGAAGGTGCAGGAGCAAGCACTTCAAGCAGCTGATTGTTAGTCTTTGCAATGTTATACTGAAGGAAGCTAAATAATAAAACTCAAAAAATAGAAATTAGAAGGGGAACAGAATATTGCTTAACAACTTAGAGACAGCATTGACTTTATTTTGTACTAACTGGCCCAAGGGATATCATCAGTGCCTAAAACTTAATACTTGTTTCCTGTCTTCCAGTTATTTCTAAAAGCTCCTGTTAACACTGCTGAATTAACTGATATATTAATACAACAGAATCATATTGGAAGTATTATCAAGGTAAGGCAGATTTTATATTTGTAGTGGAAGTACAATAATTTTTATGTTGAAATGACATAATTTCTGTATTTCAGAAGGGGATTCTGCCTGAGTTATTTGTGTGCTTTCTTGCTTTTTCTGCTTTAAGAATTCTCCCGCGGGAACCGAAATTTTCCATGTCTACTTTCAAATAAAGAAGTCATTTGGTATATTATTATACCTGGTTTCTTTTTACATATGAAAGGCTTTTCACTCTCTGACTTTTGGTGTAGGAGAGTAGTAATTCTGAAAATGCAATGGAGAGGTTTGTTATCATCTCCATAAGAAACAGGAGCTTGTGGCTTTCCTACAAAGACACAGCTCTTTGTCCCCCTCCCTATCAAAGCTTTATTGCTCTGTGGTTGTTAAAACATTGCAGATTTACTTCCCTGTGTTAGAAACTGAAAGAAATTGGTTTTGCTTAAGATATTGCCATCCCCTGGGCCGAGCTGCTGCTTATTAAATGTGAGCTGTCAACTTTTAGTGCCTTTGAAAGGACTCTGCTGTAGGAGATACATGACCTGGCTCTCTATAAAGCTGGCTCTGAGCACACTGAGATTCTGTTCACTGGTGCAGCAGAATTTGCAGTGTGTGTACAGATTTCCTCAGTTGTTTTCATCTGCTGAGCATCACCTGGAAAGAAAAACATCTTTTGCTACAGAGTGGAAATAGAATGTCAATATAAATTGTTGCTTTTTCTTGCATTCAACAGCAAGCAGAAGTCCAGGAAGACAGTAGTGATGATGATGATGAAGATGACGATGAAGTCTTTGGTTTTATAAGCTGCTTGAACCTAACAGAAAGGAAGGTTGGTATTCCTCATTAACATCTGGTTATAAATATTAGCATCAGTAATAAATGACACTGCATCCTGTGTAACAGGCCTTGACAGCTGGACTAGGATTTTGAATTCCTCTGTGGAGGGCTGGGGTTGTAAAAGCTGCATGTGGCTTAGCTTTTTCTTGAGTGTAATAACTTGCTGAAGGTCAAACATAAAGCAAAGAATGGAATAGAGTGTTGAAACTAGGCCTGATAATTCCAGGGTAACTGAGCTGTCAGTCTCCTGTATTTCTTCTCTTTGACCTTGTACAGTTTGGAGGTTTGCTGTGGTGCCGCAGCTCCTCATTGCCATCACTTCCCAGCCTTTGTGTGCCCTCAGCTGCAGATCTGGAGAATGATTGCAGAGCAATTGTGCAGTGCTTTAGAGGCTGCTGAGGGAAATTGCCACCAGGCCTGTAGGAAATTCCTTGAACTTGGCATTCAAGGTTTTCTTGTGTAAATAATCCCTCTGTGAGGTAAAGAGAATGCACCTTTTGCTTGCAGGGCACCCAGTGTGCTGAACAAATCAAAGAGCTGCTTCTGAGTCGCTGTGAGCAGAGCTGTGAGCAGCGGGTGGTGGAGCAGCTGAGTAAACTCCTGAACGACAGCACAAAGCCTGTGGGGCTCATCCTGAGTGAAAGGTTCATCAATGTCCCTCCACAGATTGCTCTGCCCATGCACCAGCAGCTCCAGTAAGTTTGTTTATATATTTTTTTTCCTTGCATGATGTTGAATAGTATTTTTGCTTCATTTTTTTTCAGAAATCTTACGTATGTGGAGCTGTGTTAAGACAGTTGATGCTATAGATATAAGTAAAACATGAACAGAAAAATAATATTTATCTCATACATGGCCTGTAGTTAATTTTTAAAATATTTTTTGTATCTTTAGACTTCTCAAACTTTAAAATAGAGGATGTAATTTGAGAACATGTGCTGTTCTACCATAGAAATAGCTGTGTATGTTGTAGTTTAACTTTGTATTGCAGATTATTTTCACACTGTTCTAGGAAAATTTAAAAATGAGAACTTTTTTAGCATGCTCATAATGAGCAGCTTGGATGTTCTGCTCATGTGGTAATGTCTGGCTCTGGAATGGAAGATTTGGATTGAGGAAAAAGCTTAAAAGGTCGATAAGTTCTGGCCCATGAAAACCATCTGCAGTGTTTGGACTGGTTTCAAGTAATGAAAAAAGCTGATAAGGTCCTGGTTGATCTCTACCCATTTGTGGATTTATATCAAAAGCTGGGTGGATGTAAGTGAATGAATCCACTGAAACACAGCATTGCATTATTTTAGTGCCATGTTGAGAACTGAGAACAAGGAAATTTTGTTGGATAAGGAACTCCAGTAATCAAATACAGATAATTTTTTCCTTCTTTTTTTTTTTTTTCTTTTTTTCACCTTATATCAGATGAGATTAGAAGTCAGATTAAGGTCACCACAAATACAGCACTTGTCGCAGCTCAAATTCAGATCTCAGCCTCTTTGCCTTAAAGGTTTTGGAGTGACAACACATTAAACACAAGGGTAGGCAAGAGTATTTTCTGTCTCTTCAGTTGTAACTCAGGGAAGTGAGGGTGTGATGTATTTTTAAGGAGAGTTGCACTTAGAATCATTTCACAGACCCTCTACCATGAATAAGATTCTGGGAAAAAAGGGTTCTGTGAGGTGTGGAAAAAATCCATATTTTTATTGTTTAAAAGTGCAAATAGTATGTTGAAGTACTAGGAATGCATTTGCAAGATTGATTTTCTGAGGCACTCAGAGAAGAATAGGCTGCAGTAGGAATATCCTTTCTGCATTATAAGGTTTACTTTATATGCTTGTTCAGGATTTAAATGGTGCAAGTGTGTAAACATTTGTTTCTCTTTAGGAAAGAGCTGACTGAGGCACAGAGAACAAACAAACCTTGTGGAAAGTGCCATTACTACCTCCTTATCAGCAAGACCTTTACAGAAGCCACAAAGAGCAATTCTAAGAGGAAGGAAGGCAGGAATCAGCCAAAGGAGGAATTAATGTTTGCAAATGCAGAGGAAGAATTCTTTCATGAGGTAACATATGGTTATTTAATGTAAAAGGCTTCTTTTTCTTTACATATCAGCAAAACAAGATGTTTCACCTCAGATTCTAGGGGAGCTTTTCTCAAGATGATCACAAGTATTTTTAAATTAAATCCGGGGTGTTTTGGAGTAGTGTTGAGAGAGGAGCAATCAAGCTCTTTTTGTGTATTGATTTGTCTATTTTCTCCTGGGTACCTGTTACTTTCAAAAAAGGCTCAGAATAAACTTCTGAAGATCCTAAGTGGCTCTTGATTCCATTTTCTGCCTCTATTCTACTCAGAACAAGTATATTAATAAAAAGTGCTCAAATACTGAGATGAAAATACTACTTCCCATTTCCTGAGGCACCCTGTCCACACAACTCTGCTGGTCCCAAGCCAGATCAGGTGAGGGGGAAATGCAGGAAATTAAATCAAAGATGTGCTTTGAAATGCAAAGAATTTTTCAGGGTTCATTTTTACTTTTTTTTGTGTTCCCAAGCTTTAAAACTACTCTTCTACAATATTATTACTTTGTTGAGAGACCATTATTTTTCATTTCTGGCAGTGCCTGCAGGGTAAAGGACTTGCACATGCATGGGGTGGTTAATGGCAAAGGTTCCTGTGTGTAATCATTCTGACAGAGGCTGTGATGGGGCTGTAATTTTATTTCTCGGGAAGGAGAGAAATGTAAGTGGGGGAATTCACTGGTAGCTGTAGGGAATGGTTTTGTAGCCTCTGTGCAGTAGCAAGTTGGGGATTTTGTTTTTGTGTTCCTGCCACAGCAGCTGAAACAGCTGAACCTGAGCTCTGTGTGAGCATTTGATTGAAAAGCTGATGGGGAGAAGCCTGTGCTGCTCATGTGTCCGTAGGTGTTCTGTTCTAGAAGGCCCATTTTGGATTTATTTATTTCAGCTTAGTTATTTTGTTAAAGGCCAATTGTGTCTTTCATCTAAATTGCAATAATTCTCAGCTCGAAAGGATAGATTCAAACTGAACATGTTTTTCTTTTTAACAGTCTGCCCAATGTTTTTAAAAAAAATCATTTTAAACATTATGTAGGGTATTAAATTAAATGTCTCTCTGTACTTAATAATGTGTGTGTGTTAAATTAGTGCTGGAGTGTCTCTCCTCCCTGATCACACATAATGTTAATTAGATTGCCATAAAATAGCATTAAATGTGGTGAGGCAGACACTTGGAGCCATATCAAACTGAGAGAAGCCTTTTTCTGCACTTGGCACTTCCCTGTGCTTTATTCTGTTCCTTAAAATTATAACCAGAAAATCTATTATAACCAGACTTGGAATTGATTAAAGGTGCTCAAATGGTTCTTGAGCAAAGCCACTCAATTAATGTGGTGATTCTTCCAAAATGAGATTTAAAGCCTTGATATATTGTTAGTGGAAAGCAAACATCAAAGGAGAGTGGAGCTTAATTTTTTCACAAAGGGAAGGAATCAGTTAAGTTTTTCTACTTAATGGTTCAGCTCAAAGTTCTCAGTCTGACTTGTGTGAGGATTAGAAACATTTATTAGGTTGTTTTTCCTATCCATCAGGAATTTTGTCTAGGAAAGCTGATGAAAAGAGACTGTTCTTTCTGTATGGGGTTTATATCCCTGAAAAATAAAAATACACATTATAGACACCTGCCTATTTGGAGAAGCATAAATAAATAGCTCTTCCATTGGCTCCAGCCATCTGGAGCCTTTCCAAGAGCTTTCTGAATTTCTCCTCAGGATTCATATTGGTGCCCATCCCCTTAATATTTGGTTCTACTCATATTCTTACGGATTTGTTAATTTTTATGACTGGGCAGTTCTAAGAGTAGGCCCTGAAGGCAGCAGAGCCTCAGACCTAAAGGGGGCATTGATTTTATTTTTTTCCCCCTCCCTTCTAGTTAATTTTTCTGATCCCAAACTACAATGGTAGCAGTCATTTTAGAATTTAGTATGAATGAAAGAAATTCTGTGAAAAGAAAATAGTTTAAAACACTTTAAGTAGTGGATTTTTAGTAGGTCATTTTGGTGGACCCTTCAAGAGGAAAGAAAACTTCTTCATAAGCACGGGCATAATAGATTCATGATTTTTACTTTGTTTAGATGATTTATTATCCCCATGCTAATTAAACATTTTAATCTGAACGCTTTTGTTTCTCTTGTTTAGAAAGCTCTTCTGAAATTCAACTACTCTGTGCAAGAGGAAAGTGACACCTGCCTGGGTGGCAGATGGTCCTTTGATGATGTCCCAATGAAGCCTTTGAGGACTGTTATGATAGTTCCAGCTGATGGAATTAATGGAATTATGGATAAACTCAAAGATTATCTCTCTCTCTGAACTCCTCTACAAACACCAGGTTTTTATAGAACAGCCATGCAGAACTGTGACTTCACAATATTTTCAGAATGGCTCTTGAATCAACGGTTTTGTGCAACCAGAAATATCCACCAAAGGAATATTTTTAAATATTTCATCTTATTTTACTTTGGTATCATCATGAAGCAGTCAATAAAAACCCAGTGTCAAAAGAAAACCTGAATATCTGCCCAATGTATTTTTAACCAAAGCTAAATCTTGTGGTTTTGTTCCAAAATAATGCATGCAACTCCTTTTGTTGAGAAAAGTGCTTTTTCTTTATCTTCCTTCTGTTAAATACATTTATGTCAAAAATTTGAAATAATTGATTAAGGTGGGGATGTACTTTGGATATATTGCTTTTATTTATTGTTGTCCAGTATGTGATAGCTCAGTCTAAAATCACTGAATAACACATCCCTGCTCAGTGGGAGTTTGGGGAAATTCCTCATTTTCTTTGCTGTCATTGGTAGTTTTCTGTTCCTCCTTTGTGGCTGAAACAGGTGCCAAGTGATTGATCACTTCCTGCAGAATATCCTTGCTTTCACTTGGAGGGAGATTGCTGAAATAATACTGAGGAACCAGCTCTGCAAATCTGGGGAGGAAATGACACAAAACATAATTCCTTTTTAATTGAATTTTGAAATATTTGAATCATTATTTCCAGGCATGTATAAAAGAAGCTCCATCTTGACATTTCAACCCAAAACTCTGCAAGAAACCAAGATTCTCTGCAAGATGTAATAGGAATTTGTGCTTTCAGTAGCCTTGCCCTGAGTATCCTCAGCCTCCACTTGAGGTGCAGTGCAGTTCCCAGTGCTGCAGGTTGCATTAAATAGCAATTTTGCTGCTTTGGAACAGAGTGGTTCAATAACATGATGAACAAAGCTCTTCTATAAACATGGGAAATAGAAAAGATGGCACAGTGAAATGTATATTCTTCGTGTAAAGAGATTTTTGCAGAAGGAAGACTCTGGTCTCTCTCTGAATCCATAAACAGTTGATGATTCAGCTGGCTAGGGACAGAAAATGTGTTAAGAAAAAGATTTGCTGGAAAATAGGTTTTCAGGGAACAAAGACATTTCCAGCTGGATCAATGTAAGAGTACACTGCTCTGTTAACTCTGATTTTTTTTTTTCTGTATATTTTACTTTGTAAGAAACCTTTGCAGCTAATAGGTGGGGTTTTTTTCAACTGATTACAGTTGGAGTGGTAAATATTGAGAATAGGAAGGGCCTGAGATCACAGATCTTCCCTTTTCATTTTTTTTATCCCCCCGAAGTGATGATTTTGTGGTGGGTTTAGGAGTGAAGGTGCGATTTCCTCACAGTTCACTTACAGATGGGGAGAGATCTCGGAGACGACTCTGATGGAGTTGTCCTCTGAGATGCTGAACTCGTGGAATAAAACCCACTCAGGAATCCTCCTGGTGTTGTAATAGGATGAGAAGGGATGGAGCTGGGCCACTTGTTTGTGTGTTAGCATTAAGTAGTTCCCTGAGCCATCCACATCACGAGCAATCTAGAAAAAAATTGAGAGAGTTGCCCATTATTTAATTGATCAGTGCCTATTAGATGTAAACCAGAAATTCAACTTGCCTTCAGATATTTACAGTGGGAGAGGCTAAACCTCTCTCTGAATTTGTGTGGGAGAACTTGGGCCTGGATACCATGAAATGAGACTTAAAGAAAATTTTGATCTGTGTATTTAAAAGGAAACTGCAACAAATGAGGGCAGTACATCAGTGTCTGAACATGGCTTTGAAGAGTCTGTGTGAAAAGATCTATTTTTAAGAATACATTCTTTAGCATATATATACTCTTCATAGACTTTAAAAGACAGTGTGTGTCAGGATGTGAAATGTGCAGCTGGGAGAGGTCATTTTTGTGTTGAGATGGAGCACAGGGATGTGAAGGAAAGCCTGGGGACTCAAGTGGGAATAAATCAATCTTGTTTACATTTTCAATTTCAGTTAGAGTGCCTTCCTGAGATGAAGCAAGCTGTGTGTTATGAACACCTAAATATATCCACGTCATTTCTCTATTTCCAGGCATTTTTCACAAAAACACCTTTGAAAAGGAAATAATGTCTGAGAGAATATTACAAGTTCAAGAGTTTTTTGAGGTAAAAGAGTTCTCTGAGTGAAAGGCATATTGACAGTTTTCTGATTGCTGTCGACTGTGTGAATTCCATGCAGTGAGAGAAAAGGCTGGAGTGGGCAGAAATGTTGGATACACTGGGGAAAAAAATTACTTTTATCCTTTCTGATCAAGAGATTTCACTAATGAACTTAAGTTTTCTAAAAGCATTCTGTATAATTTAACAGTGCAGGAAGATGAAACCACAGTGTTTTTCCTTACATGCATGAAGTAACCAGATAAAAGAGCTTTCTTAATGCTCAGTAGATTTTCTTCTGATCCGAAGTCTGGCTCTGAAATGGGAAGTTCAATGCGCTTCATGATCTCCACCAGCTCGGCTCTGATCATCTCTGCCATGCTCAGAGCAGAGCAGCTCAGGAAATAATCACGGCACCATTTCTCACTGCTGAAGTCTGTGGAGGACAAAACAGTGTTTTGGCTTAAAGCAGAATCTCACTGATGGGTGCAGTGCACAGAGATGCTGCTCTGTGAAATGCCCTTGGGCTGCTGCAGTAAATGATGTCCGAAATTCTGGTAATGAGCCACACAGGCAGTTTAGGTTTAGCTTGGGAAGTGAGTGGGCAATACTTGATATCCTCACTTAGTTTCATAGAAATGCAGCTATTTCTTTCAGAATCAAATCCTTTCTTTGCTCTAAGTAATAGCTTCCAAGAGAATGAGTAGCAATTCTGTTTTTCAGGCCATGTGGATATGGAGCTGCAATCACATCTGTAGTGCTGGTGCTGCTCCTGATTCTGCTGCAGGACTGGCTCTCCTGGAGCTCCCCTCAGCATTGCACATCACTGAGCAGGACACAGTCCTGCTTCCCTGGCTCAGGTTTTTGTTCACTGTGTGCCAATTTATCCCTCTGCTGTCTGAGCCCTGAGCTGGGCTAAATGAACCACAGCAGGATGTTTGAGCACAGGGAAATGCACTGAGGGCTTCTGCTGCCCTGCACTCTCCTGCCTTTTATTTGGCCTCCTGTAAGTGTGGACTTGACCACTTTCTGGTTTTCCCTTCAATTTTCCTTTCAGTTCACAGCTATCAAAACCCCAGCAGAATTGTTGGGCTGTTGGGGGAATTGAGGCCTTTCTCAATTTTCCCTTAAATTTTCTTTTCAGTTCACAGCTATCAAAACCCCAGCAGAATTGTTGGGCTGTTGAGGGAATCAAGGCCCTCCTCAACAGCATTAATTCATCCTAAACTTGGGTTTTGTGCTTCTGCAGGAGGAACTATCATTCTGGTTTTGCACAGTGTCCCTTCAAAGGACAATTGCAATAGTGGTTATGTATCCCTGTTGGGTAAGAGATGCTCTATTGGGTAATTTTTAATTAATAAACTAATATTCATCAGCAATAGCTACTCCCCTAGGTTTCTCCCAGCAAAGCAGCAGTTCTAGAAGGAATCACTGCATTTTTGGGTTTCTTTTTTCCAGATGGGTCCCAGTGTGCTTCATTTCAGCTGGGGCACACTTGCCTGGGTGTGTGGGGGTGGCAGTGGCTGCCTTGAAGGCGTTGAAGACGTTGATGAGGGTGCAGTGATCTCCTGCAGGGTGGCAGAAGCGGCGCCAGCAGGTCAGAGCGATCTCCTCCGTGCCTGGAGGGGCGTGCAGGAAGCAGCTGGGAGCTGAGGAGAAAACCAAGTGCTTAGCAAGACTCAGAGGTGCATGCACAAGGAGTAACCCCGATGGGATTTTTGGGTTTTTCCTTCCTCAGTTGCCTTTGATCCCATGTTGGATTGGTGCTGAAGAGCTGAAGCTGCTGCCTTCACTAAGGGTTTATTTATTTTCCGTGTCTTGTTAATGTGTGCTGCAAACACAGAAGGGAACTTTCTCCCAGGCTGATGCCAAAAATGCTGCATAATGGCACAACCCAATTTAGTCAGAGTCCAAATAAATGGTTTCTTTTATAGAAAAACACTAAATCTATTGATTTAACACTTTAATTTACCCCTCTATGTTGAAATTTGTGCTTTCCAGTGCATTTTACTTTTGTGTATTTTGGAATGGTTGAGTTTTTTTAAAATGCAATTGTGCCTATGCTCAATCATTCACATTTGTTACCTATACTTAAAAAAAATCACAAGTTAAAAATCAACCCAGTCTGGGCATAAAAAGTTGTCCTACAAGGAGAACAACTAATGCAGCATGATATCCTGTGGTTCATGTGTTTGCTGCCTGAGATCCCGGGGTCATGTTGGATTTATAAAATGTTTGAAGTAGAGACAAGATCACAAAGTAATTCTTTGCAGGTCAACAGTTCAATATTGTTTTTTAGAATTTGCCCTAATTTGCTGTGGCAATCTGTAACAAATGCAGATTAATATGAGATAAGGAAGTTTCATTTTGAAGGGATGTTTCTGACAGAAAGGAGGAAGCCAATGGGCAGCTGAAGCCTGGAAATGGAATCTCTGTGGGAATTGTTTACTTAGGTTTCATTGTATCCTTACAGTTATGACTTGAACAGCCAAATTCATTAATTTACTTGAAATAAGCAGGATGAGAACAACAAAAATTTGCTTTTTTGGCTAGATTAGGAAAGAGCCTGGGCTGGGCAGGTGGCACAAGGCCTGCAGTGAGAGGGTCCAGGGGTACCTGTTACCATGGCTGCAATGGTGAGCATCTCATCCACACACTCAAATTCACACGAAGCCAGCAGTGACTTGGACAGCTGTGGATCCAGGGGGAATTCTGACATAATAATTCCAAATTCGGAGAGGTTTCCATCGTTATCCAGCGCTGCCAGATAATCCAGATCTTCCAAAGCCTGCATCAGGCTTTCAGGAGCTGAGGAAAAGGGAAGAGAATTCCAGTTCTTGGGAATGGCTACACAGAAATGAATGTCTGAATTCTCATTATCATGTTTCAGTATTTCCTGTGGGAAAACGATAGGAGTCAGCTTCTTTTATTTGACAGCGAGTAAGAACAAAAAGGAATGAATGAATGGAAGGCTGAGAACATTCCAGAGGAAGAAAATAAGAGGTAACAATCATAGAGCTGCAAATCACTTTGTTGATACTTTTTATGTCAGAACAATTTTTGTCAAAAGCCCAGACACAATCCTGAATAGTGTATTTTCCCCGGAAATCCTGAGTAGTTTATTTGCCCTTTGACTGTGTGAAAACAGATTCCATTATTGGAAGTTTTCAGGCTTTTTTTGGTGTTCATTCCTTTTAAAGAAGGGTGGTCACATTTGAGGGGTGCTGAGATACAGAGCAGCTCTAGGAAGGACCTTTTTAACCAGAGGGCAAACATTTAGAGAAGTTGTAACTGTTATTCTTGCAGGTATTTGGAGTTCTCTTGGTTGCCTTTTTAATTATTATCCTTTTTTTTACATAGGTTCTCATGATATCAGAAGAAAAATGGGAATGTAGTAAAAGAAAATGTCTCCCTAGCAATTGGCTGTACTTTTTCACTCCACAAAATTAAATGTTCAATTTTCTCTTAGTGTGGGTTATAACTTCCTTACAACCTCCTTAGGTAGAAGAGAGAATAGTGAGGCAGCAAAAATAATGAGTGAATATAGGAAAATGTCCTAAGGGGACAGGATTAAGCAAATGAATAGTTAAAATTAGAACTGGAGCAGGTCTGTAGGAAATCTGGTGGTGATAAAAGTAGGTCCCTTTGGCCACACAAGCGTGGAGGAGCTTTATGTGGCTCCAGTTCCGGGGGTGGGCAGAGGGAACCTGAAGGCTGAGTAGAAATTGTCAGGCCTACACTGCAAAAAACAGTTGCTAGAGCATGAAAGACATGGGTGGAAATTTGGGAACTCCTGAAGTGTGAAGGTTCTGTGAAGTTCTTTCCTCCCGGCTCTTTTTAAAAGCAGATTTCTATTCCAGGCCTCATTGAATGGTCAATATTTTTTACGGGTGCGAGTTCATTTAGATTCACAACTGCTCTCCAACCACTGCAGCAACTTTCTCCTTACCCCAGTCTAAGGAACTGGGTGATATTTTCTCAGTTTCATGGATAACAAGTTAAATTCCAGTCCCCTTGAAGCTGGTGGCAAAAATTCCTCTTGGAGGCAGCAGGACTTGGCCTCATCCCCAGCCCTGGGAAGCTGGTGGCTGCACTGGCCATTTGTCAGCTTCTGTGGGCTGTGAATTAATGTGAAAAAATCCCTAAATAAAATAACCAGACCACAGCCACAGCTGCCCACACAGGCAGGGGGTGTATTTGCACTCGTGTCTTCATTAGTAGATGAGTGGAAATAATTTCTTGAGTTCATTAAGAGTGGGAATGTCTCTGGCATCGTGAAGATTAAAAGGAAAGCAAGGCTGTAATTAGCTGCTGGGTCACATTTAGCCACACAGATCCCACACATTTTGCAAGAAAATCTGGAGATCAGGTTTTGACTTCATTGACATTGAACTGTTTATTGCCATCTCTGTGTAATTAACTACTTATAATCAAGGAAAATGTAAAATGGGAAGCAAACAAGCACCTGTTGTTTTTAACCCCATTCTGTTGCTCAGGTCTGAAGGGAAAAAATAGTTTATTAATTCTCTTCCATGAACTTTTCCAGAACTTCTCCAGCACCTAAATCTGCTGATGTGATTTCAGTTAACTTTAAAACTCCCAGTTTTCAGACAAATTCTCTCAGTAAATTCCTGTTAAAACTGTGGGCCTGCTTCATTTCAGTCTCAGAGTTCTTACCTCTGCCTGTACAATTCCATCTAGAGACAACATTTACTTTCAGATACGTGAGGTTTAATGGGATAAATGATGAGCCCTTGCAAAAGCTAAGGCAGCTGAGAAGAAAATACTCAGGAATTTTAAAGAAATCAGAAGTAGCAGCTGATGATGAATAGGAGTCAGTGACAGGAAATAAAAATCAGTGATTGAAAATACAGGGAGAGTAAAAGGGTCATTCAGATGTGTAGTAATTACTAGGAAATCATGGAAAGCTAATTTCCAGAAGTCAACAAAGTAGTTTGTGCTAGAGCTTGCAAAATATATGGTTATATGGCAGCCAATTTCAACTCCCTGTTAGCATCAGTAATTTGCATTTTTATGCCCTAGAGTTAGTTGTCTTGAGATTTATAAGCACAAATGACTTCCCTGTCTTGCTATGAGTGTTCTGAAAAAGAAAAAAAAAGAAAAGAAAGACAAAAAAGACTCCAGGAGTTTTATTGCTTTAGAAAGGACAAGACAGTAAAGGTGGATCACAGCAGGTGAAGGAACAGTAAAAAAGCAAAAACAAAAAAATAGAGAGGGGCTTTTTAGGGCTTCTTGCCAATGCCAGCCACTGCTGCCTCGAGGTGTGAACCACAAGGATTTGTGACTCCACTGGTGCTTTCACAGGAGCAAAGTTAAAAAAACTTCTCAAGATGTGTCCTGTGCTTTCAAGAAGAAACTGTCACAACCCTGGAATTTCAAAAGGTATTTCCTAATCCGATATTTTCTTTCCCTGCTCTGTGTTCTTTGGCTGCTCAAGTCTGGGCTGCTCTGGACTTGTTTCAGGAAATCGGACCAGTTTTATATAAATACAGATCCTGCTTTTGATCCTTCTTAGGCTTAGTAAAGCAAATATATAACTAAATGTTATTATTAGCACTGGAATCCTTTATCTGAGAGTTTAAAGCTACTTCAAATTTTATTCTTGGTTTGATTTTTTGGTGACTTTGACATGAACAGAGTAAATTATGTCTCTAAGGTAAGTACACTTGTAGTCTTCAGTACCACATCCCACATGGCTGAAATGGAAGTGCTCAAGGTGTGATCAAATAAATTCAAAAGTATTATTCTTGTCGCATTAAGAAGCAAGTGATTTAGGATTTGGTCAAAGTTCTATAATAATTAGATACTAGGGAGAGAATGAAGCCTGAATTTAATGATTTTTAGTAGTCCATTTAACTGCTCTTTTGTGATTATCTGGAGCATCCACAGCTCCTACTCTGCAAATGTTGAGTATGTCAAATATCTTTTTTTGATACATCTTTTCCTTCCATGGGAATAATCTAAAAATTGGTGCTGCCATGGATGTCAGGTGAAGGATGTTGTCTATAAAGAGCTGATTCTCTGCCTGGCACAGCACAGTTTCTGCAGGTCCTGTTGGGCTGAACAGCACGAAGAACTGCCAAAGTAATTACTGCAGGGAGAACAGTCCTGGTGTTTGCTGTTCCTGTTTTTTAACATTGCTCCTTGGATAGCAAACTGAAGAGATGGAGAAATCTATGCCAAGTTTTCCTCAAATTATGCAAAGATTTTTCTTCTCAAGCACAAGCTTCTGTGTGCAGCTTTCCTCCTGATTCTCTTTTTTCCCTCAGTAACTTCTGAGTCAGGATTTTTATGTGTCTGACTTGCTCTGAAGCCACCAGTCCTATAGTGATTATTGTGAAATTATAATTGATCATGGAAAATTACTTTCCCAAACTCATACTTTGTTGTCTTTCCATTCCCCCTCTCGCTGCTTCATCACTCCTCCAGTCTGGCTGCTGATGGTCCCTGCTGCTCCCATTTAGGCTTTTCCTCTGATTTGTACAGCACAGACCATGAAGTTTGGGGTCATGTCTGTGCTTTCACAATTTTTTTCACCAGGAGACATAATAATATTTAATTGATAAATTTCAGAATTTAAAACGTTGAAGAATTAATAAGTAAACCTAAGAGAAGAAATCTGCCATGAAATGATGTCTGTTGAGCAGACTTAGTGTGGTGCATTGAGTTTCTGTCTTTGACAGTCTCCAGTGAAAATATGCCAATGACTTTTTTTTCCTGGAACAATTTGAAATTATACACATTTATACAACTTTTTTTTATTCTGGATTTTCTAGAACTATGTTCTCCATGGGTTTATAAAAGCATAGCTCTCAAATGTCATGGTATCCATGACCACCGACACATCCTTCAATCTGAAAATTGTTTATGGAAATTCTGAATGAATGCACAATCTGCAAATGCTTTCACCTCGATTCCTTACAGAAAATTTACCTGGCTTTATCTTTATAACGATTTGCTTAGTTTAAGTAAGGATTTTCCAGTGATTTACAAAAGCACCCAATGTTGCTGCAATCTGTGGGACTGGAATTCTTTTGTCCCATTACAAACCACAGCAAAGACCAATCTGATCAACTGATCAAAAAGTAAACACATCCCTGTTCCAGTGGCACTGGAATCCCACTAATGCACTTGGGAGCTGCAGTGCCAGACTCATTTTCCTCTGGCTCATGAATTCAGAAAGGGTAACAAGCTCTGCTGCTTTTGCTCCCCTCGATGATGGCATGAATTAAATGCAGCAGCTGTAAACCTGACATGTTTGTTGCTTTCATAATGCAGTAATGAGTCAGACTTAATCCAGGCTTTTATTTCTCCTCAAAGAGAAGCGGGGGGAAAAAAATCCCTTGTGCACATTGTTGCTGAGCAGAAATAAAATGTTTTACTGATGTAATTTTTGTTTCTTATCTGCTGTATGTTCTCTATGTGCAGGCAACAGATTGTGAAGTACTTCTTGCCATGAATTTCAGTGTTCTTCTGATTTGTTTGTTCACCAGTTCATGCCTGTGCCTTACTCTGTCAACTCAGTGAAAACATTCTTTTGTTCAGGAGAAATTTGCCTAAAAACCCCGAAGCTTCCCTCTGTTTCCCTAGCAAAGACAAGGTGAGAATGTTTGCTGGACAGAAGGAGTGCAGAGGAAAGCCTGTGGCACGTGGGAGATGCTGCAATGTTTTTACTCCCTTTGCTCAAAGGGAACTCGAGCCCGAGGAGGTGAAGAGCCATGGAAGGGTCGAACCCATGGCAGGGATTGGAACTGGATGATCTTTGAGGTGCCTTCCAGCCCAAACCATCCTGGGGTTGACGTGATGAAAACCTGACATGTTTTGAGCTCTGTGAGTTGGTCCAACACAAGAACTGACTCCCCTGACAAATTTCTCCCTTCAGTATTTCTGTTTCTTTCAGGCAAACTATTCACAACAGGCAGTTCAGGCTCTGTGTTCTGACTGTGGGAGCTTTACACTCATCCCTGCAGGATTGGGTAGGGATCAGCCTCAGTGCTGGTAGGAAAAAAAGTTCATTGCCTGCTCCAAATACATCCTGGATAAAGCAAGAGTTGTGCTGGACCCTTAAAGCTCTGAAATGTTTAATTGTGCGACAGGAAGGAGAGCAGGAAATTGTGCAGACTTTCTCCTCTGCTTTCAGAGGACCCCTGCAGAGTTTGTGGGGTTTTTCTTTTGTTCAAGCAGTTTGTCCATCATTCCTCACACAGTTTGGTAATTCCTAAAGCTATTCAATGCCTTGACCTGACACTCTTGATCTAGTCAGCAAAAACTTTGTCGTATTTAATGTCCATCCAAGTAAAGCCCGTGCATTCACCAAATGCATTTTTTACACATCAGCACAACGTTTTCTTCAGCTGCATTATCCAAAAATACAGCCAAAACTTAGAATTCCTACATCTGTGAGACCCTTAAGTGCCTCTAGCATTTCATTCTCTCTAAATGCTGTCTCCACTGTACCTTAAATCCAAAAATGCTGAATGCTTTCCCTAATATAATTTTACTAATCCCTTCTACAGTTCAAGAATAACTTTCTTCATATCCAGTAAAAACACTGATATGTTTTAGTATATATTTCTTTAATGGTAAAACACATTTTAAATTTGAGTGGAAGCAAACTGTGTTCCAGAAGCATTTTCCGTGCAGGTTTCCTTGATTCAGCACTGGAGGTGACACTCCCAAGGCCAAAATACTCCAATTCTCATAGGTTTTGAATTAATTACCGTCAGACTGACCATGTTTTTCCCTATTTCTTTTAGGCATGTTTCTGCTAAGCAGGCACACAAGGGAAAAGCAGAATAAATTCTTCTTATAAGTTCCACTTAACCATCTATTGCGACATCCAGCAGTGGGAATTAAACTCTTTATTACTAATTAATTACAGTGCACAACACATAGAAGACAAGTGAGCATTCTAATTTTTTGTATGTGCATGAGGAAAGGCAGGATAATATAAGAATTTTTCCTGTTTTCACTGAAAAATTATCCTGAATGGAGGCAGCAATCCCCAAATCAATGAAATCAGAGCTATTTCCCTCACTTTAATGGGTTTCAAATCAACAGGAGAATTTGCAGTGGTACTTGGAATTTGTGATAGGCCAGAACAGAAGAAAATATCCTTCTATAGAAAAAACGCTAAATTATGAAGTCAGGGGGGAAAAAAAGGCAACTTCTTTCACACTCTTACCTCAAAATTCAATGTCTTCCCTGCCTAGTATTGAAAGTGTATTTGGGTTTATTTTATAAAGAATATTGTCCTTAGGGAACAGCCCATTGTAAATTTGAGGTGGGAGATGCTGGAGGATAAGGAGGAAACTCATTTCCTCCACACACATTCCCTAGGTAACAACAGTGGTTTATTTGGGTTGTAAACTTTTGATTAAAGGAATATATTCTGTTGGATGTCTGTACAATGCTTTGTACAATGGGGCACAAATTTTCTTTGTGGGTTCCAGGAAAATAATACGTAACGTGGATGAGAAGATATTTGGAATATTGATTTTTTTTTTTTAACATTCCAATTCCATTCAGATACTTTATGGCCTTTTTTTCTAAGTGCTATTGAGCTGAGCACTGTGGTAGCAGGTGAGTGGTAAAAACAGCGTTGATATTATTACAGGTGCTTAAATAAAAACAATCCAGTGAGCAACAGGGCAAAATGAACCAGTAAATAACTTCTAAAATCATAATAAAACCAAGACAAAATGGTGCATCCCTTACCCGGGCTACTGATGAAGTCACAGTGGGCAAAGCCTGCAATGTCCATCCTTTTCAGGAACAGGACCATGCTGGTGAGGTTGGATTCCTGAACTTTGGCTGGGACTTGTGGCTTCATTTCCTTGTGTGTGAATTCTTCAGGATACAAGCAGAAAAGTTTCCCTGGAAGAGAATTCAGGAAAATTACCTTTTTTAAAATATCTCCTCCTCACGTTGCCACATTGATTGCATTAATAATTTGAGCTAATGGATTGAAATTTTGAGCTAATATTTCTACCTGATGGAGACATGCCCAGAATTTGTTTATGCATCTCTGCTTGACTTTGGCTGATTGGCTGGGTTAGAACAGAGTCTGCTCTGATTCTAGGATTGTACACCTTTAAATGAAAGAGATATCAAGCATCAGATAAGTACACAAGGGCTGCAATAATATGAATGGTCTGCACTGATTTTCTCTCTAGGTCATTTTACAAAAAGTGTAGTAACAGTTTTCATTTGTTTTTATTTCACCGGCTTGGAAAGGAGATCACTCAGCACCCTGACAAACTGACAGACGTTTTGCAGTCACTCTAAGTGTGCTCTAAGATAAATGTGGGGTTTTTTTTTCCCCTGAAGAAATGTACCTTACTAAAGCAGAAAGCGGTATCATCAAGAAAAACATCAAAAAATATTATTTATTTCTTCCAGTCACAGAATCCCAACATTTTCTGGTAGCGTTTTGTTCCGTAACTCCAGATTTTTGTCTTAATACTGAAATCTGACAATTCACTACAAGAGACAAGGGCTGTATTAAAATATATATAATATGTAGTGAAATTTATATATGATGCCATGTTTTATATTTTTCTTAATTTTGCTTTGGTTTAATTAACCTGAGGAGCTGATCCACGCACTGTTCTGGCCACAAGCCTGTGGTGTACAGCAAGACACAAAATTGCCTGGATAAAGCAGCTTTCTACTCCTGTCATCTGAGTCAACTCTGCCTGCTTTGAGCAGGGTTATAATAAAAAAGATAAAATATCTTCAGTGCAGGAGACAAATTTCTTTTCCTGCTGGTAAATTGCTGATATATCCCAGCTGCAAGGCTCAGGTGGGATTGTGCTCTGCACAAAACTTTGTTCCATCTGTGCTCAGCTGACTCTGAGCCACACAGACTGGATGGGAACTGGAGCTGGGGAGGGAGGACTAAACAAAATAATTGAGTTAAAGGTAAAAATTGCACCACTGATAGAGGTGATTTGATGGACATCAGGACTGTTTGGACTGATTTGTTCCCATTGCTTTCTATTTTAAATTCACAGAATTTTAAATTAATTTAATTTTGCTTTGGGCTTCAGGTCACCATGGAAGTGAGATTCACTTCTGCCATCCAAGAAAACTGCAGTTGTAGGAATAAATTTAAGAAATGAGCATGGTCTAATTGAAAACTGCTTTTAGGCTCTTCTTCCTTGCACACAAAAGTGTGACTTCTTTTTAGCTTGACTTGAGACTGAGTTAGGTTATAATTCCCATTTAAGAACCTCTAAAAATGACAGATTTTTGCAGTGAAAATGAAAAGCACTGGTAGTTCATAAGCTTTCCCCTGAACCACTTGCAAGGCTAATCAGGATTAATGATCCCTGCTGCAGAATTTTAGGAACACTTAGCTACAATTTTGGTCATGCCACCTTGTATTATAGAAAGGAACTGCATTATGTTGTTTCTTTTGCCTGTTACTGGAATATTTCTTTTGATTATTAAGACACTTAGGATGGTTACAAAGCCTGTGGTAGTGCAGCTTTCCAGTTCATGCTCCTACAGTTACCCATTCCCTAGGACATCAGTTTTGTAGAAATAAAAGAAATGAGAGAGACTTTTTGCAGCTGCACTAGTCCTTCCCAGGGCGGAAAACAAGAACTGATGCCAAACTTAGAATGAACTGGGAAAGGTCAAGGATTAATTAGAAAAATGGCAGCATTTTGAGGTACTTGGGTGGGAGCACATGTCCAGCAGGAGCACAAGCAGCTTTAAAAATAGAGATTTCCTGTGTGAGCAATTGCTAAATCATTGAATAAGGGATGAGGATAATCCACCAGATCTGCCAATAGGAACCTAAGAACTGATTGTATTTTGCTCCATCTATAAGATACTGAAGAGAGAGTTATGACTGATAGGCCAAAACTCAGGTGAGATGGATTTTGCAAATGAACTGTCATTGGTTTGCTGCCCAAATGAGTGGCAGTTTCAGCTAGGAGTGTTCACCTGGCTATAGAAACTTAAAAAAATTCAATTTCTGATTGAGTTTGGGAAGTAATTGTGATTTCTTGCTTGGTTTTCACATGCGATGTCCATGAAATTTATTTAAATTACATTAATTTGCATGTTATAAATATTATAGAACCTGTGCTGTGAAAGAAGAGAGAAACACACAATCTCTAGAAATTATTTGCATTAATCTGAGCTGCACAATTCCCTTTCCCCTGCCCTGCAAAGGCCCTTATGCACAGTTTATTTTTGACAAACTGCTTCTGGTTCTCCTCACTGACCTTTCTTCTCTCCACACCGACATCGATGGCAAAGGTCACATTTTTAATCCAGATCAAAGATTCCCCAAAGCTGGTGGTGAGTAGCACTTTCCTCCTGTATTTTTTGCAGCATTTCTGTTTTTCTTGAGTTGGTTTGGGAGTTGGGTCTTGTTTGGTGGGGTATAAAGGTATGGGGATGAGTTCTCCAAGGTCAGGGTTTAAATTGGACTGTTCCTGTCTGATCATCTGATAAGCTTTTTCAATTTCCTGTAATCAAGAGAAATACATTTTTTCCTCATGAAACTATTGTGTTCTTAGTTGAATTGCAACACAAAAAATGATCAAAATATGCAGAAACCTCCTTAATTTACCTTACTTACTATAAGTAAGAATATGTAAGTATTAGAAATGTTTTAATTTTTTTCCTGATGGTTAATAAACTCTATAAAGATTTAATAAAGTCAATAAAATGTCCTTAACTTCTGTTAATGGAACATCATCTTTAAAATGGTTCACAAACCCAGAGTTGGATATGAATTGTTTTAGTCTTTTTGTTGTTGGGTTTTTTTTTTTAAATAAGAAATCATTTGTGTTCTGCACAATTGTTTGAAAGGCACACAAAAATAATTCATGGGCTTGCTCAGTTTGAGAAGGAATTATTTTAAAAGCATTTTTATTAGCAAACGTTTTGCAAAATTGAACAGCCAGACTGAGTTTCTCTTGGAGAGTGACACCACATTTACAGTAGTTATAGGTTGAAAGTGCTCCATAAAAATTGTTGTAAAGATAGCAGAGTGACATCTAATAGCAAGGCTGGCAGCAGGGCAGCACATAAATCTTGATGTTCTTGGTTAATTCATATTTTTGTTTAGTTTAAAAGACAGTTGAGTGCTTGGGAACAGTGAACCATTACCAAAATGAAACCTTAAATCACAGTTAAACAAGAATTCATGGGATGTTCTGGTTCGTAACGAGTGTTCTGTTCATCGTGAGAGAGAAAGCTGAGTGATCTCTTCTCAGCAAGAAAAGAATTCTTAGTTTTGTGTGGAATCTGCCTGTCAAAAAAACCTTTTAAGCAGAAATGAAACTTTCTTTTCAATCCTTTGAAATGGAAAGAGAGTGTGTTTTCTCTCTGACATTACCATTGTCAATATGGGGACTAACACAGAATTCATTAAGATTTGTGTCTATAAGGTTTAAAGCTGATTATTAACATCATTAAAAGTGTTTTGTATCCATCCCCCTTTTTACAGTGAAAAGCAACACTACCTGGGTAGCTTATGGTAAATTATCTTTGCTTGTGAAAAGTCATTATTTCCTGGTGAGTTTGTTGTTCTAAAGCAGATTTAATGACACACAGTAGAAGACTGGGGATTACTATCAGGATAATAATAATAATAATAATAATAATTATAATAAGTATTGAAATATTTATTTGATTGCTTTGACAGCTATAAAGGACCTGCTGGTGCAGTGAATTTAGGGAATCCCTACTGCCTACAGGGATTCAGAGATGCCACTACTAAGAATGGCCAAGCCCATGCAGATTCCTGGATTTTCTGTCACACCTCTGGAGTGACATTTCCCTCCTGCTGTTGTGCACACAAAGGGTTGGGAAGGAGAGTCCAAATGGAAAAATCTCATTGGGAGGTTTAAGGTAAAAACATTCCTGTGAGGTAGGACATTGATGGAGACTGGACCTGTGTCCATGTGTCCATTGCCACAAAACAGGGATAACACAAAGTGTGCAATGCCCAATGCCAGAGAAGGTATTAATGTATTAATTAAATGTGTTATGTATTAATTAAATCCCTGTCTCTGTGGCCTGTGCCCCTGTGTGCTGCTTTTACTGCTTTTTGCATCACACAGAAGAATATTGGCCTTTCTTTAAACCTACAGAAAATTGATATATTATCTGCACAATATTTATGTGTTATATAGATATTTTTTATGTATTAAACACAATGTTAAGTATGCCATGACTTCTTTGAAGGAAAACCCTGAAATTATAAAACCTGTTGGCGTAACTGCTGTCTTAGCAACTGGCAACAAGATATTTATAGGTCACATCGAAACACACATTTCCTGATTAAAGCCCGAAACAGAACGGGTCGATAACTGACCTGTTCACAGGCCAGGAAGATGACAATGTCCCCCCTCTCCTTGGTGTGGTGTATCTCGAGGAGCAGCCTCAGGGCAGCCAGGAAGGGGTCCCTCTGGGTGCTGCAGGAGTACACGACCTCGGCGCGGTGCCGGCTCTCCACGCGGATGGCGGGAATGCCCCCCCAGAAATCCTGCAGCGTGCTGGCCATGTGGGGGGCAGTGAGGATCACCAGCCTCAGCTCTGCCCTTGCCAGCAGGACATCTTTCAGAAGGCCAAGCAGGGCGTCTGTTGCCACAGTCCTTTGGTGCACATCATCCAGGACAATGACACCGTAACCGTTCAGGAGGGGCGTGGACATCATTTCCCTCTGGAGCATCTCATCTGTGCAGTACCTGCAACACAAACACGAAACTCTACCATGTTTCTGGGGTTGTTACTGTAAGAAATTAATCCAGGGCCTTGGGGACAGCTTGGTTCTTTGTGTTCCAGCAAGAAAGATTTGCTAAGAACAGAGAGTATTTTGCAGACATGTCACAGTCTCAGTTTCATGTTTAAATCCTTCCTTAAGTAGCTACAAACCTGATGTGATTCAATGACACTCGGTGGCAATGTGGTGGAAAGGATGCTCCAGGCAAAAGCATAAAGTCATAAAATGCCCTAAAATCATAACCTATTCATCTTCCAAACTATCTAAGCATATCACATGCCATAAACAATTCCTGAGCTAGGAACTAATCCTTTTAGATGGGGAAAAGAAGGTGCACTTGAGGCAGTGCCAGAACTAAGACAAGCAATTAATTTATACCATAAGGCCTGCCTCACTTTTATCCCTGCTGCTGAAAGAATTTTTTAAGGATATTATTTTTGTTGTGTCGCTCAGCAGGACTTGGAACTTTTGAAGCAGGTTTTGATGTGTGAGAGGAAGGGATTCATCTCCCTCACAACAGGAGCAGCTGCAGGATTAGGTTTGAGGAGCTCTCCATGGAAAAAGATAGGCAAGAGGAAGACTGGTGGGAATTGATTTTCAGAAGTGGTGAGTATCCTCTGCTCCACTGGAAATCAGTGGCTGAGAAAAAAAAACTTGTGATCTAGAGATGATAGTTTGTGCCTGCCACGTTAAGGAACCAGGGAAAATAACTCTTACAACTTTCTTGGAGGCTCAAAAGCTGAATCCCTGTGTTGTTGCTGTCACCTGCCTGCACTTAATACATCAAGTGCATTTCTTATCTCTTAAAACACTTCCTAAATACTTATCTTCTCTTGTTACTGAATATAACCTCTTCTAGCCATGATTTTGGATTGCTTTTAAATTCCACCTTCACTTTGTGATAGAAATCCCATGTTCTCTTTTGGTAGTGAACACTCCTGTAATGGAAAATAGAGGGGGGAAAAAAAAGTAGAGAAAAAGAAATAGAGGTTATCGAGGTGTTTAATGAAGTTTTGCATGGACAGTAACCTTGCCCACTTAAATCTGTACTTTGATTTAACACAGAATGCCTCCTTCAGGCCTTTTAGTGCTTATTGATTAATCACAGAATCTCTGGAGATGAGAGAGGAGAGCTCATTGCGATCTAAACTCCATTGTGAGGGGAAGAGGTGAGGCAGGCTCTGATCTCTGCTCTGTGTGAGCAGTGACAGCACCGAGGGCATGGCCTGAAGTTGTGTCAGGGAGGTTTTTTGGAGATCAGGAAAAGGTTCTCCCCCAGAGGGTGCTGGGCACTGCCCAGGCTCCCCAGGGAGTGGGCACAGCCCTGAGGCTGCGTTGGGACAATGCTCCCAGAGATGCACAGGGTGGGATTGTTGGGCTGTCTGTGCAGGGACAGGAGCTGGACTGATGATCCCTGTGGGCCCCTTCCATATATTCCGTCATTCTGCGATTTTAAAATATTGTACAAATTTTTCGGAGCAGCGTTGATTTTTATTTGCAAATCTGCAGCGCTGTCAGCTGCTAACTTCTGCACTAGGCCTTGGCCTGAAGGCCTCCAAGCCCCGAAGGCCTCCAAGCCCCGAAGGCCTCCAAACCCCAAAGGCCTCCAAACCCCGAAGGCCTCCAAACCCCAAAGGTCTCCAAGCCCTGAAGGCCTCCAAACCCTGAAGGGCTCCAAACCCCAAAGGGCTTCCAGCCCCGAAGGCCTCCAAGCCCCGAAGGCCTCCAAGCCCGAAGGCCTCCGAACCCCAAAGGCCTCCGAACCCCAAAGGTCTCCGAACCCCGAAGGCCTCCAAACCCCAAAGGCCTCCAAACCCCAAAGGCCTCCAAGGCCTGAAGGCCTCCAAACCCCAACCCTGAAGGCCTCCAAACCCCAAAGGCCTCCAAGCCCCACAGGCACTGACCTCAGGATGGTTTCGGCTGAGCAGCAGCTCTCGAAAGGGACACAGTAGCCAACCTCGTGGCCGAGGTTGACGTCCATCTGGTCAGCCACGCGCAGGGCCAAGGTGACGGCGGCCGGCCGGAGCACCTGCGTGCACACCACGGCCCTGCGGGGCTGCAGCGCCAGGCAGTGCTCAGCACACCACTGCGGGACCTGCAGGGGACAGAAAAACACCGAGAGTTAGTGTTTAACCTGCTCAGCAGGGACTGGGATTCCAAACAACTGGAATTCTTTCATCGGGGTGGAACAACGAAATCAAGCCGAGCGCTCACTGCTCGCCGGCGGCTGGGCCACGCATGGGAATTATCAATGTAACACTTGGGACCTCTTAAATTCTCAACATGGGCTGGAAGGTTTATCTGGGAATTGCTCGGCTGGAGTCAGGTTGGAATTTCCCAGTTGGAATTTCTGGCAGAAGGGGCAGGGCTGGGCTCTGGGGAAGGGTGACAGCGGTGTCACTGTAAGCACGTGCTCGGTGCAGTTGTGCTCCAGGCTGACTCTGCAGCAAACCTGCTCCTGCTGTATCATATCCACGGAAAAACAGGATTTCAAACTGGTAAAAGCCACAGTAAATATCTCTAATTTCACATGAATTACTCTGCAAACAGAGGTAACTAAGTATGAACTGCTCCGGGAACTTACACAGCAGCTCTCTAATTTACGTATTTACAGAAAATCAACACTGGAAAATATCCATGTGTTCTTGTTATGAGAAATTAAAATTGTATTATAAATATTATTTTAATGGTGGTATTAGGTTTCAAATCCCTTATTTAATCAACATCTGAAACTGTATGTGTGCATCAGCCACATATAATTTAGTTCTAATTATATGCATTTCTAGAAATGTTTAAAAACCAACCAGCAATGTGCTACATCTTGTTAAACTTGTTAAAAGGCAATTTAAAAACTAACATTTCTTAGCAAGTTGTTTACTATTACACAATTTTTTTATGTATAAATTGCAGTCAGTAACAAGGGGTAAAATCTTCACACTCCAAAAATTATTCCAGGCACCAGGTGGGTGTTTATCATTTTGATGGGAACACAGGAATTTTCAGGGAGAAGTGTGATGTCTCTGGTTCAAAATGTGACTGCTAGCAGTGTCCAGCATTGAAGTCTCTAGGATATATGAGATGCTCTGCAGCAGTAATTATCCTGCAGCTTTACCAGCAAGAAAGTTTTCTCCTGATCCCAATCATAAACAATAATATTTTGGCTGATAGCACTTGAAAATTCTTCTCTGCTCACTGTGACAACAGACCTGGGTTGTTATATATTGTTACAGCAGAATTTCATAGTCCTGGCTGATATTTGTGTGTTTAGATTCAACTGAGATCTTGGTTTCAGTGATGTCTTTTAACATGAGTTTTGTAAAGTAATTTTGTGCTCTTGGAGAAAACATTTGCTCCTGGCTGAAGGGAGGGAAAGATCATTACTTCTCCCTGAGGAACAGCCCTGCTGAATTCAATCCTTCACTCCCTGAGATTTTTTTTCACCTTCTCTTATGACAAATCCACTGTATTTCTTTCCTGATATAGCACCAATCAGAACCAAAACACAAAGAAAGAGCAAATATTTTTGAGTGCTTGCAGAAAGTTATTCAGATATTTAATATATTTTAAATCTGTATTTGATTGCATTAATCTTTATTCACCTTCTGTATTTCACTTTCCCTCTCTGGCCTTAATACCTGGATGACAATAGTTATAGTAACTCTGAAATTCATACCTCATTAAATGCTCTAAAAATACATTAAAAACCCCCAACCAAGTCTGTCGTACTGACCTGGGAGCTCTTGCCGGTCTTAGCATCTCCTGACACAATCACGATTTGATTATGAAGCAAACTTTCCATGAAAGTACATTTTTTTTTCCATATTGGAAGCTCTTCTCTCTCTTTCATCAGTCTATAATAACGGGAGGAGTAAGGCAAGCCATCAAAAGGATTAAGCTCTAAATCTTCTCCACAGACAAGTATTTCCTCTTCATCCCCATCGCTGCTGTCGAGTAATTCTGAAAAGCAGTGGTTCTCTGGAGAAAAGGTTAAAAACTCCATTTTCCTTACATTTATTATTCCCAGCAAAAGCACATTAGTGGTGGAAGGAGTCCTTTGTGTGCTGATTGATCATTCAGGCCCCCTAAACCTGTGGAAATCCATTTCTCCTCGCTCCAGGATTAGTATTTCACAGCCCTCGGGTTTAAAAGTTCAGGCGTTTGGGGTCCAGCTGCCTTTGTGGTCTGTTTGTCCCACTCGGGGTGGTTCAACAATCCCAAAGAGCCTCCAGAAAATGTATTTTAAAAAAAATCATCCGGAGTCTTCCAAACGGCAGTGATGAAACCAAAATGATGTTAAAGAGAAGCTGAGCAGCTTTTGCACTTGGGTGTTAAACCCAGCCCAGAGTCGCAGTGTTTGCTCTTGTCCAGGCTGGGGAACAATTGGGGACGAGCAGCTGAGCCTGACCTTTGTGGCTTCAGTGAATGGGAGGCTCTGCAGGATTTGTTGTGATTGCAGGGCTGGCATGTGGGAGCTAATCCCGGCACAAAGGCTGCACCCCTGGGTGCTGCAGCAGCTCCGCTTTGTGCTCTTTGCAGAGTTCCAGCGAGTCAGAGCGGCAGAGACTCTTTTTGTGCGCTCTGTGGATGAGCCTGGAGATCTTGGGAGGCTTTAACAGCTTTTGCCACAGTTAAAATATGCTTAATACAGAAAAAATCCCAGAGTGATGCCAATTCTAATCCTTCAAGGGCACCACAAGTGGCCTTGAAAGGTGGTGGAAGAAAAAAATTACTGATGTAAAGGAACTCCAACGCTGAAGACTCAAAAGTAACAAAATAGTTTCCTAATCTTGGCTGAGCTCTACTGTTAGACAAATATTAAATAAGACTTTTTATTTTAGCTGCAGAGGGCAGTGTCTTGTTAAAGCAGGATGCTGACAATGGCCAGTTTCCATGCTCAGTTAGGTCGTTCAGCTGCATTGGGATCCCACTTTTCCTCTGACCTTCACGGATCCCTCTGACCTCTCTGATCTGTCTGATTTTGTGTCCCCTCCCTCCCTGTTTGCAGCTGCAAACTCCCTGCCTTTGAGATCTCTGCCTCTCTAATGGGCCCCAACCTACTCAATAAGGCAGAAATGTCATGAGAGGATTGGAAGTGCAATCCCATAAAGGATTTTTTTTTTTGGTAAAATTCATATTAAAATGACATGAAGGATTTCTTTTTTTTTGTAACATTCATCTTAAAATGTCATGAAGCAAACACGTGAATTGCTATTCTGCGTTTTACTTCTTTTTCACATATTTAGCAGCAGTAGCTCTCTGTGGTCTCTGATTTCCTCATTTGCAATGCAGGCTCATCTCCTAAACACTGAGAATTGGACAGCAATATTTCCTGGTTCACTGGACAAATCTGAATTGTCATACCACAGCAATTACTTTTGTTTTTCCTTTTTGGTACCTATAATACAAGAAAGCAAATTTAAGTGTTACCAAATCAAGAAGAACATTTACTATTTGAAAATGAAATATTTTGAAACTAATATTCCTTTCATGATGATGCTTTAGCAGATCAGTTAGTTGACTGATTGACATTATTTATCTCTGCTAAAATGGGCCCTGGAAAACTTCATTTTTCTTTTCAGCCGGGCCCTCAAGAACTTACAAGATGTGCATTTTAACATAATGCAGAAGGATTTAATTAGTTCTAATAAAGAACAGAAACACTCTCTGCAGATGAGTGCTTTGAGCAAATTAGGTATAAGCTGCTTTCAAAGATATCAATGAGAGCTTTGCTATTGATTTAAATTATATATTGTTGTGCAAGAGCTTATGATAATTCACTGTAGGAAAGGAATAAATACCACATAACATATTCTAGATATTTAATAAAGACTTCTTAATACATAGGTACTCTTTGCAGCTTTGCTATTAAATCTTTCAGAGGAGGAGGATTTTCCGAGTGCAATTTAAAAGAATTGGGATCTGTAATATCTTTCTTCTCCGTTCCATTTTTCTTCCCTATTTTGGCAGAAATGGTTTGCAGTAGCAATGGGAATTTAAGGGTGTCGCTTCTTTTTTTTTACCCCAAGAATGTCGTTTAAATAGAGGGGTTTAGATCAAATTCACTCTATAATGAAGCGAGTAAAGCCTGTGAAATATGGAGGTAAAACATCGTGCCTTTTGAAAGCAGAATTATAGTTTATTGTTGTTAAAAGAGATCCAGCAGATGCTGTCAAGAGCAGTTCCTATTTCCATCCTATTTTCCAGCATGAACTCTTTGGTGCCAAGGCCCTCCAGTGCAGGTCCAGTGGGATGTGGAACAGCATCTTTGCAGCTGGGAGTGGAGGGGCTGCTCCTAACCTTGAGTTACTTTAGTCCTGAAGGCTTTGCTACTTTTCCCTTTTACCATAAAAAACCCCAAAAGATGTGTTGGAATGTTTTGATAGTTCCTCTTTCTGTTTGTGTGTCTGATCCATGTCTCAATGTCTCCCCTGCACTTCAGATCAGGAGCTGGGAATCAATTTGAATTTTGTTTTTCCTAACGAGGCCAACCAAGGGCTGTGTTTTACCTGTCCAGACACCTGAGTTTATCCCCTGGAACTGGATTATGTTTTCCCACGATCTGTTGGGTGCCAGGGCTGTGAGCATATCCAGGATTAGAAGCCCAGGCTGGACCTGAACCTGCAGCTCATCGTCCCCAGCCCAAGGCAGGGGCACAAGGAGAGGGATTGGGAGAGAGCTACGTTTTGCAGATGAAATCCTCAAGGAAGGTTTCCTGAGATCAGAGTAAGGACGGGAATGGGGCAGGGATCTCCTTGTACACAATAAAGCTGCTCCAGTCACCTGTGTGAATACAGCAGCTGCAGTGACTGCGGGGGCAGCACCCGAGGTGAGAATGTCACTGTGATTTATGGAGTCCTGCTGCTGAAAATGACATTTTAATAGTCTCAGCAGGAATTTTTGTTGTTGTTTTGGTTGCTTTTTATGCTGCTATGAATATGAAAGCTTGATGCCTGGCCAAGAGACAGCAAATAAATGCGAAAAACCCCTCTGATTTGAAAACTCTGTTAACTTCTCCTTTGGCCTACAGACAACAGCATTTAACCTTGCTTATGCTGTTACTGAATTACAGTTTATTGAGCAAACTGTAAGACTAAACCAGAGAATTTACATCAATGGGAGAGGTTGCAGCAGCACAGATGTGTCACACTTCTATTGTGTTTGAATTTCCACTTAAGGTCCTTCTGTCTGCTAAAATATTACTTTTGCATTACTGCTCTTAAAAGTTCTGACAGCCGGTGATGGATTGGTGTAGAACAAAGTGTTTCAACTCAGGATATATAAAAAAAAAATCTAATTTTAACTTACTGGTTGCCCAGCATTGGATGGGAATGTCATGGGAATTGAACTGAAATGGTTCATGTTTATACAATGTTCTTGGATGGGATGTTACTCCAGGATCTGCAATCCCAGTTCAGATCCAGGAAAGGACTGGGACAGACTGGCTTAGTGTGGAGCACACTCTGAATGCTCTTAATTTTCACAGTTGGAAATAAAAGACGACTCAAAGCAAGTTTTTCTTGCATATTACCATATTCATCACCCTTATTTGCTTAATAAAACCATTGGTTATCTCATTGTCTGCAGTAAAGCTGGCTTAGGACACCATTTACAGAATTGCCAGCCCCACATCAGATCTCTGTTTTTATTCTTCATTTGAATGATAATATCAAAAGCAAACTCGTAGCTCTGTGTGCCTTTTGCAAGTACATTTTCTCCTGAGCTGTTTCAGAGAATGGCTTTAAGCATACTTTAAACACCAAGACAACTTAAGACAGATGATAGGAGGCCTAAATGGAATTTTATTCTAATTTATTACGTTTTTTTTTTAATGTAATGGGATATCTTAATATGTTTTCCATTCTCTTTCTGTTGTTTAGAAAAGCAAGACCAGCTTGGTGTTTTCAGTTCATTAGTATAATATTCATCTATGCAATAGACTTAACGCTTTCCAGAGCTGGAGGAGGAGGAAGAAAAAAAAGATAATTCATAGGGAAGAGAATAAAGGATATTTTGAACTTGGATTTGAAACAAGATGAAGAGTCAGCTAAGACAGTATTAGTACAGTTTGTTCCAGATGACAGCAAGAGACAAGGAGTTTGGGTGGGGGCCAAAATGTCTGCTGGGGCAGCAACAAAAACTGGAATTGTAGCAGTGCAGGGAATAGAGACACATCAGGCTGTTTGTCAGAGAGCTGCTTTAAAAACTGATGAGAAATATTCTCTGGAAGTTTCCTGGTGCAAGTTAGGAACTGTATGTGTGAAAGTACTGGCGGTGTGGTGATGTTCTTCCGTGAAGGCAGAAATATTTTCCTGGCCTGGAATACGAATTTGTGGATTTTGAGGAAATAAAGGAAGGGATGTTGAGCTGTGAAAGAGGGAGGTGTGCAATGTAAAGGAAAATGATCAAGGTGGAGGTATCACAGATAACTAACAGGTGGTGACAAATTTGTGGGCAGCTGCCAAGGAAGCAAGCGGGAGGCCAAACTTTGGTCACCCAAAGGCTGTGGCAGGGGGTGAAAAGGAGCCTTGGTTTAACCCAGAGATTTGGAGGAGCAGTTCTTGGGTTATTCAAAGGACCTGCCCCGAATGAGAAGGTGTTTCCAGCAGCAGGGAATGGCAGGGAATGGCAGAGCTGCTGTGTCAGCAGCCCGGGGCTCAGCTCTGCTTTGGGCAATTCATGCCTTCAGTTTTCTTTACAACTTTTGGCAGCAGACGTGAAACTTTGTTCATTGCTGCTCTGATGGATGGTGCAGCGAGGAGCCTCTGTACTCCAGAATTAATTTTCTGTATTCTGAGGTCTTCCAAATGCCTCTTTAGGGTTTGATTGATGCGGCTGGTTTTTATATTTGCCCAATAAAATATATTACACACACACCCCCAAGTGTTTTTATGGCACAGGTGTCTGCCTTCCTCTGCGCTGAGCTTTATTCCTTTCTCTGTGGGTATGGATTTCTAATGCTTTAGATCCCGCAGGATGGAAAAAATACATAAAATTAATCCAGTTTATTTATTTTTATATAAGAAAAGAGTTTTGTGGCTACTTCATTGTAAGTATAAATTCTATTGATTTGTCTCGTGTTCTAAAGATTTTTATTTATTACAGAATCACAAAATATGCTGAGCTGGAAAGGACCCACAAGGTTCATCGAGCAGGAGTTGTTTATCCATGCTAACTTTTAGAGAACTTGTAACTTAATAACTTATTTAATGGAGCATGAGATGTGAAAATGTTGCACATTACGGATGTTTGTGATAAACAAATCCTGCGCTACACAGTGTTGCAAATAAAATCAGAGGGAAAGGCTGAGAACTTTGCCCTTAGGAAGGATGGGCTTTGCATGCTGGGGCTGGACTTTTTTTGCCTATCCTGTCTGAACAGAGCTGCTGATGGCAGGGCTGCTCTCCTCTGGTCACTGGGAACTGGCACAGCTCTGTGCGCTCTGAAATAACAATTTGGTTTGTCTGGCCATGACAGATTGCTCCATGTGACACTGCCCTGGCTCAGGGTCCCTCTGTGCATTGGGCACTGCCACCGGTGGATTTCATGACAGACACTGTGATCATCAACTCAACACCCAGAAAATCCCACGCGGAGATTTTGGACACCTTTTTTCTGTTACAATATTCCAACCCTGCCCAGGTCAGTGGGAGTTTTGTTGCAGACAGAAGTGAGGTCAGCCTTCATTTTTTGGCTCTGACCCTACCATCATTATTGAAGCCAAAAGCTCAGGAAAGGCTCTGTGAGCTGGCAGGGCTCTGCTGTGCCCATTCCAGCCCTCCCCAGTGCTGTATGTGCAAATCATCTTTAGGATGAATGTCTGCTGCAGTACAGGTGCAGAACTAAATGTTTGAATTTAACAGGAGCTTTTCCATTGGTAGAAATCGAGCCAGATTTTCTTTCTGAAAATGTTGCTAATGCGTCTCTGACGTGTGGTTAAAAGAATTACACAAATGCAGTTTATTTTCTCAAGGTAGAGTAACCCTTTATGTAGGGTCAAACTTTGGTACAGTTTTCAGCTACAAGCAAAAGAATAAATGTTAGATAATGAGTGATCTCTTGACATTAAATTTCTGTTCGCCTCTAAAAGAAAGCAAAAACAGTTTTACATGTTGGTTAAGAAATTTTTTTTCCCCTCGTTCTCAGTAACTGTGTTGTTTCTTCTGAGATAATTTCACCTTTTATTTCACCTTAACTTTGAAAGTTTCCAGAAAGAAAACTTTGATTTTCCTTCTTTTTTAGTGCTAATGCAAACTGCAGCACTTGAACTGTTTGTAATGTGCTAGGAAGGGCTTTATGGCCATGGGAATGAAACCTGACATCTCTTATAATAATAAATATAGTGATTGAAAAAGTTTTAAAGCTTCTGAAATGAGGGGGTGGAGGGAAGAGAACATCTTTACCTTTTGTAGATTTATCTTGTTTTACACATCAGATTAAATGGGGTGGACTAAATGGTATTGCTTATTTTTCAGGACTACACAGGTTTTCATGAGCTTTGGATGAAGTGTTGAATATTCAAATTCACCTACTCATTACTTTCACGCTCTTTATTTTTAAGTCACCTTCAGTCATGGCCTTTATTGAATAAATCGATAAGAACAATCTTGTACAAGTGGGACAATAAATCACAGTTTGCTTCGAGGAAGTTATAAAGGAGGGTTTTTAAAAAAATTCTTTCTCTGTAGGTAAAATATATCAATCAATAAGCACTCTGTTGTTTAGGCTTTTCTGCTCAATGAAGAGCAGAAATATTTGATGAAACTCCAGTGAAAGGAAACAAATGGGATGCAAGTCAAGGGATGATGGGGAAAAGCTTTTAAGAAATAGTAGCTGAAGCAATAAAATCATATTCCTAGAAATCTGAGTGCAGATAAGCTTTCGTTCCTTGGGTGGGGAACCCAGTGACCAAGTTATACCATGCAAATCTGGATTTGAAAATCCTTCAGGAAATGCTCGAATTTTTAAGTCCCTTTAGGAAGGATCTGGTTCCCCTGAGGGGCTGGCAGTGATGGAAGTGTCCGAGGCCAGGCTGGACAGGGTTTAGCTGCAGCGACAGTGTCCTGTTGAGCAGGATGCTGACAATGGCCAGTTTCCATGCTCAGTTAGGTCGTTCAGCTGCACTGGGATCTCACTTTTCCTCTGACCTTCACGGATCCCTCTGACCTCTCTGATCTGTCTGATTTTGTGTCCCATCCGTCCCTGTTTGCTGCTGCAAACTCCCTGCCTTTGAGATCTCTGCCTCTCTAATGGGCCCCAAATTACTCAATAAGGCAGAAATGTCATGAGGGGATTGGAAGTGCAATCCCACGAAGGATTTTTTTTTTTGGTAAAATTCATCTTAAAATGACATAGCGGGAGGGGATAGTGACTGGGATAGTGGGAGGAGTGGAATGGGATGAACTTGAAGGTCCCTTGCAACTCAAACCCTTCCATGGCTCCAAATGCTCCTTCATGGCTTTGCGATGAAACTTTCCGCAAGGGAAATGAAACAGTTCTATCAAATGTGCCCTGAGAAGGGAATGTCTGACACAGAGGGGATGTAAACCCTGCTGGAAGTGTTGGTACCTCCTGGGTGGAGAACATGGAATTGGCTAATTAATGCTCTCTGGGTGCTGCTGAGCCTCGTTATTTCCAGGTGACCCCAGCACCTTTGGCTGTCACCGTGTGCAGAAGTGATGGAAGTCCTAGAGCCAAGGGTTATAATTAACTAATAACATATTAAGAATATCTTTGAAAGGTATTTTTTTCATGAAAGAAGTAGCTGAGTTACCTATTCTCTTAAAGGCAATGAATGCAGAATAGAGTGGATCAGGGAGAATAAATAACGAGTGGTTTTGTTGAATGCAATAGGATTTTTGTTGCTCATTGGCTTAAAAAAATCCAGAGTTGGTTTTGGTTTTGGTTCAGTGTAGTTTAGCTCACAGCAAACACTCTTGGTTTTCTCAGAGTAGTTTCAAACCAGTAAATACATCTTGCAATGTTTTAAAACATAACAGAGGAACAATTTAATTTTTTTAAGGTTACTCCATTCACAGCCTCTGTAAATGGAAACTTCTGAAGGAAAGCTAGAAATATTTTGATGGAGTTCAGGTAATATTTCTAATACTGTCACCTGTAGAGTTTGATTTTTTTTTCCTTTATGAAAGGAAAATTATTTCAAAATGACATTTGAAAGAGCCAGCTGCAAGTGCTGGTCTCCTTGGGCATCGCAGCTCCTGAGGGCTCTAGGGATGTTTTCCCACTTTGCCTCTTTCACCCTCTGGTATCGAGAATGTTTCCTTGCCAGCCTGACTCTCAGACAGCCTAAAACTGTGCAAATTCAATGGTTTTCCTCATCTTATCTTTGGAATTGCATCTTCTACTCTTCTCCCAGTTTTATGAAATCTTTTCTTCCCTGAAGATCTCCAAAGTCAAATTTTCTTGTCTCTTTTCATATTTCACAGAGGGTTTTTTTCTCATTTATGTATTTGTCTCATTATCAAGAGTCACATTTCATTTTCAGAATTATCTTTCTAATATCCAGATTTACTGGAAGTAGATTAACCAGAAACAAAGATGCTACTTGGGTTCTAAAATTAGTTAATTGAATATATCTTGCCTAATTAAGTGCCTCCATATGGATTTTTGCTGGCCTCACTTTTGGGGGTGTATTTGTAAAGCAGTGAGTTATATTTTATTTATTATAGGAATTTTCTTTTTTTAGAGGCTGGAAATTCAGTATTTGAGGTTGAGCATTTATTGGTTAATTAAGCAGCAATTTGTAGACTCAGACATGCATGATGTTTTACATTTACTTTTGAGAATACATATTCTAATACCAATATTTTTCTTTTGTCCAGATCTTATATATATATATAAATATTTTATTTATATATTATTTTATTATATTTATTTTATATATAAGCATATTTTTAAAGAAAATAGAGGAACAGGAGGGACCTTCTAAATAGTAATTCCAAATTTTTCGTCCTTTAAGTTTTTTTGTTTTATTTTTTCAAGGTTTTATTTGTTGATTGAATTTATTTACACTATATATCTTTTGTACTGTCCATAGAAAGATTTACAGTGAATAATAGAGGCTGCACTAAACCTGACTGCTCAGTATGGCAGCCATAAAGCCCTTCAGTAGAATAACTTCAGATATTATTCCTCCATGAAACAGTGAGTTTAAAACTTGATTCTGTTACTTGGATACAGATGCAAAATCATTTCTGTGTGTATTTCTGTATATTTTGTTCTCTGAGCACCTCTTCTAGGCACAAGTGCTAAATCAAAGAATAACATAATTTATTATTGAATGTGCAAAATTTATCTTCTCAGATGTAAAAGTATTTATATAAAGTATAAAATAAAATACTTTTTTGGGGAAACATTTATTAATTTTTAGGAGCAGGAGCCATCAACATTTACAGCAATGATGCACCACCATATTCAGCTGCTTTGGGCTCCAAAGAGGCAGCAGATAAAGAGGCTGATA
Source organism: Acanthornis magna (assembly GCA_036785705.1). Lineage (NCBI taxonomy): Eukaryota > Metazoa > Chordata > Aves > Passeriformes > Acanthizidae > Acanthornis > Acanthornis magna. Next base: position 20,326,573 of record JAWUZG010000013.1, read on the forward strand.
AGGACAATAATTATGATAAGACAGGAGATCCAATGTTGCATCCTAATGGAGTCAAATATTATGGAAGTGCAAAGTTAATGTGGAGCTGTCTTCAGATTTGTAAAGAATTTTCAATCCTGGAGTGACTGAAATGCTGAATATTCGCTGTAAATTTTAATTTCAAAGGTAAAATATAAGATTAGATAAAATTTGTTCTCCCCAATAAGGTCTTGACAACTCCAGAGTCACTTGTACCAAACGTGCTTAAATAATTCACTTTTTAGGTACTGTCCCAAATAATTCCTGAGTCTGTTCCCCTTTCCTTTGAACTAAACATGAAGTGGTGCTAAAATTCAGGATTTTGTTATAAAGGCTCCAAACTTTCATTATTTTCCTGGCGAAAAATGCATTTTCTGGGGAAATGCAGTGCTCTGCCTTGGGAAGGTTGTCACTAGGTGGCAGGATCAGACTGTTTTAGTGCCAGCATTCCTTGGGATTTGTCCTTTCTCTTCCCTAAATAACCCCTGGATTATACCCTGCGTTCCAAAGCATCGAAATGTTACAATAAATTCTAAAAAAATCAATGCTTTTAAATGAGTATTAAAAAAAAAATAGCAGGGATACCATACTGGACCTCAGAGTCATTGTAAATATTTCATTAATATTTACCTGGAGGTAGAACCTGTTCATTTTTGATGGCGTATTAGAAGTATTTTATTATTCAAATTCGTAGGTGACGTGTAAATTAAAACATATTGGTTTTCCAAAGATGTCTAAAATTCAGATATTTCCTCACCCACATGTGCAGACGAGGTATTCATTGTGAAAATGGCTTTTCTTGTCTCTAAATGCCATTTTCCCTATGAGAATCCCCAATTCACAGCCCAGTTAAGGATGTTACAAATCAGATTTTTCCTGTGCGGGCCAATTTTAAATCTCCCTGATTGGGGCCGTGGGTAAAGCTGGAAAAACCCTGCTCTAATTGGCAAAACAGCACTGGGGACATTTGCATTCTGCTCTTCATTTATTCTCTTGAAAACAATCCTGGTGTTCCAAGGGAGGCTGGAATATTTTGGTGCCCAGCTCTGACAGATGGAGCAGCCGTGCAGAACCTGAGGACATTTTCTTTTGAGGGATAAAACATATGTTTGGGAAATATTGCAGGGATATCACTTGTTATGGGCTCAAAGGGCTGGGAGATTTGAAGGAAAAATTTAAATTTCATTTTCTTTTCGGGGATGTGCTGCAGATTGTGAGCCAGGAGTGTCCTGCAGAGAATTTAATCGTACAGAGAATTTAATCCTACATGGATTAAAGGTCACCAGCCCTAAAGAATCCCTCACCTATAATCCACTTATCCCTATGTTGCCTACTAGAAAGCAGCACAGATTTTAAATTATAATGAAATGGCTAATTGAAGGCTGCATTATATAGGTTTAAATTTAAAAAAAGATGTTTAAGAAATGCATTTTCTGAGCAGGCATGAGGGACATCATGTAATTTTACTTTAATACTCAGGTTAACTAACATGGTCTAAACTTGGTCTGTAGATTAAATTATAGTTATAAAAGTCTCTAGAGTGCTCCCTGACATAATTTTTAAAATGATGACTAAAATGTTACTCGATTTCCTTCTTTTTTTTTAAATGATTTTCTAAAACCTTTTTTCCCTCAGCCAAGTGTTGGTTGCCCAAGGTAAGCAGGTGGAGAAGCATCTGTGTACTTTTATGTGGATTATCTCAGGGCTTCTGGATTTAGGAAGAACTTCATTATGATCCCAGCTTTCCATCAAAGGAAGTCTAGACATGCCTGTTCTTAGAATTTTTTATTGAGAATATATTTGCATTTCTTTTCAGGTGTCTGAGCCACTGGGCAGGGAATATTTTGCCTTGAAAATGTTTTTAACAACTCCTAAAGCTGTTAAAAATGCTTTTAGAGGTGCCCAGTGGGATGAGATCAACATTAGGAAGAGTTTTCTTAGCACCAAGGGCAACTTCTGTCAGTGGAGGATGTTCAGCAATCAGGAGAAGAATAATGAAATCATTAACAATGAAAATAATAAATGCTTTTTTTTTTTTTTCCCTCATAGATATTCTTAGGCTTGAGTAACATCTGCTTGGAACCAGTAACTCATTCTCAAGTTTTTCAGGAGTTCCAGTTTTGCATATTTTCAGATAACACCTGCAATGACTTCAGGAATTAGTTTTTTACCAGGAGCCTTTTTAATTTAGTCTCCAAACTGGAATTGCAGTTTTTTTCCCGACAATGAAGGTGAGCTCTCCTAAAATGTGAATATATGTTTTTATAGACGCTTTAAATGGATAGTGCTGGATGGAATATTTGAGACTTAGATGCAATAACGAAAGCTTGAGTAGATCCATTTGTTTTGAAGCAGAGCTTGCACAGCTGAGATTTATTTCTCCATGCATTTGTTAGAAACCTTCAGCTCTTCAAGGAATCAGAGCTTGGTTAAAATGAGTTTTTAGTTGAGAAGCATTATGGGACACATTACCCAGACCATCCCAGGCAGCATCTCATCTCTGCCATAACCTAAAATAGGATTTTCTTTCCAAATTCTTGCTCGTGGCTGAACTGGATCAACTGTGGAGAATCCCCTGCAGTGGAAGGTAAATTATCACGGAGATTAATTACCCCTGGTCCAAAGGTACACCTTGTTTCTGCTGTACTCTTCATTATTTCTGTCCTCAGCCAAGGCACCTCTGCTCCCACACTGAAGGGCTGAGGTGTCAGCACCAGTTTTTCTCCCTCTTTGGGCACTTTTTAACTGCATTTGAGCTTTTCTGTTTCACACCAGCACAAAGCAGAAGTCTCTTTAGTAATTTTTCTCCTGTGATATCTCCTGTGTGTGTATCTGTGTATAAACTCACGTGGAATAAGCAGGAAAGGAGGGATGGTTTAAACCTGAAATCACTTCTTGCACCAACTGGGCTTTGTTACACTTTATGTCTGATTAACACTCCAAATATTTGAACTCCGCTTTTCCAAATCGTGTCTGCACATTATAAACAACAAAGCAGAATAGGTTTTTAATCTGTATTCAGCTGGGAAAACGTTCTATAAATCAGAAGAGAAGTTTTCTCTCCCCCTTTGGTGAAGTACAAGAAAATTCTGTTTAAATGAAGCATGCAATTTTAATCAATTGTACCCTAAGAAAAGAAGACAAACAGCTGCTGCTGGTTAATTGGTGAATGTCTCCACCAATGGACTCATCATTTATTCACTGCCTTTTTTCTGAAAATAAAGGTGTTAGCACCCTGCAATAGGACTGCCTGCACATTTGCAACTGAGCAGCTCAGATTATACATGAAGAATTTATTTCAAAAGACAAAGAGGTGACCTTCACCCTCCCAGCTTCATTGTTTTCATCTAATAATCACATTTCCTGTGAAAGGTCAGATCTCTTGTGTGAAACCGAGGGAAAAACATATTTAATCTCTCCAGCTAAAAGATTCATTTCTTGTTACAAATGATACCAAACTGTGGAGATTTCCCCTCTCTGACAGAGGGTTCTGGGGCAGAACCACAGACTGCTGAGGGTTGGGAGGGACCCCCAGAGGTCACCAGGTTTACCTTTGGCTGAGATTGGACCCAGCTCCAGCAGGTTCCTCCAGGCCCTGCTCAGCTGAATTTTGAAGCTTTACAGTTCTCTGTGTTCCAGTTCCAGTTTTTTGCCCCTTCATGGTGAAATAAATTGTTTCCTTACATCAAGTCAGAATTTGCCATCATCCAGGGTGATTCCCCCGCTCCTTCCCCTGTGCACCCTGGGGAAGAATCTCTCCATCATCTTTCCCTCCTCTTTTCCATAGCTCTTCATATTTGTATTTATTTTCCCCAACCTCTCTGTTACTTTCATTTCCAGCTCCACTTTTGGGTTGGGATTTTGCCCTACTCCCTCTCTCTGACTGATCATTTGCAAACTTTTCCTGGGAAATGTAACAGTGAAATATAAAACTTCAACCTGACAAAAGTTGGAGCCATTTATTCTCCTTTCCTTCCTTTTCTCTCCAGTCTTGTTCCCTTCTGTATCCGCTTTCCTTTTCATCCTCCTTGCAAGTAATTTTTTGCAGCAGCTGCGCTCAGTTGTTCTGTTCTTATCTTTTGTTTTGCCCTTGCCTCTAGGTTTGTTCTTTGTATTTTGGTTTTGCAGCTCATTTTTTTGAGCCTCCCTTGTCCTTGTTTCCCCTCTCCATCCACGGTGTGGCTGTTTGGGGCCTCTCCACATGATCCTGGGACTATTCCAGTGTTGGGTATTTACCTGAAAAATATTTCCTTGGCTGATAAACACAAAGAGCCCGAAAAATGTAAAATCCAAACATAAGATCTGTGGGGTTTTTTTAAGTAAAAAAAAGTTAAAAATAACTGACAACTAAAAGGATACAAATACTTAAGATGATCCTATTTTGTTTCCTTTAAAAGGTATTTTTGAGACAGGCTTTGAAAGCATTTCTAAGGCCATATCTGAAATATTTGATCATAATAATGATATCAGATCTTACAGAACTTTGAATAATCTGTCACATGAAACACCAAACTGAGAATTGGGCTTCTGTTGTCGGAGTAAGTAAAGTACAACTAAATATCAGAGCATTGTATCATTCCACATGAAGATTAATCACCCACAGCAGTGGCTTAACGCTGTGTAAATAAAGTGAATGTGTCCAACTATTTTTTGGAAAAAAAATGGTTTGTGCTTTGCTTTCCATAGGAGAAGCAATGAATGGAGGACAATGCCTTCAGCTGTTACAATGTAAAGGCATTTTTTTAAATAATTCAAGGAGGGTAAGAAAATGTTCTGGTCTGAAAGAACAGATTTAGAAGTGTTAAATAGCTTTATTATGTCGTTTAAATGTTTTAATAATGGTGTTACACAATGTTCTGTAAATTTCATTTACATTATAATTGCTATTACAATGTTAAAATGCCATCAATGAGATGCTATTGTGCTTCCAAAATTCAATTATCAGTGTATCTCCTTTTATATCAGGCTTAGCTGCTGTATTTGCAAATTTTATCTGAAACTCACTCTGCAGGCATCCATTTCGAAGCCAAAAGGGAGAGAAGAAAGGAAGTGGAAATACAGGTATATTGAGAATTTATTTTGTGTGTGATATGGAGAGACCACAGGCCACGCAAACTAAACTGAAGAGAGGAGACTTGTGCTCTTTGTGTTCTTTTTGTCCTTCTGAGGGTCTGGAGGGACTTGGCTCTAACCAGCAGAGATATTTTTTCCCTTCACTAATCTGTGCATGTATTCTTAGATTTGCAAAGAAAGAAATCAAAGGGAATTATTACCTTTATTCAAACAGGTCTGTCCTGAGCTAAACCCTTTCAGACTTCCCCAAAACTGCCAGGCAATCAGCAGGCACCTTTCCTGTGTCAGACCTCTCCCCTTCATGTGCATTTGGGGAAGAAAACCTAATTCTCTGTATTCAAAAGCCAAGGTTCTCTGTACCTCACTGAACACTCTGCTCTGCGCCCTACTGATTATCTTCCCTTGTAGCCTGCAAGTGGAATGATGCCATTTTCACTGGAAATCCAAAATGTAGTCCAATGGCAGCCTCTGTTTGTTGTAGGTCAGGTTTTAAGTCCCTTTTTGTGGAGGATTAAAGAGCTGCAGTGAAGTCTCTCTGGCAGGTGAGTTCAGTGTGCTGCGTGTGCAGCAGTTCTGCTCAAAAGCACAATGCTGCAGGAGCAGTGGCTCTGAATTAAATCAATCTGCATTAGGCACTACTTTTCCTCTACAGGATTGAAGGAATTTTCTGCAGACCATCCAAATAATGTCCCTTTAGTCCCAGGGTTCTGTGGTGGGTAATTATGGCTTTAATTTCTAGGCTGTTCCCAAACCTCCATCCTGGGGGTTAAAGGGGCTCAGCCAGGGCAGCCCGGGAATCACAGAACCTCAGCACAAAGGCTTCTTTTGGGATTCAGCAGCTGTTTCTGCCTGGAGCTGTAAATCCATAAAAATCCTCGTGTGCTGATTGCTGCATTGTTTGACACCGATTCAGCCCCGGGCTTGGCAATCACCGAGCGCAGGGTGGAAGGGAGTTTGATAAAATTGGTGTTGGCCTCCATCGATCCCGCGCTCAACACCTGAATTCCTGCTGAAGATTTTTGTTACCTCTCTCGGCTTTTTCTTCCCTGGGCTCTGGCCATCCTCAGAAGTTGTTTCTCCTAACTGTAGCTTGGAATTTTGGTGTTGGAATTTTGTCCTGTTTGCCACACGACTCCGGTAGCTCTTCCCCTGGAGCATCCATGTGTCTCCAACTGCCTTTGGCTGATTTTCCAGGATTTTGGTGACCTGTGCTGGTTTTGCTGGGCAGTTTTAGCCCCACATGCTGTCCAATTCTGATAAATTGATAAATTTATAAAATTTCTGCCAACTTTGATAAATTGTGCAGGGGGGAATGGTGTGTCCTGCTTTCCTTCGTGACCTGTTCATGATTCTTGGGCTGCAGAATGTATCCCAAAAACAGGTGGGGTCACTCTGGTGAGCATTTGCTTACATCTATATTGTCTCAAAATTTTTGAGATTTCTGCTGCATTTCTTGAAGAAATTGAAGACAATTATGGTTGTCTGTCTTTGCTTGCAAAAACCCAAGTTTTCTGTTGTGTTTTCATCTCTGTCAAAGCAAATATTTGCAACCAAGGAGCCAGGGTTTGAATCCTGCTTTCAGCTTAATTTGCTTAATTTACATTTTTTACAACACATTTAGTAAATTTATTGATGTGGGATAGAATTACTATCTCAGTGACTGGGTAAGGCAGTAAAATATTTTGTTTTGAATGACATTTTTCTTTTCTCTATCTGAGACAAGAAGATTTTAATGTGAGTTTAACCAGAGTGTCACTGACACATTTCCATGGTGGTTGTTCTGTTTTCTGGTGGGATAAAATACATCCCAGTATTTGGGAAAGCACTGTAGCAAATATAAATGATTTTTCATTTAGAGGTGAAAAAATAAACATAGCTGGAACTTGGTTTTGATGTGACCGAATGTTACTTGGCCAAGCATTGCACTGAAGACTCATTAATTGAGACACTCCTACAGTTTTGTTAATTGTAACCTCTGAGAGATAAATACAGATAATTAATCACCTTTCCGATTTTGGTCTGACTGTAATGCAAAGAACCAAGAAAAGAGACCTTTCTCAGTACAAATTAATTTTCTACATCAGCACAGGGAGACTTTTTGAGATTTTGGGAGATTATCCAGCTAGTAGGGGCAAAATTCTCCTTACACTGAGGACTCTCTGTGCTAAATTTTTGAAATAATATGGTTGGCTGCAACAGCAGGAGGCTGGGCTTGGTGACCTGGAAGATCTCTTCAGCTCCTACATTCACAAATTTTAAGATGCTGGTGAAAGGTGTCCCTGCCCATGGCAGGGGTTGGAACTGGATGATCTTTAAGGTCCCTTCCAACCTAAACCATTCTGGGATTCTGTGATATATCTGTATATAACTACTATGTATAAAATGAAATATTACATGACAAATGCTGTGGTACCATCCTGAGGGACAGGAGAGTCATAGTGGCAGAAGATGTCAGCTGAAAACCAGCACAATGAGCTGATATTTCAACAATTTAAGAAAAAAAGTTAAAGTATAATCTCTGAGTTATTTCTTTAAGTGGATTGCTAAAACATTATAGGGTTCTTTCCCAGTATTTTTATTTTCTTTTACTTATTAATTACCAAATCCTTGTATCTATTTTTGTTTCCCATTTCAGGTTCAGGTTTTGAGAACCAGAGGGATTTTGAACTAAATGCAGCAGTGGATCAGCCAGGGGTGGATGGAGCATCTGAAGCACAATATTCAATAAAAAGAGAGGAAGATGAGGATGCAACACACACACTTGGTAAAGTTTTACACTTGACTCTGTCTGGTCCTACAGATGCTGAGAGTCCCCTGACAAGGTGACAGCAGGAGAGGTTTCTGGCTGGGTGCGAGGAAAAGGAAAAAGCCCTTCCCCAGGAGGGCTGTTCTGCCCAACAGGAGCACAGAGAGGTTGTGCCTCCTCTCCATCCCTGCATTTTCCAAGTCTGACCTGGGTAAATCCCTGAGCAGCCTGCGGTGGCTCCAGAGCTGACCCTGCCTGGAGCAGGAGCTGGACCAGAGCCCTCCGGAGCTCCTGCAGCTTTTATGGTCCTGTGATTAGGCAGGTGTGGACATCCAGGGGAGAAAAGGTGCAGGGATGGAGATGTCGCCATTCGTGCTGGAGATGTCACCATTTGTGATGGAGATGTCGCCATTTGTGATGGAGATGTCACCATCTGTGATGGAGATGTCACCATCTGTGCTGGAGATGATGAGTGATTAGAGAGCTGATGGAGGCAGTAAACAGCTGCTGGGAGCTGTTCAGGGCACACTCATTAAGAACTCTCAGGAAGACACTGGCCTTCAGCACCAGGTGACAAATCTCTGGAGAGTAAAATCATCTTGAATACCTTTGGATTCTAAGTATGAAAATGATGCTTTAAGGATTTACCCAAGGGGAAAGAAATATATTTTGAGAGCCATGTATTGTCTGTTTTGGAACAGAGACATAAGTCCAGGTCCTTTAGGTTTCAGTAATTTCCTGATGTCTGGAAATAGAAAGGTCACACCCTTGTGCCAGAGTGGGAATGGGGAATTCAGGAGGAATAAGAACATTTGGTGTAAAAAATGCTTTTAATGACATCCCTTTTATGGAATAATGGGTAGGAGAAGCAGTAGAAGAGTTAGAATTTGGATATGGATTTCTCAGTGTTTGTTTCAGTGCTTGTGGGCCTCTTACCCTCCTCTGAGGAGAGGTAGAGGTTTTAGAAATCTCTTAGGAGCACATTAAAATATATTTATGGGGTTATTCCTGGCCTCCACAAGGTCAGGCATTTTCAGATCTCTCCCATGTTACACTTGGGTTACCATTGGCTTGTTTTTGCTCAGAATTTGACATGGCATTGAACACATTTAATTTTATTTTTTTTTAACAGTGATAACAATGTCCTGGTATTTCTTCTGTACCTTTAATAATGATGTTGGCTACTTTTGCTGTTCACCTGGATAGGATTAAGTACCTGAACCCACCGGGTGCTTCTCGGGAAGGCAGAGATCTGGGAGGTCACACAGCTTTCCAGGGCTGCAGGTGGAGGACAAGGTCCTGTTCCTGGCTGGGTGGTTGGTGGTGCTGAAATGGAAGTGTTTCATCTCTGCGTTGTCCCAAATGTGAGCAGGTTAATATTTATACTCATGTCACTCCTGCACTGATCCATTCCTGAATCCTTTGGGCAAAGGAGGTCTGCTGTTTCATGGGAACACATTTGCCCGAAAGAATGAAGGCAATGACATCAGAAAAGTGGAGAATTGGGTAAATTACTCCAAAATGGAGGAGTGGCTAAAGCCTTACTAATATCATAGCAATAAATGGAATAACCTCTACGTCTTTGGGGCAGTAAAGCTTCCATTGTGATGGTTTTGTAATTAGATCTCTTCTCTTTAGCTTTCCTTGATAGGGATCAGGGTGTGAGAAAATCAGGAGTTGATACAGAATATAACAGGGAGCCTGCCTTGCTTATAATCTACATTTTTAATCAAAGTATATTTCATTTTATTTGCAGGTTTCCATGAAAGAGGAGATAGGCAGGATCGCCTGGATTCGGTTTCACAACATAGACATGTGTGATAGCAAACAAAATTGGACATCTTTAGTAATGGCTGAGTAAATATTAGCAAATGGGTGGTGTAATTAAATCCACATGGCTGAGCTGATAAGGTGCTGGAGAGCTCTGCTCGAGACTGCTGGGTGGTGAAATAAGATGAAGATGCAGAGATAAGAATTGATGGATATAATGTTAACCTAACTGAGAAGAAGGGAGCACCTAAAGCACTGAGAAATTAAATTGATGAGCTAAAAACCAAGCTGAGATTTAAAAAAAAAATCAGGTTGTTGTAGGCTCCTGCAGGAGTGTCAGGGGCCAGAGAGGGCTGGGGATGTGCTGGATAAACTGAAGTTTTCCTAATGTTTTTGTTAAAGATGGTCAGGATAATGTGTAATAACAGTGTAGATGTCACTTAAAATCTGTGGGATAAAATTGAGTCTTGCATTTATTTTATGGAACTGAGGATGACTTTTCCTCTCCCCTCACAAATCCCCTCTTCCCAGTGCTGCCTTTCAGGTGCTGTGAGTTGTGATGAAATTCTATGTCCTGGAGCTGCCATTCCCCTGCTCCCAACATGAACCTGAGCGTGGCTGAATTGGCTCTGGCAGCTCCTGGGCTGAGGGAGGAATTCTGCTCCAGAGGAGGGGAGGAGGATGAAAACCAAGGAATGGATATTTGGTAGTACAGAACACACTCTGGAAGAAGGGAGGAGGATGAAAACCAAGGAATGGAGGTTTGGTAGCTCAGACTCAGCTCAGAGGAGCAGGATGGAGCAGTGCACCCTCATTATTTACTGGGTTAAAAATAACCTCATTATTTACTGGGTTTTACTGTCCCAGCCATCAGGAGCTTCCAGAGCTTCTGTCTTAATAAATCACTTAATAAATCAGTGCTATAAATCAGGATATTTGTCGCTCCAGGAATTCCATGGCTAAGGTACTTGGGGTTACATAATTTTTATCATTTACTGCATGTGCAGTCCAATATGCTGTCCATGCTTGTGGTTTGAGACTTTTAGAGAAGAAAAAAGGAATATTTCTTTAGTGGGACCTGCAGTTCTCCGGGAGGCATTGCTGGAGGGAAACCTGTCTTGAGAGGTGCAGTTGGAAACATTCCTGTTCAGCAGTCACTGCTGAGAGCCTTTTCTCTTGGCTTTTCTCGTGCTGTTTCCAGACTGTAAAGGGCAGAAATGTTTTTTATTCCTCAAAAGACAAGAGGCTTTGAAGAGAAAGGGCACAATTCAGGGTAGAGCCTCTCCAAGAACTGTATTGCACTGGGAAATGACCTTTCTTCTTTAAAATTTTGCCCATTTTCTTGTTGTTCTGTGGCTGACCAAGGGCTGCTGCTGGAGATGAATATCAATGGGAAAATGACCAAATTCAACACATTCCCTTGCAGCCATGAGGTTTTATTGTTTTTATGTCTACAGCCTCAGTACTTGGAATAGGCACGTTCTGTAAGAAAGGGACAGAAGTTGTTTGGTATCTGATGAGGTGAGCTCTGCTCACCACGAATAAAATTTCCAAATTAATTTTATATCTGTATTTAAAGCGTTCTGACACTCCAGTGACTATATTGTCCCTCAGGGGAGAGATTGTTGTGACTTTGATTTCCACTCTGGCTGTGTCACGGACTTCTGTAGAAAAGTTGGTCCCCATTTTTGGTGTTAAAAATTTGTATTTTGTATTGGTGTTGTATTTTGTAGCTGTACCATTCTGCTGGAGTCAGAGGGTGAAAATGAATCCTCGGGTGAGTCTCACACTAACTGAGCCCTCAAGGAGACCTTGCCCCCACACAAAATAATTTAAAGCATCTGTGATTGGAATTTGCTGCTGGGAGAAGTCCTGGCTTTGCAATTGTAGTTTTTCACCATTGGCTGAAGTGGTGAAATGAGAAGGGAACAAGGTTAGGTTCCAGCACCAAGCAGATCTCCTGCTGGGGAAATTAGGCTTTGTTAACCCTGAGAAACTTCACTCATGGGGGAATGTCAGTGCTGAGGTGGTGCTCAGGTACCTCACAGAATGAAGAAAATCTGAGCATTTCAACAGTGGAGAAAAGTCAAAGCTTAGGAGAAGAGAAATCCGAACTGGGAACATCCTGACAGCGCAATTCATCTGCTCCAATCAATCCATTTAACTATCTTTCCTGTTATTTATGTGCTGCTCCTGGAGATTTATGGTGTTCGGCTGAGATTGCAAAGCTTCATCACAGCAACCAGAGAGAGGGAGAAAATAAAGAAAAAAAAAAAAAAGGTATTCCCTAGAGAGGTTTTTGTAAAATCTTCCTCTGTAAACACCTTTAGGTTTGGGATTGGCTTGAATGGCTGGGGGAGCCCCAAGTCTGTCAAAAAGACACGAGAGCACAAAGAGGGACACGGCAAAACGAAGGAGGAATGGCAGGAAACAACCCAAAAGTGCTAAAGAAGGAACGCATGGAGAAAGATTCTGCTGGATGTGAAGGGCCAAGGCTGTCCAGAGTTTTTGAAGGGAACTGAATGGGAAATGTGCTCTTTTTAGGGGCAGACAGGGCTCTGGGGGCGGTGCTGAAACAGAGACCCCAGAGCTGCCACTTTCCCTGTGGCTGTGGGGAAGGACACCCCTGCTGGGCACTGGAGATTCCAGCTCCAGAAGCTTTAAAACATAGAAATCATATTAAACTGATTTCCCTCTAGTTTGTTATGCCTTACAGAATCCTTGAGAATGTTGGAATTCTATAAAATCTCCCTGCTGTCTTAAATCCAGGCAATTTGCTGTCTTCAGAGCTGTTATTTTGGTTTAATTGAGGTTAGTAATCAAAGGTAATAGCTCGAAGGTAACTAGAAAGGAAAAGATAGTCCAAAATGTGCCCAAATCATATTTTTAGGGGAATGAATTGTAAGCACTAAATGTATTCATTGAATGAATATATTTTTCATACCTTCCTAACGCACTTCAAAATCATGCTTGAGATAAACAAGGAGTCTGATTAATTTTTGCAGCTGTCCCTGACCTATATTTTAATATAAATATGGATGTCTCGTGCAGAATGCCTAAAAATTCTCCCAAACCATCTTGTTGCAGTTTCCAAGTTACTGGGCTTCATTTACTGCTTTACTTATTGCTAAAAGCTAATTAATTTTTTTTTTAACCAGTGCAAAGTCTCTGCTTTGCATCCCTGTGTGGGCTGGAAGGAGCAGCAGGGCTATTAAAGCACTTTGGTACTTTATTTTTTGTTAAAACCTGACTCGATGGTTTAATTCCAGGCAGCAGCACCCTGGATTAGAGGGGTGGAGGATGGAGATTCCATCTTTCAAACAGGATTTTGGGTGATTTTTGCACTCTGTGCTCCTGGGGCTGCAGGAGGAGGTTCCCAGACCTGCCACAGCCAGTGGCAGACATTGTTTGCTCAGGTATTTATTTTTTTCTTGTGAAAAGGGATATTCTTTCCTCTTTTCAGTATTTTATAAAGGACTCCTGGAACACAGGAACTTTTTGCAGGCAGATATGAATAGTCTCTATATAAAGATTTTCTGGCTCTGGGTTTATTTTTTAAATGTGTTTCCTTCTCCATTTGTTATGATTTTTGCGTGCTTGGAGTTTGATCAATTCGCTAGAAGTCAAGAAGGAAAAACTAAGAGAAAAACTGCAATTTCCCAGCTCAGAGATGATGCCTCGGATAACTTTGGTTTTTCCAAGAAAGCAAAAATATGAATATTTGGTCTCCGATGCATTAACTTGCCTGTTTCACCTCCACGGTTCACATTTCTGGGTCTTTGACACTGAATTTTGGAGCTCAGCCTCCTCTTCAGCATCTCCTCCTGTATTTAAGTGCATCCCCGGGATTTACAGATATTATTTCCTTAGAACAAAACTAGAACCCTCTTGCACGCAGAGTTAGATGTAAAGCAAGAAATTCGAATAAACAAACACTTTTTGGCACTCCCCTGAGGATATTACAAACTGTCTTTAAGCTGCTGGAAATTAAATGCTAATTTTTTTTTTTCTTCTCCACTCTTTCCCTCTCTTCTTCAAGACCTCTTTTGCTTTCATGACTGTCCCTTTAGCAAACAAAAAATTAGCATTTCTTACCCAACATTGTTAATATTAATTTTTAAATTTTCCAAGGAGATGGTTCTTCAAATCATGAGCTGCTTGTGCAGCAGATTTAGCTTCAGCTCTAGAAGTGAAAAATACATTCAGGTTGTTAAGGCATTTAATATTCTTACAGAAAAGTAGCCCAAAATGATGAATCTTTGTTTAAAAAAAGAAAAAAAAATATATATGTGTATGTTTTTTGGTTTTTGGAATGAAATAGTAGTTTACAATGTTAACAGTAAAATAATCTGATATAAATGATCTGAGGGCTTTTCAGATCTGCTCCTGAAAGTGATGATGTGCAGGTTTAAAATGTAGTTCTAGGTGTCTATCAAGTAAGATCAAGATTGCGAAGTCAGGTATGGAGAAATGCAAAATGAAAGTTGCTTTTAAAGAAAAAACTAGAAAAAAATGCAGTTCTTTCCTTCAAATCCAGCATAATCTCATATATGGCATAATCAACATTCAGTTCCTCCCTCAGCCACTCCTGGGGCTCCAATCCCTTCCCCAATTGTTCATAAGTACATTAAAGGCTATAAATTTAGATATGGAAGAAATAAGACATGCAGTAAAGCCTAAAAATTCATAGCTCATCTCTACAGACACACGTGGTCTTGCACATTGCTAAAAAATAAAAGAGGGTCATGGAAAAGTATCTTTTGTCGTGATGGTGATGATGTTGGACATTAAGTTCCTGAATGAACAGAATTCCAAGAGTTCCAAATGTCCAATATGCTCTGGGTTTTTAATTTCTGCTGTAAGTAGTGTGTGAAAAGGGCAGCTGCCTGTAATTTATGGGGCATATTTCTGTGTGGTCTCATTATGTGGAAGGATTGTCTTTGTGCAGAATGAGTTTCAGCATTACTGAGTATAGGAAATTATGTTTTGCAGAGTGCTTGTAAGATAAAGGATGAATTTGTTTACTGTTCCATGGTAATTTATAGTTAAATTGGAAACTGCTGTTATTTGATTGGAAGTTAATAAAAGAGAATATTGCATAGTCAAATGATCAGAAGAAATCAGATTTGAAACAAAGGACAAAGCTCTGCATCTCTTTCTTCTTTGAGCTTTTGAAAAGGCTTTTAAAATACTTCATGAAATTAAAAGAAATCTTGCTACCCTGATAATTGCTAGCTTTTACAAACAATCTAGGAATACTAACCCCAAGGGATTTGATGAGGAGAAAGATGGTAAATATGCAATTTTCTTTTTGTTTACTGCCTATTTATTCATTTTCCTTGGTGTTTTGTATTTACTGTTCCATTGATTAGCATAAAGGCAGCGTCGCTTTAGGGAGAGCACACTCTGTTCCTGCTTCCCTCTGGAATGGCATCCTGGGAGAAGCCAGAAAAGAAGAAATCAGCATAAAAAATCCTTCCCACCAAGATAAATTGAGCACCATAAAATACTGAGCATTTAAAGGTTGATGTAACTTAATTATTAAAGGTGATTTAGAAGTTAAAGATTGCTGAGTGTGGAGGTGGCGGAATTTATTAGGACGGGAGTGAATTTATTAGGACGGGAGTGAATTTATTAGGACAGGAGTGAATTTATTAGGACGGGAGTGAATTTATTAGGACAGGAGTGAATTTATTAGGACAGGAGTGAATTTATTAGGACAGGAGTTGTGCAAGGAGCACACCTTGGGTTCCACATCTTGGTCCATCCCAGGGTAATTGATTCGCTTTGCCCTTACAGATGTAAAACACTCACCTGCTCCCCACAGCCCAATCCTCCACGCCATCTGCATCCCTAATCAGGAAGGTGCTAATTAGGTGTGAAAGCATCCCACGGCTCCTACTGATGGAATTCTCCAAAACAAAGGCAGGATTGAGGAGCTACAGGTGCTAGTCTGCCTGCAGAATTTTGCATCTGATTATATATATATAGATATATATTTTTATATATTTGTATATATTATAAATATAAATATAAAAGAAAAAGAAATCTAGAAATACAAAATATAAATATTATATATTAATTATATGTTTAATTATATTAAATTATATATTTAATATAGAATATATAATTTAATATAATTAAATATATATTTAATATATAATACATAATTAAATATATTATATATATTTAATATATGTAATATATACTACTGATAGAATTCTCCAAAACAAAGGCAGGACTGAGGAGCTACAGGTCCTTTTCTGCCTGCAGAATTTTGCATCTGATTATATGTATACAGATACATATTTTAATGTATTTCAAATATATGATATCAATAAAAAATATAAATAAATATATAAAAATATATATTTTGCATCGGATTATATATATACATATATATTTTTATATATTTATATATATTTATATCAATTATGTATATAAATACAAAATATAAATATAATTACATATTAAATATACAATATATTAAATTATACATTTTCTATATTATATAATATATACTTCTACGTAATTAAATATTTATTTAATATATAACTAAATATATATTTATATATTCATACATTTATACTCTTTATATAATAGTTATATATATTTATATATATTATTATATATTTATATAATTATATATTTATATATAATATATAAAATATATATGAATATATAAACACAAAATATAAATATAATTCTATATTAAACATATAATTAAATATAGTAAATTATATATTTACTATATAACATAATATATCATTTTACATAATTAAATATATATTTTATATATATTTATATATGTTTATATGTTTATATATTTAAATATTTATATTGTATATTTACATAATATTTTTATATATTATATATTTAATATAATTATATATTTATATATAATATATAAATATATATATAAATATATACATACAAAATATATATAATTATGCATTTAACATATAATTAAATATATTAAATTATATATTTGCTATATTATATAATATAAAATTAAATTTAATATATATTGAATAGATGTAATTAAATGTATATTTATGTGATTCATATATTTATATATTTATATTATACATTCATATATTTTTATATATTCATATTAAATATTTCATATAATTACTCATTTAGATATAGTATATAAAATATATCAATATGTAAATATAATATATAAATATAATTATATATTGAATATATATTTAAATATATTCAATTATATATTTACTATATTGCAATATATATAATTTTGTTTTTAAATATATATTTAATATATATAATTAAGTATATATTGATATATTTTATATAATATATTCATATATTTATATTACAAATGTCATACAATTATTTATATAATATATATAAAATATATATACATAGTTAAATATAAAATATAAATATAATTATATATTAAATATATATTTAAATATAGTCAATTATATATTTGGTACATTATGTCACATATAATTTTATGTAATTAAATATATATGTAATGTATACAATTAAATATATATTTATATATTTGATATATTTATATATTGATATTATATATTTCCTATAAATATATAGTTATATATAGTTAAAATATATATAAAGATATAAATGTAAAATATCAATATAATTATATATTATATATTTAAATATAGTAAATTATATATTTACTATACTGTATAATATATAATTTTATGTAACTAAATATACATGTAGTATACATTATTAAATATATTATATATTTAACATATATCATAAAACCTACTGATAGAATTCTCCAAAACAAAGGAAGGATTTAGGAGCTACAGGTCCTTTTCTGCCTGCAGAATTTTGCATCTGACTATATATATACACACTTATATTTTTATATATATTTTATATATATTACATATATACAATATATAAATATAAAATACAAATATAAATATAATTATATATTAAATATATATTTAATGATAATAAATTATATATTTACTATGTTATATAATAGGTAATTAATTAAATATATATTTTATATATAATATATAATTTAATATATGACATATTTAATATATAAGGAAATATATTTCATTAATAATATATTTAACATGCAATAAAGATATATAATAAATATATGATATATTTATACATAGTTACATATATATTTAGTATATACTCCTGCTGACAGGCAGGACTCCACATTTTATGGCTGTTGCATACATTGCACCTCCATTTTGCTATGCGAAACCATCAGCCTGTAGTGTTCAGTAAGAACTCCTTCTGGTGTCCAGGAATGGCTGCTCATTTCCACAGGATTGCTCAGGTTTATCTGTCAGACACAGAATTACGATTTTTTTTCCCCGGACATCTAGAAATCTCAAAGTTTGGCCATGCCTTTGATGGTAACTCTTGTAGATAATATGTTCTGAACTTGGCCTAAATTCCACATCATTGGATACCTGTGCTCCAGCTGCTTGTTCCAGGGCTTGTGTTAATCAATTCGGTGATTTATTAATTATTCCCACTAAAACAAGGGGGCTGCTCGCAGTGACAGGGACACAGCTGCGTGTCCCGTATGGATATTTCTATTTTCTATACTTTCAAATCTGCCTTGGTGGGTCACATTTAAATTTATCCATGTGTTAAGTCTTACCTAAGCTGTTCCTGACTAATCCACAACTCCCGATGCAGGTAACAGACACTTTTTAGTCATTTAATGTCACCTCCTTCGTTCACTACTCAGTTTCATCTTATGGCTTTCAGCAGTTTGCAGAAGAATTCTGATGAAATGGGAGCATTCAATCAAGCAAATGTTTCAAATGGAGAAAACCCTCTACTTTAGATACAAAAAATAATAATGTTTTAAATACAAAAATATGCAAAGCACATAAAAAGCATTGTTTTGGTTCCCCTGCATTGCTGAGCCTGCGATGTTGGCATCCTCCTCTTGTGATTCTCCACACACAAAGCCCTGCTGCTGCTCTTGGAGGTGCTTTAAGAATTAAAATACATTTGTGAAGCATTTCCCTGGCTGGGGTTTATTTCGGTTTGTTCAGTGTATCAATAAACATGAGGGCTGTGCTGCTACAAGGGGAAGAACTGGGAAAATGAAACACAATTACACTTCCCCAAGCGAGGTGCAAGTTTCTATCAATGCTTTTATTTTTGCTTAAGGAAACAAAAACCACAAGCAATGAGGAAACCATCCTGATAAAGGTGACAGTCCCTTCTCCCTCTGTTGCAGCTGATATTTGAAAATTGTTTTTTTACAGGTGAAACAACTGTGATCAGCGGTGCTGCTGAGAAGGTACAGAAGAGATCAGGTGTAATCACATAGCAGAGATGAACTTTTTTTTTTTTTTGGATAATCCAAGTCTATGTATTTAAATACACATTTTGATTTGGGAATTAAGAGACCTGGAGCAACGTTGTAGAAGTTAAATACAAAACAGTAGTAAATATGCAAAATACAGGTGATAAGCAGAGCAGTGAGGCAAAGGAAATAATATAAAAGTGGATTTTAAAAATGTAATTCTTTGTAATTCTCAGCTACCCCCCAGCCCTGGGTTTAATGTACTGCCAGTCTAATCAGGACAGCAATGAGATGGTTGAATTTAATTACGAAAGCATCAAAAAGGAGATGACACAGGGAGGCCTGATATCTGCATGAATATGTACCAACCAGGGTGTGTTTGAGGAAAATGAGGTTAAAAACAGTACAGTTTTGTGATATACAGTACTTCTTCAGTGACAGCACTTCTCCCAATGGGTACATCCTCTTCCAGCACGGAGATTTCTGGGAGATCTCAAACAGTAACATGAAAAAAACCTGAAATTACAGTGCAGCTGCAAACACAGAGCGATCCTTGGGTCAAACAGGTTACACATTGGGTGCAGATATCGGGCATTTCACCAAGCTCCAGATGAGTTTTTGTCTTTTTACCCTGCCATGTTTATTCAAAAGTTGGTTATGAACCACTGAGATTGAGTTGTTTACACATTTGATTGATCTGCATCAGCACTCCTTAAAGAATAGATCAAAACTAAGAAATCTACATAGGATCAATAGAGCAGAATTATTCAAGTTCAGTGAAATATTACAAAAAAAAAGGCTTCCTTTTAAGGAAAACTCAGCCATGGTAAAAATATCTACTACAGTGCACTGCACTGTAATAAATATTCAACATAAATTAATAATTTACAAGTACCTGAGCAAGTATACAGAGCACCATAGCACAGCACAGCACCAAAGGCAGTAGCTCAGAATTCTTAAAAAATAATGCTGTTTTAAACATTAAAAATTCTAAGTATTGTCATAGAAATGAACTCCAGCTGGAGTTGAAAGATAGTGCAAACTTCTGTCTTCACTTTTTAAAATAAAGATGTCAGGTTTTCCACTCATTTCACATCCGTGGTGTTGCTGGACCTGGATGCCTGCGGCGGATGTTTGGGAGCAGGTCTGTTGGAAAGAAAGAAAATAGCAAATTGTTACTTAATCTCTCCAGTTCTTTGGGTGCTCATCAATTTTGTACCTGATCAAAAATGTTAAAAATGTTGCAGAATTCCAGGTGGTTTCCAAAAATTGTAGGAGTCAGCTTGAAATGTTATTGCTTTCAGAATATCTTAGAATGGACAGCCAGGAGTTTAACCAAAATTTCTTCTTGAAGTCTATTTGCTAGAAATATTAAGGGACTGTATTGATTCTACTTTTAATGTTTCTGAGCATTTAAGTTCTTCACTGGTAGAATTCTTGTCACTTAAAACACCCACTTTCATCTTCCTTGGAGCTCACTTTATTCACAGGAAACTGAAGAATTTTGGGTAAGAAAACATCATTGACTAAACCTATTAACACTGGGTGGGGTTATTCCACTTCCTGATTATTTTTTTTTCCAAAAACACACTTCATATTTTTTAAGTGTACAATTTGTGTGCTTTTTGAATGTTTGGGGTATTATTTTTCAGATGATGTAAATTGATGTTCCACTGTGAAATATGTGAACAGGAAATCACTTTTCTTGGTGATTTAAAAAGTTTACTAATTATTGATTTTTATTATTAAATTATTAATAATTAATAATAATAAAACTTATATTTAATTTTAATAAAAATACAATAATAAAAATACAATAATTAAAAAACCAATAAAAACAATTATTAAAATTGGTGAATTTTATGAGCATTCAGTTTTTAGTCTGATTCTGAGGGAGGTCTGAGGAGAAAATTTATTATTTATCGGTTAGTTTTGATAAATATGGTATTATAAATTATCACAGGTATTATCACAGGTATTACGAATTTTCATATTCTGTGGAAGTCACAGCAACTGTGCTGGTGCACTCCCAGTGAGAACCACCGAGATAAGCAAAATTAGAGGTGGAAATTATTTTGGAAATGTTTGTTGCAGGAGCTCCCTGAGCCATTTTTGACATGCTTCTGCTGAAGTCTGTAAATGCTGGGGGTGGGGACGTTGCCCTATGGCTGGTAGAAATATGAGGCAGACACAGTAGCAAAGGGAAAAAGGGTATTTACTTCGCTATTTAATAGGATTTTAGGTGCATAGCTCTTCAAAGGTGGAACACATCGAGGAGCACTCCCCCATGTAATGCACACACAATTTTATGGACTTTGCAAATTAGTATATTTGCTTAAATTTTTTCAATAAGAAACTTATAGATGAAGTAATTGCCCCCCTATTCTAATTACCAAGCCCTAAATGAGATTACAGTCCAGTTTACAAAATACATCCCAGAGAGAGAGACTCCATCCAAGGTTGGAGCCTCGAGTTCTGAGATAGTTTAGAGCCCTTGGCCTCTTGTTGTGAATTTTTGGTCTTGCTGCTTTACAAAACCCTCAAACAAAGTTCAATATCAGACTACAAAAATTACAAACATTCGGGACCGGGGCACAAAGAGTGTGCAAAGGGTACAGGGGAAGGGAAAGGGTATAAAAATGTATTAAAACGATATATAAAAGACAAAAAATCATCAGGAGGAGCACTGACCTGGCAGGGGTGACAGGGAGCAGAGCCTTGGGGTGTCCCTGGCGCGCTCGGCCCAGGGGGTCTGCGGGGAGAGGCTTCCGAGGGGGGCTGGGCTTGGGGGGCTCCTGCAGGAAACACGAAACCTGTTAGGGTCAGAGCTGACATGAAACCCTTCCCACAGCCACAAGTGAGATCAATTCGGAGTCAGAGAATCACAGACTGAGTTGGGATGGGATGGGTTGGGTTGGATTGGATTGGGTTGGATCGGATTGGGTTGGATTGGATTGGGTTGGGTTGGGTTGGATTGGGTTGGGCTGGTTGGGTTGGATTGGATTGGGTTAGGTTGGATTGGGTTGAGTTGGGCTGGGTTGGGTTGGGATGGGTTGGGTTGGGTTGGAAGGGACATTAAATCCCATCCAGTGCCACCCCTGCCATGGCAGGGACACCTTTCACTGTCCCAGGCTGCTCCAAGCCCCATCCAGCCTGGCCTTGGACACTGCCAGGGGGCAGCCACAACTCTGGACACCCTGTACCACACCCTGCCCACCCTCACAGGAAAATTTCTTCTCAATATCTAATATAAGCCTAAATTAAAAATACTTTAAAATCAGTTATGACCAGATAAGTTTAAATAAATAAACAAGAACTTATTTCTAATAAGCAGGCACTTCTATTTTAAAACAAAGTTTTAATACTATATTTTCATGATTTTATGTCTTTTGATTCCTTACTCTAGAAATACAGGGTGCACCTCTACTGGACTCAATCAGTGGTACATGAAAAGAGCAAAGACTGAAAGCATAACTTTGCAAAAGCAGTTCTGTAGAAAGGTGGGAATGCTCGACATGACTTTAAAATGGAAATTCAGATGACCACAAAACCAAAGTGCCCCGGTCTGGTTTGGATTGGGAGCATCTGTGGAATTTTTGTCAGGGATGCTGCTGTGCTTTCATTCTGAGGAATTAAAGGCTCCATTAATGAAGAACAGAAGTCATCTGCTGCCAGGCTGAGCCCAGGGCTCCTCTGGGTGGTCCCTGCGAACAGGGGGACTTGGCTGCTTGTGGTCTTCGTTAGGGAGAGCTGGGACACATTAATGGCTTGCTCAGGGCACACAAAAACTCTCCGATTTATCCCCAAACTCACTTCAGGTCTTTCTACTATCTGAGCTGCATAGCCAGAAGGAATAAGGAATTTTATTCCTTATTTTTAGTTTGCCATAAGTATCATTAATAAAGTTAAAGGAAACAAGAAGAGCTTACAAACATAATCTGATTAAAGACTCATTGAAAGATGTGATTCAAAAAGCAATCAGAGCATGAATTGCTTGTGAATAAAGCACAACTTTTCATTATTTATTTTGAGCATCCCTTTGTTTTTTCACTTTTCATGGCAAATATTTGCTCTTTCAAGAAGGAAATGCAGGTTGATTATCCATAGGCATTTTGATAAGGAAGAAAATACACGATCTTAAGGAAATCTCATATATAGAATTTCAAATATGCCACAAATTATGTTTTAAACTTGCATATAATGTCCATCCTCTTTCTACTTCTCTGCATAACAAGTACTAGTATTGATGGGTCCACAAGCCCAACATCTGATTTATGCATTCATTCATTTTCCCAGAGCTTGTCAAAATGTCACCCTTGAGTTAAAATATCCTCAGCAGGAAGCAGCCAAGTGGCCTGACAGAAAGTGTAATGTGGCAAGCTGGTAAGAAAGGGCAAATGAAAAAAACTTAAAAGGGAGGGAATTCTGATAAAAACGGAGATGGAGAATAAACTGTGGTTGAGATGAAACGAAGTGGAGCAGCACTTGACAGAAAGGAGATACCACCAGGAACACACACATTCTTAGGGGCAGAGGAAAAACTCTTTGAAGGAATAAATCCCATCCCCCACACTGACTACAGGAGGATCTTTTATATTCTTTTTCCACAAGGGAATCCAGACTGGTGCAGCTCTGTGTGCTCACATGTGTGGGGACTTGCAGAGCCTTTGATGTTCTGGGGTCTGCAGCACAGCTCATGGTCCCACCATAGCTCTGCTTCCTCTCCCTCCTTTCTCCAAATCTTCCCCTACAAAGCTCCAGCCATTCAGCACAAAGAGTTTATGGATGGATTTCTTTGCCCAGTTTTATATCCACACCCTGGCATTTAATGCACTCAGGCTTTGCTTGGGGAAGCTTTGTTTTAAATACAATAATGAAAAACATAATTCTCATACTGAGCCGCTCCAAAGACATCAGGTGCATGGAATTCCAAATTTTTTCACTGGTTTTTAAAGAAGCAACTGAAAGTCCTCTGTGTCTACAGCCAGGCTGAGGTGTCACAGGAGGGATATTCCCAGGAAGGAGCAGAAGATGAGCTGAGCACAGTTTTACTGAAGAAAAGCTAAAACCACAAAGCTCTATTTTCTGAAATTGGGATGAGCTGTAAAATACGAGACACATTTTGGTAATAAGAGGATGAGAGTGTCAGAGGCCGCAACTGAATGCTAAAAGTAACAAAACCAAGAGGAAGAGATCAAATCCAAAGGCCTGGACTGAACCCATGGTTAGGATAAACCTGCTCTGTTCCCTTGATTCACATGGGGCTGTGCTGATTTATATTGACTGCGAATCTGGCCCACAAATAATGTCTGTTTGCCTTGCAAGAGCATCTGAAAAAAGCAAAAGCTGTTTTTCAGTCAAAAGATAATTAAATATTAAACTTGCCAACAGCTCATTTGCTGAGGACTTTTTGTTTGTTTGATTGGTCAGGGGTTTTTTGGTGCTGTCTTTGTTTTTTAACTATTTTATTTACAACTGAAAGGAAATTTTACAGTGAATGCTCCTCCTCAGCACCATCCTGCAGCACTGAGCATCTGGGTGTTATCCTGAATGTGGCAATGATTTTTAAAGTGCTTCCTCTTGAAGAAGCAGTACATGAAGTAGTATGTATATGTATATATATTATCCAAAACTATTCCTAAGCTAATTTACTTCTTCCAAGCTTTGAGGGGAAAAAATAACTTAAAAATGAAAGATTTTTGTCCCCATACAGTGTTTTTTGTGTCCCTCTGGTATAAAAAGTAGCTGTTTCTGACAATGTTGAGGTTATGGACATAACTTTGAAAGAATCCATTCTTGCTTGTTCTCTAGGCTGCCTGGAGCTGATCCCTGTTTGTCCTG
Organism: Acanthornis magna; assembly: GCA_036785705.1. Classification (NCBI taxonomy): domain Eukaryota; kingdom Metazoa; phylum Chordata; class Aves; order Passeriformes; family Acanthizidae; genus Acanthornis; species Acanthornis magna. The sequence goes on from JAWUZG010000013.1 coordinate 20,351,313, forward strand.
CTTGTGTTTCATGCAGAAACTGAAAATGCTGATATTTGGCCTGATGAAGTAACTCACAATTAATCTGAGCTGCCACGCTGAGAAGCTTTTTGGCAGTTTCAGATCTGTCAGTCTTTGCTGATGATAGAGCTGGTGCTCCACCGTGCACTTTGGGTGGGATTTGAAGCACAGGGTTTAGGAACATGATTTTTAGGGGAGCACGGGGCTGCTGTGATGGGCAGTGGGGCTGGGGCAGGTACAGGTGCAGCCTCAGAATGAGAAATGGTTACTTTTCCTTGGAAAGCCTTTTCTCTATCCATATTCTGCTTAAGAAATGGCAAAACACTTGCATTTAAAATCTTCATTTTGACCACTGTGAATTGTGCAGAACTTTAGAGAATGCAAGAAAATGAACAATGAAACCATTGGAGCTAAAGACAAGGAACAGAAGTCAGTACTGCTTCAGATTCCCTGCAAATTTTATTTTAGAAAGAATCAGTGTTTCTTACTCCCCTGGAAAGGAGAACGACTGGCAAGATGGAAAAGGGATGATGGGAAAGCAAATAATAAACTGGCTGCACTTGTAAAAGTTGATTTAACCTGAGTGATTCAACATCCAGACTTAGAAAATGTTAAACCTAAATACACTTTATTTGCTGTCACAATGGGCAGGGACACCTTCCACTGTCCCAGGCTAGTCCAAGCCCTGTCCAGCCTGGCCTTGGACACTTCCAGGGATCCAGGGACAGCCACAGCTTCTCTGGGCAACCTGACAACTTCTCTGGGCAGCCTCTCTCATCCCTGTTTGGTTCTGCTATTTTTCCAATCCCTTTCCAAAGCCCTGTACTCCAGCAGTGTCTCAGAGCTGGATCCTCCCATCCATCAGCAGAAAGGCTCTCAGAGCAGCTCTCGGGGCTCCTGCAGGTGACAGCTTGGAGTTAACACCACTCACTCCATTTTAACCTCACACCACACCCAGAACAGGATACAGAACCTGTCTGCAGAACAGGAACGGTGTGTGCCTCGGTGCTCTGCTTAGAAACTGTCACACTGCAAATGCCACCAAAAGAGAGCAGGCAGGGACAGGAAAAGGCACGATTTCATACAGACAGCTGCACAGACAGCTCCATCTACCCTGTCTATAACCCTGAGATGCATCTTATCCAAAAATCAAAAATAAAAAAGGGTTAGCATCTCTATTTAAACATTGCAAAGAAAGTTGTGTCTACATGAAATAGTGTTTTTCAGATCTGTGCCCTGGAAAAACAGCCTGTGGTTTGTGCAGCCCTCGGCAGGGCAGGAACACATCAAGCTAAAACACCTTTTGCTCTGGCACATCACCTCTGGAAGTGACTCCCCAAACTCCCTCACTGTGTTTGGCACCTCACTAGCAAACTGTAGGTTCCCCTCTGGTTGGGCAGTGGGAGGGATGAGCCTGTGTTCTCCTCTAATCTGTTTGTTGAGTGGTGAAGGGAGCGTTCAGGATCCCAAATTTAAGGATAACAGCCCCGGTTGCCACAAAGTAATTTTTCTACACTGCAGTTCTAAACTCACACGAAGTAAAAAAGAAACACTGTGGGAAAAGGGCAGCGTGAAAGAGGAGAAAACACTTAATTTCTCCAGACACTCCCAGAGTAAATATTAAATAGAAGAAACGCAGTGGTTACCTGGCAGAACCTCAGCGAAGGATTAGCTGGCAGGGGTCTCTCAGGCCCAGCTTGGTGGCCTGGCGGCTGGGGAAGGGGTGGCAGGACTCGCTGGGGAGTTTTCAATGGTGGCACCTCGTGTGTCTTCACAGGGTTGCTGATGTCGATGATCTGATAGGGCAGTGGCCGCCTGGGGCCATCTCTCTGTGAAAATCATCCAACCAAAGTCATCCATTTCAAGAGCTGACACAGAATCACAGAATGGCTGTAGAAGGGATCTTAAGGACCACCTTGTTCCAACCCCTGCCACGGGCAGGGACACCTCCCATTAGACCAGGTTGCTCCAAGCCCCGTCCAGCTTGGCCTATTGCTACTTTAAAATCCATGTTAGTCCCTTGCTTTTCTCTCTTAGAGACAAAACTCTTTATTTTCTGCCCTGGACCTGTCTTAAACTTGGAAGCCATAAATGTATTTTGAAGCCTACATGTTCTCCCATTTTACTTACAGTTAGTTCTACATGATACTAAGTTCAAATAATAATTGTATTGTAATAAATCACTTAATTGAGATCCCAAATATACCACATGTTGGGGTTCCCCCCCCCCACTTAAAAATAAACTATTTAGGGACTCACTTTTTGTATGGTTGTATTTTGTGGCTTCGTGATGAGGTTTTTACTCAGAGATGTGGTACGAACATGATTTGGCTCAGATGAACTGGAAGCTCTTGCTGGACTCACAGACCTGCAATACAAACATTTAATTGTCGAACACAACATTCTGCTTTATGACATTTTCTTAAATAGGAGCCTCTTTTCCGAATGGGATTTTGCAAGGACTTTCTGCCTGGTTATAGTAAACAAGGAAAGTAAAAATTGTCTAGCACTCCTGCAAGAATAAAAATAAATATTGATTTTTTAGAAACCAGTAGTCTGTTAAATTAGCTTCTGCAATCTGTGGAAATGCAGCTTTGTAACACCCAGGAGACTATTCTAATGAATCTAACATTTAAACAGTAATGACCTCAAATAGGAAAGTTTCAGCTCACTCAACTGAGTTTAGATAAAAGGCCACGCAGAGTAATGAAACTGTTTCAGGCAAATGAAAATAAAGGCAATACTTCCATTGCTGCTTAATTTTTCATCCCAAAAGGAAAGAGGGATACATTCAAACCAATACCTACATTACTTACTGCCTATCAATGAAATCAAACTAACCCAGGGAAAACACTGCTGTTCATATTTGGTGAATATTTTTGTCAAGGCTGGCTCTTTCTAACACATTCACAGTGATGAGAATTGCTGTGTTTACTGCTTCCCTTCCCTAATATCTGCTGGAATATAATTAGGGAAAATGATCATACCTTAATTTCTCTATTGTTGTCTTCTTGCTTGTAAACAACCACCTCATGAAAGTCTTCCTTTTGAGGTACATGATGGATCCAGCGAAGACAAGGCACAGGATGGTTATCAACACTCCTATGGTCAAACTCTTATTGTCTGCAACAAAACACATGGAGTCAACTTCTTCCAAGAGCCAGTTCAGTGCCTGACCATGATTTCTTTGCTGTCTTTTAAACAAAAAAAGGTCTTTCTGTAGTGAAATCATGGTGAGGAGCTTTGTCATGGAAATAACCATGATGTCATAAATTCAGTACTGCAACTCACTGCAGCATCTGGCATGTAGAGAAGAGAATCAATTTTGGTTTAGAATAGTATTATTCACGTGAAAACAGACATTATTTACCATCATGATTTAGTTTATATATGCAACAGACATTATTTGCCATTGAGATTTAGTTTATATATGTACTTGTGAAGAGACTGCTTGTCCTTGTACTCAGACACAAATCAGAAACATCTCTTTGAGGTCACTAAACTTCCAACACTCTGGGGAAAAATTAGCATGGAATAATCAAATCCTATAAAATCAACAACGTTTAGAAATAATTCTCTCTGAGGTTGGCCAAATCCCATAGTCACTTTTTATTTCCACCTTTCAGGTGGAGCCTGGATCCCCACTGACCTGCCTGCCTGATGGGCCCACTGTCCACGCTGCCCCCAAAGCCTGGCTTGTCACAGAACGGGGGGGCCCAGTCAGCCTCGCAGTGACAGTTCTTCTTGTTGTTGCACACCTGCAAAACAAGACAAATGGCTAAACAGAAAAAACATCTGAGAGTAGTCCTGGCTTAGGAGGGCTTCTAATCAGACAGTGACATATCAGAGAGGAATAAAACTTCGAGAAGAAGGGAGATGTGCTGATAGCTGCCCGTTGCACACTGAGGTGGCAAAGAGCAGCTCACCACAGAGTGATGATAAAATCATCATCTATTTTATGCTAAAACGCTAAATAAAAATAAAATAAAATAAATAAATAAAATTAAATTAATAAATAAAATTAAATAAATAAAAATAAAATAAAAAATTTAAAAATGCTAAAATTATGAGGGATGCTAAAAACCATTATTTCTTCGGCAGGTAATTGCTGGAGTTGCCCCAGCTGACAGCATCAATAATATGAGGATAACCAGACACCTCTTAAGTCTTATTCTCTCTTTGCTCCCAGCAGCAACATTATCTATCTGCCTGTTAACTTCTGTTCTCCTGCCTTCACAGGAGCAAGTCTGTGTGCTGTGGGACTGTAAGGGTTTGTCAGCTCCCCGAGCACTCCTCTCCACCCTGGGCTCACATGGGGCCGAGTACAGATTTTTCCGTGGCTCTAAGAAGAGAAGTTGCTGGAGAAAGCTGTGAAACCAGGATCAGGGCTAGCAAAGCCTCGGGGAGCTTTGATACCAAAATGGCACTGCCTGGAGGATGCAGCCCTCAGTTCTGGTGGTTTAATGTGAGTTAGGGAACAGCTTGCGAGGCCTGAGCTATGCAATCCCCCTGTGGGATCAGAGAGCCCCCAAGGACTGGAGCCCATCGCTGGCACAGCTCTGTTCCCGCTGCACGGAGGGGAAGGAGATCCAGGGCTTTGTCCTCAGGAGCTCCCACAGTCCAAACGCTCATTATTTCATTTCGCTACTCCTCGAGAAGTTGCTATGCAGGGAATACAGAGGTGAAATTCTGTGCTGGATCAACAGAATCCATGGAGTCACAGAATTGTTCAGGTTGGAAAAGCTCTCTAAGGTCATCGAGTCCAACCATTCCCAGCACTGCCAAGGCCACCACTGCCCTTTGTCCCCAGGTGCCACATCCACAGGTTCTTTACATCCATCCAGGGATGGGGATGGAGCACTGCCCTGGGCAGCTCTTGTCATGAAGAAATTCCTGCTGATGTCCACCCTGAGCCTGCCCTGGCCCAGCCTGAGGCCGTTCCCTCTCCTCCTGTCCCTGTTCCCTGGAGCACAGCCTGACCCCCCTGGCTGTCCCCTCCTGGCAGGAGCTGTGCAGAGCCACAAGGTTCCCCTGAGCCTCCTTTTCTCCAGGCTGAGCCCTTTCCCAGCTCCCTCAGCCGCTCCTGGGGCTCCATTCCCTTCCCTGGACACGCTCCAGCCCCTCAGGGTCTTCTCCTGAGGGGCCCCAAACTGAACACAGAGATGGCACTGATGCCTTAATAATTTCTGATTTTTCACTCTTCATGTATCTGTAACTTGCTGCAGTTCTGTGCTTCTTACAAAGTGCTAAAATCCTCTGTTCCAGCACCTGTGGCCAAACAAGGCTCTCTGAACACAGATTCAAGGACATATTCATTGCCTTGGGGCCCAAAAATATGTGAACAACTGTGAGCTGGGGGGAGCAGGCCTGGGGTGGTGAACATCATCACCTGAGGGTGCATTGGAGAATTAAGGGCCAAGATGCCAATGGGACAGAAATTATAAAAGGTGAAGGGCTCCTGACCCAGCATCCATTTTGGGTGTAGTCCCTGAGGAGGACATTGCTTGCCCAAATGGACCTTCAAGGCCTTGAAAGCCTTGAATAAATTTGTCTGCTTTTTATACTCCTGATTTGTCCTGGCCTCTCTTTCAGGTATTCTGCTTTTAGACATCAGCACAGTCATATTTAGGTGCTGAAATCAATTTGTAAATAAAGATTTTGGACTTAGGGCTTGTTGTCAATAAGATCCTTAATTCTGTGCTAACCCTGACCATCACTGATCTACCACCATCATGAAAAAGCCACACCACAGGTTAATAAAAGAGTTTTCAGCAGGACGCAAATCAGTTCACGGGAGTTTGGGTTATTCTGAACATGAAATATTCTGGCCAGGTCAGCTGGAAGCTTTTCAGCAATGCTGTGCTGCCTGTGTCTACAGAGCACTAAAATATTCACAGAGCTCAGACCGGCTGTGGTCATGTAAAATTTAAAAAAAAAGAGAAAAAAGGATTTACTTTTCAAAGACAGCAAGATAATTAAAAATATACTTTGTTAAGCATTATTTTTAAAATTAAAGCGCTGCAGGAATTCCCATTTACAATTTCACAAGGTCAGTTTTGCCACTGAGGAGTCACCAGAGGTTCTCCTTTGCACAGACATAAAAATGCCAGTCCAAGCCTCTGCTCATTCCAGCTCAGTGAGAAGAGGCAGCACCATCAACACTGCTCAGTTTTGCAAATTCAGGGTGATAAAATAAGTTAAAGCAAATTAAAATCCTTCCTCAGGAGAGGACAGTGAATTTCTATGGCTCCTCCAACGTGGCTGCCACAGCTTTTCACAGAAACAAACAGCTCATCAGCAAATCAAGGTTAATAAGGCATAGCTTGACATAATTAACATTATCATAATATAAACTGGGCTTCAAAACACTGATATTATTAAATGACATCATCACATTTTCATCCTCCACCACTTTCATGCCACAAAACTCATTAATATGGTTTTACTTTATTTTAATAATTTTGGAAAGGCTGTTCCATTTGCCTCCCAATCCAAAGGCTTCAAATGCTCAATTCAAAAATTTTAACTTCTTGGTATCTATGGAGAAATTGTATTTTTTGATTGTTAATGGGAATTCTTCATGATGGAGGGTTAGACTTCAAATTGCTTTGAGGATTATAAGATTCCTTTGTACCACAGACTGTCAATTAAGAGCAAGAAAATTACTGCCTGATCAACATTTCTTTGTCAAATAAAAATAATTTCATATAAGGGATGGCGAAAATGGAAATACATAATAAAAATGCATTACAGTGACTCTGACTGATCTATTATAGGCAATTATGGATCCCAAAGCCATTACATAAAGTGATTTCTCGTCCAGAGTTATTGATTGGTTGTAAAAGAATGTTTTCCTAGGATGCTTACCCCACGTCCATGGCACTTGGTGGCACATTTATGGACACCGAAAACACTCGTGTTCTGGCACCGGCGGTTCAGGCAAATCTGCAAAAGAAGGAAAAAGGAATTTTAATAGGGACAGAGCTGCTGGGGCTCCCAGGGCATCACAGCCCTCCTTTTAGCACTTCAATATTTCCCAACACACAAAAATTATATTGGCACTAAGGACACCAGGGTTAGGTGTCTTCTTCTTTTTCTCCTCGGCCTTTTTAAAATCTTTGAAATCCAAATCTGTGGGAGTTGAATTCTGCTCTCCTGGCCAGCCCTGGGTGTCACACACAGCTCAGGGTGGTTGATATGCTGAGCTTGTGAAGTAAACCCTCACAGCTCCACTCAGGTGGAACTAGTGGGGAGACCCTGGGGTTTGGGAGGTTTTAAAGCCCATTTAAAAATCAGTAATTTGCATTTTTTGCAGGATTCCTTCAGGCACCTGCTCTGTCTGCCTCCATGTCTTCACAGCAGCTGATGACTCCTCAAGGAAAATTTAGATCCTCACAGCGTAAATTATGAGAGTTCTGTTTATATCAGTAGTGAAATATTTTTCATTCCAGTACAGAATCTGGACCCAGGACAGGTGAATATTTAGGTGTGGTTATTGATATACAGGTGCTCATCATTGTTTTCCAGGAAAGCCAAGAGCTTTCTAAGTTTTCCAAGTTAAACCATTTTTTTTTGGTGTCAAATAGAAACCAACCATATTTAACATTTAATATTTATAGGAAATGGAAGTAAACAAATAGCATATGCACAGGAATAAAATTCAATTTTTTTTCTGGTTTGTTTTCCAGTCATTGCAGATAAACTTTACTCTGCCAATGGAGCTGAAAATTGAGGTTAAGCATGATTAGTGCTGTGTAATAATAACATCAAATAACCACACAACTGATGAGGATGCCAGTAATGAGAAGTTACCCCACTCAAAACTGAAAAAAGAGGAAATTAGGACTGGAATAACTGTTCCTATGCTATGTTGACAACAAAAAAGGTCAAAAAGCCCCACACTGCACATTTTTGCTCATGTTTAACTGCAGTGCAGTTCAGTAGTACTAAAAGTCAGTCACAATAATTAGCATTAAGCTGGGAACAGTGTTGAAGGAGGCGACAGGGATGCTTAATCAGGGCACTTATCCCCTGGGGAGAAGGAAAAATGGAAAGGAAATTAGAGTGAATTGGCATCAACACGCAGGCATGGAGAGAATATGGTCTGATTACAGCAGTATTCACAATTCAAATATTCACAGTGCAGCAGCTCCCAGAATTCTGATCACATTAAAATGGCTGCGTTTCAAATTGTGCATCCCCAGTTGAGAAAACGCAAGAATATTTAAATTCATATTCTTAATCCATAATACAAATGCACTAATGTCCTCAAAGTAAAACATACAATTTCAGAAGTATTAGCCTGTGTATTCTATAGTGTGGATGTGTATGATTAGATAGATTAGAAAGATTAAATACTCATTAGTAAAACATAATGGGGTGCTTTCTCAGCACTGAGTTGCCTTTGAAAAGGCATTTTCTAACAGATTGACTTAGAAATGTTGTAAGGGTTGTTTTCCTGCAGCAGAGCTGTGGTTTCACTGGGGATGGATTTCAGACCTGTTCCCACTGCAGTGTGATAATCCAACGTCATTCAGAAACATTCAGAAACTCAGAGGCTTCCTTGAATTTACCACAAATTATCAAAGCACTTGTTTTTCCTCCTTTTTGCAAGCAATCCACTGAGGGTGTGGAAACCTCCTTCATTTCGATAGTTCTTGGGCTGTTTTCCCTTCCTCCTCCCCCTGAAAACTCATGGCTGCCTCCCGTCTTTCTCAGTCCACAAAATTCTCTTTCAGAATGACACAGCCATGTGAAATTTGGGCGGCATTCACAGTGGATAATTCAGAAAGTTTGCAAAAATCAGTTTTGGTGGCTGAGCATCAATGGGTTTATAGTCTTCTCAGAGTTCATACAGAGATAGGTTTTCCTGCATGAAAAAACGAAATGGGGTGCCATCATCAGAAGATAAAATATATTTTGAAGCCTAAAGTGAAGTTAATGACAATTTTGCAATGCCAGAGACACTGGGAAAGGGAATATATTGAACTCAGAAATTCATTAATAAGCCTGTAATGTATTTTGCTGTACATACTTACAGAAAACCTCAAGCCTCCATGGGCAGATACCTGGCACTGTCCTCAAAAAATCAGGCAGAAACTTAGCAACTTGCATTGCACAGAACCCCAGGATGGTTTGGGTTGGAAGGACCTTAAAGATCATCCATTTCCAATCCCTCGCCATGCCCAGGGACACCTTCCACCAGACCAGGTTGCTCAGATTCGCATCTGCAAATCCATAATCCACAACAGTGGCCAGAAGGGACTCTGGCCACTGTTGTCTCAGTCTGAGCATGAGAAGCAATAAATTAAAAAAAAGAAAAATTGTCTCAGTCTGAACATGAGAAGCAATTACTTTGTGAAAAACAAAACCCCGAAGAAAAAAAGAAGCAAGTTTAGTACCAAACACTTGGCAGAATGAGAGTAGGGATGTTCTCCCTCTCTGGGAGCATTCCAGAATCTTACTTTTCCATCTCCACACTTGGTTCCTGCCAGCACGAGCCCAGGGTCGGGCATATCATCCCCCAAATACACGTGGGTGCCGCGGCACAGGATCTTGCCGCCCTCCTGGAGTGGGATGTTGGTTTCTATGGAAACAGCATTGGTACCGATCACAGGCCGGTTCGCTCCTCCTTGACACTGGATTTTCCCACACTTCGCATCCCTGATGGAAACAAACACAACCAAAGATTAGGTAAATCATTCCCAACATTCCCAGGCCTCTCCCAGCAGCCCTGCAGTGCTGCTGTGCTTGCAGGGGGAGCCCCTACCTGGGTTCACACTTGGCAAAGGAGCTCTTGGAGTCCTTCCCGCAGTTGCCGTAAGGATCTCCGGCAGAATTGACTCTCTCAAAGCAGATCCCAGGGGCAGGCTTCGCACCTGAAACAAAACCTAATCAGAACTTTCATCTCATACAAGGTGTTTTTAATAATTTCCTTTGAGCTCCACTGGTGCTTTAGGGGAAAGGGGGGACGTGAGCTGCATGGTGATGAATCCCAACAAAACAGCGGTGCTGGATCCGCATGCTAATGGAAGAGCCTGGATGTGTGGGATTTTTGGGCTTGTTTGTCTCTCTTGGCAGTGCTGAGCAGCAGACAATGCAGAACTCCATCTCTTCCAGGGTTTCTCGAGGTGATAGCCCTCTCCCCAATCCTCCTAGGACACAAAAACTTTTAGAAAATGCCAAATCTTGTTTGGTGGAGAGAGACAAAGGCCAGCAGGGAAGTTAATTCCCTTCTTTTCGCAGGAGTTCATGTGGTTCTAGTGAGACCCCAAAGAAAATTCTTTTCAAGAAAGGCCTGTTTGACTGCAATTCAGAACAAGAAAACAGAAAAAACCCAGTTGTAAAATGGGTGTGAAGATGTAAGGACCTGACACGGCAAAGAGAAATGTGCTGCTGTTAACTCAGGCCAAAGTACTGGGGAGAGGAAGGGAACCCATCCCACCTCAGTCCTCAGGACATCCTCTCCTGAGAGGAAAGACTGACATGAAAGAAGGATCCTTTCTACCACGGTGGTAGGAGTGGGAATCTGGGAGGGCAGGCAGCATCGGGTTCTTATCTGCTGCGCTCGTTCCTGATGGAGACACATCCTAACGGCAAAGGAACCTCCCTGGTGGGAGTTTTCCCTGGAAAAGCTCGTGCAGGCACATTGTTCATCCCTGCACTGCAGAAGTTAAAGGTGCTGTTAGAACAGCTCTTCTAATGTTTTATACACACTATCTCCTGCCCATTTCTCTCAAATTGTAACCAACTCTGGAACATCATTTGGGGGAAGGTGCATCCGTCCATCTGGAATGTGGAAGAGGTGAAGGATCTGCTTCCCTGGTTTGACTGCTGTAACAATTCCTTAGCCTGCGTGCTGGACTTTAATCCCTTTGTTCTGCAGTGAAGTGTGCCTTTCATTCCCAGCCAGTAATTGCTGCTTCTTTCAAGATTAAGAGGTCTTTTGTTAGGGCTCTTTACTACTCCATGAAAATAATTAAGAGCACCATCAAGTCTTCACCAAGATTTCAACTGCTCCAGCAGGGAGGTTGGCTTTGAGAAGAAAAGGAGTTGAGGAGATGCTCTGGCTAAAACTCTGATCAGCGACCTGCTTGCTGCACTTCTGTGCTTTCGATAGATCAGCCAAACTAAAGCAAAAAGAACTTGGCAGCAAATGATGTGATAGCCCAAAGGCTGAGAATATCCCATTTCTGCAGTGTTCCTGATCTTTACCAGAGACAGAACATTTCAACTAATGCTACATTTTGTCAAATGTTTTGAGCCACTTCCAAGTGTGTATGCCTCTAACTGTGGGTAAAACATAGCATTTATTTAAGCCTGCCCGAAGATTTAATTTGAAAGCCTTCAAAGAGAAAAAATGTTCTTTTTTTTCTTTTTTAAAAAAAAGGGGGTCAGATTCCTGGAGAAGAAAATACAAATATGATTGTAAAACTTCCAGCCAGTGTGGATCTTTTCACTAATAACTCAGAGATTAAAACTTCAATTAATTATCTGCATTTCATAGTCAGAAGCTTGACTAATACTATATACTGCTGAACAGCAATCTAATGTTATTAAGGACAAAATATTAAAACTTGGAGAGGCTTAAGATGGCACCCTCTTTTCCTTCTAACATTTTTACATGCTGAAACTGGAAAATTCAGAAAGAAAGGCACAGAGGGAACAGAATATGAGCTGTTGGTTCCCTGGAGAGAAGGACAAGAGCTTGAAATTCTTTGGAAGATTACGATCAAGCTTGCTGAGTTCAGGATATTTTTTCAAATCTGGAACTATTAGAAGGGACTCACACAGGATTCTTTCAATTATTTTCCATTAAAGTTCAAGCAATAATCAAAAAATCAACAAAAGCATCCAGACAAGGCGTTGTGCAAAGAAACCCCCAAAGTTAAATCTCCATTTTCAGTGTGTGGATCCCTCCTCATCTTTCCAGGTCGGGAACATTCACTGTTCAGCTTGAGACAAACATTCCAATGTGCATATTCTATGGCTGGGGAGGGGAGGGAAGAAACCTGCTGTGAAAAAGAGGCCAAGGAAAGCTGCTTTTTCTGAAACTGCTTTTTCTCCCACACGTGCAGAGAGCAGCTTGTGCAGCCCTGAGACAAATAAAGGCTTATTCCAAAAAGAGTGCTGAAAAGAGAAAGGGCTCTCTGAATACTGAGGGAGTTTAAGGTGCTTCTCTTCCTCTTTCACCTGCTGAACACACGTTTTTTTGTGTGGTTGGTTTTTTTCCCGAATGCAGAAGTGTTGCAGAGATGATGGAAGGCAGCCCGCAGGAAGGAAAACACATCTGCAGCATCCTTGCAGGGCTCAGACACCGAGCTTTAACTCCAGCTAATAACACTTGACAAGAAAAAGGATCTCGTGGAGCACAAAAAAGCCCTCCCCTGCCAGGCTGGGAGCAGGCTGTGTGTGAAAACACCTGGTACCCAATGATCATCTGCAGCCTGGAAACCAAACCCAGCCTCCATTTCTGCCTTTGGTATCCAACCAGGACTCGCTGTTGCTCGGGATTCAGATGGCTGTTCCCTCTCCCCACTGGCTTCTCACAATATTTGGACTTTTTAATGGATGAAAACATATCAGAGTGTAAGATCTGAACAGATGGAGCCACCAAGTTTAAAAGGAGGTTTTCAGAGGATGCTTAAGGAAGAGAATTGTAATGTTGTGTTTCTGGAGGAAACCCATTTATCATGACTGTGCCACATAAACTGAAGCAGAAAGTCCTGTCTTCCTCTATTTTCTATCTCTGCAGGCAGAGGCAAAATGATTTGTGAAGGATTTCTAGTGGTTATTAAGTGGTTTGAGCTGGATGAGCAGAGTTTATTTCACTTTGCTATTGGTAATTATAGTATCGTGACCCTGTAATTAAGGTCCTGTCAGCCTTTCCATGCCAAGCCTCATTCAAAGGATTAAATCAGCCACTGGAAGCTGCAGAAGGTCAAAGCTCACCACTGCAGTTGTCAGACTGGAGACTGGGTTTGGTTTTTTTGTTTTTTCTCCAAACGTGTATATTGATGAGCCAACTTCTTTCCCTATGCAGTTGCAAAAAAAAAATTTTAATAAAAAAAAGATATTGTATGGCACAGAACTGCTGTGTCATTTCAGACCAGCCGAGATGGGAAAACACCAGCACGGTCTCCTGAAAGGAATGAGGGAAATTTCTGACCATGGTGCTGATTCCAAGCACAAGAAAACATCCTCTATCAGGCTGGCAGCAGAAAAGGAAGATATTTCAGTTCAGTTCCCAGCTGTCTGTGGGTGTGGAGAGGGGAAAAAACAACCTCTGAGTAACAGGCTGGAGTTGTGCTGCTCAGGCTGTGCCAGCCAGCACCACCAATAACTGCAAAAAAATATAAGCATCAAAAGTACAATTCTCTGTCATGTGGTCTGGGCTCCAGCTCATTAAGTTTGTTTTGCTGCACTGGTGATGCAAAGGAAAGATTCCAAATCTCCCCATCCTGGGGGTCCCTGTTCTGGCTGGGCAAGAGCAAGGTGGGGTTGAGCATTTATTTTGCATTTAAGGAGGATGATGCCAGCACCCCTGGGAATATGATTTAATATCTTCCATGTCTCCAGAAGAAAAGGCCTGCCCATAAATCTGTGATGATCAAAATAGTTTGATTTTGCTTAATTCAGATCATTACAGTGCTTTGATAATTAGCATTTTTTTCAAAACCGAGTTAGCAATGGTTGGGTCAGATATTAAATGAGGGGGGCAGCCCATTTTTTTTGGCTCTGTAGGGCTGTACCTGGGAAAACTGGCAAAGTTCTTAACAGTAACAGGCCTCCATAACAAATATCGACATCTAAATTAAGAATGTTCCTGCCTAAGCAAATGGCCATGTCCATGAAACACATTTAAATGTGTTCTAATTACTAAGTCAATGCCTGCCATTGACTCCCCAAAATCATTGCTTTTTTCCCACTTGGGGAAATATAGGAAAACACACTGACAAACTTCCCTGAAGAATCATTTTCTTGTCAATGTAGAAAGAGCCATGAGTCTAAAGTTGAGAATCTTTTATTCCTTGGTAATCAATGATTTCTCTGTCTTAAGCAGTTTTATCTGTGTATCTGTTTCTCCTGGAAAACGCCAATGGAGCATCAGACAGAACACAGAGCATCACTATTGATGTACTTTTCAGTCACTCTGCTATCAATAGGTCAGATCAGTGCCATTTGATATTTTTGAATATGGAGCAAAAAAGGTCACAAGCAATTCCTGCTCCTCAAGGATAAAAATGACATGAATTATGGTGGGAGAGAGAACAGGGAACTCTGCGTGTTCTGGAAGCAGACTGGAATCAGCCTGGGCTCTAAGAGGAATTCATGGCTATTTTCAGAGATTGTCCCCAGGAGCTCCTCCCTTCTCCTTCCCACCCAGCTTTCCATGCAGATAAGGAAGAGCAAAAAATATTCCTCTATTTTATCGGAATTACTGTGCTGAAAGGAACAAAAACAACCCCAAGGAAATGCAAGTGCTTTTCTGGAAACAGGTTCCTACTGCTCAGCCTAATGTAAACAAGCTCTGACAGTGTTCATCATTTTCCTTTAAACAGATCTAAAAATATGAAGATTGACATTTATCATTGGGCTTCTGGACATCTGTAACCTGATGAATAAAGAAAGATGTACAAGGGAAGACATTAATAAGGAATTCAATATAGTGAATATTATTTTAGGAAAAGTTATTGTATTTTGTTCTGCATGGCTTTCTCCTACTGAGAAGAAGAAAATAAGGATAGAATAAAAATGAATTGTGATCTGTTTTTCCTTTATAGGGGAGAATTTTTTTTTAAAACCACAAAACTTCTCACTCCAACACAGGCAGTTGTTAAAAACAGTTCTAATCAGATACAACAATCTCATCAAAGGTTCCAATATATATTTTTGATACAAAGTCCAGAGACAACATCTTAGAATGTCAAATCTCTCTTTGTGCTGCAAGCAAGGCTGGAAAGATTTTTTTTTTTTTCCAGCTGTACCATGATATTTTTCTAACTGTGTGACCCAACCACCTCTCCTCCTATTCCACCCCACATCTGCCAGCTCATACTTCAGCCAGATGTGTGATAAAGCAGTGAATATGCACATCCCTAGTCTTTAAATCCAGAATAGAGGCATTATTTCAAGTGTCCACGGCCAGGTTGGACAAGGCTTGGAGCAACCTGGGATAGTGGAAGGTGTCCTTGCCCATGGCAGGGGTGGAATGAGATGATCTCCAATGTCCCTTCCAACCCAAACCATTCCGGGATTCTGTTATTATTTTTAATTTATACTTCCAAAAACGTGGCAAGAATTAAGACTTTCAGTTCAGGTTTGGTCATGTCCCATCCTCCCCTTTTAAAATCCTTGTCCTTGGGCCTTCCCAAGACAAAACCAAAGGGTCTTGCAGTAAATGCCTGTCTGAACTGTCCTCTTAACAAAACATCTTTCTCATAAACAGACCCCACAGCCTGCAGGGACCACTAGAGCCTCCACGACAGCAGTGCCCATATGGAATAGTCCCAAGAAGGAAGACAAGAAAGAATCAGGGGAGCCCAGGGCTTTGGGGGAATTGCTGTGTTAGGAACCAGAGCTGGTGAGGAGCTGCAGCAACTCAGCTCTGACCTTTAGAGGAATTTTTCTCAGCCACTGAAACCACGAAGAGCCTGACCGAGTAACTTTCCACAGCATGGGAAACTGGTTCAGGAGGAGATTTCTGCTTTCTACAAGAGAAAACGGCTCTGTATCCAGGGATTAGAACTCCCAGTATGACTAAGACTGGAGGCTATAATTGTCCATGGCTCTATGAGCTCATATCAACTCTACGACGCGCGTGGGATTCGGGGGAGCGGATCAGAGGCACGGTTTGTTCCATGTGAGGAGTTTAATTTGGAGCTGGAACTCCTCCTGGACGTGTTCTTATACCCACATGGCCGAGCTGACCTGCTGTCTGTACCACTGGGGTTGGTTCTTGGGATGCTTTAATGCTCTTTTAAAGAGAGATTGCAAAAGGTCCATGTTCTCTGGGAAGGAAACAGATAAATTCTTCAGTAGGCTTCTGGGGAGGGTTTTGACCAAGGGAAACATCTGTGTGCCATTATATTGATACAGAAGATTTGGAGCAGAGTGAAAGGCAGAGAGATATTGTATTGAAAGAGGCTAAGGGAGCCGGAGAAGTTAGTTTAAAAGAAATAATTACATCTATCTCTAAAAAATGCATCTCCTCAGGAGAGGTAAATCCATATTCAAATTTGAGAGAGAGGGTCAGAGATGCTGAAGGAGACATGACTTGGATTCACAGCAAAATCGTGAGCTAATACCTGCATTGGGACTTTACAGAAAGGTGAACACTTTCCTGGGACAGATACTGAGAACAACTCAAGAACCTGTGTTACCAGATTTCTGCAAAAAGAACGAAAATTCCCACAGGAGAATAAAATCTCTTTCTGCTTCAGTGTACACCCTGCTAAAAGCACTGTTTACAGGTGACACCACTTAATAAAATACACACAGTGAGCCAGGAGTCTCATGTTAGTGTCAAAAGCTGAGCCCTGGCTGGGGATGGAGCAGACACATCTGCTTTGCAGATGAGCTGTTTAGGGCACAGGAGGAAGCTTTACCCAGCAGCCTGAAAAGGGATGTGATTTCAACCTGTCAGGAGCATTCAGCACTTTGTGGGGTGACATCAGGCCATACCAAAGTCAGGAGAAAATGATTTGTCTGAGTTCACCTCTCCATTTGCAGCGTGTTGCGGCACGAGCCTCGTTACCTCCCGCTGCCAGAAACGAACACGACAGCAAATCAAGGCTGGAATGAATCACACAAGCGACTCCCTCATTATTCAAAGAATAGCTGCAGATTGGCGCTGCACAAAACACCTCCGGATCTTCATTTCCCCCTCCCCGAGCCTGTGCCACACGTGCCACGGCTCACCTGGGCCCCAGAGGGTGATGCACTGCTGCTCGTGGGTCTGGCAGATGCCGTTGTAGCAGTAGCCATCCACGCCATGGCAGGCGTGCCCATCGTGCAGGTACACGTTGGCCGGGCACTGCGGGCTGGCCCCCGTGCAGAACTCGGGCAGGTCGCAGGAGTTGCTCGACTCTCTGCAGGAAATGCCCGCTGGTTTCAGCTGCAAAACAAACGGAATTTCAGCGGCTGTGCCGTGCCTGGGGTGGCCATGCAGCGCATGGATGGATTTTTCCCCTGGCCAGGCCCCAGCTGAGGGCAGAGGACAGTGCAGGGATCAGAGAGCTCTAAATACACTGATTTGGGCCATGCTGGGAGGGTTTGGCAGCAGGAGGGGCAGGGGAAGCTGCACACAAGGTTCACGTGGCTCGAGCCAGAAGGCAGCCCCAGCCCTGGTGTTGGCTGAGCGGCTCCTCTGTCGTGCCCAAACACAAAAACTCTGGAAAGGAGGATTTGGAGCACTGGGCAAAAATCGGATCAGAGACCTTCCCACCCAGGGCAGCTGATCACGGGACACTGTGCCATGTTAGGAAGCCACCAGCCCACTTGTTCTGGATTCAGATGTACAACAATTCCCAGGCCGGAAGGTTCAATTTGATGAGCTTGAACAGATCTTGAACCTTAATGATTTTATGGAGCTACATTTCCTCGTGGAAATGTTGCTGTCATGGGCATCGAGATCTCCTCAAACTTAACCACATGACTAGTCCATGTTCCTGTGTTGTCCTTATTTCCATGAATAACTACATATTTTTTTGAGCTGATGGCATCCAGTAGGCGGTGATGGAACCTGCCAGTCTGAACACTGGCTTCTCAACAGCAGCCACAAAAGATGGCTGTGCTCTGGGAGCAGCCCCGAGTTTTAATCACGTTGCCTTTGGTAAAAAACAAAGGACATGAAGATTGATTTTGCTAAAAAGCTGTGGGGATCCCTTGCTGCTCCAAGCTCCTGGGTTGCCACAGACACGATGGCAACTTGCCGGATGCTTTATTAGCCTATAGGCAAGGGATGGCCTGAGAATTCAAGCAGGTAAATGCCTGTGGCAAGTTGGCTTTTATGGAGTGTTAGGAGACCACAACAGCTGATGATCAGCTATTAAAAAAAAAAAAAAAAAAAGCTGTTGATAGAATTAATAATTTAAGAGCCTTCCCCCAAAAAAGCGGGTCCAGCATTTAATGACTGCTTGTCACGTCAAAATGAGAAAAATTAAAGCACACAAAAATTCATGAAGAAGAAGTTTTGCATGAGCAACTGAAGGGGCCACAAAGAGCACAGACACCATTTAAAAACCTGTTGATCTGCTCCTTCCATAATTCATATTTTGAGCATTTTTTTATTGCTCACATGACATATAAATGTCTTAATGCTTATCAATACCAATTTGTTTGTCCTCCACCCTTGCTTACCGCCCTGCAGCAGGGAAAAACATGGAATTCTGCCCTCCCCACCCAGAAGAGAGGCGTTTCCCGTGGTTCACCTGGCAGTCCTCGCAGCAGAGCCCGTGTGCACACACCGCTCCCGGGTTCAAGGCACAGGTGGTAGCGTTGCAGCACCGGTTTGTACATTCCTGGATGGGTTTGGAGGGCAAATTTAGAGCAGACAACTTTCAGTCACAACGAGCCGTAAATCAAGAGGCTGCCTATAGCTCTGCCAAGAAAAGCTGGGCATGAAATCATGAATTATGCATGAAATTCGACAACCTGATCCAAACAGCCTTGTCTGCCCTCAGATTCAACAAGCCCAATAAGTGTAGTAAAACCAGAAGAGCTGCTGAGGAGGGCTGGTTTATTCCAGCTATGGATCTAATCCCAAATATCACAAACAACTCGAGCACGCTGACACCAACCCTGATAGAGCTCTGTGGGGCTTTATTTCTACAGGAATCACTGGAATGACTCCACTGCCTCCAGAGAGGACGCAGGAGCTGTGTCAGCTCCTGAACATCACGACTACAGCTTTATTTTGTGATAGCTGCTGGCCAGGCTCCTGTTTGGAAGGAGGCTGGGGCTGCCACAGAGGAAGACAACGACACAATTCCATGTAATCCCTTATCAGAGTACACCAGTAATAGAGCTCTGAGATATGGAATGAGTATGAATTGCAGCCTCACTCACTGACACAGCCCAATTTCACACTTGTGGATTAGATGGTGCCATGTGTGGGCTTCTGCAAACTTTATTCCCAGCAGAATGAGCTCGTAAGGAGTCTCGGAAAAGAATGGATTTGTTTTTCCAAGATAATGCCCACAAGCTGCAAGTTACACCAGCTGAGCTGGAATCTCATCTCCCTCACAGAAATAGCAGCAGATAAAATTGCTCTTCAGCTGTGTTAAGTCGGTTTGACTTAACAAGGGATCACTAACAATGCAGGGAACACAGGGAGGATAAGTGGGTTAGAGTGATGTTCACGGCCTCTTGTTGCTTCACTTGCTTCGGAAAGCTTCCCAACTGAAGGCAGGGCTGGCACTGACTCACTGTGAAAAACAGAAGGAGTCTCAGCATTTCACTGTTTTTTAGATAATATCTTCCTGGATGTACAAAGCTAACTGTGTTCTGAAGCAGAGGAACAACTTCCTGCCCCTATTTTTGACCAGAGGAAGGCAGCAGGCTACAGAAATATTCCTGTGCAGCTGCTGCCTGTCAGGAGTAACATTCCTCTGCATAGAGCACATTTTATAAATTCACCTCAAAAATAATCTGAGATAAGCAGAGTGTCAGTCCCATTAAAGTCCTTCTGAAGCAGTCAGCTCCAACCCCCATGCTCTGGCCCCACAGCAGCACTGAGCATTCCACAGGCAGATTGGGATAAAGACACAGCTCCTGGAGTGGTGTTACAGCCTTCGAAATTTCCAATTGCTATCTCACTTACTGCTCATTGCAGGGAATGAGCTTGGTAAATAGTTTTTGTGCCTGAGCTATCAAATTGTCAGAAATGGTTTTAACATCAACAAGCAAACAAACAGGAAATGCTCACCCGGCTTTTTGAGAATGGAGGCTGCCACCTGGAATTACTGCTGTGCTGGACTTCATTATTATTATTATTATTACTATTATTATTAATTATTAATTGTCAATTGTTATTATCATTATTGGTGCCAACAGCAATGATGGTAGGGGTTTCTCAGTGTGGGTCTCGGCTCATCAGAGCAACCAGAGCAGCCCAAGCCCAGAACAGTTCCAGCAGCACCTGTGCAATGTCACACACTGTCCTGGGGACAGAATCCCTGCTGTGCACCCCTCGTTCCTAGGAACCCTCTCTTCTGCCCCTGGGCCCCCCGAGGGCAGCCAGCAGAAGATGTTTAAGGATCCTGACCCCTTCCCAGTCTCCTGCCTTTCCCTTGCCTTTCCCTTGGCTCCAAAGGCATTTTTAGCACCTGTAAGAGTCAGGGTAAAGGAACTCACAGGTAACAACCACAGTCAGGGGAGCAGCTCCTGCTTGTTTGAGACCTGCTGTTTCCTCACTTCATCTGCACATTTCTTGTCGGGGACAATCTCTCCTCACTCACCCTTTCCATTCCCCCCACAATTTTATCAGGTTATGCTGCATTTTCCTTCATTTTCTCCTTTTCCAGCCAGAGCCCTTTTGAAACTCTGAACCACCTTATTGCTTTTCTCTCAATCTTTTTCACTCTGCTTTATCCTCCCTGGGATCAGGGAGGGGTAGGGAAAACCTGCACAAGCAGTTTCAGGCGCAGCAGATTTATAGAGGTCTGCTGGTGCTTTGTTTTGTTTTCCTATTTCTCCCCTAGTACTTTCTAACAGCCTATTTACCTTTTAGACCACTCCTGAGCACTGGGCTGACATTTTCATGAGACTATTTATTGCAATATGAAGTCTTGTTCCTCCATGGTCAGAGTCGGCTCAGAGTCCATCATCTTCTCTGTGATTTTGGAATGTGCATCACTCCTCAGTGAGTCCCATTTCTCATCTTAATGCCTGCTCCAGCTGTCTCAGAAGGTTTCTCTGCAGTCCTTCACAGCCACTTTTCATCTCTACCAGCCTAACTAATATCATCAGCAAATTAAAGACTATTCCTCTTCGCAGGCTGTTTATGAAAATGCTGAGCTGTGCAGTCCCCAGGACACATCTCATGGATACAGCACAGCTGATCTTCTGCTGCGTGGAATGAACGATGAACACCTCCTTCTACTTCTGATCTTTTAACCCACTTTTTGCCCATGTACTTTTCTCTCATCTACAGCTCCTCAATCTCCCAGAGAGGCTTTGGTGAAAGGTTTGGTCTGAAGCCTCTCAGAAGCCCTCACAGACTGCAGGGACAGCCCTGTCCCTTTCCATCCACTCGCTAAGCCCTTCAGAGCACTGTGATAGGTTTGTAAGACAAGATTCTGTGAGACAAGGTTTTGTAAGACAGCATTTCCTGGCACAGAAACCGTGTTGACTTGTCCCTGGCATGTCACAGCTGTTTGGGCACTCGCTCCTAATTACATTTGGAAGTAATTTGTCTGACTTCTGAGTTAGCAATTCGTAGTTTTCTGTTCCCCCTTGCAGCTGGTTACAAAAGTAGACACATTTTCATCTTCCGAGGACCGGGGATTTTTACTGCTGTTCATTTTATCTTTCCGTCTATAATCTACATTAACCCTCCTTCCACAGACACTGCAGCACATCAGGAATTTTAGATCATATAACTGAAAATTAAGTGAAAATCTTAAAATCATGGAATGGTTTGGGATGGAAGAGAACTTAAAGCCCATCCAGTGCTTTATGGGCAGGGACACCTCCCACTGTCCCAGGCTGCTCCAAGCCCCAATGTCCAGCCTGGCCTTGGACACTGCCAGGGATCCAGGGGCAGCCACAGCTGCTCTGGGCACCTGTGCCAGGGCCTGCCCACCCTCCCAGGGAAGAATTTAATCCTCATGTCACTCATTCTTGAGATACTGCAACACCATGGACAGAACTCAGCCAGTACAAATGACTGGGCAGTGAATTAGTATCTAATCACTCAGCTTTTCTGGAACCACCCAGATTCGAGCAGTAAATCCCAAATAAATTTAATTGCATCCAAGCTGCAGTTTTCCAATATAACTAAAAAGGCAAGACGACAGAAAGAAGAGGCAGATCAAGTCAGTGTTTGCTGCCATTAAGTGGCTTTGACTTGAAAAGGTATCACTAACATTCAGAAATGAAAACAAGAAAGATAACTGGGTTAGAAAGACATTTGCAAGCTGCTTGCACTCTATTGACTTCAAACAAGGAGATAAGGCTGCTTCTTCCAACCTTGTTACCCTCAAGAGCGAGTGAACTGTCAGGAAATCCTCACGGCTTGGACAAATCCAATACACTCCACAGACAGAACGTAGCAATATCTTGCTGCTTTGAGTGCCCCCATCTCTTTTGTCTGTAGGTCCCTTCTTATCACAGGAAACAAATCCCTCATCTGCTGATGCCTTTAATTCAGATAATCAGAGAGAAGTTCAATGCAGCCAATGAGGAGGGGATGTAAAAGGGATAAGGATGCCAGCTCGGATATTATTTGACCCCCAGGTTTTGCCTATCTCCTGCTGATCTGAGGAGTCCTCTGACACATTCACTAAACTAAATGGAACAATCTTTGAAGTAGCAGCAATCTGTCTGGGAGGCAGTGAAGGCTATTTCTGTCGGGAGGTAATTGGCTAGAGGAAGAGAAAAATCCCACAGAGAAGGAGGGAAAGGTCTTGTGCCTAAAAACTGAAGCTGCAATGAAAAATACCCAGCCAATATTAATATTTCTATACGGATAGCGAGGCCGTGGCACAGGGTGCCCAGAGAAGCTGTGGTTGTCCCACCTGGCAGTGTCCAAGGCCAGGCTGGACAGGGCTTGGAGCCCCCTGGGACAGTGGGAGGTGTCCCTGCCATGGCAGGGAGTTGGAACAGGCTCTCTTTAAGGTCCCATCCAATCCAAACCATTCTGTGATCCCACAGTTTCTATGGTTATATCAACATAAATATAAATACATGAGTGGCTTCTCATTGACGGAAACAAACCTCCAATTAATGCACGTTATCTCGAGAAATTCGAGCCAAGTTCACAAATTATTTTGAGTTTAGCTGATTAGCTAATGCCAAAAGGAACTTCTAGGAACACGAGGTCATGGCCAGTCTGCTGGACAAGCCAGGCTTTGCTCTCTAAGGATGAACTGAGCACATCCTTAACCCAAGCCCTGCCTGAACTCAGCAACTCAAATACACTCGAGGCTCCCTGCACTTCTGAGACTCTAAGGTTTGAGCTGATGGGATGGCAGCAGAGAAGGGAGAGTCCTGTTTTACACCAAATGTGCCAAACCAAGCCCCCACTGCCAAAACTCTGCTGGCAGGACATGAGCAGGAGCTCTTAGGTGGGCTCTTACCTCAGGCTCCCCACAGTCACACTCCTCTCCATCCTCCACGTAGCCATTCCCACACTTCTGGCCACCAAAGGACTCCTTGACTTCAGGCAGGTTAAAGAGACACATTCCCACTCCTTTCTCCAGGCTGTTTTCCAGGTCCTTCCTACTGCAGCTACTGAACACCATGGGGAATGGATAGCTGGAAGAAAAACACAGGGAGACAAAAAGGAAGGTTGTTATGTGAGATGAAAACCTCTCTCTCCTGTCCCACGGGTGAGATTTTAGCACATCTGTCCCTTAACCAGAAGATTGTGCTCACTTTTTATCACACAGAATTGAGATGCAGCAAATCACTGCGAAATTGAGCCAAACCATCAGTGATAATTTCTGACTATGAGTAAGGGAATTTCCGTCTTTTTCACTTCAGTTTGTAGCTGCTCTTAAGGACTGGAAGTGCTCACATTTGGAATTCCTTCTCCCCCTTTTGCATATGGAGTTATAATGCAAATTATGATCGTGAGCCTAAAGAAATGCTGGGTTTGCAAGTAGTATCCTGCATTTACAGGACTACAAAATGTCCTAATCCTTCTTGGAAAATTCAGCCTCAAATGGCAAATTCATTCATCTTGCTCTGCAGAATGACAAACTTCCTGCTCTTTTCAGGAAAAAAAAAAAGAATAAAAGAAAAAACCCCAATGTTACTTGATAAGAGCCTGCTTCTGCAATTCATCAAAGCTGAGCTTGGGAACTGCATGATTAAAGCAAAGACAGTTCTTATTTTAAATCAGCACAACTGTAAGGACACCGTGCTGAAAATACCTCTGCTCTGAATTCCCACAGCTGAGGGCAGGATTCAGCCCTGCTGGGCAGGCACACAACAGCTCCCGTTTCTTCTAAAAACACCCAGACAGTGCGAGCAAAACAATCCTGTGCAGTACAAATATCAGCAGATAATTGGTGCTTTTCTCGCAGAAAACTTAATTCCATTTCTGCTAATGAATGTTTGCAGTCTGCCTCAGAGACGGGAGACTGAGGGACAGCAACGGGGAGTTCTGGGGGACACCTGAACACAGCAATGAAGAGTTCTGGGGGACACCTGAACACAGCGATGGAGAGCTCTGGGGGACACCTGAACACAGCGATGGAGAGTTCTGGGGGACACCTGAACACAGCAATGGGGAGCTCTGGGGGACACCTGAACACAGCGATGGAGAGTTCTGGGGGACACCTGAACACAGCGATGGAGAGTTCTGGGGGACACCTGAACACAGCGATGGGGAGCTCTGGGGGACACCTGAACGCAGCAGTGTGGAGTTCTGAGGTGGCTGTGCCTGCTCTACACTGAGGTGCCATGGAATCAAAGAGCCATGGAATAGTTTGAGCTGGAAAAGGATTTGAAGACCATTTCATTCCACCTCCAGGGACACCTTCCACTGTCCCAGGCTGCTCCAAGCCCCAATGTCCAGCCTAGCCTGGGACACTGCCAGGGATCCAGGGGCAGCCACAGCTGCTCTGGGCACCTGTGCCAGGGCCTGCCCACCCTCCCAAGGAAGAATTTAATCCCCAATATCCAATGCCCACATGGCTCTGTTAAATCTGTGTCACAACCACGTCGAGAAACAGCTTCTCCCCTCAGACTTGGTCCCTTTGTCACCCCTGGTCCAGCAGTACCTCAGCATTTCAGCAGCTCAGGAGCCAACCTGGCAATTTCACTTCACTCACTGAGTGCTTTGTGTCACCCACGTGTTGTTAGGATTGTTATCTTTACAGACAAGCAAGATAACAGATAGAAATTCTGCACTGCTGAACTCCAGACTTCCATTAATCTCCTGGTGTTTCTGATACCCTGCAATGAGAAGCTTGTTTTGGGAATGATGATGCCCGTAGGTCTCAGAAAGGGATAATTTCTATTAAAAAGGAAGAAATGCTCGGCAACTACAAATGCAATAGAGTTTCCTATGCTGACATAAGGAAGTTAATTAGGATCTTCTAGAAGGTTATGGATACATTACAGAACAGAATATATTTTGTGCCTAGTTAAAATTACCACTTTTACAGTTTCTTTTGCAATAAAACAGCCAGCTCATTGGAAAAGAACATAAACATGAGTCTGAAGAAGAAAATAATTTTCCTATATCACTATAGGGCTTGTCAAGTTAAACTAAACAGTTTTGAGTTTCACTGACATATGACTTCAGAAAGCTAATAGGCATCTCCATGTAATAAGCTGATTGCTGGAAAGTATCAATGTTTCAGCAAAATGAAAATGATTCAGAGGCTAAGATAAATAAAGAAATTTCAGACTAGCAGGAGGTAGGAGCCAGGCTGTTAGTTGGGCCCCAAGGGAGGACAGGGAAGGTACTCGGAGTAATGGAACAGAAAATAAAGGCACTTGGAAAACTACTGACCATTTTATATTGAGCAATTGGAGATGTTCTTAACAGGACACCACAAACTTCTGTCCTACCCTCGGAGTGATCGGAAAGAAGCCTCAGGAAATTCTGTGTATGTGGCTGTGAACAAGTGGATGGATGCACATTCCTGCCAAACAGCAGGAAAAAGCAAAGAAGCCCAGACACATCTGAGTGATAAATCCTGGTGAGGGCTGGATCAGACACGGCCCTCATATCAAAGTGTGGATTAATGAATTCTGCATCATCCAGGCAAGATCCTGCTCTGCAGTGGCACAGGTTTGCTTTGATATCCCCTGGGGTGAGACAAGGAGACACGCACACCTTGCAGGGAATGAAATCCATTCAGGAACAAAATTAATGCAGATTTCCATGTGACACCTCTGAGCCAGACACGGATCACAGGAACAGCTCACCTGCCAAAACTGGCAATGCTGTAGGGCTGCTCATTGCATCCCTGGATGCTCAGGATCATTTGCATGGATGTGAGGTGTGTCTGTCCATCAGAACGTGTGTCTGTGCCAGAGGTGAAGCTGTGTCATTGCTAATGAATGAGGTTTATGTTTCCCCCAAAGGAACTTCAAGCTGTTTCCTATTTTGAACTCGGAGATCTATTAATCTTCTGGCTTTTCCTGCTCCTGACGCTGATTTCCTCAGCTGACATCACTGCAGCACATGGCACATGATGACATTTCCTGAAAATACTTCTTCTTTACCAAGTAAGCCCCAAATAAAGCAATAAAAACCCAGAAACAAACCCAGCTGGTGCAAACAGAGAAACTTCAGGGTAACCACACCATGCAAGAGAAGATCCCACATCAATTGGTGTCCATTGGTATTTCACTGGCAACTTGATTGATCTTAAATGTAATATTCTGACACATAACCAGTCTTTGTTCTTTTGACTAATAAAGCCCCATGTAACAGCCACAGCACTTGATTGTTGTGATTTTAGGCTATATTTTGACTGTCTTTGCAATTTTAAAGCTGTTTCATCAGAAGAATGAAATCCCTGGCAGATGGGAAGTCACAGATATCAGATGTCAGGAGCACTCAAACCAATGTTTGAGTGGATCTGGAGCTTGTGAAAAATGACAAAGGAATGGTGATGTGAGAGAAACTCATCCTCTGAACAAATGCTGGAGCTTCCTCCCTGATCCCACCTTTGGGTGGAAGAAGGAAGTGGGGTCTCCACAGTGAAGTCAGTCCTTGACCTGTCTCCAAGACTTCAGTAATATCTGAGCAGGGATGTTTGTGCTTCCTGTGGTAGCTCAGACACTCATTCTATTGGAAAACCCGCTCACAAACACCAAGGGAGAACCTCCAGAGGTAAAAAATTCATTAGCAATCTTTATACTCCATCAGTCTTCACTCAAGACATTTTCTGTTACAGATTCTTATTTTTCTACACTTGGAAAGAGAAAGGAAACTTTAGTCCAACCTAACTCTTATTCTAAAATGCTGTGTCCCATACATTTTTTACACTGTCTGGGTCTGTAGATTTAATGCCCAATGGATCATTTTGTCAAACTGTTCTGGCTGTGGGTACAACTCTACAGAACTCAAATTGTTCCCAGCACTACCATCAGTCTCTTCAGTGGCTTCACAGCAAGGAAAATCATTTCAGTCTTCCTACCCCTCTTGAATCCACAGCATTCCTCAGTGTCTCCTTGGTGCTTAAAAGATGTGTTTAATCCCCAGCAACAAATATCCCAGTTTCCAACAAAAACAGCTTTGCCGCTCCTGCAAAAAAGACCTTCACAGTCGTGAGAGGATCCCTGGTAATCGATTCCTTGGGAAACAGAGCCCGGGCTTGTCCCATTCGTTTATATCTCAAGCATATACTCAAGATAAATTCATTTATATCTCAAAATATATATATTTGCAGCCCTCCAAACACCAGGTTCCTTTGGGCACTTCTGCATTTCACCTCTATTAGATGGCTCTTTCCATTAACTAAGCCAAGTGCCATCAGCACTCTGTCAGTCCCATTTAAGAAGAGATGATTCTCTGTCCCAGCACCTCATTGCCCAGCACAGGCTTCTTTTCTTTTTCTTTTTTTTCACGAAATACAGAAGTTCTTCTCCGTCATCTCCATTTCAGAGGAATCCCCCTTCCTAAAGGGCTGAATGACAAGAGGGTGCAGGAGCAGAGCCAGTGCCCCAGAAAAGGCAGGCTGAGGAGATGAGGCAGCAAAGTGCTCAGCAGAGGTGCAGTGGCTGCTGATCCGTGCAAGGGCACAGCAGATCAGCACTGGGGCCACTGCTGAGGCTGCTGGGACATTCCCATTCCCATTCTCCATCTGGGACTGCCTCGAGCTGCAGGAGACCCAAACCCCTCCAGCTACAGTGCAGCACCACCTCAGGACAATCATCCAAAATGGAACTCCTTTGGTTCCCCCAAATCGTGTCAGTCTGCATCTCAGGACCGCGGATCCACCTCCTCTGAGCTCCCCCACCATAAAACACAACGGATTTGGCTGTTCCTCCAGAAGCATCGCTGGAGTGGTAACACCACCCATGGCTCTGGGAATTCTCTATCCATTGCACAGTAGGATAAACTGCAGGTTCACCATATTTTGAAAACATTTTGATTATTATGATCATCCATATCCAATCTCGCTTTTCATTTCTAATTCAAAAACTACAACTAAAATAACTGCCATTTTCTGTCCCAAATGTTGGTGTATACACACACACACTCTCTATGTACACATATATCTATTTATAGGGTTCATTTCTTGCAGTTCACATCACAACCTGATTATTCAGCATTATGGCAATGTTTATACAGAGCCTTTTACCAAAAGCCCCTGAAGTGTTTTACAATTATTCACTCAATTAAAATGCACAAGGGCCCCAAAGAGCTCTATTAAGTACCACCAGACCTCCCTCCCTGAGGTAATATGATAATTGGAGATTATATTAATTTTAAAAGGGACATTTTCATTTTTTTTTTTTTGGAGCATACTTATGGAAATAACTCTTGGCTAGCTAATTTCCAAAGGTGCAGAAAACTGGGACTGAACTTTGCCCAGAATTCTTGAAAACGCAAACCTGAGGGGCCATATCTGGAAACAGCTCACGCATCAGCTGTGCTTTTTAGGAGCATGAAGGTGTTCAATGAGCAGAGGCTGCTGAGTCAGAAGTTTCCCCAGTCCAACACTTGAATTTCCAACACTTTCCACGACAACACCTTGACCTGAACTGACCACCACAGTGAATTTCTGAGATTCAAAAATATGAATACTTATTCTCCTTCATCTCCAAAATTCCTGATTTTTGGCTCGCAGCTGGAGGGGAGAAGAGCAATGCAGAACCTTTTACTGGAGGATGGAGATGTGAGTTTGAGCTCCCTCTTGCTCAGACTCTACAGAATGTCTGACACACAAATACGTGAGTTTTCTGTTGCACATCCCACTCTGACATAAGAACATGAAAATAGGAAGGAGGGGTTAAATTAAAGAATAGAGATGGGGTTGGTTTTCTTCCATGAGAAAAATGACAGCACCAGAA
This sequence comes from Acanthornis magna, assembly GCA_036785705.1. Lineage (NCBI taxonomy): Eukaryota > Metazoa > Chordata > Aves > Passeriformes > Acanthizidae > Acanthornis > Acanthornis magna. The sequence continues at coordinate 20,380,518 of JAWUZG010000013.1, forward strand.
AGATTCACCCAAGAATAAACCTCTAGAAGGTAGAAACTCAAGCCACGTGAATGTTTCTAGACCCATGGAGATGCTGATTTCAAGGAACTGTGACAATTTTCCAGCCTCCTCTAACTCCTGATCTAATTGATGTAATTCTCTCGCACTCAAAATCATCCCCCTTGGTTTTAACCTTCTAGACATTATTACTGCTCTCCAGCTTTTGAAAACAACTTTTTCTGGGCTCCTGAGAGAGATGAGCCTACCAGAATAAAAGTGAATTTGCTATTAGATGACATTTTTTGACACTCCAGCTCTTCTGTACAGCAAGTATGTTAATGAATTAGTAAGCATAAAGAACTTCACAGAATTAGGTGTCAAGCAGGAGACAAAATCCAGTTCTCTTTGATATTGAAATAGGTGTTCAAATACTACAGATCTCTTCATGTATCAAGTTCTGTCACTACACGTTATTTCCTACACCTCACGTTTTAGTAGCAATTGTTCAAAATTAGACAAGTGCCATAATACGGAAGGACTTTTTAATCTATTAATTAGACAAGTGCCATAATATGGGAGGACTTTTTAATCCATTATTTAAACAATGTCTTAATTTCTACGTACTTTTGAGGGAGAAAGGCACAAACGCAGTTTTTGACCCCACCAGCACAATAAAGGGGGAGCTTGGAGATTGCTTCACACCCTAAACATTTGCAAACAGCAAATTGGGAAAATTAGGAGGAGGGGAGACACTGGAAGACCCTTTGGGCTTTTAGAAGCAGCACATGATAGAGCTTTCCCCAAAACATCAGTACCAGAGCTCATGGGGCACATCTTTTTCTGATGATTTGGAAGGATTTAGCTAAAAATGCAGAGTGGCTTTATGTACATATGAAGTATTTAAATGGGAAGTTTGCTTCAAAAGGTAGTACGTGTCTGACAACCCACACTTATTTTTCTAGCCTATTTTTCACTCCCTTGTTCCTCTTTTAGAGTCTGAATCCCTAGAGCATCAATAAAGTGGAGCACAGAATTGGGCCACGTAGTTAGAGATGACATCAAAGCTCTTCTGTCTGAGTTCATGGTCAGTGACTTCAAAACAAGTCCAGATTTTTCCTACAGATTTTGTCACGTTCACTACATGGTGGCTTCTCACCCTTCCAATAAATACTGGATGTAAAGAAATGGGAATGTATCACACTGGTGGTTAATTTTATTGATGTCTACTTGGATGGCTTGTTGTGCTACAGTGGAATTTCCAGGGTTATTGGAAAGAAAGCCTTTCCAAGTCAATGTTTAAACTTTGCACACAAATGCCTTAAGTTTGTTTTAATTTTTCCCTGGGGATGGAGCAGATTCCCAGAATGAATTCCAGCAATCTCCCTTCAGGTGCCCAGACTGGATTGACACAGCCCCAGCTGAGCCTTGACCTCTCCCATTACACGGAAGGTGAAATTTTAACTACCTGGAATATTCTAAAAGGCAGATTTATAACGCTGGATGTGGGACTTCGGGGCAGAAAGCAGCGACAGAACAAATGCCTGGATGGTTCCCAAAAATCCATTCTGCAAGGGAACAACACTTAATGGCTTTATACAGTATAGACTGTCGTGGCAGTCACAAAACTGCCAAATAAAACATTATTAGCAGTTACTTTCCCTTTGACAAATGGATGGTCAGAGAAGTTTTTTCTTGGAGGAGAGGCCTGTTGTGACTTTCCTTTGTGTTCTGTGGGTGAAGCAATACTGAACCAATTTATCACCCCTGACAGGATCCTGACTCTGTGCTGGAGTTATCTGCATTGCAAAAGCTCCATGGGAATTGAGCTCAGACAACTGTTCTTCCTGTTGGAAACCAGACAGCCAAGGGAAGGAGCTATAATCAGTTTGAATTTGCCTCTGGCTCATCTTTTGCTCTGTTTCCTTTTAGACCACTACCTCATAAATAAAAATTTGCTGGATTGCTGAGAGCTCAGGTTTCACAATCTACTGCTTAGAATTTGAGGCTAATCCAATGCTGACTACAGGAAAAGTCGAAAGGCGAGGCAGAGCAGAGGGAGGGATGAAAAGGCCAGGTCAGGTCTGCTCCCAGGCTCAGGAAAAGCAGGATGCAGACACCCTGAGCCTGCCAGCAGCTCCCGGCAGTGAAGGAAAATGTGGATAAGGAGCACAGCCGGAATGCCCTGAGTTTAAATTTGTCACACAAAACACAACATCCTCAGCACGTGATGAGCAAATAAAGACAAATGGTCCAGCCCATTGCTGAAGATCAGCTTCCTACTGATTTCTGATTAGGGAAAAGGTGCTTTGGTTAGTTCCCAACCTGATTTTACAATCTGCTTTTGTTCCAGGCAGTTACATTCTGATTTTCTCCCTTGAAAAACCTTGGCATTGATTTTTTTTTTTTAATGGTCCAGGAGCAGATAGGAAGGAAAAAAAATAAAAAATCTGACTTTGGGAATCAGCTTGATTGAAACACCTGTCATAAGGGAGGTACTTGGGCTCAGGGAGTGGATTTGGGTGAGGATGAGCCTGGACTCAGGTGAGCAGAGCAAACAACACAGGTTAAGTAGGGCTAAACCCCAACAGGAGAAACCCAGGCTGGGGAGAAGGGATTTCACAGAAAATCCTGCACTGGAAGGGACCCACAGGAATCCTGGAGGCCAATGCCAAGGATCAGCCCTTGGGATGGAGCACGTGGAGAAGCTGTTCCACTGGGAAGAGAACGAAGTGCATGGAAATGCCAACTGGGGAGATGTGGGTGCTGGAGGGAAGAATATGAGCCCTGCAAAAAGCTGGAAATAATAAATACCCAGGGGACAGGCTCATATTGATTTCACTTAACATCTGTACTACCCTGGCTCTTAATAAATCAGGACTCCAGGACAGGAGGATCTGACTTGCAAGCAGTGTGGCTCAATTATTTTCTTCTTTGGGAAGATCCAAAGAAAAGATAAGTGAGGAAAAACAGTGCCAGAAATCAGCCTAAATTTCCCCAGCATTCCCACCTTCCCTTCTTCTGTTATTAGAAGAAAGCTCTTTATCCCATATAAGCTAAATCACCTCAGCTGAATGGAAGTGGAATTCTGAAAAGAATCCTAAATATATAACAAGGAATCACTTTTTCTACATTTCCCTTTCTTTTTAACAGAGTTGGAACAAAGCAAAATTAGCAGCCACATTGTATTTATTTCATTATTCCAAACCATGGGAACAGAATGGATCCAGCCATGATCTTAGACTTAGGGATCCTTAATGAGCAAATTAAAACTTTCACTCATAGGAATGAAAGGCTTCAGATAAACCTAAAAAAAACCCTCATATGGATCCTGATGAAATCCTGGCCTTATTGAAGCCCACGGGAGTTTTGCTCCCAGCTCTGGATTTCTCACCTGGCGGAGGTTGGCTGCCAGGAGAGCGTCGGGGATGGAGATGAACACGATTTCCATGCTCTAAGGGGCAGACAGAAAGGCTCTCTAGGACACCGAAGTTATTTCACCTCTTTGTTTTCAGTGCCTTTACTCTAAATTAGGTGCTTTCTTATCTGAATTCCTCACTGGGGCTGCGTCACTCATTTGCAAAGGCAAAAATGGAGCCTCCCTGCCTTGCTGCCACCAGAACCCCACGGCAAATGGGCACAGCTCTTCCCAACAGGCTGTGGCATTCGAAAAGATAAAGACCGACTTTGCAGGGAGGAATTGTTGGGGGAAAATGGACACCTTCCCTCTGTGAATTTGAAACATTTTGCACATCTATGGCAGGCACAAAAGGCTCTGTGATTCCCATGACAACTGCGGCAAATGCAGCTGTGGGCATCATTTAATTACAGGGCCTCAGCCTTCCGAGTCCTCCTCAATTCCTTCAAGTGCTCCTGGGCACGCAACACATGCTCAAAAAGGAGCATTCCTGTGACCTTAAGGATTTTCCCTTTTAGGTATGTTTCCATTTTTAAGCCAGGAATTTGGAATTCATTAACACCAATTAAAACTGGACGCCGTGCGCTTAATTTTCCATGCGCCACACTACAGATTTATCCCTGCAGGTTGAAAAGTTTGTTGGTTTGGTTTTTTTTTTGATGAAACACAAAGCCAAGATAAAGGGAAATGTCCTCACATGATTTGTTCTCATGGGTCATGGCAATAGCAGCACTGCAGGAGAAAAACGTCCCTCTCAGAGCTATATTTCCTATGGATATTACAGCAACAAGACAAAAGGCAGCTGAGCTCCCTCATCCCAGCACCCAGGCCAGGAAAAGTGGATACATCTCATGGCAGAATCCACTACTTGTCCTTAAGTATCTGCTATAAATAACCACACCAGAAGTAAAATGTGTTTTCATTTGAGAAGTCACCTCTCTCCTTGTCAGCTTCACTTACAGCAAAGTCTTGCTGTCAATCTGTGCGAGGTCTCCTTGAGAATACACCAGGAAAGCCAAATATTTTCACTTCTAACAGCACATCTACTGAAATGAGAAAGACTAAACTAAATAAAAAGCAATTATCTTTTTTTTTTTTTTTTTTTTTGCCCCATAGCTCTCTGTGCTAATTGTTAACAGTGACCCACTCCTGCAAAGGACTGGGAAAAATTAAATGTATTTCAACCAACGCTACTAATTCTTCAACGCAGATCTTATTTATCACAAAAATTAAATATATCTGCAAGGCATGGAAATTATTAACAAAAAAGAAGGCCAAATGCACTGCAGACGTGGGGCTACTTGGAGTGAAGGGAAAGACTGACATAAATCTATTCTGTAATCTCGTGGCTGTTTCCTACTAAAGGAAGGACCAGAATGCAATGTGCTAAATTACTGGGGCAGAGGGATATGTTGCTTAAGGTTTTTTTTTAAAAAAAGCAGTTGCACTGCTGGCACAACAGACCTAGCTCTGTCACAAGTAATTTATTACATCAGTATATCAACTTTATTAAAAAAAGAAAAAGACAACAAAGAAGTCTGTCTTTGTGCCGAGCTCAGCTCAGACTGGTTTGGAAACATAAACAGCTTCAGAGTTTAATTAGAAACTGTTTACATCTGAAAGATAATTTCATTTTCCTCAAATTGTAACAGAGGTAATTCCAGATAGTTCTGCTGACTCCAGAGTTTAATGTCTCTAAGCTGCCAGACAGAAAAATGCAAAGTGAGGTCTGAACAGCTGAAATCTGACTGAGAGGGGTCAGGAAATTCTGTGCTAACTACTAATGGTTTGATTATCTAACATTTAACAGCTCTGAGCTGCAAGATGCTGCGAGATGTCTGCAAGAAAAAAAAGAGAACCACTCAGTAAACTGAAGTGTCCTTTCCCACACTCTATTTCTGATTTCTTTCCCATTTCACACTGACCTTTTGCCTTTTTCTAAGCTTTTTAAAAAAAATTTACCTTTTTTAAAAATCTGGTGAAGTGTTGGAAAAAGTTTTTCCCTTCGAGTTGATGCTGTTTTCATGGCATACCTGGCTGTCTCCTGGAGCAGTGTGCTGGAAATCTCTGGAGGGTGTATATTTTCACATCTGGAGACTCCAGTTCAGCATTGGAATCACCAAAATGAGGGTGACCTTATGTTCTGCTTCCTTGAGATCATTTTTCAAAAAGGAGAAAAGTGATTGAAACTAATACTTTATGCAACAAATGACACAAGTGATTAGTACTTCCCCAACTTGTCCTTAAGAGATTTTCACCATGTTTTATTTATTTAACTACATGTTTATAATGGAGTTAAATAAATATTTCTTTGCGTGGCTGTTCAAAAATCAAACAAAAGCAGATGACAAAATAAGAAAACCCTTTGAGGACCAAACCAAAACTCCTCAGAAAACTCTTTGAGGACCAAACCCACCGAGCCAAGCAGCTCTCCAGGAGCCCTCAGATGCAAATATTCACTTGTGCCGTGTGAAATCAGCACTGCTGCCAAGGGGCTGCTTTTGATGTGCTCAGTAATGGGAATGGGAGATCCATGGGGGAAGCACAGACCTTCAGCAGTTGTGGAACATTTTAGGGATGTGCTGCTGCCCCAGGGGGAAGGAATGAAGGACTTGCAGGAGCCCCTGACCCAATTCCGCTGATCATCTGCCCCAGTTCCAGCAGGAAAGCTGCACTCCTGGAGAGCCAGACAGATCGATAAGGAATCCTCATTAACACACATGCTCATTAACACACATCCTCATTAACACACATCCTCTGCCCCCACAAGCCTGGCTGTTGGTTCGGATGGCTCCCATTACCTGGGTTCTCACAGAGCCCCACAAAATGCAATTCCAGTTCACCAGAGGTGGAAGCAAACCAGGCTGGGGTTTGGGTTCACAGGCAAATTTCTCTGCCCAAACCCATATTTCCACCAGAAATATCAGATGGTTTTGGATAGAGATCCTATACAAAGGTACAATTCACACGCCTGTGATCTAACACTTAATCAAGGAATAATTACAAATCCAAGTTGTGACACCTCAGTGGCTCTGGGGAGAATTTCCAGTGCATCCTTGGAATTCTGGTGCTGGACCCCTGAAATAACAGCTGCACACCAACGCCAAAGCTCCTGCCAATCCTGCCCTCGCACTGAGCACCAGCTCCAGAGAAATCCTCAAAGTCTGAGCACGGCAGAGACTGAATCAGCCTTCACACCAGGAAAATCTGCAAGACCTTCAAGAGTACGGAACAAGCATGAAATGGGAATGAGGGCAGGAAGAGAAGGCAAATAAATAGCTATTTTAGATGTCTCTGATAATATATTTGCTACCACAGAGGCTGTCAACAGAGGGGAGCCAATAAAACCAGCTTCTCTTTGCCAGCAGAAATGGGTGTTTATTTAGAAATAAACACAAAATAAAGTGTGATGCACCTCTCCTTGGCCACTGAACTTAACACACAAAAGCAAAGCATCAAATGAACTGTTCCTCACTTGCAGCAGAGCTGCCTTTCAAGGAGACCTTGGGAATCGGCCTGTGAAGAACAAATGTTTCCTAAGCTCATCCTTGGGTGCCTGGACCACTTCTACAATGGAGCCACGGACCAGCTCACCCCCAGAGAGGCAAACAGGAATGTTCATATCTCCTGTGTGGCTCCTGGTCTTGCTTGGCGTCACTCTGAGCTCGTCACAGACATCTGCGACTATTGCTCAGGAAAAAACCACTCTGCTTCCACTTAAATATTTTATTTCTCCTTAATTACTACTGATGTACTCAGTGTTCAGTGCAGAATATCTGATTGCTCGTGGAGGGAATTAAAATCCAGTAAGTCCCAAGGCTCTTTTTCAGTGGTACCTGGGAGAAGCCCACCCGATGGTCCTTCCCATGGTTAATTTTCCCCCATTTCTCCTCAGCAGTGCTTAGATGGAGTCAATTAGTTTAATTTGGGACTGTCACTCAGCTGAGTTTTAACAGATCACCTTTGCTCTCACTCTCATTCACAAATAGGCACTTCCCATTGGCTGCCTGCTTTAACTCTAACAGGAAGGTTTAATTTTACTTAAAAACCTACTGGAAACAGCATGGGGTTTTTTGGATTGGTTAGAAAAATGTCTTCTCCAAATTACAACAGTAAATGAACCCGTATTTTTCTATGTATGATTTCTGCTCTGTGCTCTTTCTGTGTTCCTAATTGATCTCCTCCCCCAGACCCTGCCTCCAAAAACTCAATAATTAAAGTGAAATCATGTACTGAAAGGCAATTACTCAAAATTAGCTGTTCTTTTTTTCCCGTGAGGCACAGTTCCATAAAAATCCTCTAAAATAATAATCTATAGCTGAGAGGTTAAATTGATCTCATTTCTCCTCTTTTTTTCCACTCATGATCATCACCACACAAAACACAGGAATTTCCACCAGCAGTGTCACAGCCCAAGCCTCACTTGCCTGTAACACCTACAGTCATATTTATCTGAGTAAATTCAATTTAAAATCTGACTGAGAAACACGGAGTGTCTTTAAATTCTAGCTGTGACAATTGGAAATGGGAACACAAGATCCAAGATAAGAACGGAGTGAGGGAAGAAAGGCAGAGTTCAATGCATTCTTGACTTTTCCAAAGGAACATCACACTGAGGGAACACAGCAAAGGGGAGTTGTGTGGAGAAAGGATCCTAAAGAAGCTTCTTCCTTGGTCCTGTGCCTGGCCCAGACCTTCCTGTGTGTCATCATGGCATGGAAATCAGAATATGCCTGGGAACTCTAGGGAAAGAGGAAAACCAGGTCTGGTAGAGGCCCAGATGAAAATGGAAGTTTCCCAAGAGATATTCTTTCCTTCAGAAGGTTGTGAAGCAAATATCAATAGCCATGCTCTCTCACATATCAGATTTTCCACTTCTTGAATATCCACCACTTGTTTCACATCTTGAAACAACAGCCCATTCACCATCTTTATTGTCCTGGGTATTTTAAATTCTTTTCTCCATCATGGTCTTTGAGAAGAACCTTTCAGATCAGTGTGAGGTGTTCCATCTCAAACAAATGTACAGAGAGAGCAATGGCGTGTGGGCAGTAGGACAGACCTGAGAAAAATCCCATCCTTCCCATATCCAGGGGCAAAGGGGACTGAGGGGACACCACAGAGCAGCCCCTTCCCCATCAGATTGTGTCTTTGGGAAGGCAAAGATGGAACCAATGGCTCTGTCCTGGGAGCCATTTCCATTAGTCCAGCAACAAGAAAGGATCCTGGGAAGAGCAAAATGCTTCTGCCAGGGGGCGGTGAACGAGGATTTTGTTACTGCAAGGATTGACCTCCCAAAGGGAAAAAGACAATTGTAGGGTGAGCACCTGAATGGGCTTGGTCAAAGTGCCTGTCCTTAGAGGATTCCTGCTCTCACTGACCTCCCCGAAAAGGAGAAAATGGAAAGGCATCACGGAGCCCTCCCTTCGAGAGGGAAGGAAGAAAAAATTTCCAGTGTGTTCACTTCCCCAGAGACAAGTTCCCCATGTGGATCACCTGCAGGTAAACTAGAAGAGCACTCAAGGACACAGGGAAGTGGGCGAGGAGAAGTTCAACCCTTGGGTTTACAGGAGGGGAGAACACTAACTATCAAAATTTTGTGTCCCTTAAGGCTGACAAAAAATTTTAAACACATCTGGTCTGAACTCAATATTTCAATGACTCAGTGGGAGCTCCCCTGACTTCAGCCCCCATGGAGGTCCCTGTGCTCAGTTCTGATAAAGAAGGCTGAATAAAAAGTGCATTTCCAAAATTATTAAATAAACGAGCGCTGCTAATTTGGCAGCATTTTGCTCTGCAGTGCTAAATTCTGCTTACACTTGCAAGGGTGTAAATCCAGCCCAACGCCTTGGGTTGCAGCAGAACTCTCTGGTATTTATTTACCTGGCAGGAGGAATATTTTCACGCCTGAGAGTGGACACTTTGGGGAGATATTTGGAAAACAAGTGGAATACTGAAGTGGCTCAGCCTAGTCCCTTAGTTTCCTGATAATGAGATCTCAGTAAAAAGATGCACAAATCTCTCGAATACTCCTTCTTTTTCACTTGGAACAGTCTATGTACAAAACAATTAAAAAAACTAGAGGAATATCATTACAACAGATGCATAACAAAGAGGACAATGTGTATGAAATATTCCTTATTGATATGATTAGTATCAATGTTAAATATAATTAAATATTAATATTCCTTAGTGCTAAATACTAATTTTAGTATTAAATAGTCCTTATTGATAGGATTTTTATAGGAACCACAACTATTTCTACAGAAGGATTTACGTGATTTTCATAGCAGATATTTGAATCTCTAGAAGTCCTGGAAAGACACAAATTTGTGGGGTTTTGTGCTTGATTTCATGTTATAAAATATATATTTTGCTAAAGACCACTAGGTCTTTAGACATTTGTAGCTCACAAAGAACTGGTGCTCATCTTGCAGGTATCTTCTAAGAATAAAAGCTATACGAAGCTCATTAAAGAAAGGATAGAGCCAACAGAGTTGAAATTCCACCCTGATCCCTGGAGGTTTTTTTCCACCAAGATGTAATTTCCAAGACCTCTTCAAAGACTGAAACAGAAGAACTGAAAGAAATTACAATAATTGACGAAATCCCTTTTAACTAACAAGCTTAAAACATTTCCTTTTGTGCATGACCACACCAATGACTCCAAAGTTAAATTCACAGAGGCCTTTCTGTTATAGCTTCGATATTTCCCATTCTTTGTAGACATCAGATAAAGACTTTTTACACTACCTTTAGCCCAAAGTTTTTTTATTCCGCTCATTAAGTCTACCTTAGAGCAATTAGAAGAGCTCAGAGTGGGGGCAGTGAGTGCACTGAGACCAGGCTGTCTCTCTAAATGGATGTGGGATGCTCTTAGTTTTGATTTTTAGGCCATTTTCAGAGCACATTTGAGATAAGGAGCATTCATTGGGCCTTCCCTTAAGCACTTCCAGAGAGGGAAAAAACTTTTCAGTGTTCCTTGAATGGAGCTCAATGGAATATTGTTATTGGTGAGACAGGCAGGGTAATTCAATATTCAGAGTGTTAATTTGAACTTGGTGAGATGCAGCTTGGCTCGAGGCATAAAGTGCTCTCCAGGAATATTTATCGCAGACTGACAGCCCGGCGTCGAGATACAGCCTAAGGCTATAAACCCAAAGTTAAAGTTTCCATTTATAAATCAATAATCAGTGCAAACACAACCTGCTCAGGGCCGGGCAGGCCACAGCTCCTCCTCAGGCACCAGCTGAATGCAGAGCTTGGTGAAAAGCCAAAGAGGGCATTGCAAGGCGGAGCTGACTCCCCAAACCTGGGCAGTGCTGGAGGTGGGCGCAGCCTTTCACCTGGAAGGTGCTACAGAAACCCAAAAAAATGGGGCTGAGCTGCTTGGAGTCATCTCCATGGCATGGAGGAATGGAATATCCAATTTCTCACATCCTGAGGAACACTGAGTGGGCACAGCTCAGGCCGAGTGCCTGCAGTGGCACATCCACCACTGAGGACAGGATCAGATACTCCCAAAGCTCTCCAGTGTGAAGGCAGAAGGAGCAAGGAGCTATCTCATGTCCCTCTCAGCAGATGAGTTCAGAAAGTTCCCGGATATTTCTGTCCCGAGAGCAGCCCTGCATTCATTCTGCAGCTGGATGCAGAACTCAGCTCAGCTGAGCTGGCAGAAGCTGCAATGCTTCCTTCGGGAGCTCAGAGCCCAGCCCTGCCTGCCCCTGCTCACCAGAAATCACCTCAGCTCACCTCAGAGCTCTTCCCACCTCACCTTGTCCCCACAGGGTGCCCTGAGCCCCGACCTGCTGCCGGGTGCAGCTCCATGGGGATAACTGGCACCCCTTGTCTCGGAAGAACCGAGGTATTTTTCCTTCCCAGACTGCAGAAACCCCAGAAACCTCATCTCATTCTCCTCCCTCGCACAACTCCCTCCCTTTTGTTTGTCTCTGGACTTGCTGTGCTTGGCCCCTGGCCACCATGCCGATCTCTGCCCTGATGGAGGGTGACAGCTCTGCCTTTGAAGGAACTCCAGGGCTGCTGTTGGGCTGAGCAGCGGGGAGCAGCCCTGCCCAGCCCTCCCTGGCCTCTCCCACACTGCTCCCCTTCTTTCCCAGAAACTCAGTCTCGGAAAAGGCAGAGGGAGAGCTGATCACGATTCCCAGAAGAGATTTTTAAGCAACAGATGAACTTTAAGCACACAGAGTGAAAACTGGAGCTGGAAGAGACATCAGAGAACATGCAGACCATCCCCGTGTCCCAAGGCACATCCACGGTACCTACACTGCCTCACTGGTTCTTACTGGTTTCCAGTCACAGGCAGCCTAATTCCTGCAGTTAGCCCAGTCTAACACACGACTTGCCATCAGACAGCTTGGGCAAATCTTACTTCAATTTAATCCTGCCAGTCCTAGCTTGACCATGGACATGGAGAACTCATTCCTTGTATCCTTCAATCTCAACAGGAATTCAGAATACAGCCCAGCAGCACTGACAGCTCACTCTGCCCAGGGTGCCTGGAATTTCAGTGCCTACCAACCACTCTTGTCCCCTGGCACGGTGCCTTTGGCATCAGCAGAGCCACCCTTCAGCTCCAGCTCAGGGAATCAGGGAATATCCTGAGCTGGAAGGGATCCACAAGGGTCGTTGTGTCCAGCTCTGGGCCCTGCACTCACAGAGATGACCACAGGCTCACTGGTTTGATTTCCCGTATTTCTAATCTCTTTTCTTGGATGATCTCCCTCCGGACACCAAAAAGCCTTCATCCCACTGACCTTACAGATTTCATTTGCTCACATGTTGAAACTTCTCCACAGCTCTAATGAAAGTTTGTGCAAAGTTAAAAACCTTCTCTGCATGAGCCAAAGAGTTTGCAGAGTCTGAGAGAGCATTTCCTGCATTTCTGCATTTCCTACACACTCGTCTGAGTCTTGGTTCATTTCCTATTTTGACTGATGCTCAGCTGGCAAGATGAAAGAAGGTGAAATTCTGATTTAACACTTGCAATGCAGTTTGTTTGGCTGCGGACAGTTTTTTTAAAATTAACCATTTGCTTACAGCATTTTTGTCTCTCACATTGTTAACCTGGAAACAGAAAGGTGCAATGGTATATTTTGTGCTCTGATAACATGTTTAATTTTTTCAGCTTGAGAAGATTTGACAGGTGTTGAAAAGTCTTTTTTTTTTTTCGTTTCAATGTTCCTGAGGCACAAAATGAAACCAGTGTGAGATTGCACTTACCCAGTGGAGGGGTTCATGATGCAGCCCCCTTTATCAGTGGATGCTTTGCAGTTACAGCCCCTCTCCAGTGTGTCGTGATTCATTCCAAAATTGTGCCCCAGCTCGTGAGCCAGCGTCACTGCTGCGCCTAGAGGGTTTTCTGAGTGATCCTTCAAAAAAAAAAAATCCACAGGAGAACGTCAATTCAACACATAAACCCAATTCGAGACACACATTCCCCCTCTGAGGTCCTATTGCCTGTCCTTGGAAATGCTTTATAAGTTTAGCAGCTGAAGTTACTCTGTTGTTAAATAAACTCAGTTTCAAATTCCTAGAGCAGACTGGGAATTTCTGGCCACCCAGTCTCCCCAGCACGGGAGATATTTGAGGCCATTGAGCAGCTTTGAGCACCTGGGTCATCTCTTTAATTGGGATTAAAATCCCACTGCTCAATAAATCTCCCAAACTCCTGAGTCACAGCAGTGGCAGAGAGATCACCCAGACACGGAGTGTTGGAAAGGGCAATCGTTTTTGGGTGAGGATGAGTGTGAGAAGGGAGAAGGTCCTTCACGTCAGGAGGCAAATTAAAAATGCAGCAAGAGATTTCACTCAGCCTATTTCGTATGTTACAGGCTGTTTCTTTAATATCAGAATGCCCAAGATTTCACAAACCTTGTAAGAAAAAAGAAAAAGAAAATCTCCTTTTTAAAATGAAAGGCCAAAGCAAGCCAAAATCTTCCATGGCCTCTTATTAACCTACGAATACTCTAAATGTTGAAAGTGGCAGTTTGAAATTTGAACACGAAACCTTGTTAAATGCTGATCTCCGGGACAATCATTTCGGAGAAATTCACTGCATGATCTGATTACAGGCTGCTGACCAGAATGGTGTTTTGGCTTAACCACAAGTAAGAGACCTTTCCACATCTATCATTTTCCTTGAGGGAAAAAAAATCCACTACACTTGTAAGAAAGCTTTCCCCGAAGGCATAAACATGTAATATAAATGCATGATCCACTATTTATCAGTCAGTAAATGGAATTACTATGTACAGCTGCCTGCTCTAGAAGTGTGCATGAATATATTCACTTTAAATAAGTCTTTCAGGATCATCTAAGCCAAACTCCAGACTAAAAAGATGTGAAAGGTAAAATTGTCTAAAATATTATCTTTGTACTAATGGATGCCTTTATACATGACTTGGGGTAGATTTAAGAATTTCTTCTTTCATCTGTCTGGGCTAATATTTTTAGTAAACGATTTCTCAAGCAGCAAACAAAATCAAGGAGAGAATACAGACATTCTGAACACAAGAAACTGCTCCTTCTGCAACTGAAATAAACTCATAAGAATTTTATCTTTTAACAAAATGTCTCTTTTAAATTGTTTTTTCCTGAATTTTTAAATCTTACTATAAAAATCTTGTGACAGCCAGTTTGTGTGCAGTTTGTCCTGCGCAGCGCTAACATAATGAGATATCTTATCTAGATACTGGTGAGATAGGGATGGATTTATCTTTGTGAACACAGTAATTTATGGAGTATTTACAGAATTCAATGTAATTGAACCTGATGTCAGGAAAAGAGCACAACCTCTCACTCAAATGGAAACCAACGCGGGACTGAAGATTATGAAAAGAGCAAAATAATTCCATATAATTTCCCACTGACTCATTGGCTGATGCCTTGAAATTAGGGCTGTCTGGTCACGACAGAAACTCCTCACTGAGCTCCCCAGACACACCAAACTCAGCTCAGACTTTCTTTATTTTTCCAGCATCTCCTCTACTTACTGAGCAGTGATTATATTTCTCTGAATACTCTGAAGCTGTCAATTAAAACGAAAAACAAGGATTCACACAGTCCACTCCAGAAGCAGAGCAATAAATGATGTGAAATGTAATTCGGGACTCGAATAGGCAAACAATTATTCCAGCCCATGCGGTTCTCATTACTTGCTCAGATCCACTTGGAATGCAATTTTATCAGCTTCTAGAGAGGGTTTTAAAAGAAGGAATGTGATGCCTCAGCAGAAGAGGTTATTTGAAGACAGCATAAATGAAGATTATCAAAACAAACAGTGACATGTTCCATTTGATACTGAGACCGTTTAAGTACCACAAGGACTAAAGAAATGAATAGCAATGTGACTTTGATTTATTCCACCAGGGTCTTCTAAAGTTAACTTGAGCAGTAAAAGTCATTACCCAACAGTTTCACAACCTCTGAATAAGCAACCATCTACTGTTAAGACATCATAAGCTGTTGCACAAAACATGCAGCTGCTTTCAGCTGAACTCTGCTTCATTCCGCTGGGATTTAAATCAAATCCTAATAACTAAATGCTGTCACCTACAGCTCCGAGAGGCAAATGCTCTTGGTGCTTTCAGAGCATGTTCACTCAGTTCATAGAGCCACAGAATCCCAGAATGGTTTGAATTGGAAGGGACCTCAAAAATCATCCACTCCCATCCAATCTTCCACTGTCCCAGGCTGCTCCAAGCCCTGTCCAGCCTGGCCTTGGACACTGCCAGGGATCCAGGGGCAGCCACAGCTTCTCTGGGCACCTGTGCCAGGGCCTGCCCACCCTCACAGGGAACAATTCCTTCTCAACATCTCATCTAAATCTCTCCTCTATTAGTTTAAAACCTTTCTCCCTTGCTCTATCACTATCTGCCCATATAAAAAGTCACTTTCATCTCTTCTCAGAAATATTTTACTTTTAAATCCATGAATTCGGTGGGCAACCTTCGGAAACAGAAGAACGAAGACTGAATCATGTCAAAGACTTGCTTTAATGTCAACTTCTCTTTGGTTTTTCTATGACACTACAGAAACTTCACAGGGAAATGAAATGATAAAGGTCTTGTTAAAGCTCCTCACACTCACATGGCTGCTCTGCCTGCTTTGAGTTTCTCTGAAAATTAATGGGAGACAGGGTGTCACCTACTGAGTGAGCTCAGCCCTAAAGAAAAGAGACAGGCAGGCTCCCAGGGGGGCATGACGGAGGAATTTAGATCATAAAGTAGAGCTGAGTAACTGCAAAAAGAACCAGGAAAATCAGATCATAAAAGAATCACTCTGGATTTTGTATTCAAATGTCATTTCTGACACAGTGTCTCATTGTCTTTTCTTCCAGGACAGGTTTTAGGGTGTGAGAGATCTTGGTGCTGCATGTTTGGGATGGGATGGGTAAGAAATTGGCTGAATTATGAGGTTACCCAAACATACATTTGCCCAGTGTTGAGACACTTGAGCACCTCAGCTTCCCGGGCTAAGAGTTATTAATTCCTTCACAGAATCACCAAATCTTTTAGGTTGGAAAAGACCTTTAAGATCATCGAGTCCAACCATTCCCCAGCACTGCCGAGGCCACCACTGCCCCATGTCCCCAAGTGCCACAGCCACAGGGCTTTTAAATCCCTCCAGGAGCGGGGACTCCACTTCTTCCCTGGGCAGCTGTGCCAGGGTACAGGTACCAATATAAATTTATATATAAAATTTATAATTTATATATATAAATATGTTTTTTCTATCCCTGAATCCACCTTTGTTAACTCAGGGGATGCTTGGGCAGCTGCACATTTGGGTTTTGGGGTGAGTATTTGCTTCTTTTGGATTTGGTTCCTTTTTGAGGGTTTGCTTAAAGAACTGGAGAACATTTCTAGTTATTCTGTGCAACCCCTGAGTTAATTTGCACCTCAAAAGCTTAAATTCACTGAGTTTCTGGGTAACCTCATGCCCCCCTCATGACAGAAGCTGCAGCCTGGCCCAGGATTCATCCACAGGCCCTGGGTTTCTCCTGGACATAAAAATCAGTCTCTTCTCAGTGAGAACACTAAAGAAATGCTGATTCTTGTTTTCTTGTTACTGCAATGAACCATTTGTAATTATTTCTCTTTAAAATGACAGTTTCCAGAGTGAAGAGAACTGACTTGGCAGTGAAATACACCGTGGAGTGTTTTAAATCTGCTGCTAAAAATTAAGAGGACAAAAAAGTCACCATGAAGGGCATCTCTGACAGCAGAGAAAGCCAAAGCAGCGACTGAGAGTCAAATGGGTGAAATGAGGCTCGTGTGTGCCTTTGCAAAGACTTGGGAGTCACTGGGAGACTCCTACAGCTCTTGCTCTTTTTTGCACCTCTCCCCAGGTACCCAGTGAACAATTGTTACAGCCAGCAATTAGAGACTCAGCCACAAAGAGCCTGAAACCTTTGTCTCTTCTGCAATTTTGACACAACTTTCCCCAAATTTAGTGATTTGATCGCTCTGTTTTAAAGCTTCTTCCCTCCATCTTAGTGGAAAACACTGTTCCAAATTAAAATTTTAAAAAATCAGAAAGAACATATTTCAGAACCACTTACAGAAATTGGACAAGATGTTTACTTGTGTGTTCATCATGTCTAGCATCTAACAACAACCAGCAATACCTGGGAGAGACTCAGGTGGAATAAATGCTGCCATTGTTTGTTCTTGCTGTCTGGCAATGCAATAAAACCACTGCTGCAAAGATGGAAAAAAAGGCCTAACACAGGAAACTCTATAAATACAGAATAAAATCAATATAATAAAAGATTCAGGATAGACTGCTGCTGCCTGTAACACAAGTATACCCAAGTGTATAACAAATACATCTTCTGGTTCTCTTCCCTCACAGCACCTCAGCACCTGGTTCAGTAACAATTAGAGGTATGAACTTCTTGCAAAGATGCCCTGTTATATTTTAATGCAATATTTTGGTTTTTTCACTATGGAAACTGTCATTTACAAGCAATCTGAACAGGGATATAAACAACAGAGAGATGGGAAATGGCACAAATGGGGCTGACGGTTCAGAATGCAGGAGTGCAGAACCCGAGCTGGTGTCACCCCAGTTCAGAGCTCTGCTGTCCCCACTTACCATGACGACCCCTCCAGACTGCTCCGCCGTGCACATGCTCATGATGGGAGCCATGCCGATGGTCGTCCCCTGGAAGTACACGCCGCTGCAGGAGGGGACAGGAGAACAGGCACAGAGTCACCAGCGGTGCCGAGACACCTCCCTGCTATTTGTATTTCTGCCAATCCCAAACAAAGGTCCTGTTTCAGCTCCTCACATTTGCAGGTCTAAAGCAATGAAAAGCCCAGATGGGTTTTTTTTTTTAACTGAACCACAGTGTCCCAACTTTGGGAACATCCATCGGATCACCCCCATTGGATCACCCTCCTGTGTTTTTACTGCTGCAACAGGACCCTTCTTCCCTTTCTTTATTTCTGCTGACTGAAGTTGGGAACTGAAGTGCAAACATAAAAATACCGTCTCTAACTCAAAGAAGGGTTATTGTAATGCAGGGGGAAGTTTATGTGCTACTTGTGATGATCCACAGCCTAGAATGTAATAATTTCAAACAAAGTGTTATTACACATAGAGAGCAATCAAGTATCTCATGAGGGACAGTTTGGAAAGGCTCAATTTATTCTTACGCAGGTAATGTAAGAAGTAAATAACTCCTTTTAATTACTAAGACTTCAGGTGTGTTTATCTGCATAGCATAAAGAATGGTCAATTGATCAAAATAATACCTGATTCAAGAAAAAGGTGTTCCTCTTACCTTTTTTTTAAGTGTTTTTACTTTCACAGAATCATAGACTGGTTTGGGTTGACAGGGAGGGACTTTTACTCAATTACTTTAATCCAAGAATAAGCAGCAGGGTAAAATACGTTAATGATTTAATTTTTATTTCACAAATGCAAATGAATTGTCTAATTTAGACATCATTTTAAAGCATACTGAGGTATTTTCACTACAGAATAGAATTCATGTTAGCTCTGCATTTGGGTCAGAGCAGGACTGCC
This sequence comes from Acanthornis magna, assembly GCA_036785705.1. Taxonomy (NCBI): domain Eukaryota; kingdom Metazoa; phylum Chordata; class Aves; order Passeriformes; family Acanthizidae; genus Acanthornis; species Acanthornis magna. The sequence continues at coordinate 20,398,966 of JAWUZG010000013.1, forward strand.
TTTTCCAGTGACAATTTAGACCGAGACCAGTTTAAACTGGTTGTAAATTCATATCCTGACTATGCAGCAGCTTATTAAACACCTCTCTCTGCTTATGAATACAGGAGTTGTGTTCAGGACAGGCTTCGAGTACCAGGGCTGGGCAAGGAAACTCATCTGAAGCATCTGCTGAAGGGCCCTGCAGAGGGTTTTTGTGTCTGAGGTTTGCAGAGGGGAAAGACAAACCCTCAGGAGCACAGATGTTCCTTCCAACAGCTCAGCAGCTGGAGAAGGACTCAGTCCAGCTCTCTTGAAATCCCTGAAATCCCCAAAATCCCCGAAATCCTGGCCGGGATCGAATCCAGAGCCAAGTCTACCTTATCAGCTGTGCATTGTCATGGGCTTTACGAGGCAGGAGTTTGAGCTTTCTCCAGTCCAGAAACTCGTGCAGGCTGGTGAAAGGGTCCTGGGAAATAGAGCACTTGTCCATGTCGTTCCACACCTCCACTCCCACCAGGGCCACTCGGATGTTCAGGGGCCTGTAGAACTAAGGAGAAAAGGAAAATAGAAATGTGGCTGTAAAAACCATTTTAGACTACACTGGATTAGAATACTTCAACAGAAGCATAATCAACGTTTTTGTGGAGGTTAGAACAGTCTCTCCTGCAGGGGGAAACACCTGATGGGACTCAGACAAAATATTTCCAAGACTTCCAGAGAAGAGTTCTGACCCAACTCAATACCCATAAGGCATTCAAAGAGATCCAGGGATTTGCTGCTTCTCCGTGTCCTACCCGAGTTTGGCATCTTCCAACCTTCCAGGGACTGGCAGATGAAACCCTGCCAGTCCCTGCCCATGTCCTCAGCAGACTCCTGGCCACGGCAGATGACTCTCCCAGGGTGCAATCCCCACCCTGGCCTGCCCAGATCCAATTCCAGAGGGAGAGGAACTGTGCTGTGCTGTGCTCATCATTCAGAATAAGAGCTGGAAATAAGCCAGGCTCCTCAAGTCTTGCTCAGAGCAGATAAAACCAAGCGATTTTATCTCTCACCCCACCAGCAAATGCCATTGTGCTGCCAGAGGGGAGCCAGAGCAACACCAGAGAGCCAAGACAGCAATTTAAATGTGAGACTAATGTGAGGAAGGAGTCAAGGATTGATCAAGTCCAGATTTGCCTGACAGGCTGAGGAAAACATACAGTAGATCTTTGTCTTGTTTCTATGCATTACAGTCATTTGCATAACGCCGGCATTTGCTGAGCATAAATTAAGCATGAAACAAAAAATATATTACAATATGCAAAATTAATTTTGAGCAGGTAACATATAAACACCTGTCCTCCGGCAATAAGTCAGCAAGACAATTATGAATGAGGTGGAGGTGTCTTCAGCAGCTTGTTTTTAATCAGGAATGCTCCTCCTTGAGCTATTGCCCTTGAAGTATCACTTGATAAGTTCTCAGATAAATTAAGACTCTCTCAGTTATAATTTCACTACTAGACTCCTAATTTTTTCTGGCCATACAGCCCAATGAAAATAAACTCTAATTTGCTCAAAAACCACTCTAGAGGACTCTTAGCCTTTATTGTTTACTGTCAAGAAATTATTTCAAGACCAAAAAAAATCTAGTGTATGTCTCTTATTGCTCTTATTCAGCCATTACCTTCTGCTTCCTTATTCTTAATCTGCCATCTTCCTTGGATTATACATCTAATTAACTGTGTTTTCATAGGCCTTTGTTGGCCTTACAACTTGACCTTCCCTTGTTGCTGCAAATTACTTTGTTCTCCAAATTTCTCTTAAAAATAATCCTCTTTTTTTCCTATGGGATGTTCCATAGGTGATTATCCCCACCCTCTTCCCTGGTGAATAAAATCCTAGGGCTAAATTGTGCTTTTCCTTAGGAACAGACCTTTGCATCCCATCTACAGCAGAGCAGAGCTCACGGCTCAGTGTGTCAAAGGCAAATGGAAGGTTTAACTTTGGTTTTCCTGACTGGAGAGCAGCTTTGCTCTGGAATTCTGCAGGATCAGGAAAGCTGCAGGGTTAGCCCCATGAAAAGGTGAGGAGATGTGGCCAAGGTCGTGAAAGCTGCTGACGTGAGCATGGTGGTTTTCTTAATTTAATAGCAGAAGGAACAGATGTCACACCAGCATCCTTCAGGAAGTGTAGGAAAGTTGGGAAAAGGGGAACAACCCTCAAGCTCTTACCTTATCAACGTAGTTGGCAATTTCTATCAGCCTCTGCTTGATTTTTTCCACATCTTTGCCTTGTCTCTGAAACTTGGAATGCAAAGGATCAATGGAGCAGCAGCACAAATGTCACAGAGGTTCCCCCCAAGAGCCAGCACAGCAGGGAGGATTGGGAATTAGAGTTTTTGGAATTAGAATTTTTGGCAGCCAAAAGCCATCATCAGACTCCTGTCAGATTCACAGGCCCACAGTCTGACTCAGAAGAAACACAGGCTGTGGGAGAGGATTTCAGTTCTTGTGAAAAGATTTTAAAATCTCTCAGTGTTACACAGGCATCTTTTCAGGATTGATGCTTTGGGAAAAAGTTCTTCTCTTCGCATGTCTTGCAAAGAGAGATTGCAATTCCCTAAGCAGCAGTGTTCAAGGAGACAGAAAAAAAAAAAAAGGAGCAAAATAATTCAAACCAAGATTCAGATCTTTGCCATTCAGCTCACTGGAACATTTTTACAGCCAGTTCTGGGCTCTTTGAAGCTCCCTTTGCAAATCATCAGCAGGGCAGTCGTGCTCCACAGCCTGAGCTGGCAGAGCACAGCTCCAGCAGCTCTGACAGCCCCACGGAGGGCACACGGAACGGCAGTGAGGACTTCACTTGCTCCAGGAATGAATATTTGCCTCTTCTCCCACACTGACAGACACCTCAGTCATGTGAGAGTCAAACTCCTTACGAAGCATTGCGAGAAATGTCACAATTGAGTATCAGCATTGCCCTATCTTAACAATTCCCTCCCTTGCCCAGCCCTAACTCAGAGGATGATTTACCTCAGAAAACCATCGCATTATTGACTGCAGCACCTGATTTGCAGCGCCACAGGAGCTGAGCTGAGCTGCCCCTTCCCTGCTCACGCTTCCCATAACTTTTTATTCTTCAGTTCCTTACCTCACGATTATCTGCCACAATAACAAGCTCCACGTACTTCGTTGTCTTCAGAGTCTCCCTCTTGTACTGTCAAAAAACCATGAAAGTCGTATTTTGCTTTCAGCCTTAAAACAACAAAGTGCTTGCAAGAGAAAATATACAGCAGCTCAGATTTCCACGGATTTCACTACATACAAATTTGTAGTGTATTCCTCCTCCTCATGGAAGTTTTCCTTCCTACCAAAGCCCCTCAGGATTTGATCACAGAAAGCAGGAGAGTGGTGCAAAGTCTCTCTCAACCTTTCAGCTTTCTGCAGTTGAAACGTCTGAGTTATCTTTCCTCACAGGAGAATATCCCCTCTAGCAAAAAGACCTTTGCTATTTCCGAGGCACGTCTAAAGGAGGGATGAGGTAACTTCTAACAAACATTTCACACAATAGACGAACTGGTTACTGAGAAAAATGAGAGATAAAGGGATATTGAGTGAAGCAGAGAAGAGGTCAGGCAGTCAACTGATAAATTATGTAGGAAGAAAAACCCCAAAAAAAAAAAAAAGCAGAACCAACTGTCAATGTCTGGGGAAGCAAAATAATATCCAAAAAATGGAAGGCATATATTTAATTTTGTATCTGCATATTCATGTAAAATACAGGTCTAAAAGGATCATAAGGTTTAGCTGGAAAAACAAAATCACTGAAGAAAGTGAAATGATTCTGTAAGAGTACAAAACATATCACAGCTCCTTTGCTACCCTAAATTTCAGTGACCTATTAGTGCCTGTAAAGGTTCTGTGATTTACAGCAGCTGAGCATCTATCCTTTCATTCCTTCCTTGTGTCTGGAATAACACATTTAGGGAAAAGAGGTCTCAGCAGAATATTTGATCCTCCTGCCAGAACTTAAAGGGCTTAAACAGATGTATGACCTACGACTGACCACGATGTCTTGAGCTGCAGCAAAGCTCTTTAACCTAAAACATGACTAAAGCTTTCCAAGGAAAACCATTCCAAGGCAAACTGAGTGATCCCCTAAGCACAGCCAGCGCTGGACATGGCCTTCCAGCCAAATTTCACAAAGTTTTCTTCACATTATCCAAGCGTTCCTCTTTGTTATCTGCAGATAAATAATTTTGATGTTTTACAAGGATTAATGTGGATGATGTAATCTTTAGTATCTGACTTTCAAAGTCACATTTAATAATGTTAAAAACTCCAATAACTTGAAAAAAGTTTCATTTGGACAATATTTATGGATGGAGAGAGGAGTAAAAGCTGTTGTTAATGAGCTAAACATCAAGGATGTAAACACTTGACAGGATCACACCTATTGGGGGTCTGGCGAATGAGCTGAGGTAGACACTCCTAAACTTCTGGCACTGGGGTGTGATGTCACCCAGACATGAGTGAGGTGCCACCAAAGGCACAGGACCCTGTGTTTTTGATGGAATTGATCTCTCACACCCTAAAACTCTCAAACCCTGAAATTTATTGAAGTCCTAAGGAGTTGCATCTCCCAGGTGCCCTCACCCTCCTCCAAGTGAAGAAGAAAAGATGATAAGGAAAATCCAAGCTCAAAGGTCCAAGCAGAGCTCTGCTCCATCAGTCAGTTCAAAACATTTCCTTCTTTCCAAGAGTAAAACCGTTTGGACTGGAGAGAAATTGGCTGGCAGGTGCAGTCACAGAAGCCTCTGGTGGTTGACTTGCACAACAAATCGGTGCCTGAGATTTGCCCGAAGGCTATGTGCATCCCTAGGACACAATATTGATTTATGAAATGCACCTAAATTATGACTTCTTTCGGCTTGCTTTCTGCAGCCAGCTGCAGCAAGGCACAGCGCATTTGCTGAGGTAACCCTTCAGAACTGAGATGAAGAGTCAATGGCACAGCCATGAGAGGTGGGGACAATGGGCACTGTTTCACTGACCACGGTCTCTCTTCCTCTGCTTCTTCCACACCTGATCCTCTCACAAAACTGCTGTCCCAGCAGCTGCAGCCTTTTCTCAGGTTTCCCTGCTTGGGAACTGGCATGGCTTGGACTGACACTGCTACGGTGCAGCCTCTCTTTCTCCATGCTCCAAAAAAGTCACCTGCGTGATCGTGGCCACCAGCACCACCAAAATGGCTTTTTTTCCTTCGTTGCCACCGAGAAAATTCACTATTGCAGGGTCTGTCCTACACACCAGAGGTTCTGCAGGGTCCTATCCCAATGGAGCTCAGCTGGAAAACACTCCTTGATGCAATTTGAGGGTCCAGTGAGTCATGAAATGACCCAGGATTCACAGAGACCCCGCTCCAGTGGGGCACAGCCTGTCTGAACACCCTCTGCGCCTCCTGCCTCGCTCCACTGAAGCTCCAGTTCAGAGCTGGGAAGCTGAGTCTGCTGCTTGTCCCATCCTTTATCTGTACTTACATCTAACCCAAAGGCCCTCTGTGATGTACTGATCTCACATTTCAGCTCTGCTCAGTCAGAATTTCATGTAGGCAGCTGAGTGAAGAGTTGGGGGAAAAAACTGAACAAAAATCTTCCCCCAGACCTGTCAAGAAGCCAAAAATTTTCATCATGCCCTGAACCTTAGACCAGATTTCTGCTTAATTCTGTCACCCGGTGTGACTTGGAGCAGCTTTATGTCTCCCCAATTTGCAGGTCATCTTTAGTCAATGTGCCCACTGACAGACTGCGTAGTGACAACACTGAAATATGAGAACTCACTCCACACATTGCATTTGACAGCTTTCAAAATCCCTACATTAGAAACTTAACCAACTTACTCATTATATATATTGTACCTATCCATATGATGTGACTGCTGACAGGTTTTATAATTACAACCACTGAACCAGAGCAAAAATATTTTTCAGATATTTAAAGTGAAATCTGGGATGTAGTTGAAGCCAGCAGCAAAATGGAAGAACCATAAGGGTAATAATAAAAGGCTTTGATTGTGTTAGCTTGTTACATGCACACATCTTATTTCATCATTACATTGATTACTTCAGTGGAATTCAGTCAAAAGTCACAAATTATTTGGGGAAACCTTAATAAAGTTGCATTTCCAATGTTTCCACCTATATACACTTTTAGAAATACATTTAATTCTTAAAATGATCTATGCAAAGGCTAATGCTCTAGATGTAATATTTAATATTCCTAAAAATGTAAAATAAATTAATTCCATTGCACGAATTTTATCTATGGATGTCACTTAGGCTGCTTTTATTAGCAATTGACCTGGTGCAAAGATTTAGTCATACATGGAAGTACAAATCCCCATATGTGACATTTAATAAATGCTGATGGCAGATTTATACGATTATATAATTTCTGAACACCTAACCCAGGCTTTTCTACAATCCTCATCCAATAAGCAGACGAATTTATTACAGCATTTCCTCTTCCTGATTTTTAGCTCATTTAATTTTCTAGTTTCCATTAGCTAGATCCATCTCACATGAGGTGCATCTCTGCCTACGTAAAAACAACTGCAATAATACATCTGTAAAATCATATGCTGAGAATTTGTTTTGTCTGCATAAGAGAGTTTTCAACTAAAATATAAAGATTCAAAACCCAGTATTAGGAAAGCATCCCAGCTATCATGTTCGCTTTCATCTTGGGAGGGCAAGAACTTTTCCAGACATCGCTCAGTATTCTTAGGGAGCCTTAAATTTTGGTTATAACCAGACAAGGACCAAAATATATGACCGTAATATGAACCCATAAACTTTTCTGTGTTGAAAGGAAAGCGAAAAGCAAGTTAAGCATGGGGAGTGCAGAAAAAGTAATAAAGCTTTAACGAATAATTTCAAGCCTGCACTTCAGCAGATGACACCGAGAGAAGCTGATGATGTGGGTTAATGTTTTGCTCAGTAGAGAATCTGGTGGCAGGCAGTAACAGGGAAATGCTGCCAAGCAGACACACAAAAGCACATCAGCACCTACCCTGCCAGCTGGAGAATGCCGTGGTGTGTCCCTGGCAGCAGCCCTGGTGGCAGCGATGTCCAGCTGGTGGCCACAAGAGCCCGGGGCTATTTTCAGACTCTCCGCTCGGTAGATCTTGTGTTGGCTCTCAGCACCTTCCAATGGCTCCAGAATGTAGCTGTGGTTTGCAAACACAATGATTCCCCTGGGACAGAGGAGAGCAGAGTGAGACCCGTGCTTTTCGGGAGCTTGTTTACACCAAAGTTACACCGAGTTTAATAATGATGGAGTATGAGAAAGCAAAATGCTGATTTACAATGTCACGGGTGAGTGGAGCAGGAAACATCAAAGCTGTACATTTGTCATTGCAGCCCACACTACACTTTAAAAGAAGCAATGGCTCACGGAAATTTGTCTCTTCTGAAGTGCTGCACTGCAGAGCAAAATGATATTTGTGTTTTATTTGTTTTCCATTCTCCCAGTGATGCATTGCCATCGCCGACGGAGTGGCGGCAAACGGAACGAACAAAAGCCTGGAGAAAGGCTTTGGGAAGCACAGGTACGGTGTGAAAGCATTCACTGCAGTCTGCAGTGTGCATTACAGCTGTTAAACCAAGCCCTGACGGGAGCCTCGGCCCTGCCAGATCAAAGAGGCCTCGCGGTGTCAGAACGGATTATTAAATATTGCACAGCGGGGCACAGAGTGAACCTCAGATACGGTAACAGTTGATTCCTGTTTCACTCATTTTGCTGCCCAAAATAATAATTTTGACAGCAATACCACCTGCTCCCTGAGGAGCTCACAGGTTTTCCAGTGAAAGCACTCTTGCTGAATTCTTTAAGCTACAGCCTGAAAGAGCAAGGAGGGTCCTTGTGCTGGGTCCTGCCCAGCTGTCCTGAGATGCTACGGGAAAACGAAGGTGACAAAAATTTTAATATCTGGGGGTGCCCAGTCCGGAGAAAAAGCTCTTGGGAGACCTTAGAGCCCCTTCCAGTGCCTAAAGGGGCTCCAGCAGAGCTGGAGGGGGACTTTGGACAAGGGCCTGGAGTGACTTTATTTTCTTAGTGTGTCTTTTTGATGTTTTAGAAGCATTTGCCCTTTTTATTTCTGTCTGTGCTGCAGCTAAAGTAAGATATGACAATGACTGTGAGACCAATACGTGTCGCTGTAAAATTTTCCTGCAGGAAGTTAAAAGAAAAAGGAGAAAACAGGAGAAAAATGACCCAAAAGCAGGTTAATGACACTATGAAGATCTATTAAAAACAGAATTATGATTATTAGGAAAAAGCTACCTTAGTTGTTCTATTATTAGGAAGATATGATGAAGAAACACAAAGTCTTTGGTCTCCTAAGCAGTTAAGTGAAGGATTAATTCCAAGGTGGCTGCACAATTTTGTGACGGAGCACCATTAACACCAGTTCCACCAAGCCAACAGACGTTTTACTGGTGGCTAGAACAGCTCAAAATCCAAGAGAACAAAGCAGCCTGGAAAGCTCTGGTATCAAAATCTGTACAGCAGCACTGACAGGAGCCTGTTGCAGTGCCCTGAACCAGGCTCAGGGTCTGATAATTCACCTGCAGCTCCGCGAGCCCCCTTGGCAGAGCAGGTGAGACACATCCACCCATCACCCGCCGTGCTGGGAGTGATGGATCGTGGCTAAAAACAGCGCTGATTTATCCCAAATAAATCCCTTCAGCTCCAGCCAGGACCCAAACAACTCTCCTGACAAACGAGACGCCTCCGGGCAGGGCACCTGTGATTTGAGTAACCTCACACCCCACAGCTCTAAATTAGTGTCAGAGCTGCCATTCTCCCTGGGGGATTTGGGAAACTGGGACAACATATTCCCTTTACTCCAATAACCAGCAGCTCTGTAATCGGTACAATCAAGTAAGGATTGTTGTCTCTGCCTCGTGCAATTAATCATTTAATTTTGGAGGCAGGAGTCCATTAGTCACTGTTTGAAATGGGCCAGCCTGACCAGCTCCATGTATTGACAACTCTGAAAACAGAAAAGCATGAAGGGGTTTTATTTTTAACACTAAATTTGCCTTTCTTAGAACATTCACTTTCAAAATTAGACTTAAATAATTTTCTTTCATTACTGACACTAGAAAGGGAGGGACTTAGTTGCATCCTGAGTAACGTTCTGTCTATTTTTTTTTTTTAAATATTTTAAATTGAGCATCTTGTTTTCAGGAGCTCATATCCAAAATGTGCCACAGCAGTGCCAAGTTTCCAATGCAGCCCTCATGTACCCAACTTCTGTCTAGAAGAACTAAATAACCATTTCTTCAAAGAGAACTAAATAACCATTTCTTTACCCCTCATTTTGTTTAGCTGTTGAGGATATGGACAAATGATCAGATCCCAGAATGACAAATTTGGGTTTTTCCTGAGCACACCAGAGTGATTCCCATCCCAAGGGACAGCATGAACCTTTAAGGACAGTTTCACTTTGCCTCTGGAGCAATCCCAGGGTATAAAAATCTGCAGATTCGGCATAAAGGAAAACATACTTTTCATTTAAGGCACACTTATCCCTTGAGTGCTGCCTACAGGATATCAGCACTTGGCTTGTGACCATCTGTAATAAGATAATGAATATCAAATATGAATTTTCTTGGCCAGCTCTCTGGTTTTGACTAATTTTCTTTTCCTACAATTGCATTTTCCCCCACCATGCAGTGCCAAGCACAGCACCTTAAAAATGTAACGAGTCAAGAGTTATGATTCCTTTCTTTTTTTTTGGTGTGAACAATACCCACCAGTCATTCAGGACTTAGAATTTGAGGCAAATAAAATAAATCCATGGCTACCGTTTCCTTCCACTGCTGTCAGGTGTTCCACAGAAGCCTCTGTTACTCCTCCACCATTTCTGGGTCTCCCTCCGGAACACAGTTCTCCTACCCTCCTGAGTCAGCCCATGTTCCCCGAAATGTTCAGTTTTCCAGGAGCCATTAATATTAAACAAGACAGTGCTCTCCAGTGTGGTAAATACGATATTAAACTACACAGCCCCAGTCAAAAATGATACAAAGAACCCCAAAGAGATTTCAGCAAGTCCTTAAGACAAACTTCTACTGCGATCTGTGGGATTTCCATCAGACAGAAAACTATCAGAATTCCCAAGATTATAAATATTTGAGGGGGGAAAAGAAACCAGTATGAAGTACTCAGATTTTGGCGTCAGGTGTCTAACTCACGGCACCTGTGTTTTCCCCAGTCCCAAACCTACAGAAGCTGGGAAATCAGAAAGATTTGCAAATGAGGCAAGCAGGAAAGCCAAGAGACAATCCCAGCCCTACCTGGAATTATCCCTCTGTCTTCTCCATCACCGGTAGCAGAGAGGGAGGAAAAAATATCCATCCCACAGAGCCCGTGCAGACATCAGCTCAGAGGCTCCGGGCCAAGCGGAAGCAGCTCCAGTGTGGTCCTGAGGCTGAGTGAATGTCTGACTCCATCTCTGCACAGGGCTCGGTTCCTGCTCTTGTCTGGGGGTCAGCCCCAAAAACCACATCCACATCCCTGCTGATCCACCCTGGACACGGAAATCACTGGGGTTTGCCTCCTGGGCTCCCTGCTGAGCCATAGGGACACGTGGGGAAGGTGTGTGTGAGATGGGAGAACTCTCTCCATCTCAAACAAAGAGAAATTAAAACGTAACTCACATAATTAATGCTTTATTAATTGCTGTTTCACCTCCCAGGAATCTCTCAATCAGGGAAACGCAATTTAATGGAATAATTCCACTCTTTAAACTGTCGATAAAATCAAATATGATTTTTTTTTCCCTCTAAAAAAGGAAAACCAAAACAAAACCTAAAGCGAGGCCAGTCATATTTCATAAATCAACAGGCTTTAGGAAATCTCAAAATATAAATGGGATTTTTCTTTTCCAACTTGTCAGCAGAAGCAAAGGTCCTGCCAACATAAACCATCAACACATACTTGTCTGAGAAATTGTGATGCTGGAGCAAAACTTGGCTGGGACAGCACTATATGAAACTATTATATATTATTCTGCTGCCCTATACAGGGGAAATTAAGTAAATTGATAAACCTGAGATCCACGAGTGCAATTAAACATTTGGTTTTAATGAAGCTCAAAGTCATACTCACTTCTAAACAATAATAATAAAAATCTCTATTACTACCGGCAGAGGAATGTAGATATTCTGAATTTGTGAGAAATTAATTAAAGGCGATCGTGCTCACACACTAAATACTCCCTGAAAGTCTCTCTCTGCTCACAGAGCTCCTGTGCCACCTAAAAACCTAGAGGACCTTCACTCCACAAGGAATGTTAGAGTTTCAGGAGGAAAGGGGGCGATCCCACAGCTGCTCCATGGATTTCAGGGAGTTTGGGGTGAAAAGATAACAGAATTCTGACCCTGGAGCGCAGGGCTGCTCAACAGGCACTGGATCAGGGGGTGATCGTGCACTGAGAGGGCATTTTTATTTGTTTTTCTTACACATTCTACATTCTCAGGACTCTGTGCAACAAATTCCCAGGCAAGTAAGCAGGCAAACAAACAAAAGAGGAAGAAAAATGAAGTGGTGAATGAGGAGTTCACTTTCAGCCTGTTTTAATAAGTTGCAGATGGATACTATGGGGATAAATGAGCAGGATGATCTATTGACTGTTTTTCTAATGTAGCTGATATTTAGATATTTTTCAAATGGTTTGGTCATTCTTTGAAGGACTGGGAAATACAGAGAACAGGACTCTGGAGGCAGATGTGCTCCTGTCTCCACCACTGCCCCTGGCCACCTCTTCCTGCAACAATTCCTCACCTCTAAAATGGAGTAAATTTAATATCCACAACACATAATTATCTGTTGATGAAGAGCACAACACAAGAGCCAAACCATCCCGTTAGCCTACCACACTGCACAGCAGGATTCCATCAAAATAACAAATCTGACCCAAATCAACCAAGGGCAGCACCTCAAAGGGCAGGGAAAGCAGTAGCACCTCTGGTTTTACATCCTGCAGGAGTGGAGGTGTTCTCACACAGACACTTCATCCCTCACAGAGCTTTCACTCCAGCCAGTGCCTTTCATGAACCTCAAAATATATTCTCTGAGATGGAGTTATGGCCAGAGGCTGCTGCAGGACACACTTCATCCTTTCCCAGTGCAGGACAGATCTGTCCAGAGTGGATGCAGATCAGGCTGCAGCTTTGCTGCCTGGAATTGAAGCAAGGAGGTGCTTGAAGGGGAGGAGAAAATGCAATTTCTTGTCCAGCACTTGGGCTGCAAGGAACAGTAAGGGTGCTGTCAGAGAAAGTGTCACAGGTGGGGGAAAAGGGGAGGAAAGGAAAGGGAAGGGAAGGGAAGGGAAGGGAAGGGAAGGGAAGGGAAGGAAAAAGGAAAGGAAAAAGGAAAGGAAAAAGGAAAGGAAAAAGGAAAGGAAAAAGGAAAGGAAAAAGGAAAGGAAAAAGGAAAAAGAATGGGAAAAGGAAAAGGAAAGGGAAAAGGAAAAGGAAAGGGAAAAGAGAAAAGGAAAGGGGAAAGGAAAGGATAAACAAAAGGGGAAAGGAAAAAGGAAAGGAAAAGCAAAAGGGAAAAAGGAAAAAGAAAGAGGAAAAAGGAAAAAAGAAAGAGGAAAAAAGGAAAAGGGAAAAGGGAAAAGGAAAAGGGAGAAGGAAAGAGGCATTGACATTGGCGCTAATTTAGCAAGCACATTTTATGGCACCCTGCAGCAAACTGGGAGACAGCAAAAGGAGATTGAGACTTGCACATGCCACTGAGTGCCAGAAGCAGAGTGGGTGGAGAAGGAGCAGGCTCAGATAGCTGGTGGGCATCACCCTCATCCTTGTCCTGGCAGTGCCCCCTGGGCACCTGGGGACCCTGTGCCCACCCAGGCCAAAGGCTGGACATGATGTCCATCCCACACCACAGAGGTGACCCTGACCCAGGAGCTGCTCCCCCTAGAACAGGCAGAGCACAGAAGCTACGAAACCCCAGAAAGTGAATGGTTTTGAATGTTGAGCTCAAAATCCTCCAGGAGTTTCCCAGTCAGATAAATTACAAACCACGCAGGATGTTTATATGAACTAAAAGCTCTTCAGAAGGTATGGAGGAAAAGCTCACATCCAAACCTTTTCTCTGTGCTTTTCTCAACAGGGATTTTCTCCTAACTTAACTTTTGGATGAAATCTCTCCTTCTGTGGGGAAATGATGCTTGAGGAGTCGTGAGGAATTTACATTTCTCTTTCTCACTGGCTTCCTACTTCCATTCCTTTTTTAAATAGTTGATGTCTGGAGTGTCACATTTAAAGCCCCTCTCCAGCTGACTGTGTCTGGGCTGCAGTGAGTTCAGCCAGACCATTTGAAAAATGGAATTGGCAGCCTCGGGTACCATAACTCTGTAATCCCAGTAAAAATGAGCATCTATTCCATTCTGGGGCCTTACCCCCATCCCTGTCACTGTGGACACAGCATCTTTCAGCTGCTGGACAATGACTGAATACTTTTTGCATGTGTGACTGGGTTTATTATCTAACAATTGGGTAAAACATCTTAGGATATTCAAGTGCATTTTGGTGATTTCAGATATAAATCCTGGGAGATTTATATCCCTAAGCTCCCGAGGCATTTCTGGGAGCACCTCCCAAGCTCCCCCCTCAAGGAGGTCCCTGCAGATGCACATTCCCATTCCAGAGTCCTCTGCCAGCCCCTGCACCAGGGAGCTTTGTGTCCTTCTCCAGGATGCACTTCGGGGTCTATTCAGCACTCACAGCGAAAGTAATCAGGAAAAAATCATTCGAGTCTAAACAAATTTATCACAGAAGATGTGAGTGGTGGCCACAGGCCAAAATTACTTGCTAAAAACTTGAAGAGCCTCCAAGCTGGATAAACAGAAGGGCATTTCCTGAGGACAGGAAGGAAACAGCTCAGCTTTGTCGTACCTTCACCTTCCCACAAGCTCTGCCAGTCTAATTGGCTCTCTGATCCAGATGGACACACCAGAAATCCTGATGAGCCATTGTTCCCTTTTCGTGCATTCAGCATTTCCTGACCCCTCTCCACCATTCAGCTCTTCCTTCTCGGAGGAGCCAGCAGGATGCAGATTATGGCGTGATTATGTTCTCCTCTAACCTGCATTTCAGGCAGCTCTCAGTGTCAATCCACTATTTGTGCCATTGTGCTCCTACATGAGCTCGGCTCTTGTGTCTGTGAGGATGTCAGAGCTGGAATGTGTGAGTGTGTTTGAGAGCTGAGCCTCCTCCTCACTCCTCTTTGTCTCTCTGTCTGCCTGAAAAAACAACAAACCTGAGTTTTCAGATCTCACAGCTGATTCCTCCTCATCACAGAGCAATCGCATCACGTTCAGGAGCTAACAACACATCTCGAATGCTCAGCCACACAAGGGAGGCCTGGATGGTGGGAGGAGGTCAGAGCAAGGTTCCTCCAGCCCAGCACCTCCTCTCTGGCCTCGGTCACCAGCAGGAGCTCAGGGGTGAGGGGTAAGAGCAAAACCAGCATCCCCAGCTCTGAGAGCAGCAGGGTCAGGGACATCTCTGGCTCTGACAGCCCTGGAGAGGCTCCCTGAGCTCTCCTTCCCAAATTCTCACATCCCTTTGGAATCTATTGATACTTTTCCCATTGACACCCACCTGTGACAGCTCCAGCGCTTCATTATGGGAATAAAAAAAGTACTTCCCTTTGCTCTAAAGTTCCGTTTGATGTCTCCTAATTTTGAGGTTATGAAGAATATTCAGTAATTGTCCCCTCTCCAGCATGACATTCAACCTGGTTTCATCATGCCCCTTTTCTCCGTCACATCCTTTCTGAAGTGACAAATCCTAGTCTATTTTCTGTCCTTGGATAAAAGCTGTTCCCTACCTTTGATCACCATTTTTGCCCTTCTCTGTACCTTTTCTGGATATCATGCTTCTTCCTTCTCCGAGACAGAGCTGGGGAGGGGAAAACAAGAACGGCATGCAGAACTCAAGACGTGAGCGCTCTGTGGATTTATAAAGTGGTAATGAGGGTTCTTGTTTTATCCTCTATTTCTGTCTCAGTAATTCCTATGATCCCTTTGCTTCTTTGACTGCTGCTGAGCACTCGGGCTTCAGAGCACACTGAAATGTGGAACCGATTCTTTATGAGCAGTTTCATGTCTTTTAATGAACTCTGCTGATCTGGGGGAAAATGCACAGCCCCCACCTATCCACAGCTGGAACAATGCCCAAGGTGCCTGTCTGGGTGCAGGGGGAGGATATTGGTTCTCCAGGATTTCAGAGAGCTGACAGCATGCACTTCCTTTCATTAGATGCTTTTCAGGCACTTAAACCTCAGCTCCACACAGCAGCTGTGTGAGGTAGGTAAGAATCATTAAATGGATTTCACAGACGGAGAAACTGAGACAGAGAGATTTGTCCGATTCACTTAGAAACTGTCACAAAGCCAGGAACAGGCCCTGAAAACGAGACCAGGCTTCCCTTCCAACAGCTGCTGCAAGTGAAAGGGCTGCTCCAGGGACTGTCCCCACCTGGGCTCCATGGCCACACAGTACCTCATGTCACTACTCCTGTAGTCCCTGCTCCACCAAGCTGGTGGCAGCTACATTATCCTATCCTGTCCCATCCTATCCTATCCTGTCCCATCCTGTCCTGTCCTGTCCCGTCCCATCCCATCCCATCCCATCCCATCCCATCCCATCCCATCCCATCAAAAGGAATAAGGGAGTGTCTTTACAAACAAGCTGCTGGTAAGATAAGGCTGATACTGAGAGATAGAAGAAACAATAGGAAGGATTTCCATAGGAATTCCAGTGACTAACTTGCCCAAGACTGTGGTAATAAACTACAGGAACAGAGACATAAGAAAAAGAAGAAAAGGGATGTGTGTATTGAGGGTGTCTGCATTAGGGGGGATGTCTGCATTAGGTGTTCCAGGAAGTCTGTACCTCTCGAGTACCTCAGCCTACGGGGAAAGAGAGAGGGAACCTGTGGCTGGGAAATTCAGATAAAAAGAGGCTGCGTCCTCTAGCAATTTAAGAAACCCCATGGGAAATGTCCATGAGCTCTCCCTTTATTCATGAATAAAGTTACAGGACTCCGTCTCCTTTTTGGACATAAACCTCTGGCGTTTGTGGATTAATTTTTCCTGACGCTATCCTATCCTGTCCTGTCCTAATCCTATTTTGTCCTGTCCTAATCCAATCCTATCCTATCCTATCCTATCTTGTCCTGTCCTGTCCTGTCCTATCTATAACTATTCTTTCAAGCTAGCAAAGCTGCCAGCAAAGGAAGCCATGAAGTATTTTTGGACTGTCCTTTTTTTTGGAGCAGCCTGGGATAGCGGAAGGTGCCCCTGCCCATGGCAGGGGGTGGCACTGGATGAATTTTCACATCTCTTCCAACCCAAATATTCTGTGATTCTGTGACCAAGCACAGGCAATGTCACTGTTGGTTATCAGGCTTATTGATAACAGGTTTGGTGGAGAAAATCAGCAGTCACCCTTATCACAAACTGTTTGTGCTCACGGACACTGCGTACTAACCTCAGTAGTGAAACTGGCACAGGTACTGAGATATTTCCTCAGCTGATCTCCTGCTAGAACAAAACCTGCACTGCAAAGGAGATTTCTGAGACTTTGTACTGAAAGCCTGATCCTGTCAGCTTGCACTTGGGGGACTTGTCTGCAACAGTGTCAGAAAAATGTCACTGCCAGGATCTGCTGTCTTGACATCTCTGACTACCTGAAACTGGGAAATGACTCCGTGAGCTCCACAGCTGTGAAGAGAGCACACTAGAGAAGAAAGGAAACACTTTTAATGTGGAGAAGAGAATTTTCTCTTGAGAGATATTAATTTTCAGATAGCTCTGCAACAAAGACATCAATGCAGACCTTGTCCCACAAGGTACAAATTTTCCCTGTCGACCTTGCAACATTGTGATCCCTTAAACTAAAATACTGAGAGCTCTGCATTATATTTTCACAAATCGTTTTAAATTCTGGATATATCTTAGAGCAAGAATGACAGATAAACGTTGACTGCTCATGCAAGGGGTTAATTGGAGTTTTGGAAGGTACTGGATCCATAGTGAAGCACCCATAAAGCCCTTGTGTGTGGGAATGAGCCAAAGGAATCCCATTGGGATTCCCAGAGGGAGAGGGGTCCTGGGATCAAACTCTTTGCTCTCTCTGCTGCTGTCTGTCCCAGAGCTCCCCTCCAAAAGCCTTGACAATGCCACTATTGCACAAAATGCAAAATCAAGGGGAAAAGATTCCAGCTACTCCTGCTGTTTGTAGATAAATTAAACCCAGAAAAGGCTGAGACAGCTGGAAATCTGACAGGAAAACTGGGTTTTCCAGGGAGAACAGAGCCAATTTACAGTTAATTACTGTGATTTGGAACAGCTCTGTGAGTAAATACCAGTCTCTGATTGTCCAAGTAAGGAAGATAATTGTTTCCTGAACTGTGTCCATTGTGTACTTAAAATGTTGTCAGCCCATTCCTTTGTCAAACTCCAAAGAGGTTTGGTTTTCAGCGATGGGAATCTGAGACTCTCCAGTTAAGAAGCTGCTGAAACCGAAAAGCTGAGCATCATACCTGCCATGAACACAATCTGTTGAGCTTCACGACCAAGCACATTCTATATATCACAGAATATAGGATTCAGGGATTCACAAAGCCACCTTTCCTAATGATGAGGCTGCTGGACAATGAGATTTCGCAGCTGGCAAAGCAGGCCTGACATCACTGCTGAAATGGTTTTGAGGACAAAGAGGACTGGAAAGCCATTGGACACAGCCAGGACAAAAAATGTGCCAAGCACTGCACTGCTGCAATGGGCACAGAGAGGGATGGCTCTTGGAAAACCCCACAAAGTGTTATCTGTTCTTTGGTTTTTTCCCTTCAGAGCAGCTAGGGATGATTTGTAGGGATTCATCCAACATTTGAAAAACAGAGAGAAACACAGAATCAATTATGTTGGAAAAGCCCACTCAGATGACCGAGTCCAACCATTCCCCAGCACTGCCAAGGCCACCACTGTCCCCAGGGGCCACATCCACGACTGTTAAATCCCTCCAGGGATGGGGACTGAGCACTGCCCTGGGCAGCTGTGCCAGGCCTGGACAAACCTTTCCATAAAGGAATTATCCCAAATATCCACCCTGAGCCTGCCCTGGCCCAGCCTGAGGCCGTTCCCTCTCCTCCTGTCCCTGTTCCCTGGAGCACAGCCCGACCCCCCCGGCTGTCCCCTCCTGGCAGGAGCTGTGCAGAGCCACAAGGTTCCCCTGAGCCTCCTTTTCTCCAGGCTGAGCCCTTTCCCAGCTCCCTCAGCTGCTCCTGGGGCTCCAGACCCTTCCCCAATATTGATTCGTTCATTGAAAGTCAACCCAAACCTGAGGAGCTCAAACATTCCGAACTCTTGGCTCACCTGAGTCCCGAGCAGGTGCTGAGGCTGACGGAGGACTCGGGGTAGCCCTGCACGCGGCCATGGTAAAAGCAGTGACCCTGTGGCAGGAAGAGAAAACATTTCAATGGTCACAAAGGCTCTTTGCTCGTGGCTTCCCAACCCTTTTATTTCAAGGTGATGATCAGTCTGAGGCTACAGCATTCAGAACCACACTGACAGCACCTTTCCTGCTCTGCCAGATATTCACTGTGCCTAACAGGCCAAAGAGCTCCTAAATGGAAGCCTTGGGTGCTCCTTAAACCCCAAAAGGTTATAGGAGTTTTTTTGTTTGGTTTTTGTGTTTGTTCTTTTTGCTTAACAGGCCAAAGAGTTCCTAAATGGAAGCCTTGGGTGCTCCTTAAACCCCAAATGGTTATAGGAGGTTTTTGTTCGGTTTTGTGTTAGTTCTTTTTTTTAAAGCATCAAAGGTGTTTAATTTGTGTGACTCACCCCCTTTTTCTGTGTTATTTATTTAAAGCCACAATATGGAATATTTTATTAAATTCATCAGATGAACAAATCAGCTGCCACATTTTACTGCTTTCTGTAGAGACTCCTATTTTTATTTAAAGGTATTTGTATCTATGCCCCCCTATAGGAGGTACCCCTGCATACAGAGAAGTATAGCAAAGGCAATCCCAACCCTACAGTTAAAAAAAAAATCAGAATAAATGAAGGGGAAGGGAAACAGGTTGGAAAGGAAACTTTTTATTGAATTACCCAACCAAGTAGCTCCATGTTATTAAAAACAACCAAGAATAAAGGGGGTCTTCTATTTTGAGAGACAACAGTCCAATTTCATTTTGTGGCTAGGTTATTATATTTCTTTAATAATCCAGTGCTTGCAAAAGGCACCCACAACAGAGAGTTTCTAAGACATCCACATATCTGTCTGGAATCAAGGCTAATTTTATTGTTGACTAAAGGTTATATTGCATTCCCAATTATGTGACTGGCTGGAAAGCAAGAATTGTGTCACGTCCAGCATTTCTTTTCTCGTGGTCCTTTGAACGCCACCTGGAAACTGAAAACTCTGCAGCGAAAGGTTCCTATCTGATCAGTGCAAAGGGAAGTTATCACTCGTGCTGCAACCTCACAGTCCTGTCCCTGTGCCTTTCTGTGGCTCGGCTCATTCACAGCCAGCCAGATGCACTAATTAACCTTTTCAGGCTGGGGCAAGGCTTTCAGTCCCAAAAACTCACACTGCAGACTTCCAAAGACCACCTTGGTTTTGGGGAAGAGAGCAACAGTCATGGAAATGCTGGACAAGATGGAATGATTCAGATGGGAATTTTAAGTTTTTACCAGGAAAAGTGTTTGATTCCCAGCATAAGGAGGTAAACACAGCTCAGACTTTCTAAATACAAAACTCAGGGGAAGGAACGACAGAAACAGGGTGAGAGTGTTTTACTCTTGGGTATTTTTATCACCAATCTCATAAAGAGTCAGTAACACATCAGCAAAGATAAAGCCACAGCAGAAGGGAGGGAGTCATAGATTGAATTTTTTTGGGATGAGCACTTCAGTCACAACTGCCATGGATGTCAAAGTTTTTGGTGTGGGTGCACTATTTCAGTGTTATCAGTTACATGAATCCTGTTGATAGGACAGAAGAAAAATCAACGTCCCCCCACTCAAGCACTGAGTCTCTCACTAAAATCTAAAATAAAACCGGTTTACTCTCATTGCTTAAAGCAAGCATGAGGCAGAGGAGCAGCTCAGAGCTCCTGAGACAGAAACCCTTGGGTGTGAGCATCCCTAGAGCTGAGCACAGGCCCAGTGATATCGGGAGGGAGCCAATATCTCGCCCCAGGCAGCTGCTGCTGTGCTCCAGCTGTCCTTATCTAGGAGTGAATTATGGCAAAGGGCCTGATTTCTTTCCCTCTCCACGTACAACTTGTCATTTTATTAACTCTGAGCTCCTGGTTGTGGCCCATTTCACAATTTCTCTGAGATCCAGCTCTGCGATGCCAAAGTTCAATATCGAAAATGTAAACTTATCAGACCATGGCCTGCAATGGGACTGGTAGAAAATTGATTTCTAGCTCAGTAACTCCACTGAATTGCAGAATTTTTTTTCTGCTATCAAATCTTTATATTCCTGCAAACTAGTATATAAAATGGATGACCCCTAAAAAACAAATAATTACCAAAGCTGATCCATCATACTTAAAACAGTACTCTACTCTTGCTTGAGATCATTTAATAAATAGCAGCTTTTGACAATTTTTCAGGTGCTATAAATTGAAAAATAACCTAGACACTGACTTGTGGGCTAAAGAACTCCCCGAATGACAGCTCCACAAACCTGCCTTGCTTTGACCTCCAAGCAGAATTTGACTAAGCAACTTTTCAATGGAAAATCGGATTTGGTTTCAACTCCAGACTGTATTGATGTCCTCAGTGAAGAAGAGATACAAAAATAAAATCGGAGACTTATCTTTTCTAAACCGTATTGCAGCATTTAATGAAAAATGAATTCACTCATCTCTCACCAAAAAAAAAATCTTTCAGGCAACAAAATGCACTGTCATTATTAATCACAACTTGCTGCCATTATGCAAACAGATATTGTTTTTTAGGTAGGAAAACCATTCATTAGCTGCACACATATTCCTGTTAACTCAGGTAAATCTCTGAAAGACTCATGTGTTTCATTTATTTCCTTTTACTTCCTTCAGGAGTCTCTGCAGCCTTCCTGCTTCTAAAACAAATGACTATTTTCTCCCGAGCTGATTTTGAAGGAGATATGAGCACCCAGCAAAATGAAAGCACTGAAAGCTTTCAAAATGATTGCTTTACTTGGGGTGTCTGGAGCTATAATGAAGATGCTTTTTCAGAAGTAAGATGTTATGCAGAGAAATAATTCCTTCCCCTGATCCCAGCAAAGCCCATTATGGATGGGAACACAAAGCACGAAGTCTCTGCTGACAGTGTCAGTAAGTAAATACCATAACATAACAAATACTTTATGGGACTTAGGCAGATTTAAAAGATAAGCTTTGTAATTAAAATGGCTTGCTGCATTATTTCTAATTAAGGCATTCATGCTGTCAGAGGACAAAAACATTCCTGCGTTAAGGGGGTTTTATTTGTAAAAAGCAGGTTTTAACTACATATTTTAACAAGCCTTATTTTGTATACATACATATTTATATGTGTACATAAATATACATATACATACACACAAATACAATTACGAAGTACATCCATAACACACTTATGGCCTGGATTTAAAAATAAACTCAACCAACATCCTCTCCCAAACCCCAGCCATGACTTCCCCAGTGAGCAGAGACACCCAAGCCTTCAAACCTCTGACATGAACTTTTGCACTATCAAAATCAGATATTATGAGTGGTTTTTTTTCTCAAACAGAGCCTGGACTCTTCTCTGTAACTGATCACCAATGGCTGCCTTAATTATCAAATTTTAATGAATCTATTGCCAAGAAGCTCCAAAAAACTTCCAAATTTTAGAAGTCCCCAGAGCTCACCTTTAAAGTCTCCCTCTAAAAATTCATGTGTAGGATCAGAGCAGTCAGAAAGACACTGAAGGCAACAATAAAAAAAGATCACACGTTGAGCTGTTTCATCCCAGGGCTCAGATCCTGGCAGAGAACCCTTTGGATTTGAAGGACGAAGCATCACCTACCTACCCACGGCAGCCCAACCTTACCGTGAGATTGCGCGTGAGAACCACGTCAGTGCCGTCCTTCAGATAATGGGTCTCTGTGAAGCCTCTGGATAACAGGCCCCTGGAAAAAAACAGAGCACATGGAATATTAAGGTCACCTCACCTTGAATTTATCCTTCAGTAGTTCCATTTGAGATAAGGATCAAAGCAGGGCGTTAGGGATACAATGACTGTGGGGAATAAGGGGAAATAGAACTCCAAATATTGAAGCTGCAGGACGTGAACACTTCCTGTGGTAATTGTGAAAAGACTGCAAGTTTCCAGACTGTTTTCTCTTCCAAATGAGGGCTGCGTGCCAGCACATTTCAGTGTTGAATCTTCCATGTAATTTTCAACACATTTTAGGTTAAATGGGAAATCTGGGGTTTGGAGTATTGTTAAGTAATGGTGTTTTGTTGGAAAGGAAAATGTTTTCCCTGTGTTCCTTATTTTCCCATCTAATCTGTTGTATCCATCAGCAAGTGACCACCCAAAGACCAATTTAGCTCTTGGTGAGTGAAACAAACTCCTTCCATTCACACTCCAGGGAAAACATTCCATGAGCATCACAGAATTTACAGCACTGGATTGATTCTGATCATCTGAAAGGACATTCACGAATGGAAATGTAACAATTTCACAGGAGACTGTGCAAGATCATGTCTGGGATGAGGCAGTTTGTTCCCATTCTCTCCACACTTCCCCTCCTGCCTTTGGCAATGAGATAAAAAATTCTGACTTGCAATTGTTATTTTCCAGGAATCTCCAGGGAGGGGCACATGCGTGACAACTACGAAAAGTTCTTTTTTTGTAGGGAACTCATGGAAGAGAGAAAGCTGCATCTGCCTTTTCTTTCAAAGTCTTGCTATTGATCTGTTTCTCGACTCCTTATCTAAAGAGCATTTCTCACAAAGCCAGAAGGAGGACCACCCATTCACATTTACTCCTAACACAGGTCTCAAACTGTGCTCCCGATCACAAACATCCTTGAGTTTTGATAAAATTTCTGCTGAACTGCAAAAGCATAATATAGAGGAAGCAAAAAGTGCCACCATCACCTTCAGAAAACTGGAGAGTGAAGAATATTGAAAATCCTTGAGTCTGCTTTTCACAATGTTCATTCTGTTCCACTTCAAAGAGGTGTTTCTCCCTTGGGTTGTTCATTTGAACAAACCAGGCCCTTTCTATTATTTAAAGCTGTTTAATGCTGCACCCTTGCAAATATTCTGGTGGGAAGCATTACACAGTCGTGGTACACGTTTCTTGTATTTGTATAAACATTAAAACTAGAGCATAAACACACATTTAATTTTCATTACTGATCAATTGGCAGCACATTAATATCCAGTGGCTCCATCAGGATCTGGTTGTGCTAGGAACTCTACCAACACTTATTAGGGAGAAAATCCAGCTTTAAAAGCCTCTATCTTGAGGTAGGGGGAAAAAAAAAGAATGAAACGAGACCAAAAACTAACAAGAAAATGAAAAAAGAAGAAAAGGAAGTGGCAAGACAAAAAATGAAGCCCCAACACAATTGTAGTGAGTATTCAAGTACAGATTCTCACATTTAACTTTTAAATTTTTCAACTTGTGGGAAATATGAGCATATTAATAGATATGGAATATTAAAACACTGCAGCATCTAGTGGGTTCCCAGGAAATGGATCTCAGGCAGACACCACACCCACAGCAGGACTGGGGTGCCCAACCAAACACCCCGTGCTGATTCAGAGACACAATAATAAATTACACCAAGCAGCTCCACAGGGACACCTGGGCTGTCCCAGGGGACACTTGGCCACAGTGGTGATCTCACCTCTTGTGCCTCCACAAGTCCTGCCAGGAACACACTGGGCTGTATCCAATCCATCCTAGAATGGCCTGGGTTGGTGCCTTGAAGCTCATCCAGTGCCACCCCTGCCATGGCAGGGACACCTCCCACTGTCCCAGGCTGCTCCAAGCCCTGTCCAGCCTGGCCTTGGACACTGCCAGGGATCCAGGGGCAGCCACAGCTGCTCTGGGCACCTGTGCCCACCTTCACAGGGAACAATTCCTTCCCAATTTCCCGTCTGAGCCTGCTCTGTGTCAGTGTGAAGCCCCTCCTTTTGTCCTGTCACTGCATGCTCTTGCAAAAAGTCTCTCTCTGTTTCCTACTGCCTCATTATCACAGAGAGCAGCCGCTTCCATAATTATCACCATTTATATAACAACGCTAAGTTCTGCATTTAGCAGGCGTTAATTATCTTTGTAAAGGCAAGATCCCATCGCTGAAGCCAACAGAGTTCTGCTCTGCACTTTCTGGAAGTGGGAATTCATACAGGACAGGGGAGTGAGCTTTATTCCATGGGACAAAGGTAACAGATGTAGCAGAAGGGCAAAGTGATTGAGCAACACTCTTGCTTTGTGCTCTGTCGTTTCCAAGGTGTTTGACAGCAGCGATGACAAAGGTGACCTTTCTGCTGCTGCTCATTCTGCCCTCGGGCACAGATTTAGAAAATATTTCATAGATCCGTAGGTTTGAATACCTGAAGGGAGTTGTGATCACCAACCTGCCCTGCCCCATTACAGGGGTCATTCAACCCAAATTTATCTTCTGCTACAATGACAGGGAAGGAACCAGATCCATTTTCTTACTGTATGTAAAGAGCCCTTGCTTAGACCTCCCATGGTGATGGAGCTGTCACAAACCTGCAGGACTTTGACTAAGCCCAACCTAAACCCACTGCACTTTGTATCTATTTTAACTGTGCCAGCATTCACCTTCCAGCCACTGGATCTCATTCCCTCCCATCACAGCTTTATTTTCGCTCGAGCCTTCCATGGACAGCCCTACTCACTAAAGAGAGGAAACATAGCAGGTAAACAAATTCCTGCTGTAGCTGTCAGCAATGTCCCTGTCAGGATGGAAGTTTGATATCAACCCTGAAAATACTGGCTGGACATAAGAATTGCCAGTGTGAGCTGTAAAACACTGGTAAGAGCACCAAAATGATGGAATCCCACGGCTGGACTAACCCAAGGAAAGAAAAATAATGCCCCAATGTGGAACACAAAGCTGTGGCTGCCCCTGGATCCCTGGCAGTGTCCAAGGCCAGGCTGGACAGGGCTTGGAGCAGCCTGGGACAGTGGGAGGTGTCCCTGCCCATGGCAGGGGTGGCACTGGATGGGATCCAACCCAAACCATTCTCTTATTAAATGATATCAAACAATGGAAATTTCACGTGCCCCTGGGAAAAGGAGAGAGTTTTCCAGGAGGCTGCACTAACCCTCCTTCATTTTGGAGACTAAGACATCACTGCACAGACATCTCCTCTGCTGCCACACTGCTGCTGCTGCCAGCCTGAGAACAAGCCAGGGAAAGGTTTTCTCCACGCTGTGGAGGGTGAGGGCCTCTCTGAGACACTGCCAGGGAGTCCAGCAGCTCCTGGCAGAGGAAGGAGCTGTTTTCCCCACGTGCAAAATGTCCAATATTCTAAAAGCTGTGTGGCTGTGTATGAAGGGTTGGTACCCAGGGACTGCAAGGCATCTCTTGGCAGGTTATGAAAATTAAGTGTAACAAGCACTCAAATTCCACTACTGAGTGTGCACCGCTTCACTTTCCAATTATGGCAATAATGTTTAACATACCAAACAATCAATCCAGCATATGTATCTATTAGGTAATTTAATTACCCTCCCACCCCCCCCAAAGATATGCAATATAATGGATTGATTTACATTGCTGGTTTTGACCCAGAGTAGAGGAGATTAATAGACGAAAGTAAATTAATTTAGATGGCAAGCTACTTAACCTAATTGGATCAATGTAATTCTGAAAGAGCAGGGATCAGAATAACATTAATATATCATAGAGCAATTCATCACCATGTCTGGAGTTTCAAATGTTGCCAGCTACAATGCTCAGCAGTACCAGATGATTATCAATACTTTGCCCTGCATGAAGAGACAGAAACAAATGCTGTGGAGAGCTGCATCAGCTGCTTGATGTGGTTTTAAAAAATCAGCTGAAACAACACTACAACTTTCTCATTTATGCTCCAGAGATGCAAAAGTGCAATTCTTGAGCACAATTACTCACGTACTTAGTCACTGGCTTTGTCAGCACAGTGATTTTTTTCTCATTTCACAGAATCACAGAATGGTTTGGGATGGAAGGGACTTTAAAGCTCATCCAGTTCCATCCCCTGCCATGGGCAGGGACACCTTCCACTAAAACAATTTGCTCAGGATCAAATTTCCCAGAGCCAAATGAACAAGTAGAAGCTCCCACAGCCAAGAAGGATAAATTTTATGCCTCCTGATCTATGACAGACACAGCACAGGCTCCCTCATCCTCTGTAAGTCAGTAGAAAGCTTCCATGTCAGATTTGCTGAAACATTTTCAGGTGTCAAGCAAGAAACCTAAGCCTCAGGGGATATGATGAATGTTATTTAAACTTCTAATCCTCACCTTCCTGGCTCCCCACAAGGTGAAATCGAAGGTGGTTTGTTTGGGGAGGGGAAAAATGTCCTGGTTGGAGCACATCAGATTTTTTCCTCAATCCATTTAATGACAGGAGTGGTAATTTAACACACTGCCTCTCACTTGCAAATGAGAAAATCAGTCTCTGCTCTCCAGGCACCGATATATTATTTCAAAAGGTTATAATGATATTTCATCACCCAGGGAGCGTCAGACAGACAGTCACAGGAGTTAGAGATGGAAAAAATCTAGTGGATTGTAGAGAGGGCCTCCTGGAAGGCAAGTGTGCTATAGATCAAACCAGGCTCTGCCTCATCGAGCTGCAAATGTCAGCAGCAATGCTGATCCCACCACTGTCCAGGGGAGATTACTCTGCATTCCAACAGATGTTTCTGTCATGAAGCATTTCCCAAAATCCAGCTTTTTCTAGTTTTTCCCCGTCCACTTCTTTCACCAGCTGAGACAATTGCTTTTTTTTTCGTGGTACATATGTCATTCACAGAGGCGCAGATTATTATCAAATTGTCCTTTAGCCATGCAGGCACCAAGCACAGAATATCAGGCTGTGAAAAAGGACAAGAACTGTGCACTTCTCACGTCAGTGCCACTCAGGAGAAAGCTCAGCATCCTCCCAGCAGGAGCAGACCCTGGGGTTCAGCATCACAGGATGTCCCCCTGGTGTCTCAGGGTTTCAGTGCTGTGGAGAAGGTGCTGTGCCCTCCTGAGCTTTGGAGAGGAACACGACTTTGTGTGCTCCGAAGGCTGATTTTCTGCTTCCCCTTGCTTCCATTCACAGATCTGTCTAGTTACACTTCAAGAACACTAAAACTTTAAGTGTTTTCGGAAGAACATGAAACATTCCTATGCCTTTTTAAAGGACGGCAGTGAGCTGCTGTGCCTGCCCTGGGGACACTGAGCACGGCAGGGCAGAGGAGGTGCAGGGCTGGCTCAGGTGTGGCTCTGCTCCTCCCTCCCTTCCCCTCAGGAGTGCTGCAGCTCACACACACCTGACCTTTCCTCAGACTCCTTTTTGTCCTTCCCCATGATCAAGTGCCTCTTTTCTCCCCCATTCAAGCCCTGCCTCGCTCTGTTGTACAAACTCTTATGAAAACCCTTCCGGCGATGCATTTGAAACCTTTCCTACCTGTGGGGGAGGCGAGCAGAGGGAAACAAGATGGTGAACAGGCAGCTACAACAAATGTCATTTATTCTGCCTGCTGACACCAGCCCACTCCATTAATTCTTAAGCATCTCAACTCAAGTCATTTTGACCTTTACACTGAAATTAGTTGTTATTTCTTCAATTGCTGTATTTTTTCCCAGGTACATCCAGAGGAATAAACAAGGCTGTCAAACCTGCTGCCTCTGCCCTGGTGGTCTCAGTGCAAGCAGCTCCTGCTACTCACAAAGGTGATATTCACAGAGGTGTTTTTTAATTCTTCTTTCTCATTTCAATGTAACAAACGAGTTCAGCATGGGTAATGAGTTTCCCATGCACAGGTACCTAACATTATTCTATTCACAAAACCACCTCATATTCTTTAAAAATGCCACATTCTTTCCCCTTGTTTAATTATCCTAAGTGATTTGAAATGCTTTTGGACATTTTCCCATTGAATGTCTCCACTTCATAATATCCTATCTGCCACACTCCAGTGTGCTGCCATAGAGGGGCTGCAATGTCATAATTGAAGAACCTGAGAGATTGAAATTTGCAGAGCTCAATTAGCACAACTATTCGGAGGAAAAGATGGGAGTCAAATAAAACTGTAATAGCTGGGAAATCAGCCAAGCATCCCAAATTTCAATAGTAAATCTATGGTAGTAGCCTGCAGCCTATTTCACATGGTCTGGAGATAGACAATTTGAGTAGATCATACACCACATTTGAAAAATATGTCTCAGTGCTTGGACCCAGTCCTTTTGACGCAGAAATTCATATAATCCTGTGTCTACTGGAGTCCATGTTAAAATATATCCCCTTGCATGAGTGGAACAGAGCCTGGCCCACCGAGAGCCAATTCTGATAAACCCAAGCTGCAGGTGAGAGCATTCCCTGAGCTTCCCTGGGCAGTGTGCTGGAGCACAGGCACTCCCACCCTCAGCTGCTCTCTGCTGTGCTGGGAACAGGCAGAGAAGAGGGACAAATCCACCTTTTAAAGCCTCCAAGCACCCTGTGCTCATAAGTTGTCACCACCCGTGGTGGCAGCGTGCAGAAAGCCAAAGAATAGTCACAGCAAACAGATCTGAACAGCAGAGGGAGAAACCAGCCCAGGCTGGCACTCTCTGAGTGATTGAGAGCTTTCTTGTTTGCTGACTGCTGGGCAAAGAATCCATCAGCTTCACCTCCCCAGACCTCAGGAGGCAAAGATGGAAATGAAATCCAGCAGGTTGGTGGCCTCCCATGCTGTTCTGGACCCTGGGCGCACACCCTGCTTCCATCACTCCTTGTCACATTTATGACATCATTTTCTTGCCAAAACTGTAGAATTTATTTATCACTCTAATTCCAAAATGTTAATGAAGAGACTGCTGCTAACCAGCGTGGTGGGGAAAGAATAAAGGCGATAAATAACAAGTTTTCCAACAAAGTAGATGGGTAAAGACAAGTTTTCTCCTTAAAAAAGCTTAAACTTGGCCAAGACCCCCAGGGTATCCTAATGGGATGGGTTTAGGTGATCCTACTCCCAGGATGGTTACTGAGGGAAGAAGTGACACACAGGGCACGTGTGGGGGAACCAAAGGTAGATCTCCAAGGTTCACTCTGCCTCCACAAGAGAGCCCAGAGGCACAGCAGAACTGCTCCAGCAGGACAGGGAATGGCAGCACTTCCATGCTCCATCTCACACACACTCCAAAAACCAAACTCACAGCTGGATTGCCAGCATTCCCATGTGAACCTCAAACACCAGAAAATCCAAAAAGCACCTCTCTTGCAGTTGTCCTTGTGAGGAGTATTTCATACCAGCTCCCTGAGCTTCCCTGTGTGGTGGATTAATAGAAATCCTGTCACTGCTTCAGCTGGGCTGGGTGCCTTGAAAAGCAAACAGCTCAGGAAAGGCTCCTGAATAACACCAACCACAAATTGTCAGCAACGGAGAGGTGATGCTGCTTACTGCCTGATGGGTTTTTTATGGGAAAACACAATTCTGTACATTCAGGTAAACCGTCTAGGCTGCCTGCTTTGGAGAGACTTCACTGCTGCCTGCTTTGGAGAGACTTTACTGCTCAAGCCCATTAAGTTCTTTCAACTTCGGGTAATAGAAGTGGCTTCAGTGAAACCCTGAAGCGACGTGCCAGAAGTGAAAGCATTCTGCTGGAAATAACCACGGAACTACTGCACCTCTGAAATATCTGTGGCAGAGATCAGAAGGAAAGTGCTCTGCTCCCCTCCAGGCTGAGCCCAGACCCATCTGTGCGAGTGAGAATTTGGAATTGGCTTTGGCTGGGCTAAAGGCTGACCCAGCTCTGGGGCTCTGGCTGCCCTTGCACGGATCTGCTCCTCAGATGGCAGAGCTGTGCCTCCTGATGAAAAGCACACTTCCATTATTATGCTTCCACTACAACTTGTACAAGATAATCCAAGAGCTTTTTATATCGTTCTGATCCTGCCTGCCCAATAGAATTGCAGATGGAGGAAACCCCAAACCACGAAATCAGGGCTCAAAAGGCTCCCCAGAACCACTGAGATGTTCCAGCAGCTAAGAGGCACATGTATCACAAGTGGCAGACATGATATTTGAATGGGTTGTTTTCCAACATCCCAGCACTGCCTTTCATAAAACTAATTCTTCCTAGGCCCTGCAATGCTCCTAGGATGGCATATTTTCACTCAATAGTAAGTTTGGAGATACTGGGCTGGAAAGCTGTCAAATTCTATTTGAAATGTCTCAGTTAATTAAATATGTCACTCGTAGCTGAGTAAAATTATGCTGCTGAACAGATGTCACTGGGCAAATTGTCTGACTGTACTTACATCTGAACATTTTCAGACTACTACGGAATTCTGTTTAAAAGATCCAAGAAAACAGCTCTTCACACGGAAAATTTATAAACCTAGAAATCTAAGTAACTCCAATGAAAAATCAGAACTTATTAAAATAGAACTAACGAAATGCAAATAGTGCTGTGGGATTGCAAAAGGTTATTGCAAGCATCTGCAATACTTTCAGGAAGCCAGGCTCTCACAGTAATGAAAAGTCACTCAGCCTAAGTTTATCCTTAGACTCCAATCAACAATTACATCCTCTCTGTACCTTATTCTTGCTTTGGAGTGTGTGCCTGTAGGCTTGAATTTGCATTTTTAATTTTAAAGAAGTTTTATTGCCATTTCTGTCAATTTGTTGAAACATAAAATTGGTTTGTTTTGTTTTTTTTTACTAAACCCACAGCTTCCTCCTTGCCATGAGCATGAACCAATTGCTCTAAGCAGGCTGTGCTCACCTTTCACTTGCAGAATCATGGCCTTTTAGAGAGGTGTCTTCATTTTGCCCTGTGTCTCATTGTCCCCCTCATTAACCTTTCAAAATGCTGTGTGAAGAGGGCAGAGATTGTGAGGAGATCTTTGTATTTAAATCTGTGTTTAAATCTCAAGCCCATAAATCTGCTTTAAAACTCAGTAGGTGCAAAAGCCCCAAAATGAGCTGCAGGTTGTCAGTCCAAAGGTCCACCAAGCCTTAAATTCTGTTTTCAATGGTGGCCAATACTAAGGAAATAACTCAGGAAGAGGAGAGATGTTCTACATCTCCCCAAAATACTGTTCCTGCTCTGCCTCCCAAACACTGAGCAGCTGCTGGCACAGGGCACTTCAGTGTCCTGGAAAACCTGGAGGGATTTTTTGAGTAACATTAGGCTCTTGGAAGATTATGGCTCATTTCCAACTAATTCTGCTTCAAGATATGGCTTTAAATTGGGATGAGGTGATTCAAAACAAGGTACCAAGCAACAAGAAAGTTTACAGGGTGAAGCAGCTGAAAGGATGGGGGTTGAAATTTTCCTCCTTCCTTTCTCTTACTCATTAATTACATTGCTATGTTCCCTCCATTTTGCAAGGTTAACACTCCTTTTTCATCATGTCTCCATTGCCTCTCCTTTTCCATCCATTATTCCCTTCTTTCGTCACCTCTTGCATGCTGAGGTTTATTATTGCACTGTTCAATAGGAGAAACACTTTCCTTAGTACATAAAAACACAAAAAGCACCACGACCACATTGGTGCTTTTCTTAAACCAGCCTGGAACCTGCGGGCACCACAGCATGGAGTGAGGGTGGCAGCTCTCAGGGCACCAAGCTCCAGAAGATGTGACATCAGGGGGATCTTTGATGGAGATAGCCCTGCTCAACACCCCTGTCAGCTCCATCTTTGTGCTTTTCAGACAACAGAGGAAGAATAACCAGTGAAATCAGTAAGGATAAACTGATTTTTAATGTCTTTCTTTGCTTTTTCACCTCTCTGTCTGCTCTGCGCTTCCCCTGAATCTAATTCCTCGACTCTGCCGTGTGTCAGAACCCTTTATGAGCAAATGAAACCCATCAATTCAACAGCAGATGACTGCAGAGAGCATCAGAGCAGCGCCCGTGGCTTTGGAGAGGTGAGCCACGGCTCTGAGCCCCGAGCACGGCGGGGTTGCAGCAGATGGACGTGGGGAGGAAGGACACGCAAGGGCTGAGCCATCAGCATCCCTTACCTCCTTCCTGCACTACAAACAGAGAAAAACCCCACAGCATCAGCCATCAGCATCCCTCCTGCTCCCTGGACCACAAACACAAAGAAAAACCCTACAGCATCAGCCATCAGCATCCCTGTCCTCATCCCTCCACTACAAACACAAAGAAAAACCCCACAGCATCAGCCATCAACATCCTTCCTCTTCCTCCCTGGACCACAAACACAAAGAAAAACCCCACAGCATCAGCTGCTTCTTCTTTCACTTTGGGAACTGATTAACAACACACACAGCAACTGACTGCTCTCTCCAGTGAGGATTTTGGCCCAAACTGGCTCCTCACCCACTCTGAGGGCATCTCTTGACAGTGAAGTCACTGCAGACATGGCAGTAAAGAGTTTGGTGAGAGAAGGATCAGACACCATCTTTTAGTGGTTAAGACACAAAATTATAATTTTCTTTTCAATTCAAGGAAGTAATTAGTTTATAATAACATTTAACATTTAGTTGCTGACAGAGATATGACACTTATCTTACATAAGTCATTTTAATTATTCTTACTAACCAAGACCTCAAAAATATTGTGCAGCCTGAGCTAACAATGCCTTCCCAGATATTTTTGGTTCTACTGTCATTTGAAAAATTGATGCCTAAAGCATCAGCATTTATCAAGCTCATTATAGATTTCATCCAAATGACTACAGATAATTAAAAGTATGCTTCATTTTTATTGTAATGTTTTCCCCCACTAACACTGCAAAGTAATTCTGCTGTTGCTCAGGGTTTTAGGAATTAATATAGACTCATCTGCCAGAAAATGAAGTTCCACAGGATTATAGGCAAACTATTCCTATCGTACAGATGTGACTCAAATACACAGAAATCATATGTGCACACACACAAATATATTTATGTATACACTTTGGAGTACTATATGCATTTTCATATACATTAAACAGTCCTAGAAATGAATTGTTATTTCAGAGAGAGCCACAGACACTTGGGTAACCACTCCCTGAAAATCAGCCTTCTCTAAGGCACTTGGTCAAGCTGGACACACAAAATCCCTGCAGAATTTTTTTAATACTTACATTTATCTGTTGCTACATGAAATATATGCACCTGGTGCCCTATCCTGTTACATCACCCAGATTTACTCACACTTAAATGAAGCATGGGTATGCCACTACTGCTGACCTGAGAAATCCTGGCAGCCTATTGCCTTATTTTGTGTAGCTGTGTGATGGAACAAATCTTTTGGGAAGCTGTTCACCAGGAATCTGCAGAGTCACCCTGCCCCAGCTAAGGTTTAAGTGATGTATTGAAAGTTTCTTCATGAGGTAAAACCCTTTAGGAGGCTTTTGAGCTAGCTGGGCTTGCTCTGCTGTGGGAACTGCCATGCACAAATGAAAAACAGGATT
Organism: Acanthornis magna; assembly: GCA_036785705.1. Taxonomy (NCBI): domain Eukaryota; kingdom Metazoa; phylum Chordata; class Aves; order Passeriformes; family Acanthizidae; genus Acanthornis; species Acanthornis magna. The sequence continues at coordinate 20,432,620 of JAWUZG010000013.1, forward strand.
GCTGGGTAAATGTAGGGTTGTATTTCCACACAGAACTGAATTAGTTTTTTTTTTTTCTTATTAATCAAGTATCAGGCTGTGTCTGTCACACCTGGAACTGCAATGACATTTGTTAATAATGCTCAGACAAAATGATCCAATTGATGGTTTTCTACTGCTTATGAGGTTGCAATAATTAGTACCACCCTGGCACAAGCACAATACACTGCACACGGAATCCTGCTTCATTCTAGGATCCTTAACACTCCTTGAATTAATTACCTTCATGTATGATCAATTTTCCTTGGCACTCCCTTATCACTAACAGCTTTGTGTTTTTACATGACTTTCCATGTTACTTTGAACCTAAAATCACCTATAAATAGCAGTGGCATTAAAAAGCAATTACAGACACATGCCTTTTTAATGTCTATTATGATCCACACTGGCAAATCAGAGAGATAATATTTAATGAGACAGACTAAGAAGAAACTCTCCTGCTTTAGTGTTAACATCCACATGAAGCAGTGCTAGCAAGGGGCTGCTGAGGCAGTTTCAGACTGAAATAAGAAAGAAGGAAAAAAAAAACCCCATAATGAGTAGAATCATACATAAATATTAGGAAATTGATCTGTATTTTATAAAGGCCATTTTATCCAAGACAGTTTAGGTTTCCTCCCACTCACGGAATGGATTCACAGTGAATAAACCCTTGACTCATGAGAATATTTCACACGCAGATTTGGATTTTATGTAAATTATTTAAGTATGTTTTAGGAAGTTTGGGCAGTGATGTAGAAATGTTCCCCTGCCTGTGCACATCGGTCAAAGAAATAACACTCATCACCAAGGAATTCATCAGGGTAAAAGTTTTGCCAACAGGCTTAAGACAAGACTGCAGCATGGAAAAGATGAAACTGTGTGATCCTATCCCTTGAATTTGTCTCCTGCTGATGACAGGAGGGAAGGCAGAGCCTTGGACCAGGCAGTTCCCAGAACAGCTCATTGCAAACTGCAGAAACCCAAACCCAGAGAGCCTCAAGACCTATGGGAATGCCATCATATCCAAGAGGAAAATTTTGCAACCTTTACAAGTGGAATCTCAACAGAAAAGTTAATTATACGAAAGAGTCAGACTTTCTGGCTTTATCTCCTGGTCATTACCAAACCACACAGAATCATCTTCCTTTCATTTGAGATCCACTCAAGCCGGGAAGTGTTCATTGTGTTTTGATGTTGGACAGGATCAGGTGAGGCAAGGATTGCTTTTAACAACAGAGAGCTAAAGAGACAAAAGCCCTGCAGGAAATCCCTCCAAAAGAGACACCACAGCAGAATCCCAGAACCCCAGACTGGTTTGGGTTGGAAAGGACCTCAAATCCCATCCAGTGCCACCCATGCCATGGCAGGGACACCTCCCACTGTCCCAGGCTGCTCCAAGCCCTGTCCAGCCTGGCCTGGGACACTGCCAGGGATCCAGGGGCAGCCACAGCTGTTCTGGGCACCTGTGCCAGGGCCTGCCCACCCTCCCAGGGAACAATTCCTTCCCAATATCTCATCTAAATCTCTTCTGTCTTAGGCTCGAGGTAATCAATGTATAATTGTCCAGTGCATGGCAAGCATAAAAATATTCTCTTTGTTTCCTTGCACACTGCTGAATTTTTACTCTTTAAATGTCTAAAATACGTCACCCCCTAAAACAAAGGGTGTTTATTTTACTCCAGCCAGGTCAATACTCCCAGGGAAACGAGGCTGTTTCACTTGGTGAGAGATGCTCCCCTACAACTCTTCCATGGCAAAAAAGCAGGAGATAACATTTTATCAGAGCTGCACCAATGCTCAGACAGAGCAGCTCACACTGAGGAGGGTTTCTATAGCTCCTGGGTCTGTCTGCTCCCAACACTCACCAACCACAGCCTTGGCCACACAGGGTAGAGAGGGAGCCCACAAGACAGGAGGTGCCAGGCTGTCAGGGAGATCTCGATAATATCGAACAAAAAAGCTCCTTCAGGTGAGGGGACGACGATACAATGAGAGCTACCAACAACAGAGCAGGGAATCCAACAATTCGGGAAATGTGTAACGGGATACTGAGCTGTTCCCCTCCAGACTTCTGCTCTTAATTAGATCCTTGTCCAAAATAATGGAAAGGCTTTTTTTGGCTTTTTTTTTTTTAACTGATGGCTGATGTGTAGATTGCAAAAAATGAGCTGCTCTGAGATTAGACAGTGATATCATCGTACAATCGACTCGGGCCAGCCACATTCCCCTTTCCCCCTCAGCTCTGCCAGCTGTCTGCTCTGTTATCAGGCTGAGCAGGAAGGAGATGCCGCAGAAATTCCCGATATTCCCTCGTTATGAGGAGGCAGAGCACGGCTGAGGGGCACGGAGTGGGCAGAGTATGAAGAGGTGCAGTGAAACTGTCTGACACCTTCTGCATGCAAAGCTCATCAGCGCCAGGGATGGCAGCCCAGCGTCTCAGCCAGCTACACAATCAAAGCATCAAAAGGAAAACAGAAATGGGGAAAACCAAAGCAAAAACCACCAGAGAAACATGGAGATTTTTTTTTGTTAGTATTTGTAGGTATTTTCCAGGTGTCAGCAGTGCTTTGGAACAACCTTTGCCTGCTTTGAGCGCTCTGAATGCGAAGAAAAATTAACTCTATCCCAGCCAAAACCAGGACAATGCTCTTCTCCCAATTTCTGACCAGTTTTTATGGGATGTGGTTGTTTTTCTTACAAAAACCCATATTCATTGCACTCACATTTTGGGCTACAAATAGGGGCTTCATTTGGCAATTAACGACATGCCCCCTGCCATGGCTTTTAGGGAAGATAGAATTTCTTATGATAATCTTTGTCACAGCCTTGTTTTTAGATGCCATTAATGAAATACCTCCTGATTTTTTCCTTGGTCCTGCATTTCTCTTGGTCTGCTCCAATTTGTCACACTCCAGACAGGATGAATATTCCACTTTGGGAAGTGCAATGCTTTGCAATTTTCATGACCTCCTGAGACATGTTCTCCTTATCATAACACACCAAGAGAGAAGAGCTTGGCTCTGCAGCCCGAAATACTGAGTTTTTTTAGCATCAGGAGCTATGGGGAGGTTTTCCTTGCATGGTGGTTCTCAGTGCAGCAGCTAATTTCTTTACCTTGATCTGATAGAAAACTTTACTTTTAAAGAGTTCAGCTGATGAATGTCCATATTTGATTTCATGGGCACATTTTGGACACAACCAGACAGTGCCCAGAAAGAAATATTTAATAAATATTGAGGCAAATCAGCACAACCTCAGCATCTCCTACAGAGCTGTGGTGATTTGTATCAGCTGAAAGAGAAATGACAATTAAAATAGGATGCAAAAGAGATTGGGTCTTTGAATTAGAATCAGGCAGCAAACAAATGGAGCTGAGTTTTGAACTCTGTGCAAGACAGTAATTGTAGCTGGTGAAGGGAGAAAAAAACCAGCACAGCACTGGAATTCCAGAAATCTACTCTGCTAAGAAGAAATACTTCTCAGCCTTTCTGATGGATGAGAGGCTCAAAGTACAGGGTCACAGAAACAGGAGAGTAACTGCAGCTACAGAGCCCCAAATCTGCCAAGACACAGAGAGCACTGCCAAAAAGGCATTTCAGACTTCAGCGAGACCTGACCAGAGACTCTTTGGCTTGTCTCAGCTTCCTGATGGTTAAAAGCTGGGAAGGTGGCAGAACCTCAGCAAAAATACCTGGAAAGCCTTTGTGGGAAGAAAAGAGCCAGGAGTGTGTCTGGAGGGGGGAAGGCACAGGGACATCAGTTTTTAGTGAGATTTCCCTGCTGGGAAGTTTGCTGAGATCTACAGAGTTTTAAAGATGTTGTTTACTTGAAAGTTTCTCAAACACAGCCTTGTGACTCTACACCTCAATAAACAGAAGGCAAAGCTCTCCCCTCTTCCCAAAATTCCCTCTGCATCTCACTGAGCTTAATTTTACTTATACATCTTCCCATTGCATTTTTTCCTTTGATGATGTAGAAACGAGAAACCTCAAAACTTTGTGAGCTGCAGATGGTTCCAGTAGGAAAGCAGTGACCAATGACCCCGCAAGAGGATCAGCACGAAAACGACGAGGTTTTGTTTCTTTGTGTGCATTTGAACGATCCCCGTTGCCAATTACAGTTGGCTGCTGTCAGGGAGCATTACCTCTAACAAGATCTCCAGAAACACACAACCAACATGATCTTGAAGTTTCTAATACTCCAGATCTGTGGAAAGCTCGAGGACAGTGATATCATGCTGCCAACAGCTGTCACAAGTAGTAGGGTTTCATCTTGTCGCTGGCCTAACAACAATCTTTTCCTTTTCTATTTTGTGCTCCAGCACATCTTCAGCTGTCACAGCAGATCTGTCAGGCAATATTACCCTCCCAACAATATCAGCTCAAATTGCTTCCCAGAATATTCCTCTCCTGGCCTCTCAAAGGCATGAGCTTGTTTTCTCAACTGCAACAGTAGAATTAATTCACTCCCACAGCAGTGCGTCTTTTCCGTGAAACACCAAATTCGAGATGGCAAAGATTAATCCGAAAGGCAAATTCATGTAAAATTGCTAAATCACAGCACTTACGTGCTGAGCTACTATGGAAAACTTCCCAGCTGAAGGGAGAAAACCCCTTGCTCATGGCATCAATGCCATGGAAATTCAAGTTCTGCAGCCCGGCAGGACCAGCTGCCCGCAGCCTTTCAGCCACCAGGAAGATGAGGCATGTGCACTGCTCTTTTTTGAGCTTTGCCACTTCCTCATAATTACCTGCTCCTGGGATAGCAGATGAGAATAACAGAACAGGAATCCTCACGAAAACTATACCTTTCCAAGTGGTATAGTTTTAAACATGGCTATTAAAACAAAGAACGTCCACAACGGGGAGAAAAGAAGATGGCATTCCAGGGGTTAAAACTTCAGAAAAAGCTGATTTAGTGCAGGCTGTCCCTGCCCATGGCAGGAGGTCGGAAATAAATGATCTTTAAGGCCCCTTCCAACCCAAACCATTCAGTGATGCTTTGAAAGAGCTGCCCCAGGTAGCAAACACCTGGCAGGTCAGCACTCCCCACTGCAGCACTCAGAGAGCTGCTCAGACCTTTCATCCCTCTGCAAACATCTGTGTTCTGATGTCCTTTCCTGCACACACGGCTCTGGCTGTGGCAGAGCCTTCAGCCTGCTGTGGGTTTGTTGTAAGGTGTCAGCTGCGAGGAGCAGAGCAGGAGGAAGGCTGACAAATCCTCTTTCCTGCTGGATGTCTCTATATTCCGAGAGCAGGTGTGCCACAGTGTGAATGTTTTTATTCCCACAGAGGAATTATTCCCTCATTACAGCGCCTGGCACAGCTGATTTCACACTCGGCTGGTGCAGGTGATGCTACAGGTCACACAGTCATTTTCTGCCACGCCAGATAGAAACCTGTCTGCTGCAGTCAAACCCCGAGCTGCCCTCATCAGAGTCCGGATTTCACTCAAATCATCGCAGCAAATGTGGTTTGTCTGCAGCTAGGAGAAGAGAGGGACAATCCAGCAGACAGGATTCAATCTGAGACAGAGACAGATAACACACAGGAGAGCTAAATTGTGTCTGTCCAGAGGTGGGCACGCATCAGTATCCCAACAGTGAACTGCAAACAAGAAAATGAAGTCCAGTCAATAGAAATTGTAATAAAGACATTTTCAGGTTTTCTCTCTTCCCTCTATTTGCCTGCCAATGGTGTGTGTGGGGGGACAATTTCATTTTTCTGTTTTGCCAAACATCTCCTCCTCTTCCCAATGGGCAAAGCCTACCAAGCCTGAATGGAAACTGCAGAATTATGGCAAGGCTCCAGCTGATATTTCAGCACCCATTTAAGTAAAAACACATGCTTAGTTCCAGCTCTCTTCAGAAAAATCTTTAAGCACACAGCTGAAGCTTTTCAAGTGTTCTGCTGTGTGTTTTTTTCTTTTCAAATTGTTTGATAGAAGTAAATGTTGAGCAACCAAGTGTTTCAGGAGAGGAGCAGCACTCAAGTGTGCAGGTCTGAACTGGGGCTGGCACAGCCCAGGTTTGCTCAGGGCACTTCTGCCAAGATGTTTCTGTATTTTCAAAGCCAAAAGGCAGCAAACAGGATGAAAAAACGGAATTGTCCTTCATCTCCTTTGTGCACAGGAACTGCTGAGAGCACCCAGAGTGTGACTCTTCACTGTGGCTCGTTGAACAAAGAAAGAAATCAAGTGTGAGACACAAAGAACAAGAGAGCACCACTGCACCTGTAAATGTGCAATTTGGAGTGCAGTGGCTCTGATAGCCAGAATAGAGAGGAAAATCCTCACTCCTCTGAGCAGGAAGGCAAATCAAACCTCAAGAGAAGAGAGTATAGCAAATGCCATTCTATGCTCTCATGAAGACAGAGGACTGAGCAAAATCATTCAGCAGGTAAAGGCAAGAAAAAAAGTGCTTTCATTAAAAAAAAATCATTAAAGGAAGGATCTCACAAGCAGGGCCAGCTCCTGCTTCCCTCAGGTACTCCTGGTCATCCATAACTATCAACATTTTTCTGCCTCGCATCTGATTAACTCCCATGTGAGTTTGGAAAATGCTACAAAAATCTTCATTAAAACAAAAGAAGAGGTAACCACAGGAAAGAGTCCCTTTGCAGCCCTCACGGTATTTACAGTTCCAATATCAGCAACTTCTGCACTGTGGGCAGAATGAAACATAATGAAATAAATTGGGGAAATTTTCACATATGGAGAGAAACTGGAAGAGGCAAGGGTTATGGCTCTGGAAAATCAGAAGACCGAGGAAGCTTTAGACATAAAGCCCAACTTAATCTTTTCTGTTAACTTATAGCAATTTAAAATTATCTGGAGATTGTATCAGGAAACTGGTGGGTTTTTCTCCAACTCCTCACCGGTCTGTCTCCTCCAGGCCAACTCCAGGTGCTTCTATCCCAGCAAGAGTGATCCCAAAAATGTTCAGGCTCTCCAGCATCTTGAGCCAAGCAGTGCAGAAGAGCAACAGAAATTGTGTTACAGTACAAGGGAGGATCATTATCCTACAGAAGTGGTCCAAATTGTCCTCTGAGGTGTCAGTGGTTACACATTTCCAGAGTAAAAGCATCTTTTCCATGTGGTTTCCAAAATGTTCATATCCAACCATTATGGCTTCAGCACAGTGGATTAAAGAGTTCCCAATTTCCCACCGTGGCTATCTCAGCAATGCTGTGCCCCAGTGGATGAGTTTGTGCTGAGTCACTGCAAATGGACTGAAAACATCAGCTGATAACAGAATGGGATTTTCAATGAGGGAAGAAAGGGAAAGTGGCACAAAAAGCCATTAGTGTGAGGGTGCGGGGAGGGAGTTCAGCCCGGGTTCAGGGGCTGGGAAGGGATCGATCCATCAGTGCAAAAGGAATCAGGCAGAGGGGCAGAGGATAAAGAGGCACTGCAGGCTTGCATTTATGGAATTGCATGATGGTATCTCACAGTGGGAAGGGGAACGAGTTCTGCTGTTTTAGGGGAAGACTGCTGAGGGAATTGAAGGGATGGCTTTTGGCATCAGGCCCTGCTGAGGCTGGGTTCTGCTGGGAAGTGCTAGGACAGACTTAACCCTTGCAGGGATAACCAACCAGCATCCCTGAAATGTGCCCTGAAGCTTCCTTAGGGTGATGGAGAAGGGAAATAAAGAAAATCTGATACCTGAAGGTTGGATAACAGAGAAACATCTGAAATAATACTTGCGAGTAGGTGGCAATAAGGAGACTGAAAAATAAGCAGCAAGTACCCCTTGGCTCTACTCCAAACTCTCCTGTATGGAAACAGCTTCTGGAATTCTCTTCATCTGCCCAACTCCTTCATTTCCTCATCTGTGAAATGCAGTCATGGTGTGATCCCCAGCACTGCAGAGGAGACAGTGGCACCTGGAGATGTGCACTGTTTGTCTCACCCAGGCCTGCAGAGTTCCAGGAATTCACAATGGGAAGTGTCTCACATCTAATGGTTTCATTAGCCTTTTAATGCAAGGCCTGACAGACAAATCCAACTCTTAGTTAGAACTGAAGCATAATTCAGACGTGACTTCAGGAGAGGAATAATGAAAATACACTACAAATGTTGCAGTTTTGGGGGCAAAGAGGGAAATTAGGAAATTCCAAGCTCAGTTGGAGTCACAAAGATGGCTGAAGAGGAGCAGCGGGATGGTGCAGGCAGAGAAACACGGATATGATGGAGAATTCCAGACATTTGTGATTATCCATGGATGTGGCTACAGCCATGAGCAAATTAGAGCTGACCACACAACATCCCATCATATTCTCATGGTGGAAAATTCTAGCCTGAATACAATTAGTTATCCACAGAAAACACAGTGGCACACCATCAGTAGAGAAAGACTCCATGACTATTACTGCTCTTAAGAGTGTTCTGCTCTTAAGAATTCAGGAAGAGGAGAAAATATTATTATGAGGTGGGAGAGCAGATCTAAAAGAGGGGAAATGGGAAAGCAAAAACTCCTCCTAAATAATAATCATAATCCACCTTAATGTATGGAATTACAAATTATTTAAGTAATGAACTAAATCCACATTTTCTGCTCTCTGTATAAAAATGCACAACATTCTATTGTCAATTAATTCTAGAATTGAATCAGTGCCTCTATTTTTACCTTTTCAGTAAAACTCCAATTAAATCTTGTCAGACATGTACGTTGTGTTATGTAACTTATGTTGTGTTTTTCTGCCAGGTGTTCCTGTTTCAGCAGCTTTAGACTATTTTCAACAACTGTGATATTCTATTGAAATAGTATTAATTACCTTTTGAAAAGTTATTTAGCCAGAAATAATAAATGAGGAACTGTGTAAGCACAGATGAAGAGATGGCAGCAAATGGCCTCTGGTTTACTCTCAGCCACAGTAAGATTCCAAACCTCATCTAAAAAGGTGATTTTTACATCCCCACTCTTATCCATCATGCCTGCTCCATTTCATCAAAAGGAAAAGCTCAGAGCCACGTGAAAAGTTACGGATAAATAACAACTGTGGCTTCTTTCAAGTGTGAAAACTACTCTTACTCAACATATCTAAAAAATAATTGTAAAATAATTTATTTTTCAACAAAACAACCCCCAAACTGCTAGTTTTAGCATCAGTTAGTGGTTTGAAGGAGAACCTGAAGAGTAATTCAGTATTGCCAACTAAAATACATGAAAACCAGAACTCACCTTTCCTATCCTATGCACTTTCAATGCCCATTTAAAATCATCCCCCATTCTTCAGGAGGACAAGGCTTTCAAGAGGTTTGTAAGGAGCAGACAAGAGCAGCACAAAGGCAACACAAAGCAGCCAGGGCTGGATCCTGACATTATGAATGGCTATTTCTGCAGCTCTGAATTTTGCAATCATTTTACAGAAAGTGGCTTTGCCTGTCCCTGCACTTCCCAGCTCTGATCTGATTGTCCTGGCTGCATTTCACTGAAGGGCTCTCCTCAGCTGCCCATTGTTGTCTCCAGCTTCAGCACTTTGCTGCATTCCAGCCTTTCTGTCACTCACATATTCACTTTTTACAAATTATACCTGAATGGCACCCATTTGCTTCACATAGCAGGAAACAGAGGTTTTAAAACGGAATAAGTGATGGAAGTTCTGTCACTGATACCAAAAGGCTCAGTGCTCGAGCAGCTGCTGGTACAGCTGAGCTGGGGAGGCATTTCCAGCAGGCTAAAAGTTGCAGGGAAATCATAATGATAATAATACAACTGTACTTCAAATCAAAACAAAAAAATCATAGTACTGAGTCTAATCCAAAAAGCAAGAAATTGAGGTAGGGTTTTATTAAATCCAGGGTGTTCAGTATCCCAAGCTTCATTAATTTAAGAACTTTTCTTATGGCAGCATCACAAAGGCTTCCACGTGCTCTATTTTCATGCCAGGGCACATCTCGTATCTCTAATCTCCCTTTTTCCCTTCCCCCATTATCAGAGGGCTGCGCAAGACACCGAACCAAGAGTCACCCCCAGCTCACCCACCCCACTCTATGGAGCAATATTTGCCCTGCAGGATTTTCACTATGAGCTACTCTCCCTATCAGGAATGTAAGAACTTAACCTGGAATCAGGACAAAAGCCCCTCAACTAGAATTTTAAATAGGCTGAGACCTATAAAACAATTACAAGCAAAAGGAAGTTTTGGAACCTAATCTTTGTCAGCATTGCTGGAGGAAAATAGGTCATGCCAAGCAAACCTGATTTCATTCCTTGATATGATTACATGTTTGCTTTTATAAAGATGATTACATGGCTTAAATTGTTGCAAGGCATTTGACCTAGTATTGTACTGAGCAGATCCATGGGCAGGAGATCCTAAATGATGCAGGGATTAGTGAAGCAAGAAAATTTAAAAAAATTAGTATCAGCAAGGAATGCTCTTACTCAGCTCCTGGTGGGATCCCACAGGCTGTTTTTGGCAGGTGCTGTGTTATTCTGCACTGCCATCAACAACTTTGAAGCAAACAAATAATCTGCACCTTACTTGAACTTGGAAGGAGTTTCATGTGATGAGGGAGAAAGGACTTTGCTGTTAATTGAGCCACTTGTGGAACCATCCCACAGGGATGGGGCTTTCCTTGGAAAACCTCCACATCAGTGCTGGGTTTGAATAAGAATACAGCAAAGGAGAGAGAGAGAGAGAGAGAGAGAGAGAGAGAGGAGCTTAACAGCTCTGAGGGCTTTGTGAAGAGAATATTCATAGAATCACGGGCTAGAAGGAACCTTAAAGACCATCTTATTTCAGTCCTCCTGCCGTGGGGGAACTGAAACCCCTCCAGTGGTGTGGAAGAAAGGAAAGGTCAGCCCAGAGAGCTCAGGCTGATGTGCAAATTTCCACCACGGTGCACAGGGGAAGGTTGGTGGTGTGACTTCCACCGGGATCAGAGAGATCGGATGCAAAGGTATTTCAGGGAGGAAAAGGCTGCTGGGAATGCATCTGCCAGGGTGACCCAGCAGGAATTGGGGTCACGGCTTTGGGATGCTCTGGCCTGCTCTGCAGCAGGATTTCAGGGGTCTGAGGACACCAAGGGGATTAGGATGCTGTTAAACACCAACACTCTAAACTAAAGCCTTTAACAGTGAGATCTCAACTCCTGTGTCCTGTCAGCCCTTCTGAAAGCTCCACATTTCTCCTGCTGAGAGCACAGAGCTGAGAAGCGTTGCTGGCAATAAATCTGGGGGTTGCTCCTACTCAGTCCTTGGGTTTAATGAAATCCTCCTCAAGCACTGCTGTACATGTTGTCTAATTACTACCCATCCATCAGGTTATTGTGGCCCAAGTTTAAAAACTCAGCAGGAAAAGCTGATTTTTTAAAAATACATCTATATTTTTAAAAATTATACCGTTGCCTGAAAACACCATGAGTCAGTCAGTGCATGTATTAACTTCCAGGGAGGACTTCTGCTCAGAATTAATGTGACTTCTCCACAAACACCATTATTTCCTTTGGATAAGCAAGTTGGACATCGCTTTTCAAATGGACAAGTAGCAGATCATAGTGTTTAGAGTGCCTGGGAATGCAAGGTATTCCTGCATAATGAGATATCACAGAGCAAGATATTTGGTACTTCTTTAACAAATCAGCATTTCTGTGGCTGAAGGCTTTCAAGGTTAAGTATGTAGAGCAGCTACAATTTATGCAAACAAAATCTCCCCTGATTCTTTGAACTGATCAAATCTATTTTCTATCTCAAGTGTAATCTAAAGCATCTGATTTCCCTCTTCTCACCCTTAACTGAAAATAGGAGTGGTGCTTTCAGAAAAAGGTCCAGGGAAACTCTACCACTGCTCAATCGTCATTTTAAAATGTGCCTATTTTAACAATATACTTTTAATCTGGTTTTTGGAGTATTTTAAAGCCATGTTAAACCACATTGCAATAAATACCTCTGCACTGCAATACCAACAAGGAGGAAGTTAAATGGAAAAGAGTTAAACAAAATATTTTTATGTGCAATACAAAATAAGTGAGGTACAACACTGGCTCTTGCTAAACACAACCCAACTCAATATTTAATTTGCTTTCTTTCCTCTTCCAACATCCTTTCTAAAGAGCTCCTCTTTACCACCAACCCAGACCAGAAACTCCCGTACTATTGTGAGTTTTGTCATCATTTAAGGTGTCCTTTAAAGCACACCTACTCTTCCCACATGAACTGATTGGAATCATGATTTATTACCTCGCTTTTCCTCTCATCAGCCAGTAATCAAAGTCTTAATGTGATAATATTAATGCCAAATAGATTCCACAGGAAGAAATATGAAAACATTTTCCATATGATCCATTCTTCCTGTGTCTTGTCTCTCACTATCTGACAGTACACAGAAAATGCCCAGGAATCTGAAGGCAATGTGTGATGCTCTTTTGGAAAGTTCTCAGTGGTGATGCAAGCAACAAAAAACCTGAGAAATAATCTCATTTGTTACCCTAAATACGAAAGCTTAAATGTTGTAAAATGGGTAAACCAAACTAGAACCTGTTCAATACAAAATAATTGAGGTGCAACGACCAGATCTTACTAAACGCAATTCAATCCAATATTTAATTTGCGTTCTTGGTATGTTACCCCTGCTGTTCCTGTTCTAATATCCTTCCTTTCTAAAGAGTCCCCTTCACCCAAGGCTTCTAGAGGTATATATATATATATAAACCATCTATTTACATGATAATCCTGCTTTCAAATCACAGACAATTACCTTGGAAATGAGGAGACTTCTGCACACATAAGTGAGAAACTATCAAAACCAAGTCAGAGGAAAATATTAAACACCAGTCAAAGGCACACTTGCTCATTGTTGGAAGATGCCCCATGAAATACGATGTCAATAAATACACTTCGTTCCCTGCTATACATCAAAATAAGTAAAAGCTGTCAGTAGCTTGGCTCAACGAAGTGTGAGAATGCAAAATGGGAAAAACTGGAAACGTAGCTGCAAGTGTTTAATACAAGACCCTAAATTTAATATTGTTTCCCCTCTGCTGGCAAGGCAAACAGGAGGGTGGGCAGATGCAGACTCTGTTTGCACTGGCTCTTTCAGTGAGACATTTGCCATCTGGTTTGTTGAGGTAAAGTGAGTGGAGAGAAAAAGCCAAAATCTCTCTTTGAATGTTAAATGAGTTGTTTCTGTTGGAGGGAAGATATTAAACCTTAAACTGCCTGGGTAGAAGGTTCTTTCTCTCCCTTTAAACAACCATTCACTTGTTAATACACTATTCAATTATAAGTAATGCCGAATAGATGAGAAAATCTAATGACACTCTTACATTGATAAGTTAAAAGCAGAGCCTCATGTGCTGACAATGAATTGCAATTTTTATCTCAAGGTATGTGTGCTTACCCAGGCCAATGCTCACTTTCAATTCTGTAAACTCTTTTTTCACATTTCATGTATATTTATGAACAGACTATTACTGCCAAATTCCGAGCTTAGCTCTCCTTGCAGAGCTTAATACATATTCAAAAGTCACAGCTGTGACTGGGAGGAGATGAGTATTTTTGTGGAAACCATTTCTTCCTCACATATCCAAATGTATTTCCTTAATTTATTGTCACATGCTTGTTAAACCATGTTTTAGATTCTTTTCCTGACACATGCTCCTGCAGAACTTGGATTGCAGCTCAGGAGGCTCCTACAACTCCAGTCCAGACTGATTTAAAGAAGGATTTCCTTCCATCATGGAATACTGTGGGCAAAACACTGGCAACAGCACTTGGTGTTTAACAAGAACCCTTGGAAAAATAACAAAACTCCGCAATTATATCAACATGCAGAGTGTTGATGGCTCTCCCACAGTATCTGTGACAGTTATGGCTGCTCTCAGAAATTACCAATTAAGTAACTCAGTAATAAGGATGAAGGATGACAACTGAAATTGATTTAATTCAGGATAAAAATCCCTCTGTATACTACAGAATACACTTGTGCTTTATAAATTTTGGGAAAAGTCATATTTTGGAAACAGAAGGAAAAAGAAAAATTTACTGTTTATCATTCTGTCCTAAAAGAACAAATTATTTCTACTGAAAAATGTGATTTTTGGGATATCTGTAAAGGTCTGACGCTATTCACAGGTAGGTGCAAAGGACCTTGGCAATGGTCCCACATAGAGGGAAGGTTCTGTGGAAGCCTATAAAGGGCGGTTTTTTGGAATACAGAAATACCAACCTTCTCTAAAAATGCAACAAAATATCTCATTTCAAATCTTATAGATCTCAGCTCTGCAAAATCTAGGGTTGGATCTATAAAAGAATGGAAACTTTAAGCGGTTTTTCCTATCACCAGCAAATTTTCATTGAGACAAAGGTGAGGAGACTTCGAGAGTGTGATCAGTGAGTGCTCACCCGTCCCATTCCTGCCATTCCACGCTCTTCCCAGGTGACAAAACCCCATTTATTCCAGTGAACCCCGATGTCCTGCCTGGCACGAGAGCTCTGCTTTTGCTATGTTTCCATTGCCATGTGTTCAACTCGGGTTGAAAACCAACGAGTTCAACCCCAAGGAGCCCTGGGTGATTTTGGGAACGGGAATAACCAGGAGGGAGCTGGGAGGAACATCACCAGGCTGGAACCTCCTGTCTGTACCAGACAAACACATCTCAAACTCTCAGCTCCTCTCCTGGGCTGGACAAACTCAGAGAGCAGCAATTGTTGAGTTACAACAAGATGTGCAAGGAATAAAACATCTGGCACTGAGATCCAGGCCGTCCTGGAAAACAATCGAGCTGTAATGTTTTTGCATACTTTGCACATTTATAATGGAATGGCACTATCTCTGCAGCATGGATTTTCCCAATATCATTTTCATCTGGCGAGCGAGCCAGAGTTTGTTAACCATCTGCATATGTGCAGCGTGGATTTTAAAAGTAATTATTTTTGTAGCAGTCCAAATTGCTGTTGCATAAAATAGCACATATTTTTCATATATATTTTTTTTTCTGTGGAACTGCAGGAGGCTCCATAAGTCCTAAAGCACCATTTTGCATTCATTTTAATTTAGCTGTTGTGCAATTAGAAGGTTGGGAATGTTTGTTTTGTCTCAAAGAAATGCAAACATTTGGCTCGAAGTTCAGAGGTCCCTTTCTGGTGACAACATTTGAAGGGAGAGGTTTTGATGGTTTAATTTTATGTTTTTAGGGATATATTTGGGATGATGTCTATCCTGACCAAAGCCTCCAGAGATTTCATTCACATGGAAATTATCCAGGTGGGGTTTTGCAGTGGAAGGAGCTTCAGATTTGGGACTCTCTTGTCGCTTTCTACTTTTCTTACTGAATGAACACTACTGAAATTCTGATTTACAAATGGAAAGCAATGTCTACAACATTCATTTAAGGCTGACCATGGTTCTGCTGTTGTCTTTACTGTTCTTTGTAATATTGTATTTATTATTTGCTGTGCTTTTTGTTTTCTATGCTTAGTTCTTTTGGAGGGAGATCAGCATTCAGTCTAAAGCCTTCTGCTGTATAATTTGTGATTTAAGCAATTAGAAATACCCTTGGTTTCTGAAATATTTACAAATATAAATAAAACAACTGAGTAAAAATTACTTGGCTTCAAAGGACAACTTTCAGTAGGCAGATTCATGGAGACAATAAAATTAAGGCTGTAGTTAAACCTTCATAACAGAAACCTCTACAGAAAACCAAGGCAAGTTTAATATGCATTTAAATTTGTCATGTATCCAAAACTGAGTAATTTCTCTTCAGGACAGACATCAGCCCCCAAAAAACTGCTCAGCACAGCCCCAGACTGCCTGAGCTGCACCTTAGGACAAGCTCATTTGAACAGATCAGAGAGGTCACAATGAGCCCAAATATCTCAAAACCAATGAAACAAAATGGCTGAAGGCTCTTATTTACTTTTATTTTGTTTTATTTCAGGCAGGAGGATGGCTGGCAGTCAAATTCATGTAATAATTCCCATAAAGTTAGGAGGCTTGTGATAAGTGAGTCCTGTGAAATGCTACACCTTTTTGGCCTCAGGCAAACATATTTCTTCTGGTGAATAAACAACAATATCATCCTACTAACACGTGTAAATTCTATTCCTTCATGCACAAATTCCATAATTATTTTTTCAGGCTTTGATAAACAGCATGAATTCTATATTATGCATGGTCCTCCTCTGTAATGAATAAATTTGCCTTTTAAAGTCTGCTGCCCTAATAACCAAATAGGAAGGAAACATGAAGAACAGAAATAGGAACTGTTTCAACAAGCCGGTTGTAAATAAGTTTAAAAAAATAATTTAAAAAAAAGAGCAGCAAAACCCCCAAAGTGTATTCAAAATTTGATAATGATTTACAAACGAGACTGTTCTAAATGTAACACCTTCAGACAGTTGTAAATTTGATCTCCAGCTCTAACAACCACAGCAGTGATTTCTAATCAGGAATTACCAGCCCTATCATGTCTGGGACATTTTTTATTCATAGTTCTCTGTTTTTCTTTCAGCATCCATTTAAACAGATTTGCTTATTTTTTGAACTAAAGCAAGAAAACTGTATTGTGGCTCCATCAATTTAAAGCAAATACAGAAATTAGTATTTTTGCTTCTGAACTGCCATTACAATGGAATTCCTTGTCCCTACCACATGTTCACCACTGCAAAGAAAGTTTTGATCCTGGGGACTGGAAGGGAGCAAAATACTGAGATTTTTTTCCTGCTCTGCAGAAATTTGATTGTGTGAATCTATTATTACTAATTATTACTTTGAAGATAAAGTCCAAGAATATGGGACACATTTAAAATAATTTTCTCCTTGGGGCTAAACAACCTCAACCCAAGAATCCTAAAGAGCTTTCGGTCAGAATCTCCAAGCTTTATTTCTTTATCATAGAAGACTTCCATTAAAAAGAAGACCAATTATGACAGCAAGGAGAACTCACACACCGTAGGTCACACTTTAAAAACCAAATTATGTAATTCTTTACAAAGATATGAATTCTATTATCCCCACCATAGAAAACACCCGGGGAACTCAAGGTGGTTTTGTGAACCTGCACCTTCTCTTCAATGACACAGCTGCTGAAAACCAACATTTTCTTCTACTCTGTAACCCAACTATTTCTCTTCAAACCTCCATGAGAGTATGGAAGAAAATGTGCAAACTGAACATATTAGTCAGAAAGTTGATGCATTACAGTGATCTGACCAAAAAATATCTATTTTATCAAACTATCTCTTTTTTGTGCAAAGGATAACTGCTCACGTCCATGTAAGCTGAGGTCTCTTTATACTTTTCCCCTTCTGAATAAGAAGTGGAGAAAAAAGCCAGGAAATGAGAGTTAAAAAGCTGGTGATTCCCACCTGGCAACTGCTTTGAGTGCTGCTCCAAAGGGCTGCCCCCACAGAGCAAGGCGGTGTCACTTCTAATAGCATCTCATTAAATCAGCCTCTAATTCAATTACAGCTGCTCTCCATATGATCACTTCACTGGAGAGGAAGGATTTCCCTCTTCCCACGTTTCAGGCAGACCTTGAGAGCAGTAGGATTGTTGAGCAGGGCCAGTGCCAGACAATGCAAGTCCTGCTCATCGAGCCCTGAACCTCTGCTCGCATCACCCAGAGCAGCAAAACACAGCTCTTCAAAAGTGCTGCCTCCTGTTCAGCTTTGCTGGTTTCAGTCCCTCTCTTTGTTTCCTGTTTGTTTTGGGATCACAGAAATCACTGAGGTGAGAAAAGAGCTCCAAGATCACCAAACCCAAGCTGTGCTCATCCCCACCTTGTTCCCAGCTGTGGCTAGAGATTTCCCAAGATTCGCAGAAGCTGGCAGAGAAAGCAGGCAGACGAACCCAAGATGGCGAAAGGAGAACTTTATTTACAAAAACCTCTTTATATATCTATTAATAATCTAGCAATTATTGCTTAGCAGGGAATCCACCTCCTAAAAACATTGGTCACAGCTATACAACACCTAATACCAAACACAGAGATTAAAAAAGTACAAGAATGCAGCTTATCTCTATTCTCCCTGAGAAAGAAGGGAAGGATTTCTAAAACAGCGCAACTACACCCAGCGCCGAGCTCTGAGTGCCATGTCCAGGCCCTTCCTTGGGCACCTGCAGGGATGGGCACTCCAAACCTCCCTGGGCAGCCCTGCCAAGGCCTGACCTCCCTTTCCATGGGGAAATTCCTGCTGATGTCCAGCCTGAGCCTCCCCTGGCACGGGGGATTTCGCTTTCTCTCTCTGCACACAGTTCAGTGTTCACATGGAGAGAAAAGGAGAGTAAGGGATTCTTGCCTCAATGCTCACACTTCAAACAGTTAAGGAGAGTTCAAAAAAAATTGCCAGCTCTGACCTCTCCCTTCAGGGCTTTTATCCCCTCCGTGCAGAAGAACAAGGTTCAGTTTGAAGTAATTGCATTTTCACACCTCTCCTGACCTTTGGGGTGCCCACCTTTTGGGGATGCCCTTAGGGCACACAGGTGCTGCAAAGCTCAATGAAGATTAAAGAACAGAATTAAAGAACAGAACAATTAAAGAACAGAAACATAGAATGGTTTGGGTTGAAAGGGACCTTTAAAGGTCATCCAGTGCCACCCCCTGCCATGAGCAGGGACACCTTCCACTATCCCAGGATGCTCCAAGCCCTGTCCAGCCTGGCCTGGGACACTGCCAGGCTCTCCCTCCTCTCTCACAACTCAGCCTATTTTCCTTCTGGAGTCATTCCAGGCCAGTGAAAGATGCTGAGCTCCCTCATTCCAGCTCCCTGCCCCAAACCGTGGGGTTCCTTCTGGAATCCAGTTGCAAAACCAAGGTCTTGCGCACCACAGAGCTCCTTGTTCCTGCAAGACTAAAGTGCGTAAAATTATTACAACTGACAGCTCCTTACAGGTGTGGAGACTGCGTTCTTTTCTGGCATATTTCAGTCTAAAAGCCAAAAACAATTCTGTGAATGTCCGGGGGTAGGGAGATTACAGCAAATTAAGAGCAAATTAACAGGCAGGCAACTGCTGAAGGGAAAGTGGTGAGAGTGGAATGTAGATACTTTCACTTAGACTGGATTAACTTCATATTTTTGATTAATTCACATTAACTTTCCCAGCATCCCTGTGCAGAGGAGTCCCCCGGGAGCTTGCAGGAATGTCACTCTTGCTGCTGTAGCAGCTCCTGTCACTGGAGGGCACAATGCTGCTGCTTTCGCAGCCTTGCACAGCCTCAGCTCAACGATTTTTGGATAGATAACATATTTTTCCTTTGAAAAAAAAACCATTCGATCTCCGCAAATGATCTGAATGCGCAGGTCTTCCTTTTGTAGATCTCTGATTGCTAAATTGTGCAAGGAAGAAAAAGGAAAATCCCTCCAAATAAGAAGTTGAAAAAAGCCCAGAGTTTTTATTTCCTGCATGGTGCTCCAGACAGTGTAACTATTCATTAACTTTAAAGCACACAGTTTAAAATCCTGTTTTTCTTTAGGTCTCGGCTTTACATCCTGGAGCTCCTTTAGCCCCAAACCAAATCCCTGGCTCTGATCCTACGGTTAATACGAGGAAAATCGGGCTTCCATCCATTTAGGCTGTTATGCTTATTCAGCATTTCCTGTAGATACTTGAGTTTTAAAAACCTGACCCAGGTAAAGCTCCTTCTCATGGATATGCCTCGAACACAAAGAAAATCCTTTTCCATCGTGTCTGGGCTCCTCTGGCAGAGCTCTCTGAGCTCTTGAGTGTCCAGACAGTGTCAAACGCTGAACTATGGAGCAAATTACAAAAGAATTAAAAGGAAAAAAATCCCAAATGCTAAAAACTCAAAGAATAGAAA
Organism: Acanthornis magna; assembly: GCA_036785705.1. Taxonomy (NCBI): domain Eukaryota; kingdom Metazoa; phylum Chordata; class Aves; order Passeriformes; family Acanthizidae; genus Acanthornis; species Acanthornis magna. The sequence goes on from JAWUZG010000013.1 coordinate 20,452,408, forward strand.
TAATAAAGCAGTGAAATCCCTGACACTACCTGTCTTATGCACCCCTGTGTTGTATATTGGGGTAAGTCCAACTCTTCATATTCCTGCCAGGTTCCTCCACAAGACGAGGGAGACCTGAAGGAGGAGACCACAGAGGCAAATGCACAAAGAGATTCTTCCAGACAGGGCCTTCTGTGTGGTTTCTCCTTCCTGCCACAGCCTATGAGATGCAAATTTGAGCCACCCAGAGCCAGGAAATCCGTTTCACAACGCTGATGGTCTCCCCAGTGCTTTTGAAATCCTATTGTGACCCATGGCTTGGAACAGTTGGACACAACTACTGGAGAAGCTTTTTGGAAAGCAATTTCATTAGCACACAATATTGGCCTGACTCTGCCTGAAAAGTCAATGGTAAAACTCACAGTGATTTTAATGAGAGAAGAAGTAGGTCAGTACTGGAAAATCTCATGCACAGCTTTTATATTCTGTCCCTGATTCCTTGTGATCCCCAGAGAAAGAGGAATAATTCTGAATCTCCACAAGCAAAGCAGGGAAGTTTTACTGCCCGGGCTGGGGTTTTGCTCCGTGTGTAGAGAAGTCTTTTACAGCATAAAGCTCAGCTTTGCTAATAAATGGCAAATACTCCTTTGTTGTTGTCCCAGTATTTCAGACCAACTCACTGAAACAAGTTTATTTTAAAAAACCAAACCCCAAGGAGTCCAACGTTAATAGAGTTTAGATTAAGATATCTCAGAGTCAGTGTAACAAGTCACACGCAGATGTAAGAATTGCTGGAGGACGCACAAGTGTCAAGAATTCCCTGTCAATCCCTAAAAGGATCAAGTCTTAATTCCCTGCCCAAATCAGGTTATAACACAGCCTGTCCTGCTCAGACTCAGAGGTTTCTCAGCTCCATTTACAGCCAGAGCTTGTCTTTGCCCAGAATGTGCTCCTGGATCCCACACACCTCCCAGCCCAGCCCCTGAAGGCTTCATTCATGAATCTCCTATCATTTCCCTGCAGGCAAACGAGGCCATCCACAGCTGATGATCCGGGCTGGTTATTCCCAGCTGGCTTTCCCTCCGAGCCCTTTCCCTGCTCTGCCTTTCCGCTTGCTTGGGATGTCGCACAAACCCCTCGGCCACAGGAACAAATTCAAACACTGCCACCCAAACCTCCTCAGACTGGCAGCCTCCTACAATTGCTCATCTCCTGAGCCACAACAAAACTCTCATTGGATCAGCCTCCTGTTTCCAAAGGTTTCATGGAAGTTTTCCCTCTGGCTCCTCGCTGATATCCCCACGTCCCTTCAGCAGTGCCGTGCACTCCAATCCTTGATCCCATTACAGATTCCCTGGTTGATCCCATTACAGATTCCCTGGCTGATCCCATTACAGATTCCCTGGCTGATCCCATTGCAGATTCCCTGGCTGATCCCATTGCAGATTCCCTGGCTGATCCCATTGCAGATTCCCTGGCTGATCCCATTACAGATTCCCTGGTTTAAAGAAGGAGTAGCACTCCCTGCAAGGCTTTGATTTACTGCACAACATCTGTCCGTGGGTTGTATTCCCCACCCTGTCCCCAGGAATTGTCCTGCACTGAGGACAATTCACCAGCCCACCTGGTCAGCCCCGGGAGAGGCCTCTGGAGAAAGAGCAGGGAGATATAAACTGGACAAAGAATAGGTAGATGTAAACTGGAGAAAGGTAGATTTAAACTGGAGAAAGAGCAGGTAAATATAAACTGGAGAAGGACCAGGTAAATACAAACTGGAGAAAGAACTGTTAGATACAAACAGGGAAAAGCACAGGTAAATATAAATTGGAGAAAGAACAGGTAGATATAAAATGGAGAAAGAGGAGGCAGATATAAAGTGGAGAAAGAGGAGGTAGATATAAACTGGAGAAGGAACGGGTAGATATAAGCTGGAGAAAGAGCAAGTATATATAAACTGCAGGTCTGTCCTTCAAGGTCATGTAATTCCCTTCCAGAACTGCATTTCCAAAACATCAGCTTCCCAACAGTGAGGAACAGCACAACAGAACATGTGAAATTGGATAAACATGGCTAATTCCCAAGGGAATCATAATTGTGACAGTGAAATATGATGGTTTACTAGGTCAAATACTTTCTTCAAAGAAACATGCTCGAAAATTATATTGAAAGCTTGACTTGGACAGATTGCAGGGACCTGATCCAACACTATGGTCAAAGATATTTTTTCCCTGAAGAAATCAGTCATTGCACTACACAAGGCTTGCATGGACACAAAATTAAATTCATGCTTATTCTGTTCTATCTTGCAGTGTTAACATCATTAACTGATCCATACTGGAATGTCAATCAGGCCTTGTGTACGTGTCTTCTTGTAACCCATGAGGTCTTAAAAGATAATCTGAAAAGTCAAGCTCAAGCCAAGTTAAAAACCCAAAATGTTAATATTGAAAGTATTTTTAAAGCACTCTCTAGGGATAATTTGAACCTGAGAAAGGAATATTTTCTATCCAGCAGGTAAGATAATAATTAAAAATAGATTGCAACTTTGTTTGCACGAAGCTTAACCTCTTTATGCTTAGACATCATTCAAACAGGCCACAAAAGCTCACCCAATATTTTAGGTCCCTGATCTTTTTAATTCCATCCTCAAATGACCAAATTATGGCATTGCTTGATAAAATTCCATGACATAAATAGTTTGCAAAGGAATCACAGGAATGTAGAAGGAATCACCTGGTAGTTAATGCTCCCTTCAGAGAGGTGTCTGTAACATCAGCTCTGTCCATCCGAGGTTACGAAATTCCCAGAACCTCATAACAATCCCAAAACATTCCGAATACAAGCTTGGAAGCCATTAAACCCTGCTGGGCCACAGGAGGAGAGCAGGAGGGATCAAAGGTACTGCCACTGTCTCGGAGCCTTCCACCAGCAGCAGATTTCACAGCTGAGAACACCTGCACAGCCAAATTATCTGGAGGTGTTTGTGCTCACTCACCCACCTCTGTTTTAGAGGAAATCCTCCATTGCTATCCAGATAAACAGACATTTTATAAATAAAAAGGATTTCACTGAAACAATATTTCTACACAAGTGCAACCTGGTCTGGTGGGAGGTGTCCCTGTCCTTGGCAGGGGCGTGGAATGAGATGAGCTCTAAGGTCTACTTCTAAATCAAACCGTTCTGTGATTCTGGGACCATATAGATAAAATATTAGTCATAAATTAAGTACAGTGGCAACCAGATAAATTCCACTTGGATATCATTATCCACAGCCATCCAGATGTTCTGGAAATGATTCATTAGAGATACATTCTGTAACTATAGAGATAAGGAGTCAAACTGGATGTCTGGAACACATTTTACTGACCAGGTCAGGATGCAAAAGTCTTCCGAGATGACCAGGTCAGTGGCCAGAGACACTTGGAGAAGATAATCTGATATTTTGGCAAGCTCATGCACACATTAAAACACAGAAGAGGTAAGAGGATGGAATTTGTTTTTAAAAAAAAAAAAAAAAAAGGTGCTGGCAGCTGCATGGTGTCAGCTGTATTTGTAATAATAAAGCACTTTCTGGTGAGCACAAGCCCCCCCAATTTGTGGTAATTAATCCCAACCCCAAGCTAAGTCAGTAGTGTTAGCCAAGGGTGATAACATGAGCATATTTCTTGAGTACAACATCATCCATTTCTAGTTTTCTAGCCTACAGCATTCCTGCTCGCATTCTTCCATGGCATCTGAATTTGGATCTGACCTACATCCCACTCCACCCTCAAAGCACAAGAGACACCATGAAATGTCAGGTTTTGGCCACACTGACTTTTCACATTGGATAAAGGAGCTTTTCTTATTGCCTGCACTGAATTCTCACCTCAAAAGTGCTCTTCTGGAGATAATATTTAAAGACATCAAGCAGCAAAGTGTGCTAAGATAGGGCTCTACCTTTCCCTGGGCCTGCCGAAATCCTGCTGAACCACTGATTATTGGAGACTCCTCCAGGGCGAAGAAAAGGAGTTCCTTGTAAAAGATAAAGAAAACTGAAATTTCATATTAATATCAACAGACTTTGATCTAGCAATATATCTACCAAATGTTATTCCAGTATCACACTCTAAATCTCTGTCTCCAAAATGATGTGGATTGTCAGAACTTCATACATAAATTTATAAGGGACCATCTTTAATTTCATGCAAATGACAGTCCTAAATGGCCCTAGTAAAATACTCATTGTCTTCTGCTCCCATAAATTGCAAACTTCTTTCAGTTTTTCATGAACTCAGAAGACGAACGACATTCTAACTGTGCTCATCACACGTTGTGGTGGCCTTGGCCTTGCACCATGTTCCTGTGCTGAAATATTAAGTTCCAACCAAAAGAAAGGGTGATATTCAGCAAAAGTTTTTGTAAAAAGAGTAAAATTCTCAATAAATTTGGGAGATTAAATGTTTTAATATGCTTTAAATGGATGTTTTATTTGCTAGGTACAAATATGTGCTTGGGGACATGAGTCAGTGGTGGCCTTAATGGTTGGACTCAGTGACCTTGGAGGACTTTCCAACCTTGATGATTCTATATTCAGGTCAAATTGACTTTTATTTTGGAGTCCCACACACTGTAGACTGTATAATTTGTTAGCTTGAGGGTTTTGTCCAGCAATCCCATTTTTGTTATACTAATGACAGTCTCTACAATCCTTCAGAAGAAAAATTACAATGTTTTCCTTCAAAGTATTTTCTCAGGAAAAAAAAAATCCCAAAAGGATCTAAAGATTTTATCCAGAAACACCTGTCTTCAGGACTGAAAAGGAGGAAAGCAAAGGATTTCCCAGCTTCCCTCCTACCATCCTACATATTTCCTAACCATGTACTGATAATAAATGTGACTGAGTGGATCCTGTGGTGCAGTGTGAACTTACTGGGACCCAAACATGGCCGTAATTTGGAGGATTCCTAACTAATAGCTGAGTCTTAATGAGTCCATTTCCATGAGGGTTATCTCTCAGGATTAAAGAAGGACCTGTCCGGTCACCCAGGGCAAGGTTTTGGGTCTTGAGATGCACACAGAGCTGTGAGCTGCTGTAAGAGTTGGGTCACAGTAATCAATAGTTCAACCCAATTAGCAGTGGAGAGGTTCATTTGCTACATTTAGGGGAAGCAGCTCTACACCTAAGCCACCTGCAGAGCTTTGGTGGCTTTAGGGACATGAATCACACCTGGCAAGGACCTCACAGGCCTTATTCTACAGCATTACAGAAATTTTACTGCGGACTTTTAGGGCCGAGAGGGTCAGAAATGAAGGCACTGCTGCTGCTAAAGGCATTCAGCTGATTCACAAAACCCACAGCCTCAATTCTTTCCATAAAAACAACCCAGAGGTTGGTCTGGGAAGTCACCACTATGGAATTAGGATTTGTAATTACTGTGTGGATGGTCCAAGGCCCACAGGAACACAAGCAGGGAATTGCCCAATGTCACGGCAATAAGAGATGCCCTTGGAGGGGATGAAGAGCCAGCCCAGTGGCTGTGACTGTGCCCAAAAATAAATGATGAATTTTCAAAAGGGGGAAGCAAACCAGTGGCAGAAATGGACCATACTGGGACACCTCTCCCATGGAACAGAATAAAACCAAACCAGAAAATTTCACTACTGACAACATGAAAAGGCCAAACAAACCATGACTAAGGAACCACAGGAAATGACAGCAAGGGTGGACATGCTCCTCTTTCCAATTTAACCACTGAGAGATTAAAAAATGAGACATTTCTTAACCACTGCTCGATGACTTTATTTCAGAATAGCAGTGCTGCAGTCCTTCTGCATTAGGCTATCACTGCTCAAAATGTACTTGTGAGTGTAAATATAAGATTCAGTCTTTAAAATCTTTCTTTTAGGTTGATGATAGTTGTATCACATAAAGTCTCTGTGTCCTAGCAACAACATAACTCTTGCTAAACTCAGGCAATTGGAAAATCAGTCAAATTCAGACACAATTAAGATTAAATGTCATAACTGGCAATGTATGAAAAATACTAGGCCTTTCCAATTTAACTTTTTTTTTTTTTTATTCTCATCTCCATATCTTTTGCAATGATTCATGCAATGACATGAGTAATACATGGAAATAAATGAGAACTGACTTTCGCTAAAATATCAGAATACAGAACATTAGTTCTTCTCTAAGCATGTCTGGGTGCAGCTCCCATTCTCCTCTGAACCAAACACACACAGCTGATAAAAAGCACAAAGGTATCCAAGCTCCAAAATGGGCTAATTTTAAACTTAAATCACATCTTAAACCTCTTTCTAAGACTCAACTTTCCTAATTTTCCCTTGACCAAACTTCAACCCAACGCAATTGTCAAGTGTTTGCACAGGCTACAACCTCCAATAAGAAGATTCTGTGAAAGCCAACAAAAGAGATATTTTTTTCCCTTTCTAATTGCCTTAACAATAGGCTAAGAACAAACATTAGGAAGACCTACAAAATTCACCTCAGCTCATATGCAAATTCCAGCACTGGCAAAAGCCCTAGAGATGTGGTTTCCAGACACTACATGATCTTCCGTGCTCCCTCTGCTCTTGGATATATTTTCACCCCGCTTGAACTGTGTAAAAAATATGCATAAAGAAGCAAAGGGGAACACTGGAGATGAGAAAAGCAGCCATGCTGTGATTAAAGATGTATGGTGCTTCTGATGGAAGGAAAGGAAAAGAACGCTGGCAATTAAAACCAGGAACACCAGACCAGGCATGCACCTCTCTGCAGACTTCTGATATTGTGAGGAGACTTTCCAGGGAGAAAGCTAATGTCACTGTAATCCTTGCTTTTCCCAGTAAAATATATATGTTTTTGCAGAACAGGATTCACTTCTGAAGCTGTACCAACAAGTAAATTATTCATAAGAGAAGAGATAAAAGACAGAACATTTCACAGAGTAAAATATTTAGACTCCCCTATCTCTGGCGGTGTGATCATGCTCGCACTAACTGGGCATACTGGGAATCAAAATGAAGCTAAATTAAGTGGTACAAACGATGCATATAAAATACATCAAGTTGATAAAAAAGACAGCTCTCCTGTACCTACGTTTCATCTTTCATGTTGAACCAGTTCAAGGAGAACTAAGCAAAGACGCAATTAATCAGTGCTCTAACATTGTGCTCCTTATCAATATGTGAGTGCAACGCCTTGATAAAACAGGATGCTTAAAGGGCTGCTAAATGTATCAATATTCAATTACACAATGTTAATAAAGCCATTAAAAGAGAATTAACAAGGGTTTACTCAGGAAGTATCTCTGTCTGACATTAGGTGGCTCTTTAAACATTTTCTAAAGAAATACAGTAAAAAGCTATTAAAATATTTATGCAATGCTTGCATTAGTTCTGTTTAACTGGCACAGCAGCAATAATATCAGCAGTTTTAAATGCCCTGCTTCTCAGCACCACGATTATCCACTAGTTATGAGAGCTAAATAAATTCCCAGTCTTAGAATTTTAATGCTTTTCATTACAAAGAAAAGATCTCCAAATCCTTCATTAAAGTTCAGAGCCTTGCTAAAATCGGATGCTTCCAAGTCTTTGCTGAGGAACCAATATCAGAGTGTGCTGCAGCAGGAGCTGGGCTGGAGATTGCCACCAAGGCTCCTGCCTGCCCAGGTAGCCCCAGAGGAAAATTGGGTTTGGCCCCAAATCTTTGAGCTCAGGCCTCAGAGGCAAAGCCTTCCTGGAGAGCTCCGACAGCAAATGCAGATTATTTCACTCCGAGAGATTGTGCTGGTGCAGCACTTCTGGGCTCCTGGCTCCTCCTCTATTCCCCAGTAACAAAAAGCCTCCCAGGACTTGTTAAATTAGCCAATGTAATGAAGTCCAATTCTGTGTTATTTGCACAGGGACTGGAAAAGATTTCATGTTTCCATGTACATAAACAAAACCTGGCTCAGCACACCAGGGAATTAAGAGGTTTATAAAATATAAAAGACATTCACATTAATCTGTTAAACAATTCATTCTCTACCCTGCCCTTTCCTACTAAGTGAATTCATTACTTATAAAAAATAGATATTTGCTGCTGGCTCTTCTTGCTGCTGGTGACTCAGTGCTGGCCCCCGACACCTTGGGGCTCTCTGGGGGGACACTGATGCTGCCCCTGGTGGCACAAGCACTGGAAGAGAAGGAAGATGCAAGTGTCCTCTCTCCCTGTTATTCAGAAATTTTGGGTGCATAACAATGCCAGCTGAGCTGCAGGAAGGACAGACTGCACCATTGAGCTGAATTAAATTATTAGGAAGTGTGGGGATTAAACAAATGAATTCAGACCCTAGAAAATCAAAATTAAAGCAGTTTCTCTGATGCTGCCCACACAATGCTGAGTATTTTTTTCCAGGAATTGCTAAGCTAAGGGAAAATGCTGGTTTCTTGCAGGACAGGTTGGGCAATCTTCATCAACATAAACCCATCTTTACACTGAGGCACTCACAGCTTTTCTCAAGGAACTACTGCAATTCTGATGGATACTCCTCTAAACTAGTATAAAAATCCATATTCTTCTTCAGAAAATAACAGCACATTATTTAAAAAGATCAAACAGGTGCTACCAAGTAAAAACCTCTTAACAAGAACTGCATTTGTTTTCCTTTTGAAAAGGTCATTACAGCCAATCACGAGGCCTCCGAGCTCAAAGAAAGTCAAATGTGTGCCCTGCTTGAACATTATCCGCACAAAGCTTTGAAAGACATTAATCTGCCACAATTTGCATCCACAAAACAAAGTGAGGAACACTTTTAACAACGACGGAGCTCCTCTATGAACAAAGATTGTGTTAACCAATCCAACCCAAATCCAACCCAAAAGCAAGTGGAAACAAAAGCTACTAGCTCCTACTGCTTTGTTTTCAGAAGTCACTAATAACCACCCAATTCTCTAATAAAACAATTAATTCTTCCTAGCACATTCTCTCCTCTCCTCCCCAAATGTTTTTGTTCCGGAAGTGTTTATTTTGCAATCACTACTGGGTTTCATGCCACCTCAAAACTATCACCCAGCTAATAATGTGGTATTATTTATTTGTATTTGGGTTCTTTTTTTTCTGTTTATGTAGGGGTAAGAGATACATTCAATTTTTTGTTCTTCATCTAGCAAGGATCCCTGCTTTTTCCTAGGTTAGATTTTTATTTGTCCAACTAAAAGCAATCAAAGGGGTCTGTGGAACTTGTTAAACTGTTGTAGCTCCAATCCAATCCAATCCAGTCCAATCCAATCCAATCCAATCCAATCCAATCCAATCCAATCCAATCCAATCCAATCCAATCCAATCCAACCTTCAACTAGATTAGTTTTAAATTTGATCAAATTATGCAACACCTAACAGGCACCAGCCTGTTTATGGAGGATTTGCCCATTTTTCAGCCAAATGCAAGGGGTCTGATCACTTTTATTTTCATATTTATAGCAGAGTCATCTTTCAGGGAGTGTAAGAGTGTCCCTTTCAAAAGCAGGAGACACATCCAACACAGGAAACACTGCAGAGAGACAAATGTGTCCTCTGGATTTCTGAGTCACCCCAGCCCATTTATTAAGCACGGAGTTGTGCTTTTACAACTGGTCTCCATCAGAGATATTTCAATCTGTTACCCGAGCGTCATCTCTGCTAATGACTCACCGTGCAGCCTCGTTCCATTGAGCTTGATTTCACTGCCTCATCAGCCTCTTGTTCTCCAGGGGCAAAGCTGCTCCTTTCAGCATGTTCAGCCCACAGAGAAGTGGCCATTAACTCCAGTTCCTCATTATGTAAGAATCAGCTAATCAAGACTGACCAAGACATAACTGATGTTGTGATTGAAGAAAGGGAGACATCTGCTTGGAATTATCCAGCCTGCTGTTTCAAAACTGATAAGGCATTTACTGCCTCGCTGCTCAATGGGAACGGGAATAAATGGTTTTGGGGGACGGCTGGAGGAATGTGGAGTTTGCTTCAGCAATGGCTTGGGAGGGGGAGAGAGATGGAGGGCACAGAGTGCAAGCAAGGCCCAGTGCTGAGGAGAAAAGGCAGAACCTGTGTGTAAACCACATCAGCACAAGGCACAGCTGACAAATCCTAAACTATGTTTGAGGGGCTGTTTGTAATGTAAAAAAAATTGTCATTTCCATGGTTTTCAGGCTAAGTTGTAAAAATATTTCTACTTCCATTTCCTAATTCCCATCCAGTTGTGTTTTTTTTTTTTTAAATCTAATATCCAAATGTATCAAATTCATTTCTCATGTGAATGGGAAGCCATTCCCCTGAAGTCAGAGTGGGCTGTATAGATGTACTCCTGATTAATTTGGTGATGGAGCTTGCTTTTTTATTTCTAAATGTCACAGGCAGATTTTCTGAAGCCAAAAGTTTACATGTTTTATCAGAGCACAGGAGATACATCTTCTCATTCTTTCGTTTTACAGAAAAAAAACTGTTATAAAACATGACCTTTTTATGCATAAGCTGTAGCAGAATATGCTGGGCAGATAAAATATGTAACGTGATAAAGACCGCATTGAAACTGAACCCTAACTGGGGCTGTAGCTGAACATAACTCTTGTTTCCCTTATGGAAAGGAAGAGCATCAGATAGGAAGAGGACACTGTGCTTTTCCTGGACCGAGCAAGGCTGAGAGAGTGCAAATATGTGGGGCAGATGAAGGAACAGGGAGGACTGGGAAGCACAAATTGCCAGGAATAGTCCCATTTCGGGGGATCATTACCGGGTTCTCAAATTACTTTATTCCTCCAAAAGGCACTTTCCACTCCCAGCCAGGTACTGCGGCTTTTCACAGCTACTTCAAATGAGCGAGGAGCAGGTAGCAAGATAAAAGCAGAGGAATAAATTGGCCCAATTTCTTGAAGGAATCTGTCTGGATTACTGAGGCCAGACATCAAAGAAGGGGAAAAAAAAGCACCCTCTTGCCAAGCTTATGTTTCCATATATGTATTTCCTCCCCACTCTTCATATAGACTCTGCTTTTTGCATCAGCCCTCTTGGCTGATATCACAACACTTTGCGCTCGCGCGCTGCTTTTCATCTTCAAAATGTGAACAAATTCATCCTCGAGGCTCTCAAAATGTGAACAAATTCATCCTCGAGGCTCTCAAAATGTGAACAAATTCATCCTCGAGGCTCTGCTGGGAGGAAATGAGATGAATAAACCTGGGGATCCCTCGTTCCCTGCAGGGCAGTGGGATGCGGGCTGGCTGGGACTCGGCGTGAGCACCTCCCGGCCCCACGCGCTCTGCAGGCTGGGATGGGTTTGGATTTCTCCAGCATTTCTTTTTGCCATCCTTGGAGCCCTGAGAAACTGCTCTGTCACTTGGAAAGGAACTGACATTTTCTGGAAAGAGTCTCAAATTCAGCATCCAGCAAAGTGTCTGCTTCTCCTCTGAATTCAGCCCCAGACACAGAAAAATCTTGTCCTCAAGTACTTTTCACCTGCCTTTTTCTCTCTTTCTTTCTTAATTTCTGTTTGTTTTTTTTCTTTTTCATTCTTATTCTATCTTTTCCTTTCCCTTTTCCATTTTCTGAAGAGGCGAAGCTCCCGTGGTAGCTGCAGAGAGCCAGCTGTTGCAGCAAGCAGCTTTGCAGACATGCCTGCAGCCTGAGTCACGCACGCCGCGCTCGAGAAATGGAAAAGGAACCGAGGAATGGAAAAGGAACCGTTACATCAGGGATGTTGAATGGGATCGTGCCCAGAGAAACATCCAGGAATCACACTCTGCCGTGGACACCAGGAATTCGCTTCTTTCCCCTGCTTTCCCTCCTCTTTCCATGGATTTTGTGACAGAGGAGGACCCCAATGTTTTTACAGAGGGGTCTGTGCACATTGGCCACGTTCCCTGCAGCCCTGGCAGGAAAGAAATGCTTGAAATGCTGAAGGCTGCCCTACTGTGCCTATGGAAATTCATGCACCTGGAAACCCCTCTCAAGGGAGCTTTGAGAAAGGGCAAACAAGAGAAAATATAGAAGAAAGAACAAAGGGAAAAGAGAGACAAATTAGATGAACATTTATGTGGAGGTTCATGCACTCAGTTCCTGATTGAGGTTTTTAAAGGAAACCAAGGTAGGAACTCTTCATGAGAACAGCATGACCAGTTACTCCTTAGCCCCTTAAAAAAATTCTTACACTCAGTTTGTGATACAAATCCATTCTTATATGGTTACAGGGATGTAAACCATCTCCCAGGACCTCAAAATACAAATCACTTGGGGCAGACTTTCATCTAAACTCCATGACCACAGCATGGCAAAGCTGTCAGACCTTAGGATTTAAGCATGACTGTGACAGGATTATCAGTGGCTTGCTTTTGGGTTTGGTTGGTTTGTTGGTTTTTTAAAAAACTTATGACAGAGCAGAAAAAACTTGAGGACATGAATCTCAAGTATTAGAATGAAAGACATAATAAAAAGAATCTTAAATCTTGCATCTTACTTTTTTTTTTTTTTCCTGTTGCGATATCTTTTCCCAGTTTGTTCTGACATGGGCACACATTGACAGGTCTTCCTCCTCCTGCTCCTGCTGTCTCCCTTCTGCTACATCCACCCCCAGCTAAAATCGTAGGGGTAAACTCAGGGAAGGGACAACTACCTGAAACATGGAATGGTTTGGGTGGGCAGGGACCTTTAAGTTTGTCTTGTTCCACCCCTGCCATGACAGGGACACCTCCCACTGTCCCAGGCTGCTCCAAGCCCTGTCCAGCCTGGCCTTGGACACTGCCAGAGATCCAGGGGCAGCCACAGCTTCTCCAGGCCAGCTGTCTCCCCACCCTCAGTTTTGACTCAAAAACTCATTTACAGTACTCCCTGTGTTTCTAAAGCCAGAAAACAATATCCACAAATGTTTCTGAGAAGCAGGAGAATCCCCTTGGGTCTGGCCTGGTCTCTTTACAGGTGTGGTGAGAACGAGATCAAACACCCCTGGGCAGTGCAGAGCAGGGCTCAGCATTTCCCCTTTGCTGCCATTGGAACACTGCTCACTCATGTCAGGAACAAGTCTTAAAAAAACCCCAACAAGCAAGAGGATTCCTAAGGCTGCCCAAGGAGCAGATAAAAAAACCACGTGAGGAACCCTCGGGAGGTTTGTGAGCCAAGCCTGGCTCCAGCTGGAGCCTCCCATCCTTCTCCTGCCACCCTGCACAGAGACCTGGGACCCGCAGCGCTCCTCGCCACGTGGGCTGCGCTATCAGCAGGAGATTATGAGCTTTCCAGAAAGGTTTTATCTCCTGGCTCTCCGCAGTTATGAATTTACTCTCCTGGAGGATTGCGTGTTGCCGTGTGCTCGTTATCACGGCGCTGGGGCTGAGCTCAGCCCGCCCGCAGAGGGAGGGAGCAACATTCCTGCTCTGTCCCCATGGCCAGATGTCCTCCTGACCCCTGTGCTGAGCCACAGCACAGGGAAGTGCTGAAAACCTCACATTCTGCACTGCAAGGGGAGGTTAAAACACAGCTCGGAAAATATTGGATTCTAGTGCTGCAATACATTCAGAGAGTGAAACCTAAAGCAGACTAATTCTGTATTAAATTTATTAACATTTGCCTCTGTATTACTGTTGTATTTCTGATTGGAAGGGACAGCTCTAGGATTGCTCTGACAGACAGTGAACAAGCAAAACTCTCAAAGCTGCCAGCTGATGACACTGTGGAAACTCAGGAAAACACTCGTGCAGAGAAATCAGCACGTGTGCCACCATCAGACTGATTTTGTTTGCTATAGAACCAGGTCTGTGGCTCTGCAGAACACACAGAAGCGTTCAACTTCCCACATCTCAGTTTTTCCAGAAAAAAGGGACGGAGCTGAGCGGCACTGAGTGCCCTGACCCCAGGTGTGCCCCGAGCCAGGGTTTGGGATGTGAGTAGGACACAGTCCTCTCTTCCCTCCAGGGAATGTGGCACAGCCCCATTGTCCTGCTGTTTTGTGGGCATGGGAAGAGAAGTTTGACCTGGATACACATTGTGACAGTCAGCCACAAGGTCTCAGAATTTGTATTTCTGAGTCTTTTTATCCTCTCCCCAGCATGTTGTATCAGCATATAAATGTCTTCTTTCACTGTTCCTTTCTTTTGGTGGATTTCTGCAAGGAGCCGGAACTCCTTATGGGGAACTCCGCCTGTTTGTGGGAGTTGGAACTCGATGATCTTTTAGGTCCCTTTCAACCCAAGACTTTCTATGATTCTGCAATTGTAAGGAGAGAAAAAACAGACTGAAAAAGCAGCAGCTTCTCTCCTGGTAGGGCTGAATCCTTTCACTTCAAAATGACACAGCCAAAGGTAGCTCTGACCACACAACATTGACTACCATTGCTAAAAATCATAGAACAAACCTTGATTTCTCAATGCCCATGCTAAATATTCCATAGAACAAACTTGGATTCTCAATGCCCATGCTAAATATTCCATAGAACAAACCTTGATTTCTCAGTGCCCATGCTAAATATTCCATAGAACAAACCTTGATTTCTCAATGCCCATGCTAAATACTCCATTTTTATGTCACAAACCTGTGGGAAATACCTGTGCCCTTAGAGCCACAGATTGATCCCATCTTTACTGTAGCTGTGGTAGCTGAATAGCCACATTTCAGCATGGTTTAGACCATCTGACTGTTGCCATTGCAGAAAGGGAAAAACTGTTCCTTCCATTAAAGTGAAACTTTTACTTCAATTACAGCGAAATCCCAACTGTCAGCGCAGGCTGAAATGCTGCAGTACAGCTGCCAGCTCCAGCACTTGCAGATAAAACAGGCTGAGGTCACAGTTTTTTGGCTAAAACACAGCACAGAATTATAATAGCAAGTATTTTCTGACAGGTCCCAGTTCTCTGTTTGGGATTTGTTTGTTTAGATTTGTTTTTCTATCCGTATTTCAAGCCATTGATTCCATAGAAGCGTGTCAGTTCATTAACGAATCTTGTCAGCTCTTTTTTTTGGCACTGCAAATGGGTTGTTTCCCTGCTAAATTAATCCAGCTCCAATGTCACTCGCACACCAATCAGTGTTCCCATTCAGGGAGGTCAGGCAGAAAAGCGGAGAGAACGACTTCTTTTCTTTTAACCAAAAGAGAAAACAAAATATTGCTGAACTCTGAGGCCTCGTTGGAGCTGGTCACATCAGCGCTGTGCATGAAGATGGCTCCTGCCTGATTTCCAGCCCAGGGAATTCTGCTGGAGCCTCCTCAGTCCTGGGGAAAAGCTTTCAAAGCAACCTCCAACACTGGGCCATTACATCCCAGCCCATCCTGGGTACTGTGTCTGTGTGAAGAAGTGGAAAATGTGCAAGGGGGACAATCAGAGATGATCTAAACCTCTGGAGGTCTCTGGGATCCTAAGGGATTTATAGGATAAGATGGAGGCTTATATACCATGGCCTGAGGTGGATTTTGTCTCCTGATAAAATTGAAGAATTTTTACGGAGGGAATAAAAGGCAGCAATGTAACCTCATATATTGCCTTTTTTATATTGCTTTGTTAAGGCTGGGCTATAAACCAGACGAAAAGGAGCATAAAATGATGAGGAAATGAAGAGTGAATTCAGCTCCTCTAAAATATTCCACCTTTTTCTTTCCATTTCCATGTTCCAATGGGCACTGCCAGTGGCCCACCAGCCACAACCACAATGACCTCAAACAAAGGGACAACAAAGTCCCAGCAGAAGGAGATTGTCCAGGACACCCCTGGGATGTTCTTAATGTCCTCAGGGCAAGGCCATCCCATCTCTGCACTCACCCTCACGTCCCTCGACTTAGCTCAGCTTTCTATCCTTCTGTGCCCCAGCCTCAGGTACACACAGGAGTCAGCTCTGGGAAAGCTCTCCAACATCTGTTCAGAGTTACATTTCTTTGACATTCATAATTATGACCTTTGTCAGCAGATCATGTAAGCATGAAATTGATTTTGAAAATCAGTAATTCCGCTGACTTTACCTGGATCACTCACATGTTTAAAGTTAAAAGAACACTTAAGAGCTTTGCTGTATACAGACCTAGCCCCGACAGAGTGCAAAATGTTTCCAGTCACACACAAACAGCCAGTAGCCACAGACTGCTCCACTCTCCAGCTCAGATTTAATCTTACAGGGGCTCTGTTTCACTGACACAACCATGAACTGCTTCCCTCTAAGACCCACATGCTGCAATCAACTTTCAAGGGATTTATAAGTGCATACATTACTGTCCCTTGCACACCAGCAGAGCATCAGTATTACTGATGTAATGCACCCCAGCCCAGTCAGCTGCTCCAAAAAGTGGTTTATTTTGCAGCTGATTGATGGTTTGCTGATTCTGGAAATCTCTCCATATGACAAGTGTTTCTAAAACATTTAAGGCACTACAGAGCTGAAGGTTCTCAAGAGTGCAATCATCTTTTGCAGCTAAATCATGGTAAGGAATGTACTTGCAATGTGAGCTCGCTCGCAGGTTTGCTGCCTTTGACAAATTGAATCCACCACAAATAATTTTGGGGTTGCAATTACAAATGGGCAGTGCCTGGAAATTAATCACCGAAGTATTTAATGAATATCCACAAAAGTAATCTCAACAGCTGCAAGCCATCGAGAAGATTTCAAACCCTAGGCTGCGAAGTCAGGTACCAGTAATTCTTCCAGAAGTAACTCAGAACATCTTGCCCAGGACATATGAACACATTTTGATGAGTCTAAATATCAGAAAACACCAAACTGACATTCAATATTTCCATAGATAACAGATGGTTTCACACGTTGCTCCCCACTTGGGGTTTCCTAATGCATCTGAATCATGTTTTGAAATATAACTCAAGGTTTGGAAAATCTCTAAGGTTTTCAATAAATGGAGTTTAATGTCAAGACTACTCGAAGCAGCTGTTCCTCCTAACCATGGAAAATCACATCCACCTTTTTTTGGCATGACCCAATGCAGAAATGATGTAATTTAGGGGTCCCATGCACCTCCACCCCCTGCATTCTCCAGTGCTTTACATGAAAACACAGAAAGTTGACAGCACACGTCTCAGAGCTTCGTGTGCTGCCACTTTTTACTGCAGACAAGGTGTCAGTGTTTCTCTCTCCACTCCTACCTGCAGCAGGTGATTAATGGCTCAAGGCTCACAAGGCATTTGAGCTCCACGTTCCACACAACATCAGGAAGATGGAGCAGGGGTTGTGTGCTCATCTGCAGCCCTGGAGATTCCCAGGAAGCAGGGATGGGAACATTGCTCCCTTCCCCAGGTTTCTGATGAGCTTCTCACACCTCTGGAGTCCAGAACCCACAGGTCCAGCCTGGCCTGCTGCCATCAGGTACCTGCTCTGCCAATGCAGCCTCTCATTTCTCTGCTAGGCATTCTTTGTCACTCCACACCCCTGCAGAGCCCTGGACCAGTGCATGGTGTGATTTACAGAAACAACTGACCTACACATGCACAAGCTGAGAAAACTTCTGCATGGACTTGCAACACTCAGACCGTAATTTCTTAGGAACATCAGAGTCAGAAATACTGAAGAAAAGGGCAAAATGATTTTGCAAAACCATGACCAGCTTTTTCCTGTGGTTTGGGATCCGTGTGCTACGAATGCCAAACCCAGGCAAGGCTGATTGTACCACTCCCCACCACTGTCTCGAAGCTCCTGCTGAGATGAGGAACCTCATGTTGTCAACACCACACACAACTCTTCCAGAATGCAAATCGTCAGCTGGACACCACACTGACCTAAAAAAATAACCCCAGTTTTCCCCAACTGAAAAATAATCATTGATAAATGCTGTGTTTCTTAAGGAGCAGATCTCAACGTCTCCAAATCCACATAGTCAGACAGACGCCCATAGAGGTAATTTACTGCACTTTCCTGTCCTGCTTCTAAAAGAGGTGGAGATTGCATCTTACAATCTCCTAAATCTGACTTTATTACAGGTACAAGAGACTTTGGTGCGTTCAGCAAAGCCTGTATTAGCAGTTTTATGTTTTTTTGTGTTTTTATGTTCTTTTAATCACTGACATGGAATGTAAATAGTTTCCTCAATTGCTGCATACTTCCCATTCCTGGAGGAAGGCACACCCTTTGACAAAGATTAAGAGAATATAAAGTTAAATCCCTGTTTACTAAAGGAATTAAATTCTTCTCTAGTTACTGGAACAGAGCAACCTATGCAGGGGGCATCTACCTTCAAAGGACAAACAACCTTCAAGGACAGGTTTTGAATAACCAAGGAGCATAAAAATAATACAAAGAAATTTCAAGATTTGGGTTTGATGTTGAATAACAAAGTGAATTGGAATTTATCACAGCTGGGTAACGTTAGGGTTCATCCAAATGCCTGGGAATACAAAGCATTTTGCATTGTTTTACCCTTGAGGAGCAAAGAGGTGCCCCGTGGATTTCCATTGAAGTTGTCCATCCCCAGCCCGAGGCAGGATGTCCCCGACCTCCCCTGGACATTTGCTTTCACAGGCACATTCCTTCCTCCTAACACATAAAACTGCGTCGCTCACGTCTGCGCTCTCTCTGTTAAACTGCAAAAAATACCTTTGTGGCTTTGATTCCCCAGCAGGGGAACCTACAGAACTCACAGATCCTTGGGAACAGTTATAAAAAGTTTTCCCCAGGTTGGGAGTGATCTTTGGTTTTCCTTTGACAAACAGCACGCAGTTGTCCTGATCTGGATTCCCACAATATATCTTTGAGATTCTCTTAGAGGAAAACGGAACAGTTGTGGGGTAGACAAAGACGTTGATGACTTTTTCCATTTGTCATGGACTTCCAGAGCAGGGATTTCATTCCTGTATGGTTTTGCATCCCTGTAAAAACTCTGCTGGGGGTCTGCCCGTGGGACCACATCTACAGCAGTCCCTGATCCCTCTCTGAAAGCTCATGGATGTGAGTGGGATTTGCCAAGAGCACACGGAAAAAGATGGACACAAACAAGGGCTCAAGCCCAGCATTGGTGCTGGGCCTCATGAGCAGCACAGCCACCCCATCATCAGCCCCTTGCCAGCAAACCCAGAGAGCTCCAGTTTAACATTCCAGCAGGGGTTAATCCCAAAGTCTTGGCTCATCATCCCCGATGGACACTGCATGGAGTAAATCATGGGTGCAGGCAGCACTAGGAGGGATGAAACTTTTTTCTCCAAAAAAGTTCCAGAGACTGTAGGATATTCCAGATTACTATAAATAAAAGGCCTTACCACAGGAAAGGAGGACAAACCCAAATGAAATACACAGGAAAACCCTGAGAGGCAACATGTCCATTTTCAGCCCCACATAAAAGCACACAACGATAGAGATTCTTGCTCTATCAGCAATGCACAAATACCCATAATCCAAAGTGGAACAAAACTCTTTCATTAGAGGACTCTTTATAGGGGACCAGTAGCAAAATTGGCCCCAGATTAATTTTAAACCATCAATTTCAAAATTACAACCCTTCTCTGAAAGTACAAAGTGACCATGCAGCAGGGTACTTACTCATTCCTCTCCAAATCGATGACCAGATGCTTATTTTCAACTTGAATTACAAACTGCAGCAGCGCTGGGTGGGTCTGAAAAAAGGAAAACAGAGTTGGCTGAGTCCAAACTCATCATCCCTGCCAGGGAAATGGACTTATCATGGAAGCATGGAATGGTTTGGGTGGGAAGGGACCTTTAAAGATCATTTTGTTCCACCCTCTGCCATGGCAGGGACACCTCCCACTGTCCCAGGCTGCTCCAAGCCCCAATGTCCAGCCTGGCCTTGGACACTGCCAGGGATCCAGGGGCAGCCACAGCTGCTCTGGGCACCTGTGCCAGGGCCTGCCCACCCTCACAGGGAAGGATTCCTTCCCAATATGCATGATGTATTTCAAATTTTTAAGATGTATTTCAAGTTTTTCACATGGCATAATTAAGTTTTAGCTGAAAAGTAAGAAGAAGTGGTGTTAGAGCAATTAAAGTCATAGAATATCCTGAGTTGAAAGGGACCTGTAAGGATTGTCAAGTGCAAAAAATGTGAAATATCAGTAGAAATATGGTCAGCAGTATTATCAGGTATCTCTATGACAACAACAGACAAAGTATTTATGCCTATACAAGTATTTAAGAGAATTTTCTAAACAAGACGTCAGCACCAGAGCCCACGGAAATCCCAGCTGCACTCCAGCGTGGAGCAGGGACCAGGACATCTGGATTGCATTTTCAGCACCATCATGACTGCATGCAATCTTCACAGTGCCTTTCCCCTGATTATAAAAACCAAGTTCTTTTTCATCTCAAGCATCCAAAGGTAAATCCATTAATTTTTGCGGGGGAGCTGTGAGAGAGCATCTGAAGGAGTGGAGGCCTAGAAATTTCCAGGAAGGGTCAATGCACCTACACAGGCTCTGGAATCTGCACTTCCAAGGAGAAAGCACAGTTTGCAATATTCTGGCTACCCTTAATCCAAAAGACTTAGCTCACATATATTTTTAAACTGTTTACATTTAACTTACATTTTATTAAACAAACTCACTGGATTGAGCGACAGCATTTCCTTGTTTGAAATTCCAACAGTAGCTCCATAAATCAGCTGTTCCCCTGTACACTCGAGATGTTTTTCTGGAGATTTATGTCAGCCAATTGCAGCAAGATCATTTTAGGGTTCTAGTGTTTAATTGATTTATTGGGAAATGTGTCTGAATTTGTGACTGCTACAGCGGAGCCCCGGCAGAGTCTCTGCGACAGACAGAGCACCCCCGCCCTCGGAATGCAACGATTTTCAAATTGTTTGAAAAATTAGAGATGTTTATTAAAAACTGGAATTATTGGGAGGCTGTCATAGACTAAACAAAATTGTTCAAATGAAAAATAGCTGAGAACTCCCCAGTGCTCTCAGGCTTTATTGAGCCCAGACTGGGACTGAGATACCATTGCTCTCTCCAAAGTGTCCTGCTCGTGCGAATCCAAACGTGCTTTCCCAGCAACAGCATTGAAATTCTGCATCTCTGTGAACTCTGCAGAAACCAGATCCCACTAGAATGCTAAATAAATGCTTCAGACTATCCTTGGCACTCAGCAAACACATGGGAGTCATTTATTGGCATGAATATTTAGAAGCAGTGTTGATTATGACTTTAATATTACTGCATTGCTTCCAAAACCCGTGAGATCTACAGAATATGGAGTTTTGAGAGAGTAAACCACAATTAATTATAATATAACACAGTAAATAATTAAGATATTGCAGTGGCACAAATGGATTCTTTTCAGCTGAAGGCCCTCTTAATATGGAAATGACAACTATGTTTATTCATGAGTTCACAGTGGTACTTATTTGACAGTCAATTGATGTTGGTAAAGTTGCAAAGTTAAAAAAGCAGCTGCAGAATAGAACAGACTGTTACAAGACAAAATCATCTCTCAGAGAATTCCTAAAGCTGAAATTTCTTATCAAGGAGCACAATAAAGGCCCCAGTTACGGATGCTGCATTGCTTTGCACAAGACCCAGGTTCAGAATCTTGCTTCACCATCGATTTTTTCCTTTCAAACAAATGGCTCATTTCCTTCTTTTCCATCTGGGAAGAGATGAGACTATACTTTTTCTTAGTCTGACTGGAATTCATAAGCACAAATACAGCAAAAAATTGCACACTGCACAGGTGTTAGGGTGACCACAAACAGAAACACTTGAAATTACAAATTTCTAATGGTAAAGAAAAATGAATATCTTTCAGAAAGGTCATTTGAGGTTTGTGCTTCAGTTTTGCCTCCTCTTTTTTTAATCCATACACTTGTGAAATCAATTCAAATTTTTTGGGGTTTTGTTTGGGCTATTTTTTTGTTTTTTCTTGCAGTGGTTGTGGAGTCTGCCCTAAAGTATTTGTATGGTTCTGCTACAAAACCTTAGAAGTTCATTTTAAATCCCATGAAACACTGTGATACTCTCCCCTTACAATCAATACTTCCAAAACTGAGTTGCAAGGAGAAATGGGAATGACTATAAATACAGATATTAGAGCACTGCCTTATATTTTCCACTCAGAATAATAGAAAAAGCACCTTGTGGGGGTACAGAGTCTCCTGCTCAGAACATTTGAGAAAGAGCCACTTTTTATAAGTCTTCCTCAAGAACCACATAAATAATTTCTATGCTGATGCCACAACTTATTCCCACATTGATCCCTTCAAAATTATCGACTGTGGAAGCGAGGTGAACTTAATGAGAGTGGCATTATTTAAAACATAATGAAGAATTTTGTGTGGTTCTACCTTCTTTTCTCCACAGATTCAAATTATTTAGTTCTTTCCTAAAACTGCAGTTTGCAGTTTCCTTTTTGACAACGTTTTTTGTGGCATAAGAGAAAATTTCATCAATGCACGCAAGATTTTTCTTGACATCCTAAGAGGCCAAACTGACTTCAGGATGATTGGAATAGGAATCTCCATAACTTTCCCCTCTTATTTAGAGGATTTACTTCCAAAATCTTCATCAAACTATATAAAAAAAAACCAGGAAAAGCATTTCCCCCCTTAATTTGCTCCTTCCATGATTAGAGCTGAGGGGTTTTGGTTTCAACTGATGTTAGTAAAACTTAATATTCTGAAAGAAATTAGTGAAACATGAAGTCAGGGTCAAGCAAGAAGTCTTACTGATAAAGCAGATTAAAAAATTAATAAATCAGTACTTGATTAAGTCAAAGATGATGAGCCAGTAGCCTATTTCTGAGTCAGAAGTTCTGCAGTAAAACTACTTTAACTAGTACATGTTTTTTAAGTCATACTTTTAAGTAATACCATAATAGTTATTAAAAGTAATAAAGTATTACTTATTAAAAGTGATACTTTTAAGTAATACTGTAATACTTGTTTTTTTCCATTTTAAATCACCCTGATCTTCAGATCTTCACATAGAAGGAGAAAAGGGAGGATGGTTTGGGGATTAAGGCTTCCCCTGTGAACGAGCAGACACTGTTGGGAATACTGTCTAATAATAAAGCTATCTAGCCTCAAAATAACCCATTTTTATTCCTAGCAGCCATCCATCTGGAGATGATTTGTTCACCTTGGTGGGATGCTCATTCTGGAACTCGAATGCAAAGTGGTTGTCACTGAGCAAAAGTCTTAATTATTGCTGGATCCCCTTTCCTTTGGGCTGTGCTCCCACTGCAGTGCTCTGAGCTTTTCCCTTATCCTCCCCGCTGGGATTGGAAGAGAAGGAATTTCTTATTGCATTTGAAGAGCACAAAACTGATGGAATGGGGAGCCCTAACACATCTCTCTTTGCAGCTTCCTCTCTATAAATGATAAAGAATTTTATAGACTTGAGATATGTTAGACCAGCACAAAAAACTTCAAATTAATTCTGGCTATTACATAATAGAAACAAAGGGAAATATCTATAGATAAGGAAAAGAGTGAAAATTAACTCCAACCAGCAGCAATAATTGGTTTGGAAACAGAAATGCATTTTCAGCTGTATCCAATGTCCAAATCCAGTATTTGAGGACAGAGATCAGCACAAGAAATAGAACCAAAAGGGACAATTTTGCTTCTCTGGTTTCAAAGTTTTAAATTATATCCTGACAGAATCAGACTGAAATAGGCAGGTTTGTTTAACCCAGAAAGTGGTTTCCAGTCCCTCCAGAGCTGGTATTAACTTTGCTGAAGCCAACTCTGCAACAGAGGCAGCTTGGCGTGTGTGGCCAAGATAACCCGGGCCCAAAATGGGTCAAAATTGGTGAGACAGAAAGGAAAAAATAATAATTATGAGCAGAATTATGGATTGTAATTAGTTGCATGCAACGTGGCTCCTGACATTCCACAGGGAGCTAAATGAAACCACAGCAAACCCTCGCAGTGTCACATTTCAGAAATGGCTGCCTGGGCCTTCGTTTGAAGTCAGAGAAATCACACCAAGTCGAACCAGATTCAATGATTGATAGACAAAGGACTCTGCCAGGGATCATTTGGGAGCATTTTTTCATCCACAGTCTTAAGCTAAAAGCACTGATATTAGCTGTCAGAGTGGGACCCACTTTGGACAGAGCTCTCCTGGAGCAATGTGTCCAGGTGTGTCCAGGTGTGTCCAGGTGTGGGGAATGAGTGGACATGGAGCTGAGAGAAAGACCTGAGGAGCCCACGAACGTCATGGGGGAAATGGGACACTCTGCTCTGGGACAGCTGGGGGTGCTCACCTGGAGAGGAGAAGGCTCCAGGGAGAGCTCAGAGCCTCTTCCAGTGCCTGAAGGACTCCAGGAGAGCTGCAGAGGGACTGGGGACAAGGGATGGAGGGACAGGACACAGGGAATGGATTCAAACTGACAAAGGTCAGGGACAGATGGATATTAGGAAGTAATTGTTCCCTGGGAGGGTGGGCAGGCCCTGGCACAGGTGCCCAGAGCAGCTGTGGCTGCCCCTGGATCCCTGGCAGTGTCCCAGGCCAGGCTGGACAGGGCTTGGAGCAGCCTGGGGCAGTGGGAGGTGTCCCTGCCATGGCAGGGGTGGGATGAGATGTTTGTTATGATTCCTTTCAAGCCAAACCTTCATGTGATTCCATGATCCTATTTACTTTCTCCTCTATGCTCTTTAAACCAGAAATTCACCACAAAAAACAAGAGTCATGAGTTTTTGTTATCTGTTGAGAACAGGTCTGGAAATGAAAGACTTTTGAGCTATACCAGGTAGTCACATTCCACACACATACAGATGTTTCTTCTTGTTTCAGAAGAGTTAACACCAGGAATTAGAAACTGCATAACTGGGGACAGAGTCCATTATTTCCAGCAGGGATAAATTCCATGCCATTTTTTGCTATCTGTATGAAAATACCTTTTATTTCCCTCATTTATCACACACTGACGTTCTGCATTGGTGCTAAAAGGTGTATTTACAGTATCAGATCTAGGGCTGATATTATTCCTCTACTATCTATAAACCACAAAAAGGGAGAAGCTAGGAAATCTATGAGAAATAAAGTCACTCAGGGAATCTTACCATGGAAACTGGAACTTAATCCAACAAATGCAAGCTGTCTACAAAATATATACATTTAAGATAATTACAACCTGCAACGAATGCTGTAAATTGTATGTAATGCTTTTAAATCTATAAATATTTCCTGGTTCCCTTTTGGCTTCAGTTTAGAAGTGAACACAAGGTGCAACGTTCTCTGCAAACACCTCCAAGACCAAGCGATATTTAACGGGTAGGACATGAAAAGTATAAACATTTAATTCTTATGGCTTTGCAGGTTCCTGGGGGCAGCGAATTCAGCTGTGCTTTCCCTACCCTCAGATGAGAAGGATGTATCCCAGTGGCTGCTTATAATGAGCACCAACTAAGAGAACAGAGCATTTTGCAACTGTTTTTTTATTTTCTTTAATGGCTTCGCAAAGACTCCCAACCCCTTAACAAATTGGCTGAGCCCGTCCAATAATGTAGGAAACCAAAGATCTGCCAAGTTTGTCCCCAAGTTTGTTTTAAAGGGATCCTTTGAACACAGAATGATCACACTTTTTGCTTTCTTGCTGACTGTACAAAGAGATGCAAGATTCCTTATCTGAAGGCACAATAGCTAAATTTGTTTTCCTTTTTTTTTTCTTTTTTGTCCTCTTTTTCTTAACTCCTATAGCAAATCAATTTGCTGCTTGGAGGGAGTCAGGCTTTTGTACCCTCTCCTTTTCCTGTTCCCTACATTGCTATATGATATTTATATGGCAGGTTTTATATATATATATATATATATATATACACGTATGTGTATGTGTGTGTGTATATATACACACACACACATACATACATATATGTATATATATATAAATATGTGTATATATACATATATATGCACATATATATAAATTATATATATAATATATATAATCTATATATAATTCATATATAAAATATTATACATATAAGTATGTATGTGTATATATATATAAAATATATACATGTATGGATGTATGTATGTCTATATGTATATATGTATATGTATAAAACCCTGCTGCCCCACACAACACAGCAGAACCCATTGCAGATGAGATCCTAAAGTGACTTTTCCACTCCTTCCATGGCTTCCTTACAGGAATCATGGAATGGTTTTGGTTGGAAGGAACCTTTAAAGACCCTCCAGTCCAACCCCTCTGCAGTGAGCAGGAAAATCTTCCACCAGTGGACAGAAAACTCCACCATGGAGCTCATGGGATGCAGACAAAACAGGAACACTTGGGAATGAGCCTAATTTGGGAAGCTTCTCTTCATAAGCTAAAAGCACTTTCAATTAAAATGAAAAATAAGAACATTTCTGTGTGCAGCCTCTCCAGCCGTGGCAGTGCCAGCCTCTGCCCATCAGGTTGTTTGGCAGCATCACCTGAAGGACCTGTGAATCTCTTTAAAGAGCCATTCAAATTCCACTGCTGGTGTCCCAGGATCCCTATCCTGAGTTAAAAATCCAAGCAAACGACGCTCAAGAAAGAGGAAACCGAGAAGTTCATTGTGCCAGACCAAAATCAATAAAATTGCACAGCTCCAGCTCCCCATTTCCTGATTTCCATGCAGGAACACAAAGCTAATGACTGCTCCTGGAAAGGGAAAGCATGCTTACAACTTAGCTACATCCTTTCTGGGAGGTATTCCTGATTTACATTTTTTTTAAAATCAAAGGATAACCTCACTTAAACATGTTCAAAATGTCATAACATCAAGGAGCAAATATTTCAGGAGCAAATCCAAAATAACTGGTTTGACGTTTGAAAGAAATCTGCACCTTCTGAGGTTGAGTTATGTTGTGAATTTATTTAGTGTCAGTGAAGAGTCAGGCTTGAAACCTGAATTCAAGCTTTACACCATATTTTCATTACTAGGCACTGAAACATATTTAGGTGTATTTGACCAGCTAAAAAAGGGATTAGAGGAAAATTTTCTTCTTTATACTTAAAAGAAAAAAAGAAAAGTAAAATAAATTCTTTCTTTCTTTTTAATTAAATCTAAGCAGTGCAAATAGGGCAGCCTTGGTCGTACAGCAACTCTCCAATTATCCTCTGAACTATATTGGTTAAAAATAGGTCAAAATCAATATTCCCTTTTTCAGGACAAACCTTGCAACAAAGAAATCTTTGAAGGATTTTCAAAAACAAGCTCAGAGAACAAACATGAGTGAATGATGAAAAAGAGGACTGGTGCTGCCAACACTTTGAGAGAGCTGATGGGGAGAGAGCTCCGGGATCCTCCAGCCCAGGATGTGTGCTGGGAGAGGGATGAGGGCTGGAGCACAACCCAGCCCAGGGAGGCATGGAAGCCTTTCTGCAGCAGGATGGGTGCAAAGCAACCCAGAGCAGCCCTCGGTGTGGATTTATCGCCTGCTGACCTGAGAGGGGTCTGCTCCGCATCTGGGCTGGGGGGTTCCTTGGATTCACGGGCCACAAAGGCAGGAAGAAAGGAAAATGCAACAGCATATGGTTTTGGCTGGATGGAAATGACTGCAGCAAACTGTGAACTCGATTTTGTAGTAAGAACAAGTAATAAAAATAATAATAAAATATGTGTGCTTTTAGCCAGCCCTCATTTACTGCGGCATATCCCAAACAGACCGTCTCTGTCGAGGGCTGTTTCCACAAATCGATCCAAGATCCCCAGACTTGCTCATCCAGGTACTGATGTGGCTCTGTGGAGTGCAGGACTTCCCCCCCAGCCCAGCAGGACCAGCAGCAGGATCTCAGCTTGGAAGCAGGTCAAGAACTTTTGAATCCAAGCCTGATGGAAGGGTGTGTTTGCTATCACATCCCATTCCCTAAACTGGCCGGAAAGACCGGACCCTGCCTGTCCTCTGACACCCTGAGGGGGTGGGCAGGAGGTTGATTCATCGCACCAATACCGATCTGAGTTTTTGAAATATCTGGAAATATAAAGATCTTTTTAATAGGGGAAAAAAAAAAAAAAAAGGAAAAGACTTGTTGAAGAGTCTGGTTAAAATATGGGCTAGAAAAAAGAATCCTCCCCTACAATGCTTTTCCTTACTGTATTCACAGAATCCCAGACTGGTTTGGCATGGAAGGGACCTTAAAGCTCATCCACTCCCACCCCCTACCATGGGACACCTTCCACTATCCCAGATTGCTCCAAGCCCCATCCAGCCTGGCCCTGCACACTTCCAGGATTATTCCCCCAAAAGGTCAAAATAGAAATACCCTGTGGGTTTCTGGGGAAGTGTCTGTGTGGCCTTCTGTTCAGAAAAGGCAACTAAATACCACACAGCCTTAGAGATTTGAGACACTCGTGGCAGTTCCTTCTCCCGGCAGCCTTTTGCCATCACCTCTGCCCAAAGAGGGGTCACTCTGGTGCAGGGACATTTAACACCTGAAAACTTCAGGCCCAGGTTCAGACAATTCTCCCTGCCTCAGAAGTGGCCCAAAAGCTGACCCAGGAATGAAACAACCTGGAATTGGCTCCAAGTAAAGGCACAGCCATTGCCCAGTATTTACAGTGCACATATGAATCACAACTGCTCGCTGTGCTATCGGACAGATGGGAGCAGAGAGCACCTCTGGGTTGGAATCCACTCTGTGCTGCTCAAACAGCGCTTGGTGCAAGGCTGTGCACTGAAAACAAACACGCCTGGGCTGGAGAAATTGGTACAAAACACAATGTAATAGTGCTGGCGGGCAGGAAGCAATTGCAGTGGGGCTGGGTAGCCTCAGTTATGGAACAGAGCTCGCTGCAGACAGTCCTCTGCAATTTGGGTAATTACAATGGGAGTCAGCAGCTGTTGATATTTGCCAATTTTAAATGTACATGGCCTTCTTTGAGGACTGTGCCGTGCAAATTTAGTGGATCCCATTTGGAAAAAAGTAAAATTCCTCCTGTTTGTAAGGACACTGAGGGCTGTGACCTCGTTTTAGCAGAAGTTTGATTGCAACATCACATTCTCCCAGTGTGCTCGAAAAGCCAAGGTCAAGCGTGGACCATGTCAAAGGCTTCATCAGCTCGTTACCCACTGTAATTATATTTTCTGCACCTTACTCCCTTTGTCCCACTATCCTTCCTGAGAGTATTCCCAGCTAATAGCTCTGCATTTTCCCACCCACACATCCACTGTTTCATAACAGAGCTGGAGCTGAGCAGCCAACCTGACCCTCTTCAGAAATATTTCCCTTTCCACACACAGTAATTATTGCAGCCACCATTTGTGGGGAAGCCCCAGCGTGCTGTGCACTGTGGGGCAGGAGAATTATGGTGATAATCTAAATTTCCAATGATTAGAAATGGCCCATCCTGCAGGTCCTGTCTGATAATGTCACCCTCAGTGGGAGCTGCCTGGGGAGGGCACAGGCAGATGAGCCCCTGGTGTCACACAAGGATTGTGACACAAGGTGTGTGCATCTGCTGGGAGAGGAGCAGGTCAGGAGAACTGGATTTCAGGGATAATACAAAATAAAGTCCATTCTGAACTGTCAGAGTCATTATCTGAGTCACTGCTTACACCCCTCAGTGTCACCTGCAGCAGTGCCAGGACAGAGGTTCCCCCATCCATGTGGAGTCACAAATCCATGGAAAACCCAAACCCAAACCCTCATTGCCAAGGTTCAGCAAACTCACAAAGAAAGAAATAATGAGGAATTCAGTAGGAACTGTGTCCACTGAGATACAAACAGAGGTGGCCACCCATTTCCCTGAACTGAAAGTCAACTCACAACTCTTCAAGAAAGCCCATAAATTATCCTATCACTGAAAGAGGATTTCAGATGCTTTTTGTTTCCTGTCAATACAAATCTGGCTGGGCTCAGTGAGCTCTATTGAATGCACATGTATCTCCTTCAAGCCACATTTCATGCTCTCCAAACATCTCTCTCTAAATTAAATCCTTTCATATTCCTTGAAAAGCTCAGTTCATAATTAGGAAAGAGTTCTGATTTTCCATTTTTATTAATTCATTCGATTTCAAGATTTTGAAGCCAAAGTAATTGCAACTAAGTGAAACTTATTGAAAGGCAAAAAGATACAATCAGTTTCAGACAATGAGAAAATTAAAGATTTTTTTGAATGCAAAGGTTGGTCTAAATGTCCTGGCTAAACTGAATTCTCAACAATGCAACAATCTCCAGAGAAGCAATGATAGATGTTTTGCTTCTCCGAATGAACTCGGAGGGTTGGCTAGATTAATGCTTAAATCACTTAATTTATTTGGCTTAATTTATATGCTGCTCTTCACTTTCAGAGCCTCCCTCTCCCCCCAGTCACACAGTTCCAGCACACCAGGCCTGTGCCAAGATCTCTGAGCTCAGGCTTTGCTCTCCCTAAACATCTTTCCCTATTATGTGGCTCAGATTAAATCTGCTGCGCTAATTTGTTATTGCAATCTCAGATCTGCTTCTGGATTGCAGTTCCCTTCTGCATCCCAAATACTGGAATGCAGAGCAGGAGTGAGGAGTTGGGGCCTAATTTCCACTTTTTCAAACTACAATTTGTCTCTGATGATCTTTTGAAGACGATGAATGAGTTATACAAAGGCAGATAAAATATTAATATTTTTTAAACTAATGAAAAGGGCGATTCCACCCCACTCTTGGGCTACTCAAGATAATTTGACAAACTTCCCAAAGCTGTACTTCCAAGGCCCATGAATCATTTTTATATCCTGGAATGTGCCCTAAGAGAAAGAAGGATCCGAAGATTTCCTAGTAAAGTAAATTATACTGAAACCTGGGGGCAGCATCTCACATTTTTCTGGTTAATTAGAAAGAGACTTTGCTCAGAGATACCCCACCTATATACTGACATTCTTGGAGAAAATGAATGACACAAAGGAGTGTGGAAAGTGCAGGAAACTTATCCAAGAAAGCATATCCTAGAACAGAAACACATGTTGTGTTCTGATGCCCAGAGGTTTAAACTATTAATGACTAGTATATTTCTTGCCACAAAGGCAAAGACAAAACACAGATAAAAATGCCATTACCATTAATATACACCAAAAAAAACCATGTGTACAAAAATGCCTATTAATGATAAAATGTATTTTAAGATATCTAAATTGGTTATAGAGTCCATTAGGCATCTAATTACTCTTGGAGACAATTTAAGTATTTTCAATTGCTATCTGAGCTTATAGAAAATATGGTTCTTTTCACATTACCCATATGTTCAATAAGAATAAGCTATAAAAATATTTCTAGAACAACTTCTTCCATGACATATTAGATAAACCTGCGCCTCTAAAAAAATAACCCCTGGATCAAGGTTATATAAATTGATATTAAAGCTCAGCAAAGATCTGCTTTACACTAAATCTTCTAGAAATAGGACAGACTTTCTCCATCGAAGGGCACAAGGTAAATAACTGAAGAGGAGGTAAAAACAGATAATCAATTATTTCAGTTGGTTTCAGGGGTAGTGCTGAAATTTTCAGCCCCTTAGAGAAAAACCGAAAATCAATAGAGCGCAGAATTTTGAGATAACAAAGAAAGAAACATCTCAAAGGCATTTGCAACATGTGATAAAAGTATAAAGCAAAGTCTGCTGTCACCTTCAGAGTGCAAATGAACAGGAATATTCCTGAGTCTGCTCTGAGCTGACTGCACGGGGGTGGGAAATAGGAAACTTCTCAATTTCCCACCCTCAGCCCCATGGAGAGAGCAGCAGAACAGAACGGGCAGGAACAGAACTCTGCAGCTCAGGCCATGGACGCTGGACTCAAATGTCCATAGGGACTGGGGAAAATGGACTTGACAGGAGCTTGGGAATAACGGGAAACAGCAGTGGGGCTTGGGAATAACAGTGGGCCCTGCAGCTGAGAGATGAGGAGTGAGTAAAGTCACAAGTGAAAAACTTTAATTGTTCTTTATGGCACCAACCTCCTCCCGAGGTCCTTCTGTGTAAAACCCGGGCTGGCAGAGCATCCCATCCTAAGAGAAGTTTGTTTATCCACCGTCCTGGACAGCTCTCAGACCCTAACAGACCCTTCAATCCATATTTACAGTGCTTCCCCCTCTTTGCACTCCGTTATTTGTACAAGTCCTGCTCTTCTTTTGCTCCCATCCCCAAAAGCAGAAGCCAATGAATTTTAGCACAGGTAAGAGAGAACTGCGGCACAACACAAAATTTAACAAGACCTTCCAAAGCCACGACCTTCACCCTAAAACAAACCTCTTCAAGTAATAAATATTCCAACCTCCACGGCCTCCCGGTCCACCTCTCTGATTTCAGCATCCACCCTTGAATAAATAATAAAATTTAATAGAACAAAAGGCTGAACATCTGCTAAAGAATTTTCTCTTCACCCAGTTGATAAAGGAATTAATGTTTTAGTTGTCTATGTATTATTTATTCTGGCTCTAAATTGTACAAAACTAATAATTAAAAGAGAAAGAAAAGCTGCGGGGCACCCGTTTTTCATCCTTGGCATGAAAGCGTTCCCTATGAAGTTTCAGGCATTTTAAAATTCAGAAAAATCCAAATCTTATCCCTTGAAACGCAGAGATGGCAAAGTTCACAGAGAAGGTTTTTATGGAGCAGAAAGAACGGACTCCACTTTGCATCAAATCATAGAAAATGTGGCTTGTGGGACCTCAGAGGTTCCTGCCCCGTGTCAGGATCAACTGCACCACTCTCATTAGCAGCTCTTTCTCTGCCTTTGCTGAAACTCAAGTGCACTCAGAGACCTTTAAGCCTCCCTTCCTCATGATATGCATGTAAATACATCCTTTTCTCATTATCTTTATTACTGAGCTCTTCCTTGCTGCCTTGTAAGGCCATTCTTCTTGTCCCTGCCAGACAGGAGCGTATCTAACAGTGACACACAGACTAATTACTGCCTCTTATTTTCCTGCAGCCATTTACATCCTGCGAGATCCATCACGTCCCGGTCAGCCTCCTCCTCTCCAGCCTGACAGTGCCAGCCCCAGCTCCTCACCACAGCCTTGGCTTCTCCAGCCATTCCTGCCTCTCCTTCCCGTGCTCTCCCGGGTGAGTTATCTCTCTCATTTGTTTTAATGGCTGTTTTCCTCTCCAGTGATTATTCAGTGAGGAGCTGCTATGAAACACCTCTGGTCCCCCCAGGGCTGAGGCTCCTGGGAGAGCCAATGCCTCATGTCTGATCCTCAGCCTCCCACCTGCACCCCTGAGTCCTCCAATTCATCACCGAACCTTGGAACAGTTCAGGTTGGAAAATACCCCTATGATCATAGAATTTTGAGGTTGGAAAAGCCCTCTAAGACCATCGAGTCCAAACATTCCCCCAGTACTGCCAAGGCCACCATGTCCCCAAGTGCCACATCCACAGAGCTTTTAAATCCCTCCAGGGACAGAGACTCCATCGTACCCCACTGTTTTCCTGAGCCATTCAACACTGCCTTTTGCTTTTCCAGAATGCAAGAAGTCCAACCTTTCACTGAGATATGCACCTAAACTACTGAAATGCCACTCCTCTACCAAAAAAAAAGCCTTAATGCTGCACTTGTTACATATTTAAATAATAGTCAACTGCACAAGTGTATAAAACTTTGCTGTTATAAAATGACATATTATTGACACATTACACCAGCCTGCTGGCTTTTCTACTCCCAAGCCATAAAATTTGGCAGAATAAAAAGAGAAAGGCTCCTGGATAGGTTAGTGAGTGACCCTATAAAGAGGAAGTGGTTCCCAGGTGTGGGTGCCACTCTCGTATCCCAAAGTGCCGGCAGGGTTTGAGGCACAGGAGTCAGGCAGAGCCTCCTGCCTGGGTTAAATGCGTATTCAGCATTTTCGGAAATTTTCCTCCAGGCTCATCAACATATAAATAGAGAAGGGCTCTGCAGGGGTTCCCCCGACTGTGCTGATTTCCTGAGGTGAGGAGGGAAGGAGCATTTTAGGGCCATGTCCCAGCTGAAATGAGATCACCAAAGACGGAAGAGTTTCAGAGAGGAACTCGGACAACTCCTCAAGGGGCACAAGAAAATAATATCTGAGGATAGAATAAATTGGTTACACTTAGGGAAAGAATTGGGAAGAGCAAAGATGCTCTGTGTGTACCCATTCCAAGGGATTCCTGAGCTGAGGGATGCTGCATTATTCCCCTCATACAGCAAATACTGCTTTTTACATCGAGGATATTTTTAAATAAACTTAAATTTCAAGATGCATTTGATAAAGGAGACATACCAACTGCACCCCCCAAAAACAACTCCATCAATTTGTAATTTGCGAATCAAAATTCACAGATAAGAACACCTTGAATACACAAACTTTGCCTGAGGCTAAATACAAGTTATTTCCTCTCCCTGCAGCAAGGCTGTGACGGTGACATTGCATCAATAAACAAGCTCCCTAAAATTGAAGGAGCAAATTTGTACATTCCAAGGGATGCAGAGGAATGATTTTGTGGGATAGGTAAAGACAGCAATAAATCGCCACGACTTGATTTTATGCTGAATAAATTTCTCACTAGCTCAGGTGCCAGCCAGCACACTGAAAGAACAGAGCATGAAAACAACTTCACTATTGTTCTTAAAGAACTTTTGAAACTCTCACTGCCCTGGCAAGGAAATATTCATATATAATATGAGAATATAGAAGGGAAAATTGTAGAATGACACAATGGCTGCTGAAAAATGCCAAGCACATCGTGGTATTTCCAAATAATTTGGCTTGAGTGTGATGGCCAATGTCAGAATTCAAACTGAGCTTAAGGAATATACCTTGGTAAGACACAGCTTTGTGTTACCAGGGATGTATTGATTTTTCTTTCACTAAGAAAGATAAAGATTTTGCTGGAAAAACTAAACCAACATTGCCTTTGAAGCCTTCAAACACAGACTCGACTCTTTGTCTAAACTGTTTAGCAAATAAGCCTGTGAAGAATTTTCAAATGCTTTTTTTTTCTCTTTTGCACAGAAATATCAGAGTCTCCCTTTGTTACCTGCCTCAAAATAATAGATTTATAGGAAATATTGTACTGCTCCAATACACAATAATGGGGAGCTCAGCAAGACACTTATTTCATCTACATCAGCCAAAATATCTGCAGCAGCTGATTCTCTCGCAATTGGAAGCTGTGTAGTGATGCCACAGATAATATCCACACTTGGAATAGTGTCTTTATTTATTTTATGTTATGCTTTTTGCTTTTCTCAGTGCCTCATCCTAAATTTAGAATAACTCCATCTCCATATATGAAGGTTACGGCATTGGTGAGTCCTTTACAAGGACACACTGATAAAACCTCTGCTCTTAAATTAAATTCCTCCCTAATAACCTGTCCTAGAAAAGCAGGAGCACTGATAAGAGTTTCGCTCCATGCTGTGCATTGTCCCTCTCCACTGCTTGATTTTATGATTTGATTTCAATGCCAGATCTTGCTGGAGCCTTACTCAGCTGCTTTTTCCTCACAGAGTGTTGCAAAAAAATTCAAAACCTGGTTTGAGAGCTGAGTCCTGAGATAAGGGTGGAAACAGAGCAGCTGTACAGGTATAAATATAGATCTCAATATGTATAAATACTTATATAAATATAGAGAAACATATATTGATATATAGAGATATTGATACACCAACTGCCTGGACACAAATACAGGAAAATTCAGCAGTGTGGTTCCTTCTACAAAAGAAATGACTCAAATCCAGTTGTCATTCTGTCCACCTCAAACACACAGATTCAGGGAAATTGCTAAATATTAATTCCGTGAAGGCGCTGAGATTAGAGCTGATTTTGATTCTACACGTCAAGATTTCTTTTTCAATTAGTTAATAAAAGATAGGTGGAATTGGGACAATATTAATAAATGCAGTTTTAAAAATAAATTGGTGCTTGACGATTCTATTGCATGGTTGAAAGAAGTAAAAATGTACAAGAAAGATACATAATAGACCAAAATATTAATTATCAAAATATTTCTTCAACTAAAGTGTTTTCATGTCCCTGTTGATCTCCATTAAAGAAAGGTGATTGTCTAAACTTGGACTGGGTTATGGGTTCATCATTCCCTATAAAAATCTCAGTTAATGTTCTTCACTATATTTACAAGATGTTTTCAAAGTGCCTCCAAGTTTGCAACAATGACAATCCTCATGCTCAGCATTGGAAACATTCTTTCTCTTTAATTCCTTGAGACCTAAAATCTTGAAAATATCTGTTCCCTTGCTCAAACGACACATATGGGATTTTTCCACACGTGCAGGACCATCCCTCTTTCCCTCAGAACAGCAAATTCCTGATTCCTAAAGGTTGCACAGCCAAAGCAGGAACACAAACAACACTTTTACTCTGACAAGGTCATTACAAAAATCAAATTGATGCCCCATTGCTCGGGTTAAACTTTATTCCCATTTTATAAATGGGAAGGGGCAGGGCAATAAAAGGGGAGATGTTTGACTGCACAAAGCAAATAATTCAGGTTTCCATCTTAAAACCACCAGTTGTGTCCATCCGTACCCTAAATGCGCCCCCAGATTCCTGACACGGGGACTCAGTGCTTTCCTTCCCTTTCTCTCCCCTCTGGGGTTCCTGGGGAAGATCCTCTCTGCTCTGGAGGGCTCCCACAGATCCTATTTTAAACCAATCCAGCCCTTTTTTTCCTTTAAAATCAACATCCCGTGGCAGTTGGCAATTCCGCACTGGGCTCGTAAGGAAAAGGAGAGTCAAATATTTTGAAATATCTTTTTGTTTCAATTGAAGCCTTTTACAACCAGAAATTAAGTAATAAATAGGAACTCAATAAAGCATGAAATGTAGTACTTTCTGTTTAACTGTGGGCATTTAAATTGATTTTCATTTCTCTCTGCAGGGTGTGCTTTGGGGCTTTGGTTGGGGTTTTTACAGATGCCACTCACTTATTCACAAAGATTTACACACCTCAACAGCTCCTGCACCAAAAACATAACATCTCTTGAAAATAAAAGGTTAAAATTCACTTTGCCCTCTGACTATAACAGAAATACCTTTGCAAGCTAATGATTGTAACAGGCTGCTCTGTTCCTGAATAAACATTCTAGGGATTTCCTGAGGTGTTGTTTTGTTTTGTCATTTCTTCTTTTTTTTCTCTCCCATCTTTTTAATTGACGGAAAAGAATTCAGAGGGCATAGCCAGCTTAGATGTTATTTCAGTCAAAAATGTGTATATGTTGTCTTTCTATACACTTTTCAAATTGAAAAAAAAAATACATTTACACAGCTTCTGGATATTCATTTTATAGGAAAAAAAAAATCTTTAAAGCTTCTCCAACTCATCTCCTTCTGCCAGCTTTCCTGGCCAACTCTTTCTTAGTAATGCCAGTAGAGGCCAAAAAAAGTCTGGTTTAAACAATGTTTCTGTCTGTTGAAACCAAGAGAAGGCAGTTTCTGTTGGACACACTCAGTGCAGGGATCCCACTTTTTCTCCTGGAGGGAGTGGGCAATGCTAACACGGGAATGGGCTCCGAGTTGCTTTGAGGACAAAATTCCCCAGTTCCTCTTGTTGACTTTTCCTGCAGCAGATCCATTTCCAGCCCCTCCCCTCTGCTTTGAAAGAGGCAGGTTCAGCATCTGCCAGGGAAACAGTCCTTTTTTGGGGCAGGAGGCTCTTGGCTGTCCCCATTCCCACATCGCGGAGCTTTTGTCTCCCTGCCCTTGCCAGGAGCTGGAGCAGCCCTCCCTCGGCAGCGCTGCCTTCCCGGGACAAGATGTACCTAACGGGAAAACGAGGAGATGACGGCATGGGTGAGGATAAAGGAAAGAATGGGAGACACCAGGGTGGGATTGGAGCAGAGATTGCTGCCCCAAGGAGCCTGCCATCCCCAATGCTCCCTCCTTTCATCCCTGAAATGTGTCAGAAAATAACAGCCACCAAAAATCAGCAAAAGCTGGGCATCTCAGTGGAGATCTGACCCTCCCCTCTCCAGGCAGCAGCTTTGGCTAAAAGTCTTTGCTCCTGTGCCCCTTTAGGTGGTCTCAGGTAATAAATGCAATTCTTCTAAATATGCAAATTATTCATAGGCTTCGCTTCAAACACACAATGCAAAATGCTGCCACCTCAGAGGGGGCGGAGATGTGGCTGTGCCATTCCCAGAAGTGCTCAAGGCCAGGTTGGAGCAACCTGGGACAGTGGAAGGTGTCCCTGCCCATGGCAGGGGGTGGAATGAGATGGACTTTCAGATCCCTTCCAATCCCAACCATTCTGCGATTCCAGGAATCACTCCAGCTAGTGATGACTGCCTGGGAAGGGCTTGGCAGGTTCACCCCAAAAAGATCATTTTGATGCAGGGAATGCTCCTCAAAGGATGTGGTCAGTGGAGAGAGAAGGAACAAACAAGGAGGTGAACTCTGCCAGGGAACCACCCTGGTGGAGGAGAGGGCCAGAAGAGGAAGGGGGAACAAGGTCACGCAGCAGAAGCAAAATAAAGTTGATCCTAAGGCAGGAGACACAGCAAGGGCAGGGGAATGAGGGCAGGACTGAGGAGCACTTCATTTCCTGAGCGTGACTCCAGTGCAGAGGAAACAACAGATTCACATCCCGGAACCTGGCAGGGGATGAAAGGGCAGCGACGGAGCCGGAGAGCTAAACAGAGCTGACACATCCTGGTGGGACACAGGAGGGACAGGAGTCCTCCTTGGTGTGACACAGGAGGGACAGGAGCGCTCCTTGGTGTGACACAGGAGGGACAGGAGCCCTCCTTGGTGTGACACAGGAGGGACAGGAGCCCTCCTTGGCACAGGAGGGACAGGAGCCCTCCTTGGTGTGACACAGGAGGGACAGGAGCGCTCCTTGGCACAGGAGGGACAGGAGCCCTCCTTGGTGTGACACAGGAGGGACAGGAGCCCTCCTTGGTGTGACACAGGAGGGACAGGAGCCCTCCTTGGCACAGGAGGGACAGGAGCCCTCCTTGGTGTGACACAGGAGGGACAGGAGCCCTCCTTGGTGTGACACAGGAGGGACAGGAGCCCTCCTTGGCTGCAGTGGCTGTGGCAGAGCCACCAGGTGTGTGTGTCACTGCTGTCCCAGTGTGAGCGAACACCTCAGAGCCACCAGTGCCACCAGCAGAGCTCTGGGGACGCTGGGCACAAACAGCCCCAGCACGCACCCAGCGCTCCATGGAAATGCATCCCACAACTATTCTATCTCCAGCCTCTCTGAGCTCGACCACTCCACCATCTCTGTGAGGTTGGAAATGACAACATTCAGCTCCGAAAGCTCCATTTCCCTTTAGAACTGTCCTTGAGGAAAGGCAGCCCACCAGAGAGACACACAATTTCCATCAGACAGAAACTGAACACGAAGTTGTTGCTGCAATATCAAAATGATACAGATAATTTTTACCTCATCTACACAAGCTTTTTGAAAGCAGCTGGCAGAGTTCTTTGGCAGTCATTTTATTTCTAGAAAAATACCAACACCCTGAAAGCCTTTTATTGTCAAGATATTCCTGCTGCATTTAAAAAAGCCTTATTATCAATCCTAATTATTTTTTTATCAGGCTTTAAACTGCATATAACCTCTATGACTTCTCATTACAATTCTGAAAAATGAGAAATATTCCTATGGAAGAGGCAAATCAACTGGGGCTTGACTAAATCATATTGAAATAGAATTATAATTCAACAACAAAGGCATCAGGCTTGTTAGCTGTAGGACTCAGTAGATTGACCAGCTAAATTTACTTCTTCACCCCTCAAATATACACTGAGAACAACTCAGTTTACTGTGGCTTTCTGAAATAAGGGTCTTCATCACAAAATATGTCAGCAGCTCATGGTTTCCCCTGCTCAGAGGACTTCAGTCCTTGGAAAAGCCCCAAGTTTTTCTGCTGTTCCAAGTCCACAAAGGACTCCTTGCAGGAGCTGCACGTTCCAGGCACCAAGGACATTTAGTGGGAGGGAGCCTGCTCTAGTCTAGGGTTCACTCTGACTCAAGGCACTCACAATAGGAATTAAGAACAAGGGAGATTCTCCTTCTGCCTGTTAGAAAAAAAAAGTGATCACATGTTCAGAGCTGGAAAGCAAAGCATTATTTTAATCCAACACTGAAATTCATACCTTACACTCGCAAGATCTGTTGCAAGAGACGTGAAATAGCCAAGTATAAGCTAAATTAATTCAATATGAAAATGCCTCAGTACAAGCACTTTACAAACCCAGAGTAAGGCAGGAACTTAGGTTTAGATTTTAATGCACATTAAAGGGTCACTAACATGAACTGCATCATTCAGATCAAAATATTTTTTCCTCCATTTTTTGCAGCAAGCACAATCTGTTTGTTTGTGTGGGTTTTTGGTTTTTTTTAATGCCAGCCTGAAAAGTTAAAGCGGATTGCTTCAGCCCCCTTCAGCTTCTGGAGGATTGCTGGAGCTCAGATGTGAGACACTACCTCATAGCTGGTGGGTCACAACCAACCCTGCGCAGAGCCCCTGGACACGAGGGCTGGCAGGGAGCTGGCTGGTACTGGGAGGAGAGCTCCCCACCATTATATCACTGGTGATCTCCCCTGGCCAAGTATGACAGAATTCCTCCAGCAGCTCAGCGGGATAAGCTCATGGACGGGAATCTCACCCTAGTGCAGGGTACAGAACCCCACTGAGAGCCCGAGGTTCTGGTGGGCTGTTAATGCAGAGCTCTGCATTTTCTGTTCATTAAAACTCCCGTCACTTCCAATAATACCTGAGCATAAACGCTCACACAAAGCTCTGCAAACTTAACACGCTGTATCACTTAAGCTAAAAACGAAATGGGCTGTTCTCTGGGATGAATCCCAGTTGCTTAACACTTCCCAGTATGCCCAAGCGACCCAGGCAGGAAATGAATCCTAGTGTATCTAGCTGAAACCAGGGCACTGATTCAGTGCAGACAGAGAAAAGAATTTTCCCCACTCAATCACCAACACTAAGTTTTTATTGGTGGTCCCTGCTCCAGGAATTTCTCAGCCCCAGAGATGCTGTGGGAGCTCCAGCAAGTCCCTGGAACCAGGATACACCAACATTTCTAAAAGATGTCATGAATCAAATTATCAGATGGATCGATTGGTTAAACGAGGTTGGATGGGAGGAGGGGAAGAAGTTTACCCCCTCTTGGATGAGGTAAGGTAAGAGGGGTGGCTTTGAGCTGCTTTTCTTTTTTTTTTCCTGCTCACCCAGCCACAGAAATCCCCCTGGCTACCAGAAGAGGTGCCATGCTCCCTTCCCTGATTGTGTCCATGCAAAACTTGTGCTGCTTCCAAATTAAACAAACACAGAAGAGTTATTAAATAACAGAGCATATTTGCACTAATTACTCTTCGGAGTGGCCCTACAAGGCAGGAGTATGGGTATAAGAAAAAGCAAAAGAAATATCAGATTGTTTACCAGGCTATTAAATTAATGACTTCCAGGTTATTAATTAAAGGCTCAAGGAGAGGATCTCCCAGGGAAGGTTGTGGAGGATTAGTGCTGTTCCTCTGCCTGTGCCAAGCTGCATTCCCAGCTGATGACACAGCCTATGCAGAGAGCACAGCTCTGCCTCTTATAGCTGATGCTCATGAGTCATAAAAAATATGGAGAGCACTATAAATCCTGGTTATGCCTCTCTCTCTCAAGATATGTAAAACAACCATGTAAAAGAGCTATGAAAGCTGTCCTCTCAGCCTTCAAAGCCTTGTTTAACCAGCACTGTATGATTCCCCTTAATACAATTGTCTGGAAGTCTAAACTTTGGTAATTATTTCAAATGAAAAGGAGCAGCAGGAGGCTCAGTCGAAGGGAATATAAACAATTATCACTTGCACGAAGGCTATGCCAGTTATGAAATAAACTTGAATGGGTTTGCTCTTGAAAACACTGAGCTCTAAATTAATTATCTGCCATAGTGAGCCCCTCAGCTGTGCATCAAACCCTGTGTGAGAGTCACGCAAGAGGTGCAGCAAGGAGGGGAAATGGGAACCAGCACAGAGATCTACCCTGGGAGGGTGGGCAGGCCCTGGCACAGGTGCCCAGAGCAGCTGTGGCTGCCCCTGGATCCCTGGCAGTGTCCAAGGCCAGGCTGGACATTGGGGTTGGAGCAGCCTGGGACAGTGGGAGGTGTCCCTGCCATGGCAGGGGTGGCACTGGATGGGCTTTAAAGTCCCTTCCAACCCAAACCATGCCATGATTCTGTCAGTCTGATGATCTAGTTTTACTGGGGGCTTTCTACTGATGCCGCAGTAAGTTCCTAATAAAACTGAAACTGGTGTGGAGACCAAAACTCTTTGGTCTGTGACTGACTTTGCCCCTTCTGCCACTTTTCAGTGATGCAAGAACAGAGAGAGGCTCAAACAAGTAAGGCCCATCTCTGCTTGGCAACTCCCGACGTGATCTTGAATCTCAAGAATTATTATAGAGGCTTTTAAACAAATTTGAAGTTTTTTCCTGTTCCTGCCAATGATATTTTGTCTCAATGGCAAAAAATCCCTATTTCAGTAGGTGTTGGATTAGGGCCTTACAGCGAAGACATGAAAAAAATGCAAAAAGGTGAAAAGCACCAGTGTAACATTCAATATATGTGATAAATCTGAAGAATCATAAAGATAACCAACAACTGTCAGAGCTGATGATACTTTTATAGATAGCAGAGAATTTCACACTGAGATTCACATAATCAGTGCCCAGAATTCCACACAAATAATCAAGATTCTGATGTTTGCTCCTGAACACAATCCATGGCACAATGCTTAGGGATGGGGCAGGCAGGAATGCAAAAGCTGCTTCTTCAGGAGCAAAGGGAGATGCAATGCATGCTAAGCAGCAAGAAATGGTAATCCTCTGCCACTTCACATGCACAATCTTTCGAGCTGTGACAAGTGTACACTTAAAAACCAGAAGAAATATGGTCTAAATATATATTTTATAGCTGGCTTTCATCTTTATCTTCGCATTTCATTGCTAGAGTTTATATTCAAAGCATAACATAACACCAAGAAAGAAAAAAAGAGTGTTGCTACAAGAAAAGGAACTCTGCCTTCTCATCTTTCTTTCTTCCCTTTCTTTAAAACCCTTCTTTAGGATTTCAATTTGCAGCCCTGATTTATTCCAGCCCAGGCAAAAGAAGGAAGCGATTCGCATGAGCTCAGAATCTGGCCTTGAAAATTTCAGCTTGGCAAAGCAGTGTTACTGCTCCCTGAATCCACTGCCCCCTCCCTCAAGGGGAAAAGAATTTCTGATTTATTTGGATTTAGAAGTCCCTGGTTTTGGAGTCATACCTGGAAATATCCTGCAGGTCTTGCCATCCTCTCTGCCCACCATGGGCATCCTTCTTTTCCTCTGCTTGTCTCTAACAGAACCCCAATCTCTTGGGGTTGGGAAGCCAAGGAGCAGGAGGTCTCACCCTCTGCAAGGTGGGACAGAGGTGGATTTTCCAACCTACTTTTATATATTAAGGCTAGTGACAGTATTTTAAAAGAGTCAGGTGAGGCTCACAGTGGTCCAAGGGGATCGACCCACTGACAGGTACATTGTGCACATCTACTTTCTCACAGTTAATTACTTTAAAGAAATCACACAGCAAAATTTGCTCATTGATTTATACATCCCCCAAATTTAACATCAAAAATCAAATCCACTGCATACTTTGAAAGCGACCTGGGCTGGCAACTTGCAAGCTCAAAGCAAATTCAAGCATTTCAGGGCTTTCCAGCTTCTCAA
Organism: Acanthornis magna; assembly: GCA_036785705.1. Taxonomy (NCBI): domain Eukaryota; kingdom Metazoa; phylum Chordata; class Aves; order Passeriformes; family Acanthizidae; genus Acanthornis; species Acanthornis magna. The sequence continues at coordinate 20,495,912 of JAWUZG010000013.1, forward strand.
TTGGTTTTCCAGGAACCACACTCAGCTCTCAAATACCTGCCCAGGTTCAGCTGCATTCCAGTTTGTCTCTGTGAATGGCAGTTTTATCCTGACTGGAGCATGCACAGGTTAATATTGCTCTTGGACAGATACAGAGATCAGAATTACAAAAGAAGATCCATAAGCATCAAAATATGCAAAGCATCCCCCAGTAAGGAAAGCTGCACCTAACTTGCTCATGTTTAGAAAATTCAGAGGATTAAATCTTTCAAAGTACTTGGTCCTGATTATCTTTACGTCCTTGCAGGCGCCAACAATGGCACTATGGATCCTGCACAGCCAGGAGCAGAGAAAACCCCAGGCCTGAGCGATTTGTGCCACATCCTGATCTCTCTGTGCTTATCTGCATAACCGATCACACCAAATCCTCACAAAACCCTTTCTGTTTTCCAGGAACTTCATGCATTTTACAATCTGGACCCAGCCCTGGGTACAAAGCCAGCTCCACTAATCAGTGTGTCACACTGAGAACACAAATGTCAGCCCAGGGCGATGCCACACTGGGTTCCCCCCCTGCAGCATTCCAGCTTTTCCATGCCTGCCCTGCCAGGCAGCATTTCCCCACTCTGATGACCTTTTAAGCACAGAAACGGAGCCAAAAGCCCCTTCATGCCCATGTGAAACATTTCCTGCCTGGCTCCTGCCTCTCCAAGGGGAGGGATGTGCTCCGGGCTCCGGAACAGCGCCGCTGATATTACCTGACCCAGAGCTCCTGTGCTGCAGGGATCTGGCACACACCGAGCCCTGAGTGTCCCTAACAGGGTGTGAGGATAAAAGCTGAAGCCAAACAGATGGTCTTCGAAAAATCTTCCCTAAAGTGTTCTGTGTACTAAAACATCACTTACCCAAACTCTCATCAAACTTGGCTTGATTTGCGAGTCTCGAGCCAAGTTTGGAGGAAAAATATTCAGCTGGAAGTATGTGGGGGGGAAAGAGGCTTTTTGCTGCACTTAAATAATAAAAAATGCAACAATTTCGCTCAAACCTTAGGAAAATTTAAGAAAAATAGAACCCAACCCTCGTGTGTTTAAAGCAAGCGGTGAGGTGGGGGGTGGAAATCAGCAGAATGCAAAGTGCTGAGCAAATGAAAAAAGAGAAGTGGAAGGACAACTGGAGCTCTAATGTATAATGACCTATCAACACATGCTGTAATGCACACAAAATTTCAGGGAAGGAGGAAATCACATCTGCAGGGAATATGGGCAGCTATTGTTTGAAACACAGGGTGGTGTTGCACAACCCTTCAGGGGCCCGATCCCGCTGCCACACGCCCACAAATGCAGCATTTTCTCCTGAGCAGCAACTGGACACTCAAAATAGCAGCCACTAATTTTAACAGCCTGTTCAGGGTTAGCAACTGAATATTATATCCGGTTAATAAAAGAATTTAAGTAGGTGCCATTAAAATATTCCCACTGAAAATGATACATTTTCCGAATTAAAAAAAAAAAAAAAAAAAAAAGATGCCAGGAGAAATGTCAAGAGCCCCTGACTAAACAAACAGCATCACACAGTTGTGAAAACATTCAGGTATTTCCAAAGCAGCTTCTCTTAAGTATCTATATTTTATTTTTGAAATGTTCTTCCCTATACAGGATGCTGATAGGACAAAGGGAAAAGGCCCCAAGTTGTGCCCAGGTTGGATATTAGGAAAAATTTTTTCACTGCAAGAGTGATTAAGCATTGGATCAGGTCAACACCAGGGCAGTGCTGGAGTCACCATCCCTGGATGTCTCAAAGAAATGACTGAACATGGCAATTAGTGCTGGGGTTTAATTGATAAGGTGGTGCTCAAAGGTTGGACTCGATGACCTTGGAGGTGTTTTCCAGCCTAAGAGATTCCATGATTCTGTAAAAAGTGTTGGCATCAGCATAGGCATCTTTTAAAGGAGGAAAAAGCAACAGCATTTCTGAAATGATGCCACCGTGAAATCCTGGCCTTGCTCTTGTAGAGCTTGAGTTGGGGAAGGTGAAGAGAAAATAGATAACTGTTTCTCTCCAGAAACAAAATACTTTATTTACACTTAGGGAACCCCAAATTCTTTAACTATAATTTAATTACATGTCTGAATTTAAAATTAGGGTTTGCCTCCTATTAATTTGAACTTTCTTAGGAAGCACCTAAATCATTAGGTCTCCTTGAAAAAGCACATCCCAAATGTATTAAAGTAAAATCTGGCTAGAGCTAAGCAATTTTTCTTTTTTTTTCCCCTCAGTAAATGGAATTTTCTCACTTCTGCTGAGCAAGTCTGTGTGTTTGTGCCATTAGACAGTGTGAATTATCTCAGATTTTTTGCTCCTGCTCTGCACAGTGTACAGCATAGTCGGCCCTCAACGAGAAAGTCATTAGCTTAATAATCATTCCTGACAGATTCCAAGTGAGAGATTCCAACAGATACTGCAGTGACTCCTGGGGTAAATAAAAGGACAGTTTTATCTCCAAGATGGGAGAGAAAGCTGCACTAAATGATGAGTGTGCTTTCCCAGGGACTAATTGTTAAGCAGGAGTATTTACAGTTAAAGGATTGGGGAATGGGGCCATCATTGCCAGGCAATTATCTGTACACAAATAACTTTAATACTTTGGCATTTTTATAGCCACTCCATTATTTATTTTACCGTATATTCTATTGCAATACCATTCCCCCGTTACGAGTACATACTTCTTTTAACTTCATATACAATTAAAATAAAACAGAGGAACACTTGGAAACAAGCTGAAGAACAATAGATCCTATTTAGCCATCAAATACAGCAGTATTTAACTTTTGTGCTTTTGATCAATATTTATGTGACAAGCTATTCATTACTCCTCTACCAGCAAAGCTGTTGTTCTTCCCACAGCCTGATGTGCACTTTTGTGTATTTAATTTATAAGTTTCCATGGAAAAGAAGTATTCAAAGGGGGGGAAAAAAAGTGCTGATACAGCACGTGGATCTTTCTACCAAACCACAAATCTTTTCTAGTGTTCATCTTAAACTGAATGTAATTCTGGGAAACAAATTAACGATATAAATCACATTATCATTACTCACAGAAAGATACTCTGCTGTAACTCTCTCAGAGAGCTACAGTGAGTAGCTAAAAGGCCTCTCTCTATATGGAGAATGCCTGTTTCTAATTAAATGATCTAAAAATAGAGTTGCACATACATCTAGGACCAAGCCATCTGTGTTATCTCCCCAAGATAAGCCATTCTACACCCACTCTGATATCCCTTTCATCACTGCAGAGATTCAGAACTGGGACTGGCCCTTCTTTCCTATTTAGGAAGGGACAAAGGAAAAGAAAGAAAAATTTTAATCCAGACAAGCTTTTTTGGAAAGTCAGAGCCCTTGTTTTGAAATATCTTTTCACACCTACTTGCGTCAATCAGCAATGTGATCCAAAGCCATGTCCTGCAAGCAGTGGCAGCAGTCAAGCAGGATTCCTCCATGAAACACTTTCCCAATCCAGCAAGGAAAGCTGTTTCTAATTGGCCTTCTGGGCTTTTTGCATTGTTTTTGGGCAATGTTTTTTGCTCGGGTTTTTTCCTCCCTCTTCTTCTTTTTTTTTTTTTTTTAACTATTTAAAAACTTTACTTTTTCCCCTTCCTCATTTGGATGATTAAAACAACAACATAAAAAGTGAGCTGGAATCAAACTGGACCTGAGTTAAGAGGTTGGGTAAGAAATTCCCATGACAGAATCTCAAGCAATGAGATGATGATGATGATGACGATTATTATTATTATTATTATTTCACTTTAAACTTTCATTTCTGCCATCAGAAAGAAGAATTCACCTCTGCAGGAAAAAGGCATTCATTTCAACCGAAGACATTATCCTTTTCTTAAATTAAATAAGCAACAATTTTAGGTATCTGGCAACAACAACATAAAAAACCTCTTATAACCTATGTGACAAAAGTGAATTGAATTCTCCCCACAACGGTTAAATGGTTACACACCTCAGAACAAAATAAGAGGCAAAATGAAGACTGACCTTTGAATAAATTCCATTTGCAGGTCTCCACTGTTCCCCATTCAGAAGGAAGGGAATTGTTATCTCATAATCTTTGGCCTGGTCCTTTGACATCTGCAGCCTCGAGGACTCCACTTTGCTGTCCACATTCTCACCTAAGGACAGGGAGAAGCACTTCAGGTTAGTTGAGAAGAGCATCTGACAAGGTGAACCTTGTTATTTAAGGGACTTGGCAGCGTGTTTGAAAAGGAAATAATTCAGGAAAAGGATTAAACATTAAACCACTGTGGGCTCATAATGTCACTGTCAAAACACACAAATTTCAAAGAGAGCTGGGGTTCGGGGGGAAAGCTGGAGGTTGATTAGAAGATAAAGACTGCACACAAGGAGCAGAGATACCAGGATGCAAGGATATCATCATAAAAGATTCACATTCTCATTAGTGGGGGAAAAAAAAAAGTCTGGAAGAGAATATAAACTCTCATTGAAATAACACTCTACTCCTACACAGGCAGATGACTTCAATTCATACCACCAGGTCAAAAAGCTGTTTGCATGCAGCATTTATCAAGTGTTTTTCCTCTCCCTAAATACACTAATGGCATTGTGCCTGTCAAGGCAGAGCCCTAAAACTGATATCACAGGACAAGAGCTGGAAAAATAATTGAGAATAAATCAAAGAGAAGATAGGGATGGCTTCCAGGTGCCACAGGACAGTCAAAACACTGGTGGGATTTGCCCCAGTCTCTGTGCTCATCTAATCTAATGCTCTCTGATGATCAAGAGTTATATTCTGAGCAGAATTACCCCCATTTAGTCACTGTTAGAATTAGCTTAAAAACATCTATGCTGTCATTATGGCAAAGCCAATGTGAACACAAGTCTGGTATTTCCAACATGCTTTAAAAAATACAACACTTTCGCTAAACCACACCACAAAAAAACCAAACAAAAAAAACCCCACAAGATAAAAAGATTAAATATATTGGAGAGAGGAAAGTTTTTTGTTATACAGAGTTCTTACATGCCCTTAATGCAGCCCAAGTGACAGAGGGCTGGGAGGACACAGTGTCAGTCCTTCGAAGAGATGACCCAAACCTGGCCCACAGTTTGGTTCACCCCTGGGGAGGCACATGAGACACCATCTCATCAGCCTGGGAGGGTCTAGACAGAACCTCAACCCCTTTATTCTCATTATCAAGCAGGAAGCTCCCTGCTCAGAACAGGAGTTTATGAAGCATATCTCAGCAAAATGAGAAAAGTTTGGCTCCAGCCCTGCTCTCCTTTCTCCTTGGCTCACTAGAGCAATCTCAACACACAAATTAAATGACTCAGGCCCTTCTGTTATTTTGTAGGATTTGCAATCTGAAAGTTTCATGAGATCTAAGTTTTCAGAACCCCGTGGAGGATCCTTATCCTCCCATGGACGCTTTGTCTGCATGACTTCCACAGAGTCTGACACCATGGAGCTGCCATGGTGATATCAGGAAGCATCAAAGTCTCTCTGATACTCCTCCATGTGCCTTTCCTGTTAGTTCTGCAAAGCATGAACTTCACAGCATTACCCAAAACAGAAGAAAAAAGGGAGGGATCAGCATTTGCGCACAGATGTGTTATTCCCTAAATAGACAGCCTGGTCTGAAAGTGCAGCAGCTATAAAAATACAAAGGGAAAGGGAAGAAAATCCACACAAAGTGTGGTTCAATTCTGCCACTCCTACTTCTCTTCCATCCCAATGAAGTGATGCTCGTGGTGCATAACAATGTAAGGCTACAATGAGCAAATTTAATCTTCCACACGTGCTTATTTATCTGCTGAAAACGCTCATTGTGCAGAAGTGTTGATAGTCTGGAGACAGACATCAAGACAGGTTTATAGGCAGCAGTTATATCTTTATTGGAAAAGATAATTTATTTGGGGGGAAACAAAGCAGACAAGCTCTAGGGTTTGCAAACTCTTCTGAAGCCACAGCATTTATAAAACACAAGATCAATTTCTGTCTAGTTGCTTTCCTTGAGCCAGATACTTGGCTGCTTATCTGAATGTTTTTATTTAAATTATTGGGTGTGATAAAAATCACAGCTTCCTGCGGAAGGCAGAAGAAGCACTGCAGCCCAATTTTGGGCCTCATTCTGGAGAGAATTTGGGCACATGCATTGTGCACTTGCTTAACTCCCAGCTGCCCTCAGTGAGATACAAGCACAGCACAGTGTCTTTTGTATATCAAATAATGTTTTTCTCATAAAATTTCATTATATTTATGGGCTGGGTATATTTCTGAAAGACTACAAAATAAAGAAACCTGTATAGCTGATAAATAAACTCTATCCAAGTCTTTAAATTAAAAAAAGAAAAAAAAAAAGTGTGGGGGAGATAAATAGGTAAATCCTTTAAACAGGTTTTTCAGCCTGATTGCAAAGCTTCAAAGAACATGGGGGAGAAAAGAAGGGATCACAGCCAAGGAAGAGCAAGCCACACTTATCCATCGGAGTGGGAAAGATCTGAAAGGCCACTGAGCAACAGGACCCAGACATGGGGAGAGGAAGACTCTAAATCAGGAGGAGAAAAACCCACAGAAAATGCAAGGAGAGAGTCAGGCAAAAAAAAAAAAATAAAGCAGGAGTAGCGTAATGATAAATGGGACAAAAGCACGTGGGTACAAAGGTGAGAGAGTTCCTGGCAACCTCAGAGAGCGTTGGGCCTGCGCGGCCTCACCTCAGCTGGAGCGACCAAGGAATGGATCCCAGCGAGGGATTCTTCACCCAGGAGGGTGAAGGATCAAAACAAAGCACATTCCCAGCTTTCTCCTGTCGCTTTGGGGACAGCCAAGCCCAGCAGCACAGCCCCAGCCCTGCCGGACAGCGTGGCGGGGGCAGCGGAGGAGCGCCTCAGGACAGGCCCGGCCATGTTCCCTCAGGAAGGTTTCCATCGCCCCAAACACAGCCCCGAGCTCCCAGCTGAGCTCCTCATGAACAGACGTGCAGGTATTTCCTCTCTGCCACTCTTCAGCTCCTTTCCCCATTTTCTGGAGGATTTCTTTGAAGCTGAACCATTAGAGTTGTTTGTGTTACATTAATAATGAGGCCTCTTCTCTACAGGGACGGCTGGTAGTACAGCAATATAAATAGTGTAATAATTGAAATCAGAGAATTGAAATTTCGGTAATGTGTCATGAGAGGAGAAGGAAATCAGGCCATCTGCAATACCAGAAAGTTATATTAGACCCAGGTTTCCTATCTTTTGTGTCACATGCACCTACTTACTCACCTACTTATTTTCCATTTCACTGAAATTCTGTCCAGCTCTTCCTGACGCAAGCTCGTCTCCCACTTTTTCACATGAAAAACTTCACAGTTGTGTCTATCTGTTTTCTATTTTCAGCCTGCACTGAAGGTAATGCTTTTGATCCACAAGCAGCCCACAAGCTGATGCAGCGCCCTTTATTCTTTTTTCCCCCCAGTAATATAAAAGCTACTTTGTACAAATAGCGAGGAGTGGATGTTACCTGTCAGTGACTTTTGTGAGGCTGAAATATTTTTCATCTGCCATGTACTTCTACAACTTTCCTGCTTTGCACACTATCGTACAAGGACTTGTTGGCAAAGAAGTTAAGAATGGTTTTCATCTTTTTTCTTTGTATTTCTGTTCCTCCAAGGTCTGTGCAAAATAAACTCCAAGCATGTGATGTGACATCTTTGCTTAGCGGCCGCTGCCTCCTGAAAAAGCCCAGACACTCTCCAGATTTGCATTTACTTAAAATTAATAAGCTTTTACTGAGGCAGGGCAATTTATTTGTCGTCATGATAAACAAAGAGGTGAATGCTCCCAGTGCTGAGTAGCTCTGGATAAAATGGGATTAAGTGGAAGGAAAATAGAATATGTCCCACGAAATGCACGGCCCAACCCTCCTGTCAGGGCTGGCTGTGCTCCCCCAGCATGGAGCAGGACAGGAGTCAGACCTGGGCTGGTTTATAAACATCATCCATCTCTTACACACACATTTACAGAAGAGTCAACTGTGATGCTGAGCTTCCTTCCCCTTGAGGATGGGCACGGTCTTGTCCCACACAGAATAACAAACATGGTTCAGAGAATCCCAGCATGGTTTGGGTCAGAAAGGACCTTAAAGCTCATGCCATTCCCCTCCCTCCCATGGCAGGGACACCTCCCACTGTCCCAGGCTGCTCCAAGCCCCAGTGTCCAGCCTGGCCTTGGACACTGCCAGGGATCCAGGGCCTGCCCACCCTCACGGGGAACAATTCCTTCCCCATATCTAACCTAAACGGACCATGCTTCAGCTTGAGGCCATTTCCCTTGTTCTGTCACTCCAGAACTTTGTCCCAAGTCCCTGTCCAGCTCTCCTGGAGCCTTCTCTTCTCCAGGCTGAACACCCCCAGCACTCCCAGGCTGTCCTCATAGGAGAGAGGCTGCAGCATTCCATCAGCCATGAGGTGCTCAAAGGCTCTCAGAGCCCCAGGAAAGCCCAGCCCAGCCCAAGGTCCCAGTGGTGCTGTGGGATGTCCACTTCCATCCCAGACTGGAGCCCTGTCCCCAAACACGCCTCATGCCACCCCCTGCACTTACTGCCGAGCTATGAAAATTACAGAAGCGAGGGAATAAAATAGGCTAAATTAAGTTAAATTAAATTTTCTTTGTGTTACCTTTCCCACTGCAAACAGGCTCAACATTGTAAGTCACAGCCTGTCCTCATTTTCCTCTGCAACAAAACACCCAATGCACTGGAATGATCTTAGGATTGAAAAGAATAACAGAACAGAGTGATCTTTCTGCGAACTGAAATCAGCTAAGGGCAGTGCTCTGTGCCACAGGGCTTTGGCAATGCCCTGGAAGTCAGGAAGGAAAAGCTTTACCCCTTTCCCTCCTCATTTTCTTCAGCTTCCTCAGCTGAGTTCACAGTTCGTGGGATCCATGACCTGGAGGGGTCATTCCTGGCTATGGAGGAAGGGATTTACACCCGGCTGCATCCAGCTCTCACTCAAACATTGGCAGTGGGTTTGTGGCAGGATCCTGAGGCATCCCCAGAGCCTCCACTGCTGCCTGGGGGGCCCAGCAGATGGAAAAGAGCTTTATCCCCATCAGCCTCTTTTCTCTCATTTGGGATGATTCTTCTATCACCTCCAAACTCCAAATAGAACTTCTGAATCCAAAATTCCCAAGCTTACACACTGAGAGGGCAGGACCAAGTCTTGTCCCTCAAGATGGAGACAAACTTAGGAAGTTTAAGAAAGGGGTGAAACAGGGTAAGAATTGGAAGCTGCCCACAAACACATCACCCACAACCAGGAAAGGGAAGGGTTTTACCACGGTTAAGTAAGAAAATATATTAAGATCAGTCCTAATATTTTTATCAGCAACATTTACTCATCCTCCTGAAATCCAATGCTCAGAGTTAGGAGATGACAGCACAGAGAAGGACAGGAATAATACAAATAATCCAATAACTTGCAGGCTGGAGCAAGGGGTTGAAACCAAGGAGGGTTGTACCCTTAGGGACCAGTAAGATTTCTGCTCTAACCATTCATCTTCAAAGCAGGTGACACCAGAATGACCCACACATGGTAGTGGGGATAACACTGAGAACGCTGCATCAAAAGAGCTGTTTGCAGCAAACAGCAGAGATCCAAGTTTCTCCTGAGAGAAGCATATCTGGAATGCTGGGGCATTTCTCCTCACCTGCATTGACAAAAGATGAATTGAGCCTGGAGATGGTGGATTGGAAGGGCTGCCAGGGAGAGCAGGGAAGTGGAAAGACTGAATTACAAGAAGGGAACTAAAAGAATTATTTTACATAATCTAGAAAACCAAAGATGACAGGACCCATGATTGTCCCTTAGCTTTATATACCTCTTGGTATTTATCTTGCCAGTGCTGATGTATTTATAGATGGCAGGAGTATAAAGTGCCTATACATAAAGTAAGATAGGATTCCAATATAGAATTGGACAGAGGATCACATCCAGCTCTTGTCCATCAAGGAGAAAAAAAAAAAAAAAAGAAAGAAAGAAAAATCAACTTGCTTTAAATGGAAATTGTCAACATTAGGGGTCAGGCTATATCATGCCAAAAAAAAAAAAGTGATGACTATGCAACTGTGTAGCCAAGGCCTAGGGATGTGTGATTCCAGTCCTCCATTTCATTCCATCTTCCAGCAAAAGCCAAAACATTACCAAAGCTAAACATTATCCAAGCACAGCTCTTGCTGAAACCACCTTCTCAAGTGATGCCTGTTCTACCTGAGACAGGAAAAACAAATTGTTGCTTAATAAAATCACAGAATCACAGAATGGTTTGAGTGGGAAGTGACTATAAAGCTCATCCCAATCCATCCCTGCCATGGGCAGGGACACCTTCCACTGTCCCAGGCTGCTCCAAGCCCCAATGTCCAACCTGGCCTTGGACACTGCCAGGGATGGGGAGCCCACAACCTCCCTGGGCACTAATATTAAAAAAAAAAAAAAAAAAAAAAAAAAAGCAAAATATAATTATATCTGATACTAAATGTGAAAGGGCTGCAAAATAAACCAGTACAAGATTGTCACTGCACAATGGTTAAACAAAGAAAGTCCTGTGACTTGAAGGGGTCAAAGAAGCAACAACTTTAATTTTACATCAACCACCAGCTGAGGACACAGACACCTCTCAAAAGAAAGGACAGAAATCACCACACTGATAAGATGCTTCCCATTATCCCACCTACAGCACTTCCACAGCTTTATAAAAGGCAGCACAGCACCAGACTCTGCCCTCCTTTATTTAGAAGCACAAAAGCCTGGGCAAGATTTGACTGTGCATAAGTAAAACTCTTATCTCTTGCAATAAAGTTTTTATTAGTTCAAAATCATGAATTATTTTTCCAGCTAACCTTTGCTCATCTAAGCAGTACATTGATTCTTTATACAAAGCCCAGTAAAATTAGTCCTTTCATAATCTGGTTGGAAAATAAGTAATTAAAAAAAAAAAAAAAAAAAAAAGAGAAAAAACTAAACACAAAGTTTTACTTGTTTTCTCCCTTCTCCTAAATTCCCAAACCCAAGACCTCAGGCATTTAAGCACAAGAAACCCTTTGGAAAGCAACTCATTCCATGGATCTTCTTGAGCTTGAAGGAAAAGTTCCTCTTTTCCTTCACACTGCAAAATTACTACTCATGTACAAAAATTTTTCAAACATGAAAAGTCAGCAGAGGTCTTTGATGAGCCTGAGGAGAGGCAGCAGCAAGATGACTCCATGCATTTCTGAATTTAATTTTCTGTTCTTTTGGCTTCTAATGGAAAAAGATCCTGTCTCCAGCTTGACGGGTCCATAAATGTGGAGCTCTGCAGCATCACCACTGATCCACGCCAGGCAGCTCCAGGATGAGAAATAAGAGGGCTGAGATTCCCTGAGCCCTGTTAACTGAATGGCATTAAAAACATGGCTTTTCAAATTTGGGGTTTATAGCTCTCAGATCTATCTCCTGTCATCACTTGCTCGTGCACAGTTCCTCCTTTCCTGAATCTAATTGTGCTGATGAAATAATCAGCGACAGGAACAGCCCTCTCACCCCTCCCCCATGAAATCCTGTGAACTGCCTGGAATATGTCATGTGCTCACCATTTTAATGTGGACACGGGAGGGAAAGCTGAAATTTGAAGGCGACTTGATGTTCTCCTCCACTGAACACTCTGTGGTCAGTGTCACTGCCCCACCAGCTGAACAAACTGATGACACATAGGAAGACAAAAAATAGAGAAAGGGGGGGGCAAAAAAAGAAAGAAAAAAGAAAATGTTCCTTGTGGAACATACCCCCTAAGCAGTTGGATCATCTTAATCTTCAAGCTTCTGTAATACAACTGTTGGAAGGCTCCAAGTCTGTGCACAATAAAGTGCTTTATTCGGGGAACCATATGACTCCATCAGTCATTCAAGCACATGTTTGGCACAGATTGAAAGTGAAAAGCATAGCTAAGGCAAATATTTCAAAACTGAACTTGTCTTTCTAACACACATGGTTTATATATTGGTGTAATATCTATATAACTTTTCAGTTCTCATCTAGAGTAATGTCATGGCTGAAGTACAAAATGATGTCTCTGCACCAGGCGTTTCTCGGCAGATAACACATGCCAAAAAGCCATTTACTAGAAAATTAAAAGGGAGCTATCACACTTGACAGGTCCTCAAAAAAAAAAAAAAAATCCAAACCCTGTAAAAACAGCTTTTGTTCCTTCTAATCCCTGAAAATCTATTTCTCCAGTCAGGATGCTGCACCATCCCTCACTGGGGCTGTGCTGCAACAAATCCGGGCCAGGCGGTTCCCTCCTTCTCGAGTGCCCGAGATGTGTCTCCTCTGTTTGCAGATGAAATATTGCTCATCACAGAGAGTAACTCCTGCTGATGCAAATGCGATTAAAGCAATCTGGGGAGAGCACAGTGTGATTAAAGCATAAGTAATGGCAGAAGGATTTGGGCCCTCATTATACAAAATACATATTGAAATGCAGTCAAGGAAAGAAGCCAGTATATCTCAATATCCTCCCTTGTTCTTGAGAACAAAATGTGACAAGTGGAGTTAGGAGAACAGCATTTGCCATTGACTGCAGGAGGGGGCAGGGAGCCTGCAGAATGTTTCAGATAGCCAAAACCCAGCTTTATTATGTGTATAGAATATATACAGGATATATTTGGGAAACAGCTGTCCAGCCTCATTTGAGATGCTGTTATGTTTGACTGAGGAATTACTATTCGGGACCAGTCCAAAGACAGCGTTGTCTTTTTTTTCCTCAAAGAGAACATTTTAAAATGTAGAGAAATAAAGCAGTGAAGCACTGAACCAAAGGGCATTTCAGCACAGTGGGTTGTGGGGGCGAATGGAGAGGTTCCCCCCATGGAAGAGCTCAGGGCTTGCAGTTCACAGCAGAGGGCAAGTTAGAAATGCCAGATTCCAACCCAAAGGAGCTTCGGAAAGTACATGACACGATGGTTTAAGAGAACTTCTGTCCTCCTGCTGCAAATCCTGTTTTCAGCTCCTTCTTTTCCAAGTCCTGATCCACACCACATCGATTGGCTCAGCCATTCCTTCTTGTAAAAGCAAGCATGACAGGACTAATAATGGATGAAAATCCTCAAGGGTTGCACAGTGCCTTTTCCACAGGTATTTCCAGGATGCCAGAGTGAAGGATATCTCATCTCAACTCAGCATACATGCTTCTGGGGCACATCTGCTTCTTCCTAAACTGCTGCTTCTTCCCCAAAGGGTCCCACAGATTCTCGTTTTGATTGTGAACTCAGCCTCGCACCCCTTTGCACCGGCAACACCTACCAAAAACACTTACTGAGGCTGAGAAAGAATAACCTGTGCTTTACAAGCACAAGGAATCCACAGAGCTCCAACGGCAGAGAAAAAGGTACTAAATATACATTCACTTTACAGCAATGAGTCTGCATAATTATGTGAAAATCCAGGCCCAGTGTTCCTCTCCAACTCCTCCCCTCCAAAGCCTCATGAAAGGCTACTTTCACTGAGCGAAGTTCAAATTACTCTCCAAAATACAATTTCCTCTTGGTCTTTCAGAAGGTACAGTGCAATCCCTCTCTGCAATGATTTACTGGGCTGCCTCAGCGAGTGCAAGGGATCCTCAGCACAGCTGAATTGAGGGATGCTCCTTCCTGTGGACAATCATCAGAGAAAGAACCACTGAGTGGGAGTGGGAGCTGGGCTCGCCACAGGCACACAAATCATTCCTTCAGATTTCTCTGGGAAACAGCAAATCCAGCTGAGGTGAACTGCAGTGTTAATTCAGGTGTGCAGGCATGGGATGTGATTTGTAGCTCTTTGCCAAGCCTGGAAAAGGAGCTACTAGGCTGGGGAGTTTATATCCATCAGGAGTTTTTGTTTGGGTGGGGAATACCTGCTCCTCACATCACACAACAGCAGGAAGAGAAAAATGAACTGCACCTGTACCAGCACAAGCTGTCACTGAAACCTCCCTTCTGATTTTTACAACATGAATGAAAACTTAGAGTTACTTAATGTTCTTGAAGCCACCTCTCCTGCTCAGTTTATGTGTGTGACCTTGCAGAAAGTGTCACCATAAGCTCTGGGTCGCTCCATAACTCCTGACTTCCACACACTCCTCCAGGGGATGGGCTACAGGAGCAAAGAACATTTATTTTTATGGTTTCCTCAGGGCAGGATATCTCCCCAGGTCACTAACACAGCTTTGCTCACCTGCTCTACACATCCTCTGGTGCTGCCAAATGGATCTTAAATGACACAAAGGACATGAGCACCAGGCTGTAAAAAGGAGATCTGTGGAGGGGAGACAATTTATTCCAAAAGAGGGTCAGACATAAAAACAAGGGAAATATGCCACACAGAAATAGCTCCTTCTTTCTAAACTGTGGAGATTTAGACTAAAAGAGGAGAGATTTAGATCAGATATTAGGAAAGAATTGTGCCCTGGGAAGACACTGAGGCCCTGGCACAGGTGCCCAGAGCAGCTGTGGCTGCCCCTGGATCCCTGGCAGTGTCCAAGGCCAGGCTGGACATTGGGGCTTGGGGCAGCCTGGGACAGTGGGAGGTGTCCCTGCCATGGCAGGGGTGGCACTGGGAGAGTTTGAAGATCCTTTCCCACCCAAACCAGTCTGGGATTCTGGGATTTCTCCTGCAACGACCCCGTGCTTTCCCTTCAACCCCAAGTGTTTACCCAAACTGTGTCTTCAGTGGGGTGCCTGTTCCTCACTTAGGAGGCAAGAGATGAAGAAATAAACCCTAATTCTTTTGGAATGCTCACCTCATGCTTCAAAATGCACATCAAAATGCAAGAGCAGATTTTAACCTGGAGATGCTTTCATGGTCTTTAGTTCAAAAAGGAACATGGATGAGGGGCTGTGTGCATCCTGGCAGAAAAGGAATGGAATATAAACTTAAATACTCTGGACTGAATATTCCTCCTAACATCTAATTGTTGAAGTACCACAGGATCTCCAGATGGCACAGACCATCATTGCATTCAGTGCTGCTGGATAGAGACACTGGCCATGCTCAGCTCCAGGCCTGATCAGTCCCATATCATCACCCTGTTAAATTATAAAGTCCAGATTTTGTAATATTTTTTTACTTAACTGTATCAAAACAATCCCATAAATACCTGGATTTGTTGACATTTATATCTTAATATATTCTTTCAGAGGTAAGCAGTCACACTTGAGGTTTATTTATCTTCCAGCTGCTTTCAGGATTAAAACACATATAAAAGAAGCAAGAAAACAGCAAACTTTCACCATTGTCAGAAGAAGGTTTTTCACTTAATGCCTATCATATATACTATTAAACGAAATTTCCAGGGGCTGACACAGTTCCTCCTAACAAATATCTCAAAATAAATGAGTTAAAGATACTTTTGTGCCAAATTCTGCATCCAGCTTTTTATGCCTTGATGTGCATTATGCAGCATGGCTAACAGGCCATGAAACATTTCACTTCTTGCCTTATTACATCATAGATTTGGGACAAGAAAGAATTTGTTCTTCTAATCACTGCTTTTAGCAAGTTGACCTTGTGAAAGGACAATTTCCTGCCTCCAAACTATTTCTTATCCTAGCTCCAGGTCATGGAAAGCAGCAAACTCATTTACACGGGGTGTAAAAAATTAGTGGAACAACCTGAAGGGATTTAAGAGATGAAATTCTGATTAGATGATGCAGTTCATCAAATCACTTGACACCAGCATAGCCTCAAACTCCTGTGTGACACTAAAAAGAGAAGGGTCAACATCCTGGAGCAGGGCTCTGCTAAGAAACAATCTCTTTTCTTAGTTAGTGGGATATCAAAAAGATAAAAATTTAATACATTTGAAGCACTTTGCTCTGTGTTAACCAGAAACAACCTTTTGGATTTCACTGTCCTATCAAGAACCAACTTCAACCCTCTCGCAGATACACTCAGACTGTGGGGTTTTAATTTGGGGTTTAAGACTGGCCCTGGAGACTCAGCAGAACCTAAGAGAAACTTCTGCAGGTGTGATTTAGGCCTGTAGCACTCCAAAATTGTGGCGATGAGGTGCTTTTGTCCAGGGAGAAATTTGAGAAGCTGCTTGAAATGCAAGTACAAAGTGCAGGCAACAGGGAGAGCAAGATCCAGGATGATGTGCAGTAAAACAAGAGATTGTAGAGGAAGGAAAGTCATCAGAAAAAGGGATTAAATAAAAAAATCCCTGCAATATGAACAGCCTGGCATCCTAAGCAGGATGGGATGCTGTGTGAGACACAGAGCTGGTGTGGCAGAGCCTGGCTGTATGACCTGACAGCATTACAGGACGATTTCCAAACACCCCAAAAATGGCAGTTCCTGGATTTTAGCAGCTCTCACAGCAAAAGCAGAGAAGCACCCCATGAGCCCAGCTAGAGACATGGCTCACCCTTGGCTCTGCTGCAGCCCAAAGGAGGCTCAGAACACCAAGGCAGAGCCCAGCTATTCTCCTTGGCCAGTTTGCCCTGGCAGTGTGAGATCTGTCAGAACACCAGGGCTGAATCTGTCAGGAGGAGGCGATGTGAGGTCTGAGGAAGGCTGGTGGAGGACCAAATAAGCCTTTACATGAGCTGAGCCTTTTCAGAACAGAATTTCACAATCATAGGTGGCGAGCGAGGGCCTCGGTGGGGTAAGAGATAAACAGATCTCCTCAGTGAGATAAACAGATAAACACAGGCCTGATGTGCTGCAGTCACCCACGAGCCATCAGAGAGGTCACACAGGGCTGCCAGCAGGATGCAAAGCCACCCAAAACGCAGCCTGTCAGTCATTAGTTCAAGGATGCTCTTGGTGACTGCACAGAGACCTTGCAAAAATCCCAAGGGGAGCAAGAGATGAGACACCCGAGGAAACAGCAGAGAAGAACCTGTCAGCTCCCCTGCGAGCAGGAGGCTAAGGATGCAAACACTGCTGGAGAGTGGGAACAATGTTCCTCTGCTGGGGGATTTTGGCATGGATCTCTGGAGCCCCACAGACAATGACAGCTCCTGCCAGGCTACCTGCAGGGACCTGGAAGGGATCATCATCAGACAAGGAGGTGATTATACACACACCAGAAATATCTGCCACAAATGCTGGAGCAGTTTGAAAGAAGACAGGATGTAGAAGTGAGCTCTAAAACACAGAGTGTGCTGGAGAAATCAGGTTTAGAGCAGGAGACAAGGTAAGATTTCTTCTTCTGCAATTTATTTCCATTAGACCCAAGGCAGCTGTAATCAGTAGAAAATTAAAATCTGAGAGAAAAGTGATTTTAATTAAAGAATTTTGGACTGTAGTTTTAGGGCTTTCATTTTTTCATGCCCAGAGTAGCTGTGGCTGTTTCATCCCTGGAGATGTTCCAGGCCAGGTTGGACAGGGCTTGGAGCAGTCTGGGATGGTGGAAGGTGTCCCTGCCCGTGGCAGGGGGTGAAACAAGATGGTTTTTAAGGTCCCTTCCAACTCAAACCATTCTATCACTCTAACATTTCTTTTTCTGCTGTTTTCCCAGTTAACACGCAATATCTAAAAGAGATTTAAAAGGTTACACACGTACACAGAAAATTTAGAGTCTACCTATCCACAGCATCGCTTTGTCTGCCCTGCAGGTACTGGAAGGCCTTGACCACAAAAACCTTATACAGGTGTAGATTTTAAGGTATTTGACAGAGTCTGTAAAATAAGATCTTATCCTACTTTAAACCCCACTCCACAAGGGCAGCAGAGCTAATCTGCCCTGGCTGAGGCCAGCACTCCTGCTCCTTTTCCTTTTTGTCTGTGAGGTCCTTTATGCAGGAATCCAGTGCAATATGAAAACTAGAAGGGCAACTGTAAAACCATAAAAACTGGAAAGAAAACATACTGAAAGCGAGCACCAAGGCTACTTTCAAGTTGTCTAGCCCACAACTTGGTAATTTCTGCTCAATAACAGACCTGTCACTCAGGCAGACCCACATTATTGCCATGTTTCAAAGACTATTTTCAGGCATATCATAACTCAGACTTGTCTTAATCACTAAGCACGTGTTTATGTAAAAATTAGGATGTCCTGGCAGCATTGGGATGTCCTGCAGGGCTCCAGCATGCCCAGGGAGACACGCGCCAGCCCAGCCAAGAGCACTTGTTGTCACTGGGAGCGTGGCCGGGTGTGGAAACGCGCGGCTGGAACTTTCAGCACCTCCACAACCAAGAAAGCAGCACAAGCTCTGGCACAGCTAAAGCTGGGCTGTCCTTCCACAGGAAAAAGTGGAATTAAGGGAGGGGATGCTCACTGAGCACGCTGGCTATGGCTGGAAAAGAACAAGTCACAGATATGCTACAGAAAGAAGAGGAGCAGGAAGGTATAGGAAGGCAAATCCAAATTTCAGCTGAGCTGCAAGGGCCAGGAACCACCACAGTTGCCCAAACGTGGACCTCTAAAAACCCATAAAGTCACCTAAAGACACCAGAGAGATGAGCAGCTGACAGAAACTTTACACAGAGCTAAAATCATCAGCGCGGGTGTAACCTTAGAGCTTCAGCTTGGCTCTTAGGGAATTCTGAGCCACAAGGAACCGGATTTCCACCCCCTCTTCCCATTCTGCTCACTCATCTGTGTGCTAGAGCCAAATCACCCACAGTGTGCCCTCTTATTATTGTAGGGACAACTGCTTTGAAGTATCTTTCCTCAAATTTTCCTGACTGCAAGTGAACTGCCAAGCCATGGAGGGGCCTGGCCAGCCTCAGTGGCTGCCACACTCAGAGAAGGGCACGAGCTGCCTCTGCCCAAACCAACCCTCCCTTGCCCCATGAAAAGGGAACAGCCACAGGGCACCTATTTCTCCTCATCTGCCAGGGAATTCCTGCAGCCTTTATCCCAAACTCACTCATTTGGTATAAGTGCAAGTGTTGACAAAGAGAAATGAAGATTGCTCACAAAGGCAAAGCTGCAGCTTCTGCTAATTTATTAAGACAAATTCCAGGTGCTTGATGAAATGCAACACCTTGTCCTTTCCCACTCTGGGATTTCAATGTGCTAAAGTATCTCCCCATGTTTTCTCTCAGCAAGTTCATAGCCAAAGTCTCAGTCAAAGTTGCTGTC